>CM066043.1:271906262-272506262 GCA_033557465.1 Ichthyophis bannanicus | reverse complement strand
CCAGATGTTATTATCCACTTGGGCACAAATGACCTGGCTAGAAACAGTGCCTCTACAGCCCGAAAGGACTTCCAATCTCTGGGAGAGAAACTCAAGCCCATTGTTAACACTGTTGCATTCTCAGAAGTTCTACCTGTTCTTGGTAAGGGGACAAAAAGGCTGCATCGCATTAACAACTTTAATACATGGCTCCAGAACTGGTGCAAACAAGAAGGATTCAGATTTATTGGCAACTGGGGCAACAGATGGACCAATAAGAGACTATACTGTGCTGATGGACTACATCTCTCTGTCGCAGGGAAAAGAAACCTAAGTGAAAAATTCAGGCAGTATGTGGATATGCATTTAAACTAGGAAAAGGGGGTGACGGATGTGGAAGGTCAACATCTGCATGCCACCCCCTGCAAAAGCAGAACAACATCAGAAACAGCCACACTTTTAAACCACACATCAAAAACAAGTGGGCAGAATAAAATCAATGCAAAATACACACAAGCCAGGTAAATGCTGGAAAGCAATGAGCACAAATGCTCGAAGCTTAGCCAAAAAAATTCCAGACCTGGAAGCCCTAATGGTGGAAACAGATTTGGACATCGTGGCCGTTACGGAAACATGGTTTAATGAATCGCATGATTGGGATATAGCCATAGCTGGCTATAATCTATTCAGAAGAGACAGAGAAAATGGAAAAGGAGGAGGAGCAGCCTTGTATGTCAAAAGCAGTATTAAAGCTACTGAAATGCAGGGAACATGGGGAAAAGAAGAAGCGCTCTGGATTGCGTTGGAAAGAGGAGATGGCACTGTCATCCATATTGCTGTAGTCTACAGACCTCCGACTCAAATTGAAGAGAGAGATAACGAATTGATTAAAGATATTGCCAAGATAGCAACAAAGGGGGAAGCGATCATATTAGGTGACTTTAATCTACCTGATGTGGATTGGATTACTCCTTCTGCACATCTGGAAAGAAGCAAAAAATTGTGGATGCTCTCCAAGATGCATTACTTAGACAAATGGTGATGGAACCAACCAGGGAAAGCTCAACGCTGGAAGTAGTGCTTACCAACAGTGATAACGTGTCGAATGTCTGCGTGAGTGCCCCTGTGAGCAACAGTGACTATCACACGGTGTGGTTTGAGATAAAAGCCATGGTACAGGCCAATCATAGCAAGCTCAAAGTCCTAAACTTCAAAAACACTGACTTCAATAAAATGGCCGAGTACTTAAAGGAGGAGATGACGGGGTGGAAGGAGATAAGGGAAGTGGAATTGCAATGGACTAAACTAAAGGCAGCAATAAAAGGGGCAACAGATAAATATGTAAGAAAAATAAATAAAAACAAGAGGAGAAGGAAACCTATTTGGTTTTCCAAAGAGGTGGCTGCGCAAATAAAGGCAAAAAACACAGCTTTCGCAAAATTCAAAAGCTTGCAAACAGAAGAACACAGAAATGAATACAGGATCCAACTCAAAGAGTCTAAAAGAGTAATAAGGATAGCAAAATCAAAGGCAGAAGAAAAGATGGCTAAAGATGGTAAGGGTGGCAACAAAACTTTCTTCAGGTATATTCAGGAAAGGAAGAAGATCAGAGTTGGAATTGCAGGACTCAGAAGTGCTGGGAAAGGACTCGTGGAAAGTGACATTGAAAAAGCGAAATTGCTAAACAAATACTTCTGCTCTGTTTTTACTAAAGAAGATCCTGGAAATGGACCAGCTGTGTCTCCCAAATATAAAAATAGGACTGAAGTAAATACCACACCATTCACAGAAGACGAGGTGTTAGAACAACTTGCTAAACTGAAAGTGGACAAAGCCATGGGACCAGATGGGATACATCCCAGGATACTGAAAGAGCTCAGAGAGGTTCTTGCAGGACCATTAAAGGATGTCTTCAACAGATCCTTGGAAACAGGAGTGGTTCCTCAGGACTGGAGAATGGCTAATGTTGTACCTCTACACAAAAGTGGTGACAGGGAAGAAGTGTCAAATTACAGGCCCGTGAGCCTTACCTTGGTGGCAGGAAAAGTAATGGAGGCGCTCCTGAAAGAGCGAATAGTGAACTTTCTCAAAACCAACAGGTTGCAAGATCCAAGGCAACATGGTTTTACCGAAGGACGGTCTTGCCAAACAAATCTGATTGAGTTCTTTGATTGGGTGACCAAGGAACTAGATCTGGGGCATGCAATGGATGTCATCTATCTGGATTTCAGCAAAGCCTTTGATACTGTTCCTCATAGGAGGCTTGTCAATAAACTCAGTAGCTTGGGGATGGGTCCCAAGATAGTAAACTGGATTAGAAATTGGTTGACTGACAGACAACAGAGGGTGATGGTACATGGAGCTCACTCGGATGAGAGGAAGGTGATTAGCGGGCTGCCTCAGGGTTCGGTCCTGGGCCCAGCACTGTTCAATATATTTGTGAGTGATATTGCTGAAGGACTGAATGGAAAAGTCTGTCTTTTTGCAGATGACACAAAAATTTGCAACAGAGTGGACTCCCCCGAGGGAGTGGATAACATGAGGAAAGATCTACAAAAGCTGGAAGACTGGTCTAATGCTTGGCAACTACGATTTAATGTGAAAAAGTGCAGTGTCATGCACTTGGGTAGCAGAAATCCAAGGGAAAAGTACACAATAGGGGGTGAGAGGTTGGTATGCACGGTTCAGGAGAAAGACCTTGGTGTGATTATCTCTGATGATCTCAAGGTGGCAAAACAGTGCGACAAGGCGGTGGCAAAAGCCAGGAGGATGTTGGGCTGCATACAAAGAGGGATTACCAGCAGAAAGGAAGAGGTACTTATGCCACTGTACAAGTCACTGGTAAGGCCTCACTTGGAATACTGTGTTCAGTTTTGGAGGCCATATCTTGCAAAAGATGTAAAAAGACTGGAAACTGTTCAGAGAAAGGCGACCAAAATGATTTGGAGCCTGCGTCAGAAGCCTTATGAGAAGAGACTTGAAGACCTAAATATGTACACTTTGGAGGAGAGGAGGGACAGGGGAGATATGATTCAGACCTTTAAATACTTAAAGAGAAATGATGAACAAACAAACCTCTTCCAAAGACGGGGAAGCTGTAAAACTAGAGGGCATAACATGAAGCTGCAAGGTGGTAAATTGAAAGGCAATGTCAGGAAATATTTCTTCACTGAAAGGGTGGTGGATGCTTGGAATGCCTTCCCGATGGAAGTGGTGAGGGCAAACACGGTGATGTAATTCAAAACGGCATGGGACAAACACAGTGGATCCCTTTACAGCAACAGGATAAAAGCAAAATAAACGGTACCATCTAACTTCTGAACTATCTAGCGTCTGAACAAATAAGGGTGTCCTACATGGAGTGGTGGGTTCACCCCTAAACAGAAACAAAAACATGGGGAGGGGTGGCCTGCACAGAGCGACAGGTGCACCTACTCTTGCCATCTTGCTGGGCAGACTAGATGGACCATGCTGGTCTTTATCTGCCGTCACTTACTATGTTACTATGTTACTATGTAGAATCTTTATTATTCATTGGAAAGGAAGCGGGGTATTTAACAACTAATGAAATAGCTTTTTTAACAGTAGCGCATCCTATTATACCTACCATTTACATGGTGCCAAAGATCCACAAATCTTTACAAAACCCTCCGGGTAGGCCCATTGTCTCCGCAATAGGTTCCCTTTTTGAGCCTTTATCCAAATTTTTAGATATATTCCTAAGACCGTTTGTTGTTCTAGCAGCATCATATGTACGAGATTCCACACACATCATCAATATTCTTCAGGATTTTAAGGGATATCATGAGAATTTGATATTGGTTACATTAGATATTAAATCATTGTACACCAATATACCCCAACAAGTGGCAATAGAAGTATTGGCCAACATTCTTATTAAAAGAGAAAAACCTGTATGTATACCTACCTGTTATTTGGTACAAATGGCAACATTAATTATCACGGAGAATTTCTTCAGTTTTAATGGTATCTTTTACAAACATATAAAAGGGGTAGCGATGGGTTCCCCCATGGCGCCAGATCTAGCAAATTTATATGTAACAGATTTTGAAATAAAGTTTTTGTCCTTCCATCCATATAAATCAAATATTTTATTATGGAAGCGTTACATCGATGATGTTTTAATCATATGGGAAGGTACAGAAGCCACTCTCATTGCTTTTTTCACTTGGCTTAATACGTTAGATTCGAATCTCCAATTTGAAGGGTCTTACAGTATGGACTCTATTCCCTATTTAGATATTTTGATCAAAAAAGACAATAGTAGATTCATAACGGATCTATACAGAAAGCCCACGGAGAGAAATAATTAAGGTATGATAGTTGTCATAATACCTCTTTAAAGAAAAACTTACCTATTAGTCAGTTTCTAAGACTTAAGAGACTGTGCACTAGAGACACAGACTTTCAATGTCATGCTAACGATATGCATGAGAGATTTCGACAGAGTGTATCCCATGAATTGTATAACTAAGGCTTACACTAGAGCGAATACTGTAGAACGGTCCACACTTTTACAAAAAATAGAACGGGTGAAGACTGACAATATTGTATGTGCATTAACATTTACATCATATTCAAAGGCAATTGCGGATATTTTGCGACAGGAATGGTATCTTTTATCATCTATCCCTTCATTGTCCACTAAATGCCCGATGATAGCCTATAAACGCAATACTAACTTGTCACATCATCTAGTCCCTTCTGCACTTTCAGGGGTAAAACCAATATCAACAATAAAAGGGCATTACAGTTGCGGTAACTGCTCTGTTTGCATACATACTATTGTGAAAAAAGGTGCATTTACACATTCTTTAACAGGTACTAAAATTTATTTACAACAATACACCAACTGTAAAACCATCAATGCAATTTATTTGATTCAGTGCCCATGCAACCTGGTATACATTTATAAAACTCAAAGACAGATACGGACGCATATTATAGAGCACAGAAGCAATATAGCAAGGAAAATATTAGACAAACCATTAGTCTCACATTGGCTTGAGAAATTGCATACGATTGCAGACTTAAAATTTATGGTACTAAGGACAGTTGTTCCCCATTGGAGGGGTGGAGATGTCAATAAGATGTTATTAAAGTTAGAACAACGTTATATTTATGAATTTAATAGCATGGAACCGCGCATGGTCTTAATCAAGAAACAGACTTAACAATATTTTTATAATCATGCCGTTATTTATTATGTATGGTTTATTTATTTCTTCTTTGTAATACAGTATTATTTTATTCTATTCATGTCAATCATATTTAGATTATCGCTCTCTATTTGGTTTTTATTTGGTTTTAATATTGTGGTTATTTATTCATCTATTTATGCATTTCTTTATTTATAGATGCATACCCACCTTATTTTGTTCTATATTGGCTTTAGTGCCTCATTATTAGTTTTTCTCATGATATGATTGTCATTAACATCTCTTATTTAATCCTTATGTATATAGATTTTTATTTGTTCAAAGGCACATTTGCTCTTTTTGTCAGTTGGTTTTTAGTAATATATATACGTCAGCTTCTCCTCCCTCAGATGCACAAGGTCATCTGGTTCAATATTGTTTTGAATTCTTTTTATCCCTTCCCCCTTCCCCTCCTCTCCCCTTCCCCATACTCTTCCCTCCCTCCTCCGCCCCACCCTACATTTCCCTTTCCTCCCCCCCACCCACCGCCCCCCCTTCCTCCATCCTCTCCCCTCCCCTTTTCTCCCCCCCACTCCTCTCCCCTCCTCCCTCCTCCCCTCCTTCCCCTCCCCTTCCCTCCCCCCTCCTCCCTCTCCCCCCCTCTCTTCCCCCTCCTCTCTTCCCCCCTTCATCCCTCCCCTTCCCCCCCTCGTCCCCTTCCCTCCTCCCCCTCTTCCCCCCTTCCCTCTTCCCCCCTTCCCCCCTCCTTCTCTTTCTTTTCTCCACTTTCTCTCTCTTTTTTCCTTGGGGTTCGGGCCACCAAGGGTGTGGGAGGAAACGCATAGAGGAGGCCCTGAGACCAAGATATCAGAAAAGCATCCGCTGCTGTCCGCAGAGGATGTGGTTGCCTGGAGCAGAACTTTGGCAGTTGCTTGTTGATGGGGCTAGCAAAGAGATCCATCAAAGGAAGACCCCATCTCAGGAAGATCTTCTGAACTACTGAAGGATGCAGCTGCCACTCGTGGGGCTGCAGTATCCTGCTCAATCTGTCTGCCAGGTAGTTGTCCTGGCCAGGAAGGTACACAGCCCTGAGGAGCATGTTGTGCTTGAGGGCAAAAGAACAAAGGTCCTGAGCTTCCCGACAAAGGATCCGGGACCCAGTTCCGCCCTGTTTGTTCACATAAAACATGGCAACTTGGTTGTCTGTCTGAATCAGGACAGAATGTTGAGCCAGAGTAGGAGTGAAAGCTTTGAGTGCTAATCGAATAGCTCTGAGTTCGAGGAGATTGATCTGCTGTGCAGCTTCCCAGGGAGACAAGAGGCCCTGGGTGCACTTGCCCAGACAATGCGCTCCCCAGCCTTGCAGGGAGGCATCTGTTAGTATCACTGTGTAACCTGGAATCTGAAAGGGCACCCCTTTCAGCAGATTGGGTGGGTGTAGCCATCAGTTGAGGGAGTGCAGAAATGGTCTGGACACCCTTATCCTGTCTCTGAGGCTGCCTGTGGCCTGTGACCACTGAGACCGAAGGCACCACTGTGCAGGCCTCATATGGAGCCTGGCACTAGGGGTCACATGAACTGTCGAAGCCATGTGGCCTAGAAGCCTCAGGCAGAGTCTGGCGGAGACCAGGGACCTGCTGAGAAACTGACTTGCCAAGGCCATTAACCTTCAGGCTCTGTTTTCTGGCAAGAATGCCTTTGCCAGGAGAGAGTCCAACCGTGCTCCTATGAACTCCAAGTTCTGGGAAGGGAGCAAAGTGGACTTTGCGAAGTTTATGACAAACCCCAGGCATTGTAGAAGAGCAATGGTCCTGAGGGTGGCTTGATTGGCCTCCTGACCTGTCTGACCCCTGATGAGCCAGTCGTCCAGATAGGGGAAGACAAAGATGCCCTGATTTCTCAGGTAGGCCGCCACCACTGCTAAGCACTTTGTAAAGACTCTGGGGGCGGAGGTGAGGCTGAAAGGCAGCACTCGGTACTGATAATGGTTTCCTCCCACGATGAACCTTAGGTACTTTCTGTGGTCTGGATGAATGAGGATGTGTGTGTACGCATCCTTTAGATCTAAGGAGCATAGCCAATCTCCCTGCTGGAGGTAGGGCAGAAGGGTTCCAAGAGTAAGCATCATGAACTTTTCTTTCACTAGGAACTTGAGGTTCCTGAGGTCCAGAATGGGACGAAGGCCACCGGTTCTTTTGGGCACCAGGAAAAACCTGGAGTAGAAACAGTGACCTTGCAAGTGGGGAGGCAAAGGCTCCACCGCCCTGTCCACCAACAGACCCTGAAGCTCCTGACGGAGAAGGTCTGTGTGCAGAGGAGGCCTTGGAGGCTCCCCTGGAAAGTATGGGGGTGGCAGTTGGTGGAAATGGAGGGCATATCCCTTGTGGATTATCTCCAGCACCCAACTGTCCCCAGTGATAAGGGGCCACTGGTGGGCAAAGAGGACGAGACGACCTCCTGTGCAGGGTTGGGAGAGCAGTGAAGGAGAGGCTATGCTCAAGGAGTCAAAAGCCCCCACCCTGCTGAGTGGTAGCAGGGGCCTGAGGCTTGGGGGTCCTCTGCCTACGGGCCCCGTTACCCTGGCCCTTGGCTTGCTGACCCTGGGGGGCAGCTTGGGCAGCCTGATATTGTGGGTACTGTTTGTAGGCAGTGCCCTTCCTCGGGTAAAAGGGCTTTTTACCCTAGCCCTTCTTTTTATGAGACAGGGCAGAGGTCTTCCTCGACAGCCTTGTCCGGGTGAGATGCTCAGTTTTGAGCTGAGCGGCCTTCTCGGTCATGGGCTTGAAAAAAAGGTTTTCACCTCGGCAAGGGACATCGACCAACTTGTCCTGAACCCATGGCTCAAGGTCCGATGACTGCAGCCATGCCTGGCGTCGAGCCGCAATGCTGGCTGCTGCAACTTGGGCCGAAGCCTCGAAGCCATCGTAGGCGGCGCGGGACATAAACTTTGAGCAGTCCCGAATCCCCGAGGACAAGGACTTAAATCTCTGCAAGGGTTCCCCAGAGACCAGCAGAGAATCCGGCCAACTCCTTGGCCAGATCCCACAAGTACATGCCCATGTACAGCTGGTAAGACTGGACACGGCAAGCAAGCACTGAGCCCTGAAAACACTTTCTACCGATGCCATCTAGGTTTCGTGCCTCCCTGTCAGGAGACACCGCGGAGTGCATCTTCTGACTCTTCAGACGATGCATGGCCGATTCCACAACCATGGAATGGTGTGGTAGCTGTGCCTTCTGAAAACCAGGGCTCTTATGGAGTCGATAGATCGAATCGACTTGCTTGCTAAGAACCGGCGCCGAGGCTGGTGCCTCCCACATACGGAAGAGGAGCAGTTCCAGCATCGGAGGAACCGGGACAGTCAGCTCGAGGCTCTTCCTCAGGATCTGCCGGAATAGCCAAGGCAGTGACCATATCCCGGACGAACTCCAAGAACCGGGTGTCCTCCGGGGGGGACCTACTCCGGGGCTCAGACTGCGGTGAGTCCGAAGGGACGCACCGAGTCTTAAAGGTGTCAGGAGGCTCCTCGTCCTCCATCTCCCAAGCCGACTCATCCAAGGAAGAGTCGGGGCCCTGGAGCACCCGCCCCGATGCCGGAAGCACAGGCGTTGACGCCCTCGGTCCCGAACGGGAGGTCGAGGGGGACCGCGACCGAGGTCGACTCCGAGCCACGATGGACTCGAGTATCGGCTCGGTCTCCGGGGTCGACTTGGATGTCGATGTCCTGGTGGTCGGGGCAGATGTGCCAGACAGGCTGGCCATCAGTGCCCGCTGCTGCTCCATGAAGGCAGACATTCTGCTCTCCAAGGCTGTCATCCTGAGACTCAGCTCGGGAGACGCAGCAGCCATCGACTCGGGCCCCGGCGGTGCCGGGCCCGACGTCGGCTCCCTGGGAGGAGAGTCCACGAGGACTACGGGGCTTACATGTCCAGCAGACAGCGTAGTTACTCACCTGTAACAGGTGTTCTCCAGGAGCAGCAGGAATCAGTCCTCACATATGGGTGACGTCGGCGCCGACGGAGCCCTCGCGGAGCAATTTTCCCCAGCTTTCAAAGAAAGCCTTTGGGAATTGCAGCGCGCATGCGCGGTCCCCTTCTCGCCCAAAGGTGCCATCTTGGCCAGTCTGATGACATAGCAAAAAGACAGCAAAAAATTTGCAAAAACTAAATCATATGACTGCAACTCCAAGGGGAGGAGGGAGGGTTGTGAGGACTGATTCCTGCTGCTCCTGGAGAACACCTGTTACAGGTGAGTAACTACGCTTTCTCCAGGACCAAGCAGGAAGTCAGTCCTCACATATGGGACTCCCCAGCTTAAGGCTACCGGAGACCCTAAGCACAAAAATGAGCTCCCTCTAGCTCAGCAGCACAGAAGGAAGGAATCTTCTCTGATTAATCTCCAACCGGTAGCCCAACATCCGGGATGGAGGGTAGGAGTTGCCTAAACCTCGAAGAGATTACGGAGGACTGCCTGTCCGAAAGCACTGTCCCCTGCGGGACTCCCTCTCGAGGCAGTAATGGGCCGCAAAAGTCTGGCTTGAAGACCAAGTAGCGGCCCGGCAGATGTCTGCCAATGGAACAGAGCGGAGGTAAGCCACTGACGCAGCCTTCGCCCGAACCCGATGAGCGGTGACTCGACTCTCCAACGAGAGGCCTGCCGCCGCATAAGTCCAAGCGATACAGTCAGCTACCCAGATGGACAGAGTGTGCTTGGAGACAGGGAGCCCCAATTTATTAGGGTCGTAAGACAGGAAGAGCTGAGCCGTCTTACGGTGCTCCCGCGTACGATCGAGGTAGAAGTTCAGCGCCCTCCTACAGTCCAGGGTATGCAGGACCATTTCAGCTCGGTTGGAGTGTGGCCTGGGAAAGAAGGTCGGAAGCACCACCTCCTGATTGATGTGAAAAGGGGAGACCACTTTTGGAAGAAACTTAGGGTGAGTCCGCAGGACTACCCTGTTCTTGTAGAACCTAGTGTAAGGGGGATCAGACACTAGGGCCTGCAGTTCACTAACGCGTCTAGCGGAAGTGAGGGCTACCAGGAATAAGGTTTTCCAAGAGAGAAAACTGAGAGGGCAGGTAGCCATGGGTTCAAAAGGCGGGCAGGTGATCCGCTGTAAAACCACGTTCAGGTCCCAGTCAGGGGCTGGGGGGCGCAATGGTGGTTTGAGAAGGAGGCCCCGGGAGAACCGAGCCACGAGGGAGTGGCCGGAAAGAGGCCTGCCTTCCACTGGCACATGATGTGCTGAAATAGCACTGAGGTGAACCTTGACCGAGTTGGACTTGAGCCCAAGATTGGAGAGGGAAAGCAAGTACTGCAAGACCACCGACACCGAGCAGGAGAAGGGATCTTGAGACCGTTGAGCACACCAGTTGGAAAAGCGACGCCATTTAAGGGCGTAGGATTTCCGGGTAGAGGGTCGCCTGGAAGCCAGCACGACTTCCTCCACCTCCGGAGGCAACAGGAGGGGAGCAAGGACTACCCTTTCAGCAGCCAGGCCATCAGATGGAGAGATCTGAGGTTGGGGTGTAGGAGAGACCCCTGATCCTGGGTCAGGAGGTCGGGTTGAAACCCCAGAGGCAACGGGGTATCCACTGCCAGCTGCATCAGAAGCGGGAACCACGGTTGCCGGGGCCACCGGGGAGCGATCAGGATCACGGAGGCCTTGTCCTGGAGAACCTTGAAAAGAGTTCGAGACACCAGCGGCATGGGAGGAAAGGCATACAGAAGGCCCGTGGACCATGAGAGCAGAAAAGCATCCGCCGCTACTCGGAGGGGATGCGGTTCCCGAGAGCAGAATCGAGGAAGTTGCCTGTTCAGAGGACTGGCAAAGAGATCCAGTGTGGGGAGGCCCCACCGTAGGAAGATCCGTTGAACCACCAACGGGTCCAATCGCCACTCGTGCGGTTGGAGGATTCTGCTCAGTTTGTCTGCCAGGTGATTTTCTTGACCTGGGAGATAGACAGCTTTGAGGAGGATTCCCTGGCTGACGGACCAAGCGCAGAGCTTTTGTGCTTCCCGGCAGAGAAGGAAGGAGCCCGTGCCCCCCTGCTTGTTCACGTAGAACATAGCAACTTGATTGTCCGTCTGGACCAGCACAGACTGGTGAGACGTGAGGTGGGAGAAGGCCCTTAGAGCCAGGCGAATGGCCCTGAGCTCCAGGAAGTTGATCTGCTGGGCAGATTCCCACGGGGTCCAGAGACCCTGAGTACATGACCCCTGGCAATGTGCTCCCCAACCCAGGAGAGAAGCGTCAGTCGTCAGAACCTGAACCAGCGGAGGAGACTGGAAAAGCATTCCGAGCACTAGGTTGGGTAGGTGAAGCCACCATCGTAGAGAAGAGACTAGCGGGCTGGAGATGCGTACCGAGTCCGCCAGTCTCCCCGAGGCCTGACGCCATTGAGAGCGAAGGCACCACTGAGCTGGCCGCATGTTCAGGCGGGCATTGGGTGTCACATGGACCGTGGACGCCATATGGCCGAGCAGTTTCAGGAAGAGCCGGGCCGAGACCCGGGGATGGCTGCGAAAACGGCTGGCGAGAGCCATGAGCCGTTGAGCCCTGTCGAGCAGCAGAAAAGCCCGCGCCTGAAGCGTGTCCAATCTGGCGCCGATGAACTCGAGGTCCTGAGAGGGGAGCAAAGTGGACTTTTCGAAGTTTAGGACAAAGCCCAAGTACTGGAGCAGAGCCACAGTACGCTGCGTGGCGTGAGTGGCCTCCGTGGCGGACGGAGCCCTGATGAGCCAGTCGTCCAGGTAAGGAAAGACGAAGAGGCCTTGAAGCCGGAGATAAGCCGCTACCACTGCGAGACATTTTGTGAAGACTCGTGGTGCGGAGGATAGGCCAATGGGCAGTACTCTGTATTGCTACTTAGGTATTGCCGGTGGCTGGGGTGGATGAGGATGTGAGTGTAGGCATCCTTTAGATCCAAGGAGCATAGCCAATCTCCCTGCCGGAGGTAGGGCAGCAGGATTCCAAGGGTAAGCATCTTGAACTTTTCCCTCTCCAGGAACTTGTTGAGGTTCCGCAAGTCCAGGATGGGTCTGAGGCCTCCAGTTCGCTTTGGTACCAGGAAGTACCTGGAATAAAAGCCGTGACCCCTCAGGTGGTGGGGCACCGATTCCACTGCCTCTTCCCGAATAAGACTTGCCAACTCCTGAAGGAGTAAGTCCCGGTGAAGAGGGGGTCGCAGAGGCTCCCCTGGAAAGTAGGGGGGAGGTACCTGGTGGAAGTGTAGAAGATAGCCCTCTCGGACTATGTGGAGCACCCAGGTATCTGACGTGATGTTGGACCACCTGTGCGAAAGTGGACCAGCCGGCCTCCCGTGCTGGGAGAAACCAGCGGAGGGGGAGAGGCTATGCTGAAAGAGTCAAAAACCCCCACCCTGCGGAGCAGGGGCCGGTGGTGCAGGCTTGGGGGCTTGCTGCCTACGGGATCCGTTACCCGATCCCTTGGCCTGCTGACCCTGATGGGGAGCTGCGGAGGCCTGATAATGAGGGTAGTGTTTATAGACAGCCGCCTTCCTCGGGTAAAAGGGCTTTTTCCCCGAGCCCTTCTTCTTCTGGGAAGGGGCAGAGGTTTTCCTGGAGAGCCGAGTCCTGGTGAGAGTCTCTGTCTCGAGTTGTGCAGCCTTCTCGTCCATAGGCTTACCAAAGAGGTTTTCACCTCTGCAGGGGACATCGACCAACTTGTCCTGCACCCAGGGCTCGAGGTCGGATGACTGGAGCCAAGCCTGGCGGCGGGCTCCGATGCCGGCTGCGGCCACTCGAGCCGATGCCTCGAAGCCATCATAGGCTGCTCGAGAAATGAACTTGGAGCACTCACGAATACCAGTGGACAAGGCCAGGAACCTCCGCAAAGGTTCCTCGGAGAGACCAGCAGAGAATCCGGCTAGTTCTTTAGCCAGGTCCCGGAGATACATGCCCATGTAGAGCTGGTAAGTCTGGACCCGACAAGCAAGCATAGAGCCCTGAAAACACTTCTTACCGATGCCATCCAGGCTGTGGGCTTCCCTGCCGGGAGGCACCGAGGAGTGCATCTTCTGGCTCTTGAGCCGATGCATGGCCGATTCCACCACCATGGAATGGTGCGGCAGCTGTGCTTTCTGGAAGCCAGGGCTCTTGCGGACTCGATATATGGCATCGACCCGCTTGCTTAAGACCGGCGACGACGCCGGACTCTCCCACATGCGGAAGAGAAGTCGTTCCAGCATCGGAGGAACCGGTACAGTAAAGTGCTCCTTCGCAGGAGAGTCATACTGGAGGGCATCGAGCTCCTCGGCTCGAGGCTCCTCCTCGGGATCCGCAGGGAAGGCCAAGGCCTTGGCCATATCCCTGACGAAGTCCGAGAACCGGGCGTCCTCCGGGGGACTGTCTCTGAGGTTCGGACTCGGGGGAGTCAGAAGGGACACACCGAGTCCGAAAAGAACCAGGCGACTCATCCACCTCGGATTCCCAGGCGGACTCCTCGGAGGAGGAGTCGAGCGGCTCCGGTCGGGCGGGCGGGCACAGACGCCGTCCGCCCCGACGCCGAGGGGGTCGGCGTCGACGACCTCGGCCCCGAACGGGAGGCCGAAGGCGACCTCGGCCGCGAACGGGAGGCCGAAGGCGACCTCGGCCGCGAACGGGAGGCCGAAGGCGACCTCGACCGAGGATCGACTCGAGCCCGCATGGACTCGAGGATCGGCTTGGTCTCCGGGGTCGACTTAGACGTCGACGTCCCGGCGGTCAGGGCAGAAGCGCCAGCGAGGCCAGCGATCAATGCCCGCTGCTGGTCCATGAAGGCAGTCAAGCTGCGCTCCAAGGCCATCAACCTGAGTCCGAACTCAGGAGACCCAGCAGCCCCCGACTCGGGCCCCGACGGCGTCGGGCCCGACGTCGGACCACTCGGAGGCGAGTCTACGAAGACAACAGCACTTACGTGAGCAGAGGAGTCCATCTCCAGACGAGGCTGTTTGGACGGCCGCTCCAGCTCCAAAGACCCAGGACGGCTGTCGGGGCTATGCGACCTGGCCCTCGAGGAGCCAGGAGCGTCCACCGACTCCGCCCTCGCGGGTTTCTTCTTCCGCTGATGTTACCAGCTAGGGGACCCCCTCTCAGAAGAGCTCCGGCGGTGTTCAGAGCCAGATTCTCTGGACACCGAAGCGTCTGACGAGGTCCGGGTACGGCTGGGGTCAGAGAAGATTCTCTCCCGCTGATGCTGCCGACTCCGCAAAGACTTTGCGGACATCTTGCTACAGGGCCCACAGATCATTTCTTCATGATCGGGGCCCAGGCAACGGAGGCAGCAATCATGTGTGTCGGTAAGAGACATCAGTTTCTTACACTTAACACACTTTTTAAAACCACTGGCGGCCATCGGGGGAAAAAGGGCCCCTGCGAGGTCGAACGAGCGGGCCGCCAGGGAAAAATGAAAAAAGGCGCGAAGTTGTCGCGAAGGACAGAAAAAAAACGAAAAAAGAAGGGGAGGCCTCGCAACCGGCGTCGCGAGGCCGGACGGAAAAAGGACCGGCGTCGAACCGAAGAAATACTGAAAATAATAAGAAAAAATCAACTTTTCGGCGGTGACTAGAAGACAACGTCTGTAGGGCTCCGCGGAAAAAAGAAGACTGGCCAAGATGGCACCTTTGGGCGGGAAGGGGACTGCGCATGCGCGCTGCAATTCCCAAAGGCTTTCTTTGAAAGCTGGGGAAAATTGCTCCGCGAGGGCTCCGTCGGCGCCGACGTCACCCATATGTGAGGACTGACTTCCTGCTTGGTCCTGGAGAATCCGGCTCTACACGAGGAACTTTGGCAGGCTTCTCCGGTTCCACAGGTCCGGGGCGACGGTCGGGGGTCTTAGACCTGGCCCTCGAGGAGCCAGGGACCTCTTCCGATGACGCCCTCGCGAGCCGTTTCTTCCTCTTGCGTTCCCGGTCGGGGGACCCCCTGTCCGAGGAGCTTCGACGGTGCTCGGGATCAGAATCCCGAGATGTCGAGGCCTCAAACGAGGTTCGGGCCCGGCCGGAGGCTGAGTCCGAGAAAAGCCTGTCCTTTTGCTGCTGGCAACTTTGAAGTGTCTTGGAAGACATTTTTCCACAGGCCCCGCACGACTTAGGATCGTGGTCGGGGCCGAGGCACCGAAGGCAGCAGTCGCGTGTGTCGGTGAGAGACATTAGTTTCTTACACCGATCACACTTCTTAAAACCACTGGAAGCCATCGGGGAAAAGAGTCCCCGCGAGGTCAAAAGACCGGCCTTCCAGGGAAAAAGAGAAAAAAGGGCGCGAACGCCAGCCACGAAGGGCAAAAACCGAAAAAGAGGAATCGGGCTCGATACCGGTGTACTGAACCCGGCGGGAGGGGAACCGGCGTCAAACCGGAAGAAAAAGAGCAAAAAATCGCTGAAAAATCTACTTTTAACCGGGAAAAACGGGACAAACGTTTGGTGGGCTTTACGGAAAAAAAGAGACTGAGGTAAGATGGCAGCTTTAGGCAGGAAGGGAACCGCGCATGCGTGCCTGCATTCCCAAAGACTTTCATAGAAAGCTGGGGAAATGCTCCGCTCGGGCTTCATCAGTGCCGATGACACCCATATGTGAGGACTGACTTCCTGCTTGGTCCTGGAGAACACATCATTCACAGAAGATGATGTGATAGAACAACTTGAAAAACTGAAAGTGGACAAGGCCATGGGACCTGATGGGATACATACCAGGATACTGAAAGAGCTCAGAGAGGTTCTTGCAGGGCCATTAAAGGAGGTTTTCAACAGATCTTTGGAAACAGGAGAAGTTCCTCAGGACTGGAGAAGGGTGGATGTGGTACCTCTTCACTAAAGTGGTGAGAGGGAAGAAATGACAAACTACAGGCCCGTGAGCCTTACCTCGGTGGTGGGAAAAGTAATTTAGGTGCTTCTGAAAGAGAGAATAGTGGACTTTCTCAAAACCAACAGGTTGCATGATCCGAGGCAACATGATTTTACCAAATGACGATCTTGCCAAACAAATCTGATAGAGTTCTTTGACTGGGTGACCAGAGAACTAGATCAGGGGCATGCGATGGATGTCATCTACCTGGATTTCAGCAAAGCCTTTGATACTGTTCCTCATAGGAGGCTTATCAATAAACTCAGTAGTTTAGGGATGAATCCCAAGGTGGTGAACTGGATCAGAAATTGGTTGACTGACAGACGACAGAAGGTGATGGCAAATGGAGCTCACTCGGATGAAAGGAGGGTGATTAGCGGGGTGCCCCAGGGTTTGGTCCTGGGCCCGGCACTGTTCAATGTATTTGTGAGTGATATTGCTGAAGGACTGCATGGAAAAGTCTGTATTTTTTCAGATGACACAAAAATTTGCAACATAGTGGACTCCCCTCAGGGAATGGATAACATGAGGAAAGATCTATAAAAGCTGGAAGAATGGTCTAATGCTTGGCAGTTAAGATTTAATGCGAAGAAGTGCAGTGTCATGCACTTGGGAAGCAGAAATCCAGGTGAAATGTACGCGATGGGGGAGAGAGATTGGTGTGCACGGATCAGGAGAAGGACCTTGGTGTGATTATTTCTGCAGATCTCAAGGTGGCAAAACAGTGCGACAAGGCGGTGGCAAAGAGGAATTACCAGCAGAAAGGAAGAGGTACTAATGCCACTGTATAAGTCACTGATGAGGCCTCACTTGGAATACTGTGTTCAGTTTTGGAGACCATATCTTACAAAGGATATAAAAAGACTGGAAACTGTTCAGAGGAAGGCGACCAAAATGATTTGGAGCCTGCGTCAGAAGACTTCTGAGAAGAGACTAGAAGACCTAAATATGTACACTCTGGAGGCGAGGAGGGACAGGGGAGATATGATTCAGACCTTTAAATACTTAAAGAGAATAAATGAACAAACAAACCTCTTCCAAAGACGGGGAAGCTGTCAAACTAGAGGGCATAACATGAAATTGAAAGGCAATATCACAAAATACTTTTTCACTGAAAGGGTTGTGGATGCTTGGAGTGCCCTCCTGATGGAAGTGGTGGGGCAAATACAGTGACAGAATTCAAAATGGATTGGGATAGACACAGTGAATCCCTTCACAGCAACAGGATAAAGGTGAAATTTCACTTACCGTTAATTTCCTTTCCTAGAACATTGCTAGACCAGTCCAGACATACGGGTTGTATCCCCCTGCCAGCAGATCCTGGAGACAGAGAACTCTACCAGAGCTCTAATAGGCTGATCCCTTGTGATGCTGCTGAGATGATGAGACTGTACCCCAAGGGGTCTCCCTCAGTATCGTCCACAAGCTGACCTTCATGAAAACTAAACAACTACATACAGCCAGTCAACTGACCCGGCCTCAACTATGTACAAGGTGCTGAAAGCATTCCCAGAAACTGAAGGCCGCCGAGAAGGACAAAGGGACTAGAGGCGCACTTGCCAGGCCTCTGGAAGGAAAAAACAAAAGCAAAAAGATAACGGTGGCTCCGCTGCACCAGCAGGACTGAGACTGACAGCAGGGTGGGTCTTGGACTGGTCTAGCAGTATTCTAGGAAAGGAAATTAATGGTAAGTGAAATTTCACCTTCCAATTCATACTGCTAGACCAGTCCAGACAAACGGACAGTACCCAAGCTACCGACCTCTAGGGTGGGTCCAAAGCCGCCGAAAGCACTGACGCGCCAAAACTCATCTCCTGCCGAGCGTGGACGTCCAATGGATAATGATGGACAAAAGTCGATAGCGACGACCAAGTCGCCGCCCGGCAGATGTCGAGGGGTGCCATATGGGAACGCTCGGCCCAAGACGTCGCCTGCACCTGCGTGGAGTGTGCTCGGAGCCCTACAGGCACCGACTTGCGCTGAAGAATATAGGCTGCTTCAATAGCTCCTCTTAGCCACCTGGCGATAGTAGCCTTAGAGGCTGCAAACCCTCGACGGGAGCCTGCAAGAAGGACAAAGAGATGATCCGTCTGCCGAAAGGAATTGGTGAGTTTAAGATACAGACAGAGGACCCGTTTGAGATCAAACGCACGTAAGTGACGCCGCCGACCCGTACACTGCTGTGGAGAGAAGGACGGCAAGAAGAGGGGCTGATTGACATGAAAAGGCGTAACCACCTTGTGCAAAAAGGATGAAACTATCCAAAGAGTCACGCCTTCCGACGAGAAAGAAAGATAAGGATCCCGACAAGA
Source organism: Ichthyophis bannanicus (assembly GCA_033557465.1). Taxonomy (NCBI): domain Eukaryota; kingdom Metazoa; phylum Chordata; class Amphibia; order Gymnophiona; family Ichthyophiidae; genus Ichthyophis; species Ichthyophis bannanicus. Next base: position 272,487,972 of record CM066043.1, on the reverse strand, counting down.
GAGCGCTTGGAGCTCGGAAATGCGCAGTGCTGAGGTAATTGCCATCAGGAACACCATCTTGAGCGAAGAGGCCCATAACGGCTCAAAAGGCGAAGCCACCAAGGCCCGGAGGACCAGGGCGAGATCCCAGGCCGGGAAGACCGGACGGCACGGATTTAACTCCTCTGAGGAAATGCGAGACGTCGATATGCAAAGCGATAGAGCGCCCCAAAACCGGACCACTGAAGCATGTAAGGGCCGCCACCTGAACCCGAAGAGTACCGAGAGACAGCCCCTTGTCCAGGCCAACCTGGAGGAACGCAAGAATATCAGGAATGCCGCTACTCCTGGGAGACACCCCATGATGTGAGCACCATGATTCGAAAAGACGCCACACCCGAGCATAGGCTAAGGAGGTGGAAGAACGGCACGCCTTAAACAAGGTGGATACCACGCTAGCCGAATATCCCTTACGAACTAGCCTGCGGCGTTCAAGAGCCAAGCCGTAAGTGAGTAAGGAGCTGGGTCTTCCATGGCAATTGGCCCCTGCTGCAGAAGCACTGGAAAACCCTGAAGCGGCAGAGGAGCTGCTTGCGCAAGCTGGACGAGATCTGCATACCAGGGCCTGCGAGGCCAATCCGGAGCTACCAGAATCACCGGCCCGTGATGCTCCCTGATCCGTTGAAGAATCTTGCTGACCATGAACCACAGAGGGAAGACATACAGAAGGAGTCGGGCCGGCCACGGCTGCGACAACGCATCTATTCCGTGCGACCTGCTGTCTTTCCATCTGCTGAAGATTGGTGCTTTGGCATTTTCTCACGTCACCATGAGATCCACTGCCGGCTGACCCCATTGGTGGACAATCATCTGAAAAGGCGCCGACGCCAAAGCCCATTCTCCGGGATCCAGCGTATGGCGGCTGAGGAAGTCCGCTTCGATGTTGCTCTTCCCCGCAATGTGCTGCGCCGAAATGGCGAGGAGATGCCGTTCCGCCCAAGGAAGGAGAAGCCTCATTTCTTTGGAAACCCCCGGACTCTTCGTGCCCCCTTGGTGGTTGAGATACGCCACCATGGTGGCATTGTCGGAGAGAACACGAACTGCTTGCTGATGTATGAGAGGCAGGAACCTTTGCAAGGCTAGGCGAACAGCTCTCGCCTCAAGGCGATTGATGGATCAGCGGTCCTCCTGAGGCGACCAGACCCCCTGTGCTGCATGTGTGCCGCAAAGCGCTCCCCACCCGGAGAGACTGGTGTCCGTCGTCAGAAGCAGCCAACGTGGAGACTCCAACGGAACCCCCTGTAGAAGGTTGCGTGCCCGGAGCCACCATCGAAGGTCGAGCCGGACCAACGGCGGAAGTGGAAGTCGAACCTGATAATCCTCCGACATCGCGACAGGAGCACCCTCTGCAACTCTCGCATATGCGCCCGTGCCCAAGGCACTACATCGATGGTAGCCGCCATGGACCCCAGAAGCTGGAGGTAATCCCAAGCTCAAGGTGCCTCTCGCCGCAGGAATCGCTGGAGCTGATCTACAATTTTCTGGAAGCGAACTCGTGTAAGCATCACCCGCCCGCGGCGAGTATCGAACCGAGCCCCGAGAAACTCGAGGACCTGAGACGGCTGGAGGCAGCTCTTGGAGTGATTGATCACCCACCCCAGGCCCTCCAGAAAAGCCACTACGCGGTCTACCGTCTCGCGAGCCTCTGCCAGAGAGTCCGCCCGAATCAGCCAATTGTCCAAGTAAGGATGAACTCAGATCCCCTGCTTGTGTAAGGCCGCAGCAACCACCACCATTATCTTGGAAAATGCCCGTGGCGCCGAGGCCAAGCCAAAAGACATGGCTTGGAACCGCAAATTGGAGGAACCGCTGATGCTCCATGCGGATGGGAATATGAAAGTACGGCTCCGCGAGATCGAGCGATGCCAGGAACTCGCCCTTGCCTACCGCCTGGATCATGGAACGCAACGTCTCCATCCGAAAATGAGGAACCCAAAGGCTGCGGTTTACCCCCTTGAGATCTAGAATAGGCCGAAAGGAACCATCCTTCTTGGGCACCACGAAATAAATGAAGTACCGACCCATCCCTTCTTCGAGAGGCAGGACGGGATGTACGGCGTTCAAAAGAAGCAGGCGTTCGAGTGTTGTCTGGACGGGGCCCCCGAAAGGACTGACTTCCTCTTCCAGAGCGATTAGGCTGAGTCGGAGGCTTGGAGGAGCAATACCTCCTAAAGTCCCTGCTCCTGGAGAAACGGCGAAAAGATTGTGCCCGCGAAGACTCTCCCGTGGTCCTCGGAAGGAGAGCCAGGCGCCAAGGAACTCAGGGCAGCCGGAGAGACCCCCGTAGGGGCTCCCTGCAAAGCCGCCACTGATAAAGGAGGTAACGGACCCTCTACTGCAGGTAAGTCAGGAGCCATAGCTTCCTGAGTGGCCAGCAACACTGAAGACTCCCCGGGGTGCGCCAAATAGGATGCGCATTGCTGATTTTGCAGCTCCTTCTGCTTCCTGTTACACACAATGCATCTAAGCCCAGAAGAAGGCATTGTGTGTGAAAAATAACGATTTTAAATCTTATTCTCCGGAGCACTCCTCCTTCTATAGTACAATCCTAGTAAAACCCCCTTAAGAGAGGAGAAGGAACAGAGGCACATTCAGCAGAGCAGAGCTGAGCTTCCCGCCAAAAATCGGAGCTCCGTGGAAATTCAAAATAGCCGCCGGACAAATAAAAGTTAAATAAAAGTCAAAAAAGCAGCGAATTTTTGAAAAAAAGGCAGAAACCAGCCCCCCAGGCCAGGATTGACCCCTGTGCCAAAAATGGGACAATTCTGAGAACGCGAAAATTCGGTGGATTTGGACGCCTCAGGAACTTCAGCATGCATTAAACAAAGGAAAGCTGTACTCACAGATGCCAGCTAGTGCAGGGATTCCAAGGGCAGGATCAGGAAAACCACATCTGATGCCAAGCGAGCACTAACGCAGAAGTAACCCTCGAGTGTTAGTGAGCCTTTCTTCCAGCCAAGGCTGCCCTCATGGCTAGCTGCTGGGAATGCCTTCAGTCAGCGAGCGTCACTGTTTCTATACAGGAGCTCAGCTGAAACACCCTGCCAATAGAGGGGATCACTCTCAAAGTAGAGGAGCCCCCGAGCTTTGTCCGGAAATAGGGAAATTAATCCTTTCTCCAAAGGAGCAAAACAAAAAAGCTACCAGGTCTGCTGGAGACAGAGAAATACTGAGGGAGACCCCTTGGGGTACAGTCTCATCATCTCAGCAGCATCACCAGGGATCAGCCTATTAGAGCTCTGGCAGAGTTCTCTGTCTCCAGGATCTGCTGGCAGGGGGACACAACCCGTTTGTCTGGACTGGTCTAGCAGTATGAATTGGAAATCAAAATAAACTTAACTAATTTCTCAACATACAAGGTTGTCCTACATGGAGCGGTGGGTTCACCCCGAAAACAAAGACATGGGGAGGGTTCACCCCTAAAACAAAGACATGGGGAGGGGTGGCCTGCACGGAGCGGCAGGTGCACCTACTCTTGCCATCTTACTGGGCAGACTAGATGGACCATACTGGTCTTTATCTGCCATCATTTACTATGTTACTATGACGGCAGTGGAATATCCTGCAGGACTTTTATCTTATTCAGGTCTGCTTTCAGACACTATGAAGACAGGGTATATCCATGGAAGCGGACCTCTTTCACCTTGAATTGTAATTTTTTCACACTAATCTGTAGCTTCATCTGCCTGCAGAAATCCATTAGGGTTAAGAGCTTGTTGTCATGGTCATGCTCTACCTCATCGGAGTCAGCAGATTCAATGATGAGGATATCATCTGCTATTAATACAGTGCTGCTGAGCCCAACCAAAAGATCATACTACTTCTGCTGATAGACCTCTAGGGCTACAGAGGCTCCAGTTATTGTTTGAGCTATCTTTTCCTGCCTCAGAGGATCCAGAATGTGTTCATGAGACTGCTTTTCTCATCTAACTTACATTGCTGAAATGCATCGTGTGCATCAAAATATGTAAGCAAGTAAGCTTTGGGCCATTTGTATAAAACATCTTCAAGTGCTGGCATGATATAGTATGATCTCTTCAGCACGAGGTTTATAAACTGGATCAATACACATTTTCAGATTCTTAGGCATTTTTACTATGACCACACTGATGATCCATTCAATTAGTACAATCACAGGTGTGATGCAGCCATCAGCTTCATGCTTTTCTAGCTGGACTTTCACTTCTGACTTTATGGTAAAGCGTAGTTACTCACCTGTAACAGGTGTTCTCCAGGAGCAGCAGGAATCAGTCCTCACATATGGGTGACGTCGGCGCCGACGGAGCCCTCGCGGAGCAATTTTCCCCAGCTTTCAAAGAAAGCCTTTGGGAATTGCAGCGCGCATGCGCGGTCGCCTTCCCGCCCAAGGGTGCCATCTTAGCCAGTCTGATGACATAGCTAAAAGCATAAAAATTTGCAAAAAAACTTAAGCAGATGATTGCAACTCCACGGGGAGGAGGGAGGGTTGTGAGGACTGATTCCTGCTGCTCCTGGAGAACACCTGTTACAGGTGAGTAACTACGCTTTCTCCAGGACCAAGCAGGAAGTCAGTCCTCACATATGGGACTCCCAAGCTTAAGGCTACCGGAGACCCTAAGCACAAAAATGAGCTCCCTCTAGCTCAGCGGCATAGAAGGAAGGAATCTTCACTGAATTATCACCCACCGGTAGCCCCCATCCGGGATGGAGGGTAGGAGTTGCTCAAACCTCGAAGAGATTTCGGAGGACTGCCTGTCCGAAAGCACTGTCCCTACGGGACTCCCTCTCGAGACAGTAATGGACCGCAAAAGTCTGGCTCAAAGACCAAGTAGCGGCCCGGCAGATGTCTGCCAGCGGAACAGAGCGGAGGTAAGCCACTGACGTAGCTTCGCCCGAACACAATGAGCCGTGACTCGACTTTCTAAGGAGAGTCCGGCTGCCCATAAGCCCAAGCGATACAGTCAGCAGCAACCCAGATGGACAGAGTACGCTTGGAGACCGGGAGCCCCAATTTATTGGGGGTCAAAAGACACAAAAAGCTGAGCAGCTTTACGGTGCTCCCGCGTACGGTCAAGGTAGAAGTTCAATGCCCTTCTACAGTCCAGGGTATGCAGGACTCGTTCAGCTCGGCTGGAGTGAGGCCTGGGAAAGAAGGTTGGAAGTACCACCTCCTGATTGATGTGAAAAGGGGAGACAACTTTTGGAAGAAATTTTGGGTGAGTCCGTAGGACTACCCTATTTTTGTAGAACCGAGTGAAGGAGGGTCAGACACGAGGGCCTGCAATTCACTTACGCGTCTAGCGGAAGTGAGGGCTATCAGGAATAAGGTTTTCCACGAAAGAAAACGCAGAGAACAGGTAGCCATCGGTTCAAAAGGCGGACAGGTGATCCGCTGTAAAACCACATTCAGATCCCAGTCAGGTGCTGGCGGGCGCAGAGGTGGTTTAAGTAGAAGGAGACCTCGGAGAAACCGTGCTACGAGAGGGTCGCTGGAAAGAGGTCTGCCGTCCACCGGCACATGGTGTGCTGAAAGAGCACTGAGGTGGACTTTGACGGAGTTGGACTTAAGTCCCAGATTAGAGAGGTAGAGCAGGTACTGCAAGATCACCGACACCGAGCAGGAGAAGGGATCCTGAGACTGCTGTACACACCAAACGGAAAAGCGACGCCATTTAAGGGCGTAGCATTTGCGGGTAGAAGGTCGCCGAGAAGCTAGGACGACCTCTTCCACCTCTGCCGGCAGGAGAAGGGGAGCGAGGACTATCCTTTCAGCCGCCAGGCCATTAGTTGAGAGATCTGAGGTTGGGGTTGTAGCAGAGACCCCTGATCCTGTGTTAGGAGATCCGGTTGAAACCCCAGAGGGAACGGATCCTCTAACCGCTAATTGCAACAGGAGTGGGAACCACGGCTGTCTGGGCCAGCGAGGAGCCACCAGGATCATGGAAGCTTTGTCCCGGAGAACCTTGAATAGAGTTCGAGAGACTAGCGGGATGGGAGGCAAAGCATAGAGAAGGCTTTCCGACCATGAGAGTAGAAAAGCATCTGCCGCTACCCGAAAGGGATGTGGCTGACGAGAGCAGAAGCGAGGAAGTTGCCGGTTGAGAGGACTGGCAAAGAGATCCATCCGTGGGGAGGCCCCACTTCAGAAAGAGTTTCTGAACTACCAAGGGATCCAGACCGCCACTCGTGCGGCTGGAGTATCCTGCCTGAGTTTGTCCGCCAGGCAATTTTCTTGGCCTGGGAGATAAACTGCCTTGAGAAGAATGCCGTGACTGATGGCCCAAGAGCAGAGCTTCTGAGCTTCTCGGCAGAGAAGGAAGGAGCCCGTGCCCCCCTGCTTGTTCACATAGAACATGGCAACTTGATTGTCCGTCTGGACAAGGACGGACTGGTGAGAAGTCAGGTGGGAGAAAGCCTTGAGCGCCAGACGGATTGCTCTGAGCTCCAGGAAGTTGATCTGTTGAGCATACTCCCACGCGGTCCAGAGACCTTGAGTACATGCCCCCTGGCAATGTGCTCCCCAACCCAGGAGGGAAGCATCGGTCGTCAGCACTTGAGCCGGCTGAGGCGACTGAAACGGCATTCCGAGCACCAGGGTCGGCCGATGAAGCCACCACTGTAGGGAAGAGGCCAGCGGCCCGGAGATGCGCACTAAGGCGGCTAGTCCGCCGGTGGCCTGTTGCCACTGCTTGCGAAGGCACCATTGAGCAGGCTGCATATTCAGGCGAGCATTGGGGGTCACGTGGACGGTGGAAGCCATATGGCCGAGTAGTCTCAGGAAGCGCCTGGCGGAGACCAGGGACTGGCTGCGAAAACGGCCGGCTAGGTCCATGAGCCGTTGAGCCCTGTCGAGAGAAGGCAGGAAAGCTCGAGCCTGAGGAGTGTGCAGTCTTGCGCCGATGAACTCGAGATCCTGTGAGGGGAGCAAAGTGGACTTTGCGAAGTTTATGACAAAGCCCAAGTACTGCAGAAGAGTCACCGTGCGGTGTGTGGCATTGGTGACTGCCGGAGAGGACGACGCTCTGATGAGCCAGTCGTCGAGGTACGGAAAGACATAGAGGTCGTGAAGCCTGAGATAGGCCGCTACCACCGCGAGACATTTTGTGAAGACTCGCGGTGCGGAGGATAGGCCAAAGGGCAGTACTCTGTACTGGTAGTGATTTCCTGCCACCACAAACCTTAGGTATTGGCGGTGGCTTGGGTGGATGAGGATGTGCGTGTAGGCATCCTTTAGATCTAAGGAGCATAGCCAATCTCCCTGCTGGAGGTAGGGCAGAAGGATTCCAAGGGTAAGCATCTTGAACTTTTTCCCGCACGAGGAACTTGTTGAGGTTGCGCAAGTCCAGGATGGGTCTGAGGCCTCCTGTCCTTTTTGGTATCAGAAAATACCTGGAATAAAAGCCTTGACCTCTCAGGTGGTGGGACACCGGTTCCACAGCCTGTTCCTGAAGAAGACTTGCTAACTCCTGAAGGAGTAAGTCCCTGTGCAGAGGGAGTCGAGGAGGTTCTCCCGGAAAATAAGAGGGAGGGACCTGATGGAAGTGGAGAAGATATCCTTCTCGCACGACTTGAAGCACCCAGGCATCTGAAGTGATGTTGGACCACCTGTGGGCGAAGTGAACCAGCCGGCCTCCGGTGCTGGGAGGAACCAGCTGAGGGGGAGAGGCTATGCTGAGGAAGTCAAAAACCCCCATCCTGCTGAGCAGGGGCTGGTGGTGCAGGCTTGGGGGCTTGCTGCCTACGGGACCCGTTACCCCGTCCCTTGGCCTGCTGACCCTGTTGGGGAGCTGCGGGGGCCTGATATTGAGGGTAGTGTTTATAGGCAGCCGCCTTCCTCGGGTAAAAGGACTTCTTTCCCGAGCCCTTCTTTTTCTGGGAAGGGGCGGAGGTCTTCCTAGAAAGCCTGGTCCTGGTGAGAGTCTCCGTCTCGATTTGTGCAGCCTTTTCAGCCATGGGCTTGCCAAAGAGGTTCTCACCTCTGCAGGGGACATCGACCAACTTGTCCTGCACCTGTCGGCGGGCACCGATGCCAGCTGCGGCCACACGAGCCGATGCTTCAAAGTCATCATAGGCTGCTCGGGACATGAATTTGGAGCATTCCCGAATACCAGTTGTCAAGGCCAGGAACCTCCGCAAAGGTTCCTCGACAGTCCAGCGGAGAATCCGGCTATCTCTTTAGCCAGGTCTCGGAGATACATGCCCATGTATAGCTGGTAGGTCTGGACACGCCCAGCCAGCATAGAGCCCTGGAAACACTTCTTACCAATACCATCCAGGTTACGGGCCTCCCTGCCAGGAGGCACCGAGGAGTGCATCTGTTGGCTCTTAAGCCTATGCATGGGCCGATTCCACTACCATGGAATGTGTGGCAGTTGTGCTTTTTGGAAGCCAGGACTCTTGCGGACTCGATAGATGGAATCGACCCGCTTGCTCAATACCGGCGACGAGGCCGGACTCTCCCACATGCGGAAGAGTAGTCGTTCCAGCATGGGAGGAACCGGTACAGTAAAGTGCTCCCGGGCGGGAGAGTCGTACTGAAGGGCGTCGAGCTCTTCGGCTCGAGGCTCCTCCTCGGGATCTGCAGGGAAGGCCAAAGCCTTGGCCATATCCCTGACGAAGTCCGAGAACCGGGTATCTTCCGGAGGGGACTGTTTCCGAGGTTCGGACTCAGGTGAGTCCGAGGGGACACACCGAGTCCGAAAGGAATCAGGTGACTCCTCCTCTTCAGACTCCCAGGCCGACTACGAGGAGGAATCGGTGGGGTCGGCTCGGGCAGGCGGAGGCGTCGGCCGCCCCGACGCCGAGGGAGTCGGCGGCGATGACCTCGGTCCCGAACGGGAGGCCGAGGGTGACCTCGACCGAGGATCGACTCGAGTTCGCATGGACTCGAGGATCGGCTCGGTCTCCGGGGTCGACTTAGACGTCGACGTCCCAGCGGTCGGGGCAGCGGCGCCAGCGAGGCTAGCGATCAGTGCCCGCTGCTGGTCCATGAAGGCAGATAGTCTGCTCTCCAAGGCCGTCAACCTGAGTCCGACCTCAGGTGACCCAGCAGCCCCCGACTCGGGCCCCGACGGCGTCGGGCCCGACGTCGGACCTCTCGGAGGCGAGTCCAGAAGGACTACAGGACTTACCCGAGCAGGCAACTCCGACTCCAGGCGAGGTCGCTTCGGGAGGTGCTCCTTCTCCAAAGACCCGGGAACGGCTGTCGGGGCCTATGCGACCTGGCCCTCGCGGAGCCAGGAGCGTCCACCGACGCCGCCCTCGTGGGTTTTTGTCTTCCGTCGATGGTCTCCGGAGGGATAACCCTGTCGGAGGAGCTTCGGCGATGGTCAGAGCTGGAGCCTCTGGATGCCGAGGCCTCCGACGAGGTCCGGGTACGGCTGGGGTCAGCGAAGATTCTATCCCGCTGATGCCGCCGACTCCTCAACGCTTTGGAGGACATTTTGCCACAGGCCCCACAGATCATTTCTTCATGATCCGGGCCTAGGTAGCGGAGGCAATTATCGTGTGTGTCAGTGAGTGACATATTTCTGTCACACTGACCACACCGCTTGAAACCACTGGCAGCCATCGGGGGAAAAAGGGCCCCTGCAAGGTCAAAGGACCGGGCTGCCAGCGAAAAACCGAAAACGAAACTGACCAAAAATCAGAAAAACCGAAAAATAAGAGAAGGACTCGCAACGGCATCGCGAGTCCGGGCAGGAAAACGACCGGCGTCGAACCGAATTGAAAAAAGAGAAAAACTCACGAAAATCAACTTTTTTAGCGGGGACACGACGGGTACGTCTGTAGGGCTCCGCGGAAAAAAGAAGACTGGCTAAGATGGCACCCTTGGGCGGGAAGGCGACCGCGCATGCGCGCTGCAATTCCCAAAGGCTTTCTTTGAAAGCTGGGGAAAATTGCTCCGCAAGGGCTCCGTCGGCGCCGACGTCACCCATATGTGAGGACTGACTTCCTGCTTGGTCCTGGAGAACAGGTATATTGTGTGGAGCACAATGTACTGGTAAAATACTGGGGTCAAGTTCAAAATGAACGTCTCCCAGAACAGTCTCCACTGTACTGAGAAAGCCATAGTCATAGACACTAACTACCTATTATCTCAACAATGATCTGGGGAACTGATGTTTTTCTGGTTCAGTTCTGCAGGAATGATGAATTGCATCAGTCCAAGGTGCTCACACCTTGAGGCAGACAGCAATGGTTTTTGATTTGTTTTCACTAACTCAAATTCAAGCTTCTGAGTATGTCCACATATGCTGTATTGTAAGTGGAAAAGTCCCAAGGATTGCATGAATTCTCCTGAATATATTTTCAGTTTGATGCCATTCAGCTTTAGGGGTATGGTTGGTGCCCTCATTTTGCCTTTTAAATATATGACATTACACACCCCCGAGTCCAATTGACAAGGTTGTACCATATTATTCAGTCTAAAATTCACAAACTATTTTTACCCTTTTGTTTGGAATAGTACCAGGGTACTCTTGAGAAAATTGCATCAATACTAAGCAAGTCTGCATCATCTCACTCTGATATCTCTTCAAACGTATGCAGCTTACTTGCTATATTCAGCTTCCTGCTTGATAGGCACTCCCTTACAAAATGATAATGACCACCACATAGCTGACTTGTTTTCCCAAATGTTGGAGAGTGTTCTTTTCCTTTCTTATATGCATTACCATAGTACTTACAAGCAGCAGATTTAGTTGCTGGTGAGCTACTCTGCTGTTGGCTTGTCTGTTGCATTAATGCTGTCAGCATGCCAATCCTGTTCTATACCTTTCATATCTTTTTAAACTTTAGGGCTAAATACTGTGCTATCTCCTCCCTACCTCTCCCTGCTCTGTGCCTCTGTGGCCATATTAACACTTAACACAATTACAGGAGCATTGTCTTTTGCTCTCATGGCTGTGTTGTACTAAAACAGACTGGCCACTATATTTTAAATAAAGCAGGAAGTATTTACTTTACTAAAAATTCCACGACAGGGCTGCTTCATTACAGCACAGCCGCAGAAGCAAAGGAAAATGCTCCCAAGGCAACTGAGACAGGCAGAGAGAGGTAGAAAGAAGGTAGCTGGCTGGGGGTTGATGAGGGAGACAGGGACTGGAAATGGGCTGGGGCACTGGAAATGGGCTGATGGTGGTGGGAAGGGGATTGGGGCTGATAATGGGACGGGGGGGGGGGGGAATAAGACTGGACATGGGCTGATAAGAGCCGCTGAGAAGCCCGATCACCACTGCAGCAAGGAGCAGGGGGTTTCCAGAGCCCTGCTTTCTACCACAAGGACAATCAGGCTGCCCCAGGTACACACTACATAAGCAAGAGTGTCATCGGGCGTGTTCAGAGCCTCTGAGGAGCCTGATCACTATCACAGCAAGGAGCAGGAGGTTTCCATAGCCCTGCTCCTTACCATGAGGCCAATCGGGGTGCACTGGGACACACTACATAAGCAAGAGCGCCATCGGGCACACCCACACCTCGCAGGCCTCGCCAGAGGGCCCTTAGGCGTGGACTGCCAAAACCTGCTACTGAACTACCTCGCAGGTTCTTGTGAAACTGTGGCTGCCTTGGCCAATTAAGCCCGCTTAGAAAACCATGAAACCAAGGATAAGTGTTAACCTCTAGTGACACAGCTTCATTTGAATCTGCCGTCCCTATGTTTTTATTATGACTTTCATTCCGGGTAAACTGTCTGATAGAACAAACAAACTAGTAAATAATGCTACTAACCTGCGCTATTTAGATAGCGGAACTAAAACACCCACTCTGCAACAATTATACATAGAATCATTACTCATGAATTAGCATATTTCTTTACAAACAAATCTACCCTAATAGATTGCATATCCTTGCTATACATAAGTGTTATTCCATCTGTACTGTCCGACAAATACCTCTGAGCTTTACAAGTGTATAGGCTTTATTACACAAAAGTGTTGTCAGACAAATCTGATTGATTTCTTTGACTGGGTGACCAGGGAGATGGACCGAGGGAGAGCCCTAGATGTGGTGTATTTAGATTTCAGTAAAGCCTTTGACACTGTTCCTCACAGGCGACTTATAAACAAACTGAGCACCCTAGGGATGGACCCTAAAGTTACTGCTTGGGTTAGAAATTGGTTGGATGGAAGGCGACAAAGAGTACAAGTAAATGGAGCTCACTCTGAGGAGAAGGATGTTACCAGTGGTGTGCCCCAGGGATCTGTCCTTGGTCCGATTCTTTTTAACATCTTTGTTAGTGATATAGCGGAAGGGCTGTCGGGTAAGGTTTGCCTCTTTGCGGATGATACCAAAATCTGCAATAGAGTAGACACCCAGAAAGGTGCAGATAACATGAGGAGGGATCTAGCTAAGCTTGAAGAATGGTCTAGAATTTGGCAGCTGGGATTTAATGTTAAAAAATGTAAGGTCATGCATTTGGGCTGCAGCAATCCAAGGGAGCAATATAGTATAGGGGGTGAAGTACTTTTGTCCACTAAAGAAGAGCGGGACCTAGGCGTGGTTGTGTCTGATGATCTTAAAGTAGCTAAACAGGTAGAAAAGGAGACAGCAAAAGCTAGAAGGATGCTTGTGTGCATATGGAGAGGAATGGCTAGCAGAAAAAAGGAGGTGATAGTGCCTCTGTATAAGTCTTTGTTGCAACCTCATTTGGAGTATAGTGTGCAATTCTGGAGACCGCACCTTCAAAAGGATGTGAACAGGATGGAGTCGGTGCAGAGGGTGGCTACTAAACTGATTAGTGGTCTTCATTATAAAGCATATGAGGACAGACTGAAGGATCTTAATATGTACACCTTAGAGGAAAGGCGGGATAGAGGTAATATGATTGAGATGTTTAAATACCTCCATGGCATAAATGTTCAGGGAGAGAGCCTCTTTCAATTGAAAGCAAGTTCTGCTACAAGGGGACATGGGATGAGGGTGAAGGGAGATAGATTCAGGAGTGATATGCGTAAATATTTCTTTATGGAAAGAGTAGTGGATCCGTGGAATAGTCATGAGGACAGTAAATGAATTCAAAAAAGCATGGGACAAACACAGAGGATCTCTAAAGGTAAAAAGGGGACTGTTGTATTTGTTGATATGGAAGGACAGACTAGATAGGCTATGTGGTCTTTTTCTGTCATCATATTTCTATGTTAATTTAACTGCACTGTTCAACAATTACTTCTGAGCTTTTAAATATATAGGCTTTTTTGCACAAAAGTGTTACTCCAACTGCATGGCTTGACTAATACCTCTGAGCTTTTTTTTTTTTTTAAGTGCCATCAAGTCAGTGTTGACTCCTAGTGACCCAGCTACCTCTGGGTTTTCTTGGCAATGTATCACCAGAAGTAGATTGCCAGCCTTTTCTTCCGATAGAAAAAATCTGCTGCCCCAATGGTAACTTATTGCTCACATAGGAAGTACAATTTAGAATCAGTATAAGGCCTCAGACCTGCGGGCTTTTTCAATGGAAACCACTGTGAAACTTAGTGTTTACCAATGCCCAATTGCATCAACGGCCCAATGTCCAATCAATTTTTATATAGTTTTTATATTGCACACCTCCCTTTTTCCGTTGTGATGTCTTAAAAACTGAATCTGTTATTGTGGACTGCCTGGTCCAATTAAGTAAAAACAGATCGTGTACTTATCTTTCAGTAATGTTACGAGCGTCCGAATAGGAATCGTTGTTCAATCTGATTTCTATGTTGCATTTGTATACGGAACGCTCTCTAATTCCCAACGCCTCACATCAACGTTGAACCGCGTTTCTCTCAATCATTTGAGGTTCTTCAGGGGAATGAATTCGTCATACTACTAAAATCTTTAACTGAAAAATGATAAGCATCCGTTAAAATACACACCACCATTTACTTACGCAATAAGTATTAAAACTTAAAAAAATACTATATTATCAACATCTAAATTAAAATTAAAAATACCCCAAAATTACTGAAAGATAAGTACACGATCTGTTTTTACTTAATTGGACCAGGCAGTCCACAATAACAGATTCAGTTTTTAAGACATCACAACGGAAAAAGGGAGGTGTGCAATATAAAAACTATATAAAAATTGATTGGACATTGGGCCGTTGATGCAATTGGGCATTGGTAAACACTAAGTTTCACAGTGGTTTCCATTGAAAAAGCCCGCAGGTCTGAGGCCTTATACTGATTCTAAATTGTACTTCCTATGTGAGCAATAAGTTACCATTGGGGCAGCAGATTTTTTCTAACGGGATATACCAGAGTTGCTCTACGAAACCTGAACCCATTAGCCTTGTAGCCTTTTCTTCCGAGGCAATGGAGGGTAAAGTGACTTGCCCAAAGTCACAAGGAGTGCCAGTGGGAATTGAACCCTTGATCTTCTGGGTGCTAGGTAGTTGCTCTAACCACTAGGCTACTCCTCCACTCTAATTCAACTGTACTGTTCCACAATTACATCTGACCCTATCAAGGGTATAATCTGAATAGTAAATTGTCATATTCTACTGCTGTTTGATACAAACATACACTCCATCACACACAACCCCTAATACTCAAACTAACATAATCTCCCACCAGGATACCTATTCCTATCAGTTTCTGTGCAACATATCCATTGACCAGATTACACAGTCCCCTTATACCACAGTCCAGCATCCCATAAGAACATAAGATATGCCATACTGGGTCAGATCAAGGTCCATTAAGCCCAGTATTCTGTTTCCAACAGTGACCAATCTAGGTCATATGTACCTAGCAGTTTCCCCAAGGGACACAGGTTCCACAATGCTTGTATTGGTTCAAGCATTGATATCCTGGGTCCCTTCTTAATAATGGTTTATGGACCTTTCCTCCAGGAACTTGTCCAAACCTTTTTTAAACCCAGCTACACTAACAGCCTTTACTACATCCGCCGGTAACAAATTCCAGAGTTTGATTACAAGTTGAGTGAAAAAATATTTTCTTTTATTAGTCTTAAATAGCTTACCCTGTAGCTTCATTGCATGTCCCCTAGTCTTTCTATATTCTGATAAGGTAAACAATCGATCTACGTATACCCGTTCCACTCCGTTCATTAATTTATAGACTTCTATCATATCTCCCCTCAGCCGTCTCTTTTCCAGGTTAAAGAGCCCTAACCTTTTTAGCCTTTCTTCATAGGAGTATCCTTCCATATCCTTTACCATTTTGGTGGCTCTTCTCTGAACCTTTTCTAAAATCGCTATATCCTTTTTAAGATACGGTGACCAGAATTGCACACAATATTCAAGGTGCGGTCTCACCATGGAACGATATAGAGGCATTATAATATCTTTTGTTTTATTTTCCATTCCTTTCCTTATCATACCTAGCATTCTATTTGCTCTCTTGGCCGCTGCTGCACACTGGGCTGAGGGTTTTAACATCGTATCCACAATGACGCCTAAATCTTTTTCCTGGGTGGTGGTTCCTAATGTGGAACCTTGCATCGTGTAACCATAGTTTGGGTTGTTCTTCCCTAGGTGCATAACCTTGCACTTGTCCACATTAAATTTCATTTTGATGCCCAGTCTTCCAATTTATCAAGATCCTCTTGCAATTTTCCACAATCCTCTTGGGTTTTAACAACTTTAAATAGTTTTGTGTCATTTTTATTTATTTTATTTATTTATTTACATTCTCTTATATACCGCGCTATTCTGCATCAGTGCGGTTTACATTGAACAAACTGAAATTACATTGAACAGGGCATTATAACTTGGAGATAACTATTTTACAGGGAACATGGGCTATGGAGGGTTAAGTGGCTTGCCCAAGACCACAAAGGAGCACCTGTGGGACTAGAAACCCAGTCCTTCCAGCCCAAGGTTGCTTTCCTCTAGTGGGATTTGAACCCCTGACCTTCCGGCCTGAAGTACCTTGCCCCAACCACTAGGCCACTCCTCCACATCTGCAAATTTCATAACCTCACTCATTATTCCACTTTCCAGGTCATTTATGAATATGTCAAAAAGCAGCGGACCCAGCACAGATCTCTGGGGTACACCACTATTCACCTTTCTCCATTGGGAAAATTGGCCATTTAGCCCTACCCTCTGCTTTCTATCTTTTAGCCAGTTCCTGATCCACAATAGTACACTGCCTCCTATCCCATGACTCTTTAGTTTTGCCAAAAGTCTCTGATGAGGGACCTTGTCAAAGGCTTTCTGAAAGTCCAGATACACAATATCAACCGACTCACCTTTGTCCACCTGATTATTCACTCCTTCAAAAAAACATAACAGATTAGTAAGACAAGATCTTCCTTGTCTAAAGCCATGTTGGCTGTCTCCCATTAGGTCATGACTATCTACATGCTGAGTAATTTTATTCTTTATGATGGTTTCTACCATTTTTCCCGGTACTGATGTCAGGCTCACCAGTCTGTAGTTTCCCAAATCACCCCTGGAACCCTTTTTAAAAATTTGTGTTACATTGGCGATCCTTCATTCTTCAGGTATTAGTTCACAGATTACTGATAGCAGTTCTGCAATCTCATATTTCAGTTCTTTCAACACCCTTGGATGTATACCATCCGGCCCAGGAGATTAGCTACTCTTCAGTTTATCTAATAGTTGTAATACATCTTCCCGATGTATCGATATTTCCTTCAATTCTTCCGCACCTTTAAATACCACTTCAGTCATGGGTAACATCCCTACATCTTCCTCAGTAAAGACTGAAGCAAAGAATTCATTCAGTCTCTCCGCTATCGCCTTGTCGCCTCTTAGTGCTCCTTTAACCCCTTTATCATCTAATGGACCAACTGACTCTCTCACAGGTTTTTTGATACAAATGTACTTGAAAAGATCTTTACTTCGCATTTTTGCTTCCGCAACAAGCTTCTTCTCAAATTCTCCCTTTGCCTGCCTTATCAATGCCTTGCATTTGACTTGCCAGTGCTTGTGCTGTTTCCAGGTTTCGTCGTTTGGCTCTTTTTTCATTTCCTGAAAGATGCTTTTTTGGCAACAACAGCCTCTCTGACCTCACCTTTAAATCATGCTGGCAGTTTTTTGGACTTCCTTCCACTTTTCTTAAAGCGTGGAATACAGCTGGTCTGGGCTTCCAAGATAGTTTTTTTTCAACAACAGCCAAGCCTGATGTACGTCATTAACCTTTGTAGCTGCTCCTTTTAGTTTTTTCTTAACTGTTTTCCTCATTTTATCATAGTCTCCCTTTCGAAAGTTAAAAGGTATGTGGATTTCCGTACTATCCCTCCTCCACTAATTAAATCAAAGGCGATCATGCTATGATCACTATTGCCAAGTGGCCCCAACAACCTTATCTCTTGCACTAGATCTGGTGTTCCACTAAGGACTAGGTCTTATATGGCTTCCCCTCTGGTCGGTTCATGAACCAGCTGCTCCAAGAAGCAGTCATTTATTTCATCTAGGAACTTTATCTCCCTAGCATGTCCTGACGTGACACTGACCCAGTCGATACCGGGGTAGTTGAAATCACCCATTATTATTACTGTGCTGTAACCTTTGTTAGCTTCCTTGATTTCTTTGAGCATTTCATCATCCATTTGGTCATTCTGGCCAGGCGCTCGATAGTACACCCCCACTGCCATTGCCTTCCCCCTTTTACATGGAATTTCAATCCATATAGATTCTACAGCAGATTTTGTTTCCTGCAAAACTTTAATCCTTTCTGACTCGAGAGATCACGTGATGCGGACAAGGTAGAGGTCGCATCCTGAGCGTGTCCCACTACCCTTAGCCCAAGCCGGCGATATAACACCGTGAAAATCCACAATTCTCTGCTGAGAAGTTGGTTCCCTCGATCCGGAGTGCCTGGAGATTGTTTTGGTGCGATCTGGGAGATCAGATTGTATGGCGACAGCTGTAAAATCGCAGAGAAGGGACCAGGAGCGAGCAGCCGGCTCAAGTAAGATGGCGGAATCGGCCTCGATGCCGGCTTCACCCAGATCTCCGACCACGTTAGACGAGATGTCTTCGGCGGTAGCAATAGCCTTAAGGCCACAATTTGATGCCCTACATGCTAAAATTGATGGGGTGCATTTATCTGTGGACCAGCTAGGCAATCGGCTACGTGAGACCGAGGAACGTGTGGGTCAGGTAGAGGAGAGGACGGAGACGCTGGCTGAGGAGGTGGCGGGTTTAAAGTCCCAGATAACCCTACAGGAGGCAAAGATTGACGACCTGGAAAACAGGTCGCGCAGAAACAATTTACGCTTCCTGGGAATTGCGGAGACTGTCCTCGACAAAGACCTGAGAGGCTACCTGGAGGCCCTGGTCCAACATATAATGGGTGAAGTGGAACTCGGAGGCCCTCTGCATATCGAACGGGTGCATCGGGTAGGAGCCAAACAAACGCGTGATCCTCGCCCTCGCATCGTGTTGGCCAAATTCCTCCACTACCCTCAAAAAGAACTGATTCTTAGGGCAGTGCGGCAGAAAGGGGAAGTGTATTACAACAATACAAAAATCCGTGTGGCACAAGACTATTCAATGGTGTTGAGTAAAAAACGGCGGGAGTATGCACCCCTCTGTGGAAAGCTGATCGAGGCTGGCATCCGGTTCTCGGTGCAGTATCCCGCCAGGCTCCATGTGCTATGTGATGGTGCCCACCGTATTTTTGAGTCGGCCGCTGCGGCGGAGGATTATGTCCGGCAGATTTACACTCAAAAGAGAGTAGCATCGTCGCCTGCTAAATGAAGCCTCTGGAGGTGCATTGAAATCAGCAACCCAGAACGCCATCTATTGAACCATGCAGAGCGGGGAAACTCACTATAGTAAAGGACATAACCAATAGCTATTTCTTTACTTGCTACGGAGTTGCCAGTCCCGAGTAACTTTGTGTTTCTTTGTTCCCCCCAGGGACGCTGACTGCCTTACTTGAGAAGGGATAACAAAGTTGCTAGTTTTATAGTTTACTTTCTGTGTCTTTTTTGTTTTTTGTTTTCGTTGGTTTCCCAGATGGGGTTTAAGTGCCTGGTACAATGTCGCCATATATTTTTTTTTTTTTTCATAATACTTGATGGGGTCTGCTCGGGGAGGGGGGGGGGCGTTCATCGGCCGCTCTGGCAACACTTTGTAGCTGTCGGTGCTCCTCCGGCCATTTTGTTTCTGTAATACTGCCGACGTCCCTGTAGGGGCAGCGGTAGGTTCTCAGAGGAGACCGTGGCTGCCAGGCCCCAGGTGGCGGCGAAGGCAAAGGGGGAGTGCATGTGTTGGGAGAGGGCTAACAGTAGGATGGAGATTGGAAGGAGCCTGATTTTTAGAGGCCTCGGGCCCAGGGGGTTGGTGTGGTACGATTGGTGGGGCCTATACAGGAGACCGGCAGCGTTTGGCCACAGCGCCATGGGGGGTGGCCCCCCCCTCCTGCTCTCCCCATTGGGTGCCCCCTATTAGATTTGGGTTTTGGGTAACCCGCGGCCAGAATGCCTTGAGGGGAGGTGGGGGGGATAATGGATGTTGTGGTAGGCTGGAGGGTGGGTTGAAGGGAGGGGGGGCTCTGACAGGCTTCAGTATGAGGGAGGGGGCATAAGGACACCGCCCTGCTTTTTTTAACTCTGATGTGTAGGTGGCGGGAGGGGGAGAGTTTAGTCCTTTCGTGACAAAAGGATTGTGAAGCTGGATTGTGGTACTGTGATTTATTTTAGGGGTTTGGTCGGGGGGCACGCTCAGAGGGGTCTCGGGAGGGCTCCTTGGGTGGGGGTAGGTGTTGGGAGTCCTGTAGTTAGGTGGAGTAGGTTGAAGGGGAATGAGGGGGGATATTAGTGGGAAGATTCAGGGGAAGGTTGGGATAGATGTAGAGAGAGATAGGAGTGGGGTCAATCGGGGGGGGGGGGGTTGGGGGTTCCAGGGAAGGGGGGGAGGCTGGGGGAGGGGTCATCGCACTCTGAACTCTATATACGGGCAAGGCATTAACATCTCTGGTCAAAATGATGGGAGGCTTCAGGCTGGGAGGGTCTCCCTTAATACGCTTTGCTGGCAGCTGGGCCATAAACATACGGTGATCCTCTGAGGATCATAACCTGGAATGTTTGTGGTTTGGGTAGCCCGATAAAACGATATAAAGTACTGAAGGCGCTGGCTAGACAACGCTGTGATATTGCGATCCTCCAGGAAACCCACCAAACAGCAGAAGAGCATGCTAAATTAGGTCGGGATTGGGTGGGCCAGGTATGGGGTGCGCCTGCACGGGGGAAGAAGGGGGGGGGGGTGGCCATCTTACTTCATAAGAGGGTGCGCTTCTCGTTGAATAGGCAGGTGGCTGACCCTGATGGACGATTCTTACTATTGTGGGGCGTATTGGAAGACCGTGAGATAATACTAGGGAATGTTTATGGTCCCAATACGTTAGACCGGGAATTTTTCGATCATCTTGCGGCTAAAGTGGAACTATTGCCAGATGTACCTTTACTATTGGGGGGAGATCTCAATGGGGTATTTGAAGTGAGTTTGGATACCTCCAGCGGAAGGGGGACGAGAGACAGAATACTTAGCTCTGAAGTGTTGCAAAGATTTCGGAGGCGATTGGGCCTGATTGATCCGTGGAGAGTCTTGCATCCCTCTGAGAAGGACTTCACACATATTTCGAGGGCGCATGGGACTAGTGCGAGAATAGATTATGTCTTACTTTCTACAACTGCCTTTGCACAGGTGGAGGAGGCACTGATAGGTCCTTTGGAGATATCAGACCATGCCATGGTTTGGGTTGAGATGCACTGGGGGGGAGGAGCGGGTGCATCCCGTATATGGCGGTTCCCCATTGAGCTATATAAAGACGATCAATTCCGGCAATTTCTGGGTCACTGCTGGCGTGATTTTGAATTAAATCATTGGGTGCATAGGGAGGACCCCGAGTTGGTCTGGGAAACCGCCAAGGTGGTACTGAGAGGTGACATTATTGACTTTGCCGCTCGGAAGCGCCGATTGCTGGCGGAACAGATCGTTCGGTTGGAGCGACAAGTCACTCATGCGTGGGTGCTCAGTGGTCATTCACCCACAGTGTTGAATAGAAAACGGCTATGGGAGCTTCAGGTTGCCCTGAATGAATTACTGCATCAGCGCGCTAAGAAATCCCTGCTATATTATAAATATCGACTACACTGTTTTGGGGACAAACCGGGGAAACTCCTAGGACGTTGTTTGCGGGGTCCGCGAGGGGGGAAGGGGGTAGCGGCTCTTCGGGATGAGCATGGGAAACTTCATCAAAATCGCGAGGCGATTAGTGCACTCTTCAAAAACTTTTTTCAAAAACTCTATATGGCCGAAGAGAACGACCCTTCTACTATGGAGGCCTACCTGCAAGGGCTGCAGCTTCCAAGGGTGACGGAGGCGCAACGGGTTCAACTGGGACAGCCAATTACCTTAAAAGAGGTCCAGTCTGTAATTGCTCAGGCCAGTTGTTGTAAGGCACCAGGCCCCGATGGATTTGGGGCTGAGTTTTATAAACTCTTATCCGACGGGGTGGGACCGCTGTTGGTGGATACTTACCAGCAGCGGATAGATGGGGGTGGTAGGCGATGGGGAGATAACCAAGCCTATATCACATTGATCCCTAAGCCAGCCAAAGACCCGTTGTAGGCGGCTTCTTATAGACCGATCTCTTTATTGAATTTCGACGCAAAGCTGTTGGCAAAACTCTTGACAGAACGGTTAGCGGGAGTATTAGGTGACATAGTGCATGAATCTCAGGTGGGCTTTGTGCGCGGTCGGTATGCTGTTCGTAATATACGTCGAATCTTAACATCCCTGGAGTGGGTGCACAGCCACCAGTTGCCGACACTTTTGGTAAGTTTCGACGCGGAAAAGGCGTTCGATAGGGTGGACTGGACCTATCTGGACCATTTGTTACCGATGTACGGTCTCGGACAGGCTTTCTGTGCTATGGTGAAGAGTTTATATGATGCTCCGACGGCTAGAGTACTGTGTAACGGGGTTTTATCAGCCCCCTTCCCCTTGCACCGGGGCACTAGGCAGGGCTGCCCATTATCTCCCTTATTGTTTGTTTTGTCTTTAGATCCTCTAATACGAAGTATAGAACTGGATTGACAGATCCGTGGGATAGAGGTGGGCAAACAGGGATTTAAAGTGTCGGCCTTTGCCGACGATATGCTCGTACATTTGCTGGCGCCGCGAGCATCGTTGCCGAGACTAATGGCTGAGTTTTGGAGGTTCGGTAGTTTTGCGGGTCTTCGGATAAACGCAGATAAATCGGAGGCTTTGGATGTGTTGGGGGGGTTACGGGACGGATGGGGGGGAGGGTTTTCCCTTGAAATGGGCCGAGCATGGGTTTAAATATTTAGGTATTATTTTAACGAGATTGCCACAGGATCTATATTATACGAATTTTGAGAAGGTCTTGTCTACGATGCGGCGTCAATTGCGAGCCTGGAACCCGTTACCGTTGGCACTATTAGGGAGAATTGCTGCAATTAAAATGGTGATCCTACCACGTATACTTTATTGGCTTCAAACTTTGCCGGTCTGGTTACTACGCAGGGATCTGCTTAAACTGGAGAGGGAGATGCAAAGGTTTCTGTGGAAGGGGGCCCGAGCGCGGATCCCGATATCTCGTATGATTGGTGGGTGGCGTAGGGGTGGCCTAGGGCTTCCGGATTTAAGACTTTATGCCTTGGCTTGCCAGGTGCGGCATGTTGGAGACTACTTAGGGGGAACAGACGTTTATACACCTAGAGATCTTGAGGGGGCGCAGGTGGCTCCTTTCTCCCTAGTGGGGACTTTGCATGTGGAAAGTAAGTATCTGCCAATGCGACTTACGCGGAATGTGTTGTTGAATGCGCTGCGGCGAACCTGGAAACAATTAAATGGCTTCTGGCAACATAATTGGCAGGTATCTAGCTGGTTACCTATACAAGGCAATGTACACTTTCTGGCAGGTTCGGATTCGAGAGCGTTTAAGTTATGGCATCGGCAGAGACTACATTATTTAGGGCATGCAGTAGACCTTACGGGTAAATGCAAGCCGTTTTTGGAATTACGTGAGGAGTATAAATTACCCAGCACCCACTATTTTGCGTATCTTCAGTTCTCTCATTATGTGGCTACGCTACCCCGGGAAGAACTGGGGGAGGACCGGTCGAAGCAGATTATCGATTTTCTGGAACTTGGGGGGACACACCCCTGACGATAGCTGGGCTGAGGACTAAGCTGGAGTGCTTTGGGGTGGGGCCAGACTATGGGAGGGCGGAGGCAGCTAGGGGGGGAGAATTGGGACGCAAAATCCCACCAGGCACGATCTGTATGGCGGTGGGGCGGATAATAGAACTGGCGGAGGGAGTACGTTGGAGGGAAATCCAATATAAGGCCTTAACTCGGGTACATTTCTCTCCGAGACGAGCGTTACGAAGTCGTATTACGCAGGATGGGTCTTGCCCTCGGTGTCTTACGCCATTGGCAACTTTAACTCATATGTGGTGGCAGTGCAGGCGCATCCTTCCGTATTGGTCCCATATCCGCCGCTATATTATGAGATTATTACAACAAAGGTTTCCCTGGACCGGAGGTTTAGTCATCCTGGATCAATTGCATCCGACCTTACCTACCGGGAGATGGGAGCGCTTATTGGTGCGCAAAGCATGTTTGGTGGGGAAGGGTCCGATTCTACATAGCTGGAGAGATCGGAACCCGCCTACGTTTACGGAGTGGCGCAATAATTTCCACCAGTTGATGCTGGCAGAGCGCTGGAGAGCTAGGGGCTCAGTGAAGCGGTGGTCCACCTTTTTGCTGATTTGGGAACCCTATATCCAGAATTTGGGCCCCCGTTGCCGGAGCGAAATAGTGAATGTGGGTCTTTAGGTATGGCCTACAGGGGGCAGAGAAGGTACAAGACCTTGCTGAGCAGTGTACAGAGGCAATGCCGTGGAGTTCGGGGTGCGATGATGGGGTGGGGGGGATAGGGGGTTAAAAGGGGGGGAGGGGTAAGGCAGGGGGGGGAAGGGGTACAGCGGGGGGGGGGGGGTTGGTATGAATACTAAAAAAGGGGGAAAAATGTTTAACCATGCTTGCCTCTCGTTTTTTCTTATTGTGTTTTGCTACGGTGACATAACTGTTTATTGTCTGGGCCTCAGAGGAGATAAGATACCACTCCTCGGTGGCTTCTTGCCCAGTAATGTTTTGTATGTTATGTTGCTGTTGGTTAATAAATAAAGCTTTCAAAAAAAAAAATCCTTTCTGACTCAATGCCCTCTCTAACATAGATAGCAACCCCTCCACCAATTTGATCAGCTCTATCATTTCGATATAGTTTGTACCCAGGTATCACAGTGTCCCACTGGTTGTCCTCCTTCATTTGGTGCTGTATATTCTAACTCTCCCATCTTATTTTCTAAACTTCTAGCATTTGCATACAAGCATTTTAGAGAATGTATTTTATTCATATTAATTTGGCTATTGTTAGACATGGGTAATTTGGGATCTTTAAGCTCTGTCTGCTCCATACGTGAGGGCATTTGGGCTACTTTACTCTTTTGTGGAACCTCTCTGCTTTTGGTAGTATTCTTCAAAGATACATGCTTCCGAACCATCCGCTCTTGGGTGACTGTCGGCTTTCCCCTAATATCTAGTTTAAAAGCTGCTCTATCTCCTTTTTAAAGGTTAATGCCAGCAGCCTGGTTTTATCCCGGTTAAGGTGAAACCCATCCCTTCGGAAGAGCCTCTCCTTTCCCCAGAATGTTCCCCAGTTCCTCACAAATCCAAAACCCTCATCTCTGCACCATTGTCTCATCCACGCATTGAGACTCCGGAGCTCTGCCTGCCTTTTGGGTCCTGCACGTGGAACAGGAAGCATTTCGGAGAATGCTACCCTGGAAGTTCTGGATTTCAGCTTCCTACCTAAAAACCTAAATTTAGCCTCCAGAACCTCCCTACCACATTTTCCTATGTCATTGGTACCGACATGTACCAAGACAGCAGACTCCTCCCCAGCACTATTTAAGACCTTATCTAGGTGGCGCGTGAGGTCCGCTACCTTCGCACCAGGCAGGCATGTTACCAGGCGATCCTCACGTCCACCCGCCACCCAGCTATCTACATGCCTAATGATCGAATCACCAACTATAACGGCTGTCCTAACCCTTCTCTCATGGGCACATGGCCCTGGAGAAACGTCCTCGGTGCGAGAGGGTTTTACATCACCTGGAGGACAGGTCCTAGTTACAGGATCACTTCCTGCCACACCAGGGTGATGCTCCCGTCACGTGACCTCTCTCCTCCATGGCAACAGGGATGCTGCCAGACTGGAGGTGGGACTTCAGGACTATATTTAATTTAATTTAATTTAATGATTATTTATATACCGCTCCTTCCATTGATCAGGTGCGGTTTCCATATAACAACAATAAACAGGGTGATCTGTTTTTACATATAACAATTTGTAGTTAGGTAATTACAGTTAACAAGTAACAATTAACAATTAGAGAACTATGTACAGTTGAACAGAAGTAAACTATATACATATTTTGTTTTTCATCTTTCTTAATCATTTTGTCTAAGGGTTATAGCTCTTCATTCTTTTGTTGAATAGTGTATTACCTTGGGTAGGATTATCCCTTATCTAGCTGGGGGGTGAGAGATGGGCTGATCATAGATCCAAAATGCTTTGTGAATAAAAATGTTTTGAGTTTTTTTCTGAACTCTATTATATCAGGTAATTGTCTTAATTCTATTGGGATTGTGTTCCACAAGATGGGGGCTGCATGGGAGAAGGCTTTCTTGTTAGTGGATTTATTGGCTCTAATGAATTCTTTTGGTGGGGTCAATTTATTTAGCTGGTCTCTCCTTTGGAGATTATGGGTGGGTTCTATTTTGATAAGGTTATTTATGGACAGGGGTGCTGTTTTTGTTATGGCTTTGTAGGTGGTTAGGATAGTTTTGTATTCTATACGGCTTTGAATCGGGAGCCAGTGTAGATATTCTAAAATCGGGGTTATGTGTTGGAAAGGTGGGGCCTTCGTAATGGTTCTTGCTGCTGCGTTTTGTGCTAATTGGAGTTTCTTTAAGGCTTCTTTAGTTACGCCAAGTAGGGTCTGATTTGCGAAGTCAAAATGTGGGGTTATGATTGCTTGTATGATGCGTTGAAAATCCTGTAAGTGCATTAGTGGGCGGAGTTGCTTTAGCATTTTTAGTTTAAAGTAAACTTTTTTTGTTATATTCCTTACATGTGTGTCCATATATATATCCCTGTAGGTCTCGTCTATGTACCTCTCTGTCTGTCTTATGCTTTCCAAGTCTGCTACTTTAGCCTCTAGAGAACGGACTCGTTCCCTGAGAGCAAAGAGCTCCTTGCACCTAGTGCACACGTAAGACCTCTCACCAACTGGGAGAAAATCATACATGTGACACTCAATGCAAAAGACTGGAAAGCCCCCATCCCGCTGCTGGACTGCTGTCTGCATCTTAGTTTTAGGTTTGTGTTTAGATCTAAGTTCTTTACTTACTAAGGGTTGCTATGGATATTTATACTAATAAAACTGTACCTATCACGTGTAATATACCTTGTTCACCTGAAGCTTAACTAATCTCAGGTCCTTAGTGTATGACTGATTTGGGTAATGAGCTTCAATAACGGAGCTCTATAAAACATTACTATTCATACTAATCCTAGCCTCCATTACTACCCACTCCCTCCTACTACAAAGAGATGCAGCCCAAACATCCCTATAATCCGCTCTAGACACAACCTCTCCCTCTACCACTATAGGAACACAAACTTCAAAGGTCACTACACAGGACATAACAAAACTCAACAAAGATTAATCATTATCAACACTCAAAATCTTAACCTGACCCAAAAATCCTCTGATGCATTTATTTCACTAAAATACATCCTTATAAATGCTAGATCCATCAAAAATAAATTACCAGTTATCCTCAACCTGGTCAAAGATGAAAACCCTGATATGTTATGTACTACAGAAACCTGGCTATCTGACACAGATAATGTATTGCTAAACTAATTAAACATAACCGGACACAACCTATTCAACTGCCCCAGAGACTCGAAAGGAGGAGGTGGTATCCTCATTCTAAGTAAGCAAGAACTAAAAGTCTCCCCCACCATCTGTACTAATATAGATAGAATGGACATAATTAAAATTGAAAACAAAAATTTGTCTGTTTACTATACAGACCACTCACTTCAAATCATGACAATCTTACATCAATACTAGAAGCTACATGCTCCAAATCAGTAAAGAAATCCCACATCCTTCTAGGTGACTTCAACCTACCGTCCCTCCACCACACACAATCCACCCTCTTCCTTAACTCATGGCTGACATGGGATTTCAGCAGACAGTAAATATGCCCACCCACACTAAGGCAATACCCTTGACCTTATATTCCTCTCGAAACTACAGTAGTGGCCAAAAAATTAAGACAGAGTCCAAAATATCAGAATTTTATTAGAAAAGTATGTGTTATTGTCACTTTCATGGTCAAAAGCTTTAAGAACCAAAGATATATATGTCATTTTCAAAGTTTTATTCAGGAAACAATATATGTGTCAATATTTGATAGGGTGTCCATGATTTTTCAGCACAGCCTGGATTCTTGTAGGCATACTGTTAACTAGCGTTTTACAGTATGCCAGAGTGATTTCGTTGACCCATATATGCTTGAGTATGTCTTTAAATCTGCTTCTGAAGTTGGACGGTGTGATGCCACCTTTTTCTTCATAAGATTCCAACAGTTTTCAATTACATTGGGATCCAGAGAGTTTGATGGCCAACTTGGTAGCAGTTCGATCTTGTTGTCCATGAACCATTTTTTGACTGTTTTTGCAGTGTGGCACGGTGCCGAGTCCTGCTGAAATATAGTTGTGTCAGAAACATTCATGTGTATTTTAACTTTACTATTCAGCATGGATATGTATTTTGCAGCATTTACTCTTTCACCTTTCTCAAAAATGTGCAGGCCACATTGTCCATTCGCCGAGATACCACCCCATACCATGACTGATGGAGGGTGTTTAACAGTCTTTATCTTTTATATCTTTATCTTTATTCATACAACTTGATTAACCACCCAGGCTGGAGCGTCAGGGCGGTGTACAACACAAATTATAGGCTACCGAAAATAAAGTTAGAAAGGAACGCCAAAAAACTGACAGGAAAGAGAGGTAGTAAGATAAAGGCAGAAAGAAAGAAGAGCCCGATAGGGCAAAGTGGGCAAGGTAGAGGGAGGGCAGAAAGGGGAGGGAAAGGGAACGAACTGCTGGGGGATGCTCATGGGGGGAGGGCACGACCAGGGGACAGAGCACCGTCAACAGGAGGGGGAAGGTCGAAGGCTTGGCAAAAGAAGATTTTTGAAACGAGGGTAGGAAAGTTCTAAGCGCAGAGACAGGGGGAGTGAATTCCAAAGGGCAGGACTCAGGAAAAAGAAAGCGGAGTGACGGGTAGATTCTAAGCGAGCCTGTGAGGGAGAAGGGAGAAAGAGGCGGTTACTGAAAGTGGAGCGAAGAAGATGTGGAGAGGGCTGAAGAAGGATGGCGTCTGATAAATATTGAGGGGTGTTGGAATGAAGGGCCTTGTGCGTGAGAATAAGAATCTTGAAGATGAAGCGAAACTTGACTGGGAGCCAGTGCAGGGCGAGAAGACATGGAGACACATGGGAACGGATTGGGGAACCTGTGATAAGGCGGGCGGCAGCGTTCTGTACGATTTGAAGACGGCGTAACTGGGAGGCGGGGAGACCTGCATAGATGATATTGCAGTAATCCAACCGAGACATAACTAAGGAAAGTACGAGTGTGATAATTGAAGAAGGAGGAAGTGAAGATTGAACAGCCCTAATCCTACGTAGGTGAAAAAAGGAAGTGCGGATGACAGCTGAAATATGTTGGTGAAAGGAGAGGGAAGAATCCAGAGTGATACCCAGATACCGCAAGGAGGAGACCAATGGAATAGAGCAGGAAGACATAACTGGGGCCAGGCTAGGAGAAGGGAGACCAAAAGAAAACCAGATGGCGTAAGATTTAGAGGGGTCGGCATGGAGAAAATTAGAGGCAAACCATGAGGACACCGAGGACAGACAGTGATTGAGTGGGGCAAGATCGGGGACAGAGGAGGAAGTATGGTGAACCAGCAAGATATCGTCTGCATAAACATAGAAAAAGATGCCAGACTGTTGGATTAATAGGGCAAGTGGGGCAAGAAAAACATTAAAAAGAAGGGGGGCGAGAATAGAGCCCTGGGGAACACCACAGATGGAAGGGGACGGCGGGGAGGCTGAGTGAGAGGAGTGGACAGCAAAAGAGCGAGACGACAGAAAGGAACAAAACCATTGCAGAACAATCCCACTAATCCCACAATCAGTCTTGATCGTGTACTTCGGATTTAGTCTCTTGCCTGCTGGTTGACGGATGTAGTTGTAACCACTCCCACATACTTGTTGAAATGTACTTTCATCTGTGAACATTACCCTCTCCCACCATTCAGCAGATTTGTCTTTCATCTTGCTGCAAAACTGTATGCGGGCAGCAATTTGTTTCCTGGTTATCATAGGCTTCTTGGCAGGTCTTCTGGCCATGAGTTTGAATTCATCCACAAGCCGTTGTCGGACAGATCTGGCACTTATCTTTATTCCGTGATCATTAGCTAACTGAGCCACACGTTGAGATGAAGTATGTGGACTAGATGTAATAATGCTTTTGAGGAATCGGTCATCTCGTCCAGTAGTTATCCATCTGTGCCCACATTTCGAACGATGTGTACGGCCACCTGATTTCAGAACATTCTGAACTGCACATCTTGATATATGCAAATGTTTTGCAATAGCACATTGCGAATATCCTTCAGCATGGAGTGTGACAACTTTATTTTATTTATTTAACATTCATTTTTATACCGCATCTTCCAGAGATCAGTTGCGGTGTACAAATAACAACTATTAACAAATCGAAATTTGTTTTACATAGAACATCTTAGATATACATAGAACATCTTTAAGTATCATAAATTAAACAAATTTAACTGGAACTGAGTTAAAACAATTAACTAACAGAAAATGGTGTCCCTTGTCCCTTTACAAAGTCATTAATATCGCACATTAACTTGTCCCTTTACAAAGTCATTAATATCGCACTTTCTACCCATCTTGATTGTATATTTTACATGTAACTTTCAATCTTTTCCTAGTTGTAAAAATTCAAAATCTCACCCAAGAAACCTACTACAGAGTGTAAGTAAACTAAAATGGACACCAGACACATGGTGTGACTAATCGCCATGCTGAGTAAATAACTAAGCACGTGTGACATCTCCACAGTACATTATTTAACAATAAATTCTAGAAAAAGATACCTGCCTTAATTTTTTGGCCACTACTGTAACCACAAACCACACACTGTATTCACCCCCGCAAACAATTCAGGTCCCTTGGTCAGACCATTACATAATAAAATGTACGATATCAATGCTGTCCCATTCCCCCCATCAACACAATTTAATACGTCTGAAAAAATGATTCAGATACTTAAATAAGGAAAACTTTCTTAAAGACATACTACCCCAACTAGACAACCGATCAACGGATCTCAATGTTGCCCTAAATAAATGGAACACCACAATTTCAAATGCTGCAGCACCCCAAAATCCACAAGTAAAAATTACCCGTAGACCCTCCGAAAAATGGTACACCAAAGAACTCGTAGTGCTACAAAGAGAAGGGAGGAGTGGCCCAGTGGTTGGGGCAAGTTACCTCAGGCCGGAAGGTCAGGGGTTCAAATCCCACTAGAGGACAGCAACCTTGGGCCGGAAGAACTGGGGTTTCTAGTCCCACAGGTGCTCCTTGTGGTCTTGGGCAAGCCATGTTCCCTGTAAGTATTAGTGTGTGTCTCATATCCCCTTGTGTTTATTTTATTTTATTTATTTACATTCTCTTATATACTGTGCTATTCTGCATCAGTGCAGTTTACATTGAACAAACTGAAATTACATTGAACAGGGCATTATAACTTGGAGATAACTATTTTACAGGGAACATGGGCTATGGAGGGTTAAGTGGCTTGCCCAAGACCACAAGGAGCACCTGTGGGACTAGAAACCCCAGTCCTTCCGGCCCAAGGTTGCTGTCCTCTAGTGGGATTTGAACCCCCGACCTTCCGGCCTGAAGTACCTTGCCCCAACCACTAGGCCACTCCTCCACTCCATGTTAAATGTATCCCCCAATTGTGTTGTGACCACTTTGATTGAAGGATAAGGTGGTATACAAACCTGTCTAAATAAATAAACTAAGGAAACTCAAACACAAATGGAGAGCAACCAAATCAGCTGAAGACAAATTAACCTAAATAACATCCCTTCAAAAATACAAAGCAGCAATCAACAACAAAAAGAAGGACTACCACACTAAAATTCTTACCAGGTCACTGAACTGTCCAAAAGAACTCTTTGAAATCGTTAAATCCCTAACCAAAATCCCAAATAATAAATCAAATAATTCTACCATAAAGCCCCCAAGCTTTTGCCAATCACTATGCAGATAAACTAAAAAGTAGAATCACTAACAACCCCAGTCTTAAGATATTTTCAAACACTAACACCTGGCACTCCTTTCATCTAATTGACCAAAAACAACTGCTAAATAAGATTACCAAAATTACCACCACCACCTCCCCATTGGACCCATGTCCGGTTTCATGGATTAAGACAGCAAAAGCTGACCTAGCTCCATATCTCCTGCCAATAGTCAACCAATCCCTTTCCCAGGGATACATGCCATAGGAGCTCAAACATACGATGATCCGTCCAATACCAAAAAATAAATCTTTAGACAAAGAAAGCCCCAGCTCATACAGACCCATAGCTAGTATATTATTTCTTTCCAAAGCAATTAAGAAAGTTGTCCAAACCAAATTACAAGACTTTATAGACCTAAATGCACCTCTAGACAAACATCAATATGGATTCCGCCCTTTCCATATTGTGGAGACACTGATCTTAATCCTCTGACAAACTCATACACTGAATGGACGATGCTGAACAAGCATTCATCCTCGTCTTTCTGGACATTGCTTCCACCTTTGACATTGTTAATCATAACACATTATTAACAAGACTGAAGCAAATTGGAATAACTGGAATTACACTTCAGTGGTTCAGGTCTTACATATCTGACCGCACCCAGCAAGTACAGGTAGGCCAAGAAACATTGATAATCTTTAAACAGGAGCAGGGCATTCCACAGGGATCGGCCCTTTCAGAACTCCTATTCAATCTATATTTACAGCCCATTTGCAATATATTCAGAAAATTCAAAGTAGGATATCACATCTATGCAGATGACATCATGCTGTACATCACCATAGACATAACCAACCCCAACCAGCATATAATCTCATTGGCTAAAATCATATAGCCTATGGATTAACTTCAAGAAAACCGAAGTCTTTTATACCACAAGGAATCAAAACTTTACCCCCCCCCCCAATGACACTCCCCACTCATGACTCAGAGCTTCCAGTGAGAAAAAAGGTAAAATATTTGGAGGTTACCCTAGACCAGCGATGGCGAACCTATGGCACGCGTGCCAGCTGTGGCACGCGAAGGCCTTACAGCTGGCACGCGGGAAGGTCCGCAAAAAAAGAAAAAGCTGGCTCTGACTGCTGCCGCGGACGCGGCAAGGGCAGAATGCAGCGTCCCGCGGGGCCCCCTCCGCCCGCTAAGCCCCTCTGCAAGAGCTTTCAGATTCGCGAGGGAGAGCGTCTCCCTCGCGTCTCTGTTAAGCCCGCAGGGGCTAATGGGAAATTTCCCATCAGCCCCTTTAGACGCGAGGGACTGATGGGAAATTTCCCATTAGCCCCTGCGGGCTTAACAGAGACGCGAGGGAGATGCTCTCCCTCGCGAATCTGAAAGCCCTTGCAGAGGGGCTTAGCGGGCGGAGGGGGCCCCGCGGGACATTGCAATCTGCCGCGGCAGCAGCCAGAGCCTGCTTTTTTTTAAAAAAAATTTGCCAGAGGGGGGTTAGGACTTCTAATGGACTAGGGGGGGGTTAGGACTGCTAATGGGCTGGGGGGGGGGGTTAGGACTGCTAATGGGCTAGGGGGGGGGGTTAGGACTGCTAATGGGCAGGGGGGGGTTAGGACTGCTAATGGGTTAGGACTGCTAATGGGCTAGGGGGGGGCGGGCGGGGGGGTAGGACTGCTAATGGGCAGGGGGGGTGTTAGGACTGCTAATGGGCGGGCGGGCGGGCGGGAGGGGGTAGGACTGCTAATGGGCTGGGGGGGTAGGACTGCTAATGGGCTGTGGGCTGATGGGGGCTGTCTGGAAATGGGGTGATGGGGGTTAGGATGGTAATGGGTTATAGGGGGGGCTTAAACTGAAAATGGGGTGATGGGGGTTTAGGACTGGAAGTGGGTTGATGGGGGGGGCTAGGACTGGTATTGGGTTGGGGGGTTGCTAGGACTGGAAATGGGCTGATGGGGGGGCTAGGACTGGAAATGGGCTGATGCAGGGACTAGAAGGGAATGGATGCTGGGTGAGGCTGGAACTAGAAGGGAGCTGATGTTGGGGGAGGATTAGAATGGGATGGGGCTGGGAGAGTAAAATGGAGAGGGGAAAAATATTGTGTGTGGGAGGGATAAAAAATCTACAATTGGCCGGGTATTGGGAGAGTAAGTGGGGATTGAGGATGGAGGGGTAAAATTTGAGTGGATGAAATAGGAATGAGGAAAGAGCAAAAGGAGAAAGATTAGTATGTTAAAGCGGATGTAGAGAGAGAGAGAATGGAAAAAAAAAACTAGAAGAGAGAAGAAAGGACAAATGGACAGCAGATGATGGAGAGTTAGCAGAAAACATGAAGAAACCAGAAGAAAGTGGCTGGAGCAATTGCAACTGTGTAACTGAGCTGAGGTATTCTGTTTATGTAATTCCTTTTTGACATTGCCACTTGTTCTCTTTCCCCAGTAGGTCATGTATTGTTATTGTCTGAAATGTATTGGTTTAATATTTGCAGTGTTGCCTTTTGATAGGTATGGTGTGGTGCTTTGTGAGTCCTGGTAGTGCTGTTAGGATACGGCGGGTTTGCTATTGGTTCTAAATGGGCAGTGTTTGTAGTAGTTCCTAATGTGCCTGGCGGTTGGCACTGGATTATAGTAATGTAGAAATCTTTTAGTCTGTCTTTATCCATACACTCATTAAGAGACATGTTTACTAAAAGTTAGTGTATGTTAGCATTATGCAAATATTTATGCAAATTTACGTGCTGGCACTTTGAGGAAATTCTTTGGTTTTGTGCGGCAGTTTGGGCACTCGGGCTCAAAAAGGTTAGCCATCACTGCCCTAGACCAATCCCTTAGCATGCAAACTCACATAAAACTGATTACAAGAAGCATAGTCTTCAAATTAAGGATCCTCCAACACCTTAGACCATTACTCGATAACTATGACTTCAGATCCATAATGCAAGCACTAGTCACCTCACATTTCGACTTTTGTAATAGTTTACTCCATGGAATACCCAAGAAGACCTTAAACCAATTCGTACCATAACCGACTTAACCCAGTTCAGAAAGGCCCTCAAATTCAACCTATTCACCAGATACTACCCCATATGAAGATAACATTTAGTCCCACTACATATCCAATTACAGTTTTTCCCTTGCTCCCAACACTCGTGTTAATTCATGTACATAGTTCGAGCATGTGATCTAGTTAACAGATTGCATATTCCATGTAAATAGTTCTCCCTTGTTATCCAAGTTCATAATCCTGTTATATGTAACTCCGAACAGCCTGTTCTGGTTTTGTTGTGTTCTCTGTAAACCACGCTGATGTCAAAGAGTGCGGTATATAAGAAATTAAAATAAAATAATAAAATAAATAAAATAAATTCCAAATGACCCAGAACGTCACAGCCAGAATCATCTTCAAGGCCCACCTGACAGACCACATTACACCAATTATGTACATCTCCACTAGCTCCCAATCGTGAGCAGAATAAAATTTAAATTATTGATGATCACATTTAAATTATTGAACAACATATCTCCTTCCTTACTAGTATCTCTAATTATCCCCCAACATAGACTCAAGAGCCAAAAGAGGACCTTCCCAGAATACTATTAAAATCCCAATTGACTTCTGTAAAACAAAACAAGCAACAGAGCATTTTCATACATCGCCCCTATTCTATGGAATGCCCTACCTGACATCTTGAGATTCATCAAAAATCTTCAAACATTCAGAAAGCAAATTAAAACATTTCTATTCACCGAGCATTATGGCAGTAATTATGGTCAGAACCACTTATACCCAACCTAAGGACACCCTATTTGATCCCCTCTAACATCTATATTACTAGATGTATTACCCTTGAATCCTTGAAATACAGCTTCATTTTCCACTTTATACATGCAGATTAACTGAAACTTGTAAATTATGTAAATCTTGTAAATAGTTACACATGTAAATAGTTTACCCACTGCTGTTTTTCCACTCATCCATGTTCAATGTAACAATAACTATGTTCGATGTAACATGTTTGTTCATTGTAAACTGCCCCTGATCTTGGAAAGGGGTGGTATAGAAAAGCTCTGCAAATAAATAAAAAAAAAAAAAAAAAGAACATAAATGCTATAATGGGTCAGACCAAGGTCCCTCAAATCCTATATACTGTTTCCAACAGTGGCCAATCCAGGCAGGTTCCCAAAATAGATACACAGGTTCCATAATGCTTGTTCCGGGGTAAGCAGTGGATTTCCTGGGTCCTCTTATTAAAACCTGCAAAAAAAATTTTTTCGAGAGCTGTTTTGGTTATTCAATGTAATCTTTGTTTTTTGGTGCGCTGAATCCGAAAATGACCTCCATTTTGTCATAGGACATCACGTTTCCTGACAATTTAGGTAACTATTTTAAATAAGGCAATACCTCAAAATAAATGGAAATAGACTTGTAAAATTAAAGTTTTATTACAATATTTTCATGAAAATCCTTTTTTGAACTGAAATGAGCTCACCTACACACACTAAACTCGATTCTTCTTCCTTGTGAGGCTCCTCTTGGTGCACTTACGCTTGTGAGTAGCATCTGGAATGTCTCTCTGAAGCATCCAACAGTAGTCTGCCATCATTGTAATGCTCCATTTTCCCTGGTATCTCCTTTCCATCTCTTTAATGTCTTGGTGGAATCGTTCACCTTGTTCCTCACTCACAGCTCCCAAATTTTCAGGAAAGTAGTCAAGGTGGGACTGGAGGAAATGCACTTTCAAACTCATCAGGCAACCTAAAGCTTGAAATGCTTTCAGCATTCGTCCGACGATCTTTTTGTAGTGAGGATCTTTGTTATTGCCTAAAAATTTCTGTACGACTTCTTTAAATGCAATCCACCCTTCTTTTTGAGGATCCGTCATGGTATTGACAAACTCTTGATCAACTATAAGCCTTCTAATGTCTGGTCCGAAAAACACACCTTCCTTCAGTTTTGCCTCTGACAGGCCTGGAAACTTGGTGACCAAGTATTTGAAGCATTCTCCATCTCTTGGAAGTGATTTTACAAATTGCTTCATCAATCCCAATTTTATGTGGAGAGGTGGTAGATGAACTTTATGGGAAAGTACCAAAGTTTCTCGGAGGACATTTTTTTCACCGACTGTTAGCACCCTCGGCTGCCAACTCTTCTTGGACCAGTGATTTTATTGGTCTTGACTGTCCCATAGACACAGAAAACAAGGATATTTGGTATACCCAGCTTGTTGCCCGAGCAGCATGCACAAAACCTTCAAGTCCCCACACACTTGCCAACCATGGTCTTCATATTTAAGTTTACGAAGAACCAATTCCAAGTTCTCATAGGTTTCCTTCAAGTGTACGGAATGACCTACAGGTATGGAAGCGTAAAATCCGTTGTGGAGTAAAACTGCTTTGAGACTTTTTGAAGAATCTATAAAAAGACGCCATTGCTCTGAATCATATTGGATTTTAAATTGACCCATCAGACCTTCGTCATCAATGCAATAAACCAACTTGTCTTCCTGGGCGAAGTAAGGAGCAAACTCCTTTTCACGATGTCTGAACCATGAAGATGACACTCCTGGCAACAATAAATTCCTGATTTTCAGCCTTGATCCAAGTAACTCAGCGGCATCTTTGGGAAGATTCAAGTCTCTTACCAAATCATTCATCTCCTGAGAAAACAATTTTGGTCTTGTATCATCTTCAAAGTCAGAACTTGATTCGTCATCTGGTTCAGGTATGACTTCACCTTCATTGGAGCTAGGTATCTCTTCCAAGGTAGCAGGGGGCTTGGGTACTGGTATATCTGTGCCATGGGGGATGGGATGAATTGCCGAGTGAAGATTGGGGTATGAAATGGAATGCTTCCATTTGGAATTAAACCCTTTCACATCGCATGAACAAAAGTAACAGTCGTCACTATGGTTCTTTTGCTCTTGCCATACCATAGGAATCCCACAACGGAAAGATTTTTTCTTACCCTTGAACCAGATTCGGAGGTCCTCAACACACCGTTTGCACACTTTATGAGGTGCCCAGACTTTATCTTGATCTCCAATTTTTAGTCCAAAGTATGCAAAGTATACTTTTTTCACAAAGTCTGTAATATTCTGCTGTTGCTTCAACACTGTATATTCACCACAGATGAAACAGAAACTGTCTGGCGAATTAATACACTTTCGCGGAGCCATAACAACGGTTGAAGAATGACGAGCTAACACGAATTGCGATGAAAAAGTGTGAACAGCCTAGAACCAAGAACCTGATGATGATTTGTGCACAAGTGTGGCATGCAGGAGAAAGCAGCTCTGTGTCTGTACACGAGACGTCACAGTGCTGGCCATGCCCCCCTGCACTGACCGGAGCTGCTGCTATCTGCCCTGTGTCTCCCTCCCACTGTATTCTTCAGGAAAGATTAACCCCTTCTACCATTAGAAGCACGGACTTAAAACTTGCTTAGCTTATAGGGAGGAGTAGCCTAGTGGTTGGGGCAAGGTACTTCAGGCCGGAAGGTCGGGGGTTCAAATCCCACTAGAGGACAGCAACCTTGGGCTGGAAGGACTGGGGTTTCTAGTCCCACAGATGCTCCTTGTGGTCTTGGGCAAGCCACTTAACCCTCCATTGCCCATGTTCCCTGTAAGTATTAGTGTATGTGTCTCATATCCCCGCGTGTTAAATGTATCCCCCAATTGTGTTGTGACCGCTTTGATTGAAGGATAAGGCGGTATACAAAACTGTCAAAATAAAATAAAATTATGTATATATTGCTGACCATCAGATTTACAGTGCTATTTTTTTTTTACAAAACTCGGACAACCCCTTTAAGGTTTTTTTGCCATTTTATATCTTAAATGCACTTATGTGAATTAATAGTAATTTGAAAAAAATTGATAAATTTGAAGACAATTTTGCATGTCATGACGTCTAGGAGTTTTTTCAATATTTTATTTGTTTTCAGCACACCAAAATACATGGAAATTAGATGAAAATAATCAAACAGCTTTTTAGTCGCAGACCTGTGTAATGGTTTATGGACCTTTCCTCCAGGAATTTGTCCAAATCTTTTTTAAAAACAGCTACACTACAGCTTTTACTACATCCTATGGTAACAAATTCCAAAGTTTGATAACATGCTGAGTGAAAAATTATTTTCTCTTATTAGTCTTAAATTGGTTATATTGTAGCTTCATTGCATGTCCCCTGGTCTTTCTACTTTTTGATGGTGTAAACAACCAATCTACATTTATTCATTCCACTCCATTCATTAATTTATAGACCTCTATCATGTTTCCCCTCAGCCATCTTTTTTCCAAGTTGAAGAGCCCTGACCTTTTAAGCCTTTCCTGATAGGGATATCCTTCTATCCCCTTTACCATTTTGGTGACTCTTCTCTGTACCTTTTCTAATTATGCTATATCCTTTTTAAGATATGGCGACCAGAATTGCACACAATATTCAAGGTGTGGTCACACCATGAAATGATACAGAGGCATTATAATATTCTTGGTTTTATTCTCCATTCCTTTCCTTATGATTCCTAGCATTCTATTTGCTTTCTTGGCCACTGCTGCTCACTGCACGGAGGGTTTCAACATATTATTTATCATGATGCCATGTGCACACATGGCCTGCCACTTCTGACCCCCTGTGTTGGAAGGGGCAGAAGCAGCAAGCCATGTGCTTCAGAAGTGGCAGGCCATGTGTGCCAATGCACATGGCCTGCTGCTGCCGCTAAGCTGACCCTGCCACCCGAATCCACAGCAGCAGCACGGCACAGCTCGGCTCAGCACGAGGGGGCGTCAGGCCATGTGTGCTCTTCTGCCCATGGAGGTCTGCTGCCCTAGGTGACCACTTAAGTTTGCCTAGTGGACAGGCCAGCCCTAGGAGTACCACTGACTGGTTGAGATGGAAAGCAGAAACTGCCTTAGGTAGGAACTTAGGATGAGTGTGAAGGACCACTCTATTCTTATGGAACCTGGTATATGGTGGGTGTGTCACCAGCGCTTGCAGCTCATTGGCTCTGCACGAAGAGGTGAGTGCTACCAACAAGATGACTTTCCAGGTAAGAAATATAAGAGGATGTGAAGCAAGCGGTTTGGATGGGGCAATCGTCCAGGTAGGGGAAGACAAAGATTCCCTGCATCCGGAGAAAGGCAGTGATGACCACTAGACATTTTGTGAAGAACCTTGGGGCAGAGGCAAGGTTGAAGGGCAGCACCCTGTACTGATAATGATGTTCACTGAACATGAAGTGGAGATATAGTTGATGCAGGGGGTGAATGAGGATGTACATGTAAGCATCTTTGAGATCCAAGGAGCACAGTCAGTCTTCCCATTGAAGATAGGGCAACAGCGTTCCCAGGAATACCATCTTGAATTTTTCCTTCACCAGGAACCAATTGAGGTTCCGAAGATCCAGGATGGGTCAGAAGCCCCCCTGTTTTCTTGAGAACTAGGAAGTAATGGGAGTAGAACCCTTTTCCTATCTGAAGGATCAATTCCATAGCACAGTTGAGCTGAGTGAGCAGCTGCCCCAACACCATGTCCCACAGCACCAGTGGTGGTCGAATCAGAGGACAAGACAACAAAAGGCCTCTCATGAAGTGCCTTACAAGTGGGTGAGCAGAGAGAAGCTTATCAGTTACAGTATGATAATAAGTGGACAGAGCGCTCAGGTGTACTCTGACCAAGTTGGACTTGCCAGAATTGGCAAGGCAGAGCAGGTAAGTGA
Source organism: Ichthyophis bannanicus (assembly GCA_033557465.1). NCBI lineage: Eukaryota > Metazoa > Chordata > Amphibia > Gymnophiona > Ichthyophiidae > Ichthyophis > Ichthyophis bannanicus. Next base: position 272,447,787 of record CM066043.1, on the reverse strand, counting down.
GCACCACATCCACTGGGTAGGAAAAAGGGTCCAGAGCCTTGTCTGCACACCAGACCGAGAATCTGCACCACTTGAAAGCATAGGCGCATCTAGTCGAGGACTTGCGAGACGCGAGGAGGACATTCTCCACCTCCACCGGTAGATGGAAAGGTAAAAGTGCTATGTGCTCAGCATCCATGCCATGAGTGAGAGGGATTTGATGTTGGGATGGAGTAGCAACCCCCTGTCCTGAGAGACAAGGTCTGGGGCATAGCCGAACTGGAGAGCCTGCCTCTGGGACAGATGAAGTAGCAAGGAAAACCAGGGATGCCTGGGCCAGTATGGCGCTAAGAGGATCATGGTGGCGCTGTCCACCTGAAGCTTGAAAAGCATCTTGGCCATCAAAGGAGTTGGTAGGTAGGTATAGAGGAGGCCTTTGCCCCATTTCAGGGGAAAAGCATCAGAGGCTATCCGATTGTTGCATGGATCTCTGGAGCAAAACCAGGCTGGTTGCTGTGAGAAGTGGTGAAGAGATCTATGGATGGTGTGCCCTACATCTGAAAGATGCGGTGGGCCAACTGCTTGTTGAGGGTCCATTTGTGCGGTTGGAGAACTCTGCTGAGTCAATCCGCCAAGACACTGAGCTCCCCTGGCAGGTACACTGCCTTCAGGAGCATGCCATGGGTGCAGACAAACTTTCAGAGTCAGACTTCCTCCCAACAGAGGAGGTAAAAGTTCATGCTGCCCTGTTTGTTGATATATAATATGGCCACCTGGTTGTCCGTCTGTAAGAGGAAGACCTGGTTGGAAAGGTGTTGAAACACTCGAAAGGCAATGACTATGGCTTGACGTTCCAGGAAGCTGATCTGATGGAGGCTGTCCTGAGGCATCCAGAGGCCCTGAGTGCACAGGCCATCTAGATGAGCTCCCCAGCCCAGCTTGGAGGCATCCATTGTCAGCACTCACTGGTGCAGCATGGCTTGGAAGGGCAATCCCACAAGTAGGTTTGTGGGCTGCTGCCACCAGGAAATGGATGCCTTTAGTGGCAGAGTGACCTCGACCTTGTTGGTGAGACAACCAGTTACCAGGCACCACTGTGTGCAGTGTCCACTGTGCACAGTGTCCACTGTGCCTGACATTTCTGAAGCTGTGCTAAGGGAGTGACAGACAGTAGAGGCAATATGCCCAAGGAGGCACAGCATCTGTCAAGCTGTTACATGCAAGCAATGCTGAACATCCTGCACAAAGGCAATTAGATGTTGGGTCCAGTCATATGGCATAAAGGCTTGAGTAGTACTGAGGAGAGCCCCAATAAACTCGAAGCATTGAGAGGGCTGCAGGTGAGACTTGGGATAGCTGATAACAAAGCCCAGCTGCTCCAGTACCTGAATCGTATGTTGCACAGACCACCGCACCTCTTCTGGCGTCCCACCCCTGATTAACCAATTGTCCAGGTAGGGGAAGACAAAGATTCCCTGCATCCAGAGAAAGGCAGTGATGACCACTAGGCATTTTGTGAAGACCCTTGGGGCAGAGGCAAGGTTGAAAGGCAGCACCCCGTACTGATAATGATGTTCACTGAACATGAAGTGGAGATATAGTTGATGCAGGGGGTGAATGAGGATGTGCATGTAAGCATCATTGAGATCCAAGGAGCACAGTCAGTCTTCCCACTGAAGATAGGGCAACAGCGTTCCCAGGAATACCATCTTGAATTTTTCCCTCACCAGGAACCGATTGAGGTTCCGAAGATCCAGGATGGGTCAGAAGCCCCCCTGTTTTCTTGAGAACTAGGAAGTAATGGGAGTAGAACCCTTTTCCTATCTGAAGGATCAATTCCATAGCCCAATTGGCTATGAGGGCCTGTACTTCCTGTTGGAGGAGCTGATGATGGTGAGGCTTGAGGCGGTACTCCCTGGCAAGAAGAGGGAGAAGCTAATTGAAGCACAACAGGTACCCATCCTGGACCACCTGTAGCACCTTGGAGTCTGTTGTGATGCTAGGCCACCTGTAGGCAAAGTAGATCAGTCTTCCCCCGACCTGTGATAGAAAGGATTCCGAAATGGGAAGAAGGGCTATGTTCTGGAGATAGACATCAACCCCCCCCCCCCCCCACCCAGGCTACAGCTGTGGCACTGGTTGGACTTTCAGAGGTTTCGGTTTGTGCTGCTGCCGCTGGCCCTGACCTTTCAGCTGTGGTCCCTGTTGGGGTGCCTGGTAAGAATGGTAAGGGGTATAGATATCATAAGTTTTCTTCTTTTTTGAGGAAGAAGGTCTTCTTCCCTGAAGACTTCTGTCTGGAAGAGTCAGAGGTCTTCCAGGAGAGCCTGTTCATTGTGACTTATTCATGCTCCAGCTCTCTGGCCTTCTCTTCCATGGGTTTGCCAAAGAGATTTTCTCCCCAGCATGGGACATCGACCAACTTATCCTGAACCCATTTTTCAAAGTCCAAGGACTGAAGCCATGCCAGGCAGTGGCCACCTTAGCCACAGACTCAAACCCATCTTGGCTGCTCTTGAGATGAACTTGGAGCATTCTTTGGTCTTGGTAGCAAGGCTCTGGAAGCGTTGGAGAGCCTCTCACGCGAATCCAGTTGAGAACCCGGCAAGATCCCCAGACAGATCTCGGAGGTACATTCCCAAATATAACTGGTACACCTGAATTCGGGCCAGCAGCATCCGGCCCTGGTAGCATTTTCTACCAAAACTGTCCACTGTCCATGCCTCCCAGCCCAAGGGCACTGAGGAGTGTGTCTTCGAGCTCTTGATTCAATGCATGGCCGATTCCACGACCATGGAGTTGTGAGGCAGTTATGCCTTTTCAAAACCGGGGCTCTTATGCACTCTATTTATTTATTTATTTACATTCTTTTATATACCGCGCTATTCTGCATCAGTGCGGTTTACATTGAACAAACTGAAATTACATTGAACAGGGCATTATAACTTGGAGATAACTATTTTACAGGGAACATGGGCTATGGAGGGTTAAGTGGCTTGCCCAAGACCACACGGAGCACCTGTGGGACTAGAAACCCCAGTCCTTCCGGCCCAAGGTTGCTGTCCTCTAGTGGGATTTGAACCCCTGACCTTCTGGCCACAAGTACCTTGCCCCAATCACTAGGCCACTCCTCCACTCCACTCGATACACAGAATCAAGGCGTTGGCTTACTGGAGGAACCGTGAGTGGTGTCTCCCACATGCGGAAGAGTAGTTTTTCCAGGATAGGATGACCTTGCACCATGATAGACACATAAAAACATGACAGCAGAAAAAGATCACATGGCCTATCTAGTCAGCCCTTCCATATCATCCACTACAAGAGTCCCCTTTTTTCCTTTAGAGAGCCTCTGTGTTTGACTCATCACCGAGGCCCTGTCCCAAAGAACCTTGAATAGGGTTCTGGCCACTAGAGGCGTTGGAGGAAACGCATACAGCAGGCCCGTAGACCAAGAGATTAGGAAGGCATCTCCTGCTATTCGCAGAGGATGTGGTTTGTCTGGAACAGAACGTGGTCAGCTGACGGTTCAGTGGACTGGCAAAAAGATCTATGGTTGGAAGATCCCATTTCAGGAAGATCTGCTGGGCCACCAGGGGATTCAAATGCCATTCGTGGGGCTGTAGAATCCTGCTCAACCTGTCTGCCAGGTAATTTTCTTGGCCAGGTAGATAAACTGTCTTGAGAAACATTTTGTGTTGGCCTGCAAAGGCACACAGGGCCTGTGCTTCCTGACAAAGAAGCCTGGAGCCCGTGCCTCCTTGCTTGTTCACACAGAACATTGACACTTGGTTGTCCGTCTGAATCAAGACAGACTGGTGAGAGAGGACATGAAAGAAAGTTTGTAGAGCTAACCGAATAGCTCGCAATTCCAACAGATTGATCTGTTGTGTTGTCTCTCAAGGGGACCAGAGACCCTGAGTGCATGCCCCTTGGCAATGTGCACCCCAACCCTGAAGAGAAGCATCTGTGGTTAGAACCCGTGTGTGTGGTGGTGCATGGAATGGCACCCCTTTGGTCAGGTTCGGGAGATGCAGCCACCACTGCAGGGAGGCTGCTAGTAGTTTGGACACTCTTACTCTGTCTCTTAAGTCTCCTGTGGCCTGTGTCCACTGAGCTCTGAGGCACCATTGAGCAGGCCGCATATGCAGACGAGCATTTGGAGTTACATGGACCGTGGATGCCATGTGGCCCAAAAGCCTTAGGAAATGTCTGGCAGAGACCAGAGATCCCTTGCGAAATTGCTGGGCCAGGGCCATTAGTCTGTGAGCCCTGTTCTCGGGCAAATAAGCCATTGCTTGTAAGGTATCCAACCTTGCCCCTATGAATTCTACGTCTTGTGAGGGGAGCAAAGTGGACTTTGTGAAGTTTATGACAAAGCCCAGGTTCTGGAGAAAGACAGTGCGAAGAGTGGCCTGCCTGGCCTCCTGTGGAGACTGACCCCTGATGAGCCAGTCATCGAGGTATGGAAAGACAAAGATGCCCTGGTTCATGAGATAGGCCGCCACCACCGCCAGGCATTTGGTGAAAACCCTGGGTGCGGAGGTTAGGCCAAATGGAAGTACTCTGTACTGAAAATGCTTTCCTCCCACTACAAATCTGAGATATTGTCTGTGGTCTGGATGAATGAGGATGTGAGTATAAGTATCCTTTAGGTCTAAGGAGCATAGCCAGTCTCCCTGCTGGAGGTAGGGCAGCAGTATCCCAAGGGTAAGCATCTTGAACTTTTCCCTCTCCAGGAACTTGTTGAGATTTTTCAAGTCTAGGATAGGCCTGAGGCCTCCTGTCCTTTTTGGTACCAGAAAGTACCTGGAATAGAAGCCTCGTCCTATCAGGTGGTGAGGCACCGGTTCCACCGCCTGCTCCTGTAGAAGACTTGCTAACTCCTGAAGGAGAAGGTTCCTGTGTAGAGGGAGTCGTGGAGGCTCCCCTGGAAAATAGGAGGGAGGTAACTGGTTGAAGTGGAGCAAATAGCCCTTCTGGACTATGCTCAATACCCAGGTATCTCTTGTTATAGCTGACCATCTGTGTGCGTACAGGGTCAGCCGGCCTCCTGTGCTGAGTGGAGCCAGCAGTGAGGGAGAGGCTATGCAGTGGAAGTCAAAACCCCGCTCCCTGCTGTGCAGGAGCCGGAGCTGGCGGCTTGGGGTTTTTCTGCCTACGGGCCCATGTCCCTGCCCCGGCCTGCTGACCCTGTTGGGGAGCTGTAGAGGCCTGGAAGTGAGGGTAGGATTTGTAGGCAGACGTCTTCCTCGGGTAAAAGGGCTTTTTCCCCCGAGCCCTTCTTCTTTTGAGAAGGGGCAGAAGTCTTCCTGGACAGCCTTGTCCTGGTGAGAGTTTCAGTCTCGATTTCTGCAGCCTTTTCAGCCATGGGTTTGCCAAAGAGGTTCTCACCTCGGCAAGGGACATTGACCAACTTGTCCTGGACCCATGGCTCGAGGTCAGATGACTGTAGCCAGGCCTGACGGCATGAACCGATGCTGGCTGATACTACTTGGGCCGAAGCCGCGAAGCCATCATAGGCTGCTCGAGATATAAACTTTGAGCACTCTCGAATACCCGATGACAAAGCCTTGAACCTCTGCAAAGGTTCCTCGGAGAGGCCAGCAAAGAACCTGGCAATCTCCTTTGCCAGGTCTCGAAGGTACATGCCCATGTACAGCTGGGTAAGTCTGGACATGGCAAGCCAGCATAGAGCCCTGGAAGCACTTTCTACCGAGGGCATCCAGGTTCAGGGCCTCCCGGCCGGGGGGCACCAAGGAGTGCATCTTCTGACTCTTCAGACGATGCATGGCCGATTCCACAACCATGGAGTGGTGCGGTAGCTGTGCCTTCTGGAACCCAGGACTCTTACGGACTGGATAAATGGAATCGACCCATTTGCTAAGAACCGGCACAGAGGCCGGTGCCTCCCACATGTGGAAGAGGAGCCGTTCCAGCATTGGAGGAACCGGAACAGTAAAGGCCTCCTTGGGGGGGAAGAGTCATACTGGAGGGCCTCGAGCACCTCGGCTCGAGGCTTCTCCTCGGGATCTGTGGGGAAGGCCAAGGCCTTGGCCATATCCCTCACGAAGTCCGTGAACCGGGTATCCTCTGGAGGGGTCCTTCTCCGAGGCTCGGACTCTGGTGTGTCCGATGGGATGCACCGGGTCCGGAAAGTGTCCTGGGACTCCTCGTCCTCCGTCTTCCACCCTGACCCCTCCGAGGAGGAATTGAGTGGCTCTGGTCGGGCAGGCACCGATGCCATCTGCCCCGACGCCGAGGGTACTGGTGTCGTCGACCTCGGCCCCATAAGGGAGGCCAAGGGAGACCTTGGCCGAGGATCGGCTCGAGACTTCATTGACTCGAGGATCGGCTCGGCCTCCGGGGTCGACTTGGATGTCGAGGTCCCGGTGGTCAGGGCAGATGCACCAGTGAGACTGGCGATCAGCACCCGCTGCTGTTCCATGAAGGCAGCCAAACTGCTCTCCAAGGCCGTCAACCTGAGTCCGAGCTCAGGAGACACAGCAGCCCCCGACTCGGGCCCCGACGGCATCGGACCTGACGTCGGCTCCTCCAGAGGAGAGTCCACGAGGACAACAGTACTCACATGACTCGGGGACTCCAGCTCCACATGAGGCAATTTGGCAGGCCTCTCCGTCTACGAGGACCCGGGATGGCAGTCGGGGCTATGCGACCTGGCCCTCGAGGGACCAAAAGCGTCCACCGACACCGCTCTCGTGGGTTTCTTCTTCCTTTTGTGCTCCCGTCTCGGGGTCGGACTTCCGAGACGTCGATGCCTCTGACAAAGTCCGGGCTCGGCCGGACGCAGATTCAGAGAAGATCCTTTCTCGTTGATGCTGACGGCTCCTCAGCGCCTTAGAGGACATCTTGCCACATGGGTCACAGATCATCGGGTCATGATCGGGCCCGAGGCACCGGAAGCAGCAGTCGTTTGTGTCGGTGAGAGACATCAGCTTCTTAAACCGATCACACTTCTTGAACCCGCTGGCAGCCATCGGGAGAAAAAGGGCCCCTACAAGGTCAAAAGACTGGGCTGCCAGTGAAAAAGAAAAAAGAGCGCGAACGCTAGTCTCAAAGGACAAAAAACGAAAAAACAGGTCCGGGCTCGATACCGGTGTACCGTGCCCAGGCGGGAAGGGGAACCGGCATCAAACTGGCAAGAAAAACACGAATCTTCGAAGAAAAATTGACTTTTAACTGGGTGACCAAGACACATGTCTGTCGGGCTTCGCGGGAAAAAAGAAGACTGAGCAAGATGGAACCCTTGGGCGGGAAGGGGACCACGCATGCGCGCTGCATTCCCAAAGGCTTTCTTTGAAAGCTGGGGAAAGAGTAGTTACTCACCTGTAACAGGTGTTCTCCAGGAGCAGCAGGAATCAGTCTTCACATATGGGTGACGTCGGCGCCAACGGAGCCCCCGTGCGGAGCATTTCCCCAGCTTTCAAAGAAAGCCTTTGGGAATGCAGCGCGCATGCGTGGTCCCCTTCCCACCCAAGGGTGCCATCTTGCTCAGTCTGATGACAGCAAAAATAGCAAAAATAAAGCATATGACTGCAACTCCAAGGGGAGGAGGGAGGGTTGTGAGGACTGATTCCTGCTGCTCCTGGAGAACACCTGTTACAGGTGAGTAACTACTCTTTCTCCAGGACCAAGCAGAAAGTCAGTCCTCACATATGGGACTCCCCAGCTCAGGGCTACCAGAGGCCCCAAACCGAAACAATGAGCTCCCTCTAGAGCCTCAGCAGGCAAGAACAGAATCTTATTTATTTATTTAACTGTATTTATATCCCACTTTTCACCGGGTCAAAGCGGTGGGACATATAACAGGGGGGGGGGGATCAATAGTGGGGGGGGGGCCCATCACCGGGGGCTCAACATTGATGATTTTGGGGCGAACATAGAGACTGACAGGATAGCAGAGTTACTGGTCTGCAGTTCTTGAAGAGAAATAGGGGGATTCCTATTCAGAGATGTTCTTGGAATAGGACGGTTTTTAGCTGCTTTTTGAATGATGGGAGATCACCGTTGTTCCTGATGTGGCTTGGTAGAGAGTTCCAGAGGGATGGGGCATAGAGTTCAAAGGCTCTGTTGCAGGTCCGTTGTGTTGCTTTGGTTCTTTTGTGGGGGACGGCAATGGAGCTGTTGGAGGATTGTCTGGTTGTTCTGCTGTGGGTTGGGCGAGGCAGTAGGGTGCGGAGTGGGGTGCCTTGTGTTTGGTGGATGGTTTTGTGGGTGAGTAGAAGAGCTTTGTACTTGATTCTTGCTTCGATGGGGAGAATATGAAGGTCTCTCAGAATTGGGGTGATGTGGTCCCGTTTCTTTGCATTGTGAATTATTCTCACCGTGGTGTTTAGGGCTGTTCGGAGGGGATTGGTTTGTGCGGCAAGTAGGCCATGGTAGATTATGTTGCAGTAGTCCAGATGAGGGAGTGTCAGAGCTTGCATTACTGTCCTGAAGTCCTGTGGTTCGAGGAGAGGTCGGAGACGTTGTACCGTTTTCGCCTTGTGGAATACAGTTCTAGTGGTCTTGTTGATTTGCTGCTTAAGGGTTAGGGCTTGCTCAATGATGATGCCGAGATATCTTATGTGTGGTTGTATTTGAATTTGCGTGGTTCCCATGGTGAGGTGAGTGGGTGGTTTGAAGTCTGGGTCTTTTGTCACTATAAGAGCCTCGGTCTTCTTTATGTTAATGGATAAGTTGTTCTCTTGTAGCCAGTTGGATACGTCGGTGAAGCAGGTTGATAGCTGGTCGTTTGTTGGGTCTGTGGTTGTAATTGGGGCGTAGAGCATTATGTCATTGGCGTATATGTGGAAGTTGACATTGTGAGTGCGTATGACTGAACAGAGTGGACGGAGGTAGATGTTGAAAAGCATGGCTGATAATGTGGATCCTTGAGGTACTCCTTGATGTTGCTGGAAGGGGGTTGAGGCTGAGGTTTTGGTGCGAATCAGTTGCTGTCGGTTGGTTAGATAGGACCTGAACCACTGGAGTACAGTATCTTTGATCCCAATTGTTTGGAGTCTGTGGATAAGGGTGTTATGGGAGATGGTGTCGAAGGCCGCTGATATATCCAGGAAAATTAGGATGTATCCTGAGTGTTTCTCTTGGGTTCCTATGATGAGGGTGTTCATCAGCGTGGTCATGAGGGTCTCGACCCCATGTAATGGTCGGAATCCGTGTTGCTGCGGGTCCAGTATGTTGTTGACGTCTAGGTGTTCTTGAAGCTGGCGTTGGACTATCTTCTCGATTATTTTTGCGGTGAGTAGGAGGCTCGCTACTGGTCTGTAGGAGGTGGGGTCTAGGGGATCTAGGTTGTGCTTTTTTATGGTTGGTCGAATGATTGTGGTCTTGAGGGCGTCTGGCATGTGTCCTTGGGTAAAGGATTAGTTTACGATGTGGGTTAGTGGTGCACTGAGGTCTTCTTTGGTTTTCTTTATCCAGTCGGTGGGACAGGGATCCAGTGGGGAGGTGGTGGTGTTCAAGCAGGAGATGGTGGAGGATATTTCTTCTTTTGAGATTGTGTTGAATGTATTCCAGTCTCTGTTCAGGATGGGGTATGAATTTGTCTTGGTTGTTTCAGCATAGTGATGTGAGCTTTGTGGTTGCTGAAGCTGTTTGTATTGTCGGGCTAGAAGGTCAGGGGGGATATCTGGCAGCTGGTCGGAGTTACTGGGTGCCCTTGTTAGTTTTTTGACAATTTGGAAGAGCTCTCGAGGTTTGTTTATGGCTGTTGTGATGATTTTGGTGTGGTAGGTTTTTTTGGCGTTGTCAGTTTCTGAATGGTACGCATTGAGTTCGTAGAGGTATTTTGCTTTGTCTCTGTCGCTTTTGGGTTTTCTCCATTTCCTTTTGGTTCTTCTAAGTCTGGTTTTCAGTTTTCGGAGGCTGGGGGTGAACCATCGGGCTTTTGAGGAGATGGGTCTGGTATTGGTGTTGTTTCTAGTTGTGCTGGCTGCTGAGGAGATTGTGGTATTCCAGTTGTGGATCAGGTCGTCAAGATTGTTGGAGTTTGTGTGTAGGTTAGGCAGGGTTTGCGTTAGGAAGTCTTCCTTGCTAAATGCTTTGAATCTTCTTGGGTGGTGTTCATTTTCTCTGTTATTTTTGAGTTGATAGGTGTGGGATATGTTGATGATGTAGTGGTCTGACCATGGTACTGGTGAGATTGTCGGTCTTCTGTATGAGGAGGCGGTTTGGGAGTTTAGAAATATGAGGTCAAGTGTGTTTCCTTTTTCATGTGTTGGTTCTTGTATGATCTGTGTCAGGTCCATAGCTGTCATGGCGTTGAGGAAGGTTTCTGCTTGTTTTTCCTGGAGTGATGGGAGGCTGAAGTCACCTAGGATAATTTGTTCCTTCGAAGGGCTGGTGCTTTCGGAGATGAGGTGTAGTATCTGTGGTAGGTCGATGGTTGTGGTGGGTGCATGGTAGATCAGGCATATCGAGAGGTGTTTGTTGGTGAGGGTGAGGATGTCTGCTTCATTGGAGGTTTCTGAGGCGTGGAGCCGCAGGTGGAGGTGGTCTTTGGCAATGATGGCTACGCCTCCGCCCTTGGCATATGTCCGGGAGCAGTGTTGAAGGCTGTATCCCTTTGGTGTTAGCTGGTTCATTACTACTGTGTCGTGGTCTGTTAGCCAGGTTTCTGTTACACAGAGGATGTCAATCTTCTCAGTTGTGATCAGGTCCTGGAGCATGTGGTATTTGTTCCTAACTGAGCGAGCATTTATGAGTGAGATGGAGAGGTGGTGGTGGTTTGTGGGGTTGGTGTGCGATGTGTGAGCGAGTATGTGTGTGTATGGTTGTGGATGTTTGTGATAACGCCCCCGAACGGTAGCCCAACACCAGGGCCGGAGGGTAGGAGTTGCCTAAACTCCAAAGAGATTATGGAGTACCGCTTGCCCAAAAGCACTGTCCCTGCGGGACTCCCTCTCTAGGCAGTAGTGGGCCGCAAAAGTCTGGCTTGAAGACCTAGTAGCGGCCCTGCAGATGTCTGCCAACGGAACAGAGTGGAGATGAGCCACTGACGCAGCCTTCGCCCTGACATGATGAGCCGTAACTCGACCCTGCAACGAGAGGCCGGCTGCCCTGTAAGCCCAGGCGATGCAGTCAGCTACCCATATGGACAAAGTACGCTTGGGACAGCCAACCCCAACTTATTGGGGTCAAAAGAGATGAAGAGCTGAACTGCCCTCCGGTGCTCCCGCGTACGGTCAAGGTAGAAGAACAACGCCCTCCTACAGTCCAGGGTATGCAAGACCATCTCAGCCCGGCTGGCATGAGGCCTGGGAAAGAAAGTCGGAAGAACCACCTCCTGATTGAGGTGGAAGGAGGAGACAACCTTTGGAAGGAACTTAGGATGAACCTAGTATAAGGAGCATCTGATACTATGGCCTGAAGCTCACTCACTCGCCTCGCTGATGTAAGGGCTACCAGAAACAACGCTTTCCAGGAGAGAAAACGCAGAGGGCAAGTAGCCATAGGTTCAAATGGTGGGCAAGTAAGCCGTTGCAAAACCACATTTAAATCCCATTCAGGGGCAGGTGGACGCACTGGAGGCTTAAGCAAAAGCAGGCCTCTGAGGAAGCGAGCCACCAAAGGATGGCTGGAGAGAGATTGCCCCTCCACTGGGGAGTGGTGTGCTGAAAGAGCACTAAGATGAACTCTCACAGAATTGGACTTAAGGCCTAAGTTGGACAGGTGAAGCAAATATTGCAGCACCACTGGTACCAGACACGAGAAAGGGTTCTCGTTGTGTTGAGTACACCAGGTAGAGAATCTACGCCACTTAAGGGCATAAGACTTTCTGGTGGACTGCCTCCTAGAGGCCAAGACTACGTCCTCCACTTCCCTAGGCAAAAGTAAAGGCGCTAGAACTACCCTTTCAGCAGCCAGGCCATCAAATTGAGGGACTGGAGATTGGGGTGGAAGAGAGATCCCTGCTCCTGAGACAGGAGATCGGGTTGCGTCCCCAGAGGAAGAGGAGTGTCCACCGCTAGTTGCAAAAGCAGTGGAAACCAGGGTTACCTTGGCCACCTGCGGGCCACCAGGATCAGTGAGACCCTGTCCCTGAGTACCTTGAATAGAGTCTGGGACACTAGAGGCATGGGAGGAAATGCATATAGAAGGCCTGTAGACCATGGAATGAGAAACGCATCCGCTGCCACTCTGAGAGGATGCGGTTGCCTGGAACAGAACCTGGGAAGTTGATGGTTCAGAGGACTGGCAAAGAGATTCATGGTTGGAAGACCCCATCTCAGGAAGATCTGCTGAACCACTAGAGGATTCAATTGCCACTCGTGCGGCTGCAGAATCCTGCTCAATCTTTCCGCCAGGTAATTTTCCTGACCTGGGAGATAGACTGCTTTGAGAAGAATGCCGTGATTGACTGCCCAGGAGCACAGTTTCTGCGCTTCCTGACACAGAAGGCGGGACCCTGTGCCCCCTTGTTTGTTCACATAGAACATAGCAACTTGATTGTCGTCTGAACCAAGACGGACTGGCGAGAGATAAGATGGGAGAAAGTTCTCAGGGCTAAGCGGATAGCTCTCAGTTCTAAGAGACTGATCTGCTGTGCGGCCTCCCAAGGAGACCACAGGCCTTGAGTACATGCCCCCTGCCAATGTGCACCCCAACCTTGGAGAGAAGCATTGGTTGTCAGCACCTGAGAGGGTGGAGGTGTTTGAAAAGGCACCCCTTGCAGCAGATTCGGAAGATGAAGCCACCACTTTAGAGAAGACTGTAGGAGGCTGGACACCCTCACTTTGTCTGTGAGGTTTCCTGTGGCTTGGTGCCACTGAGTCCTGAGGCCCCATTGAGCTGGCCTCATGTGTAGACGGGCATTTGGAGTTACATGGACCGTGAATGCCATGTGGCCTAAGAGCCACAGGAATTGTCTGGCAGAGACCAGAGAATTGCTGTGGAATAGCCTGGCTAGATCCATCAATCTGTGGGCCCTGTCCACTGGTAGAAAGGCCTTTGCCTGAAAGGTGACTAGTCAAGCTCCTATGAACTCCATGTTCTGGGAGGGGTGCAAACTGGACTTTGCGAAGTTTATAACAAACCCCAGGTGCTGAAGTAGAGCGACAGTGCGAAGGGTGGCTTGATTGGCCTCTTGTGGGGATTGACCCCTGATGAGCCAATCGTCCAGGTATGGAAAGACAAAGAGGCCTTGAACCCTGAGGTAGGCCGCTACCACCGCCAGGCACTTGGTGAATACCCTGGGGGCGGATGTAAGGCCAAAAGGCAGTTCTCTGTACTGATAGTGGTTTCCTCCCACTACAAATCTGAGATATTGTCTGTGGTCTGGATGAACGAGGATGTGACCCTGTTGGGGAGCTACAGAGGCCTGAAAATGAGGGTACTGTTTATAGGCAGATGACTTCCTCGGGTAAAAGGTCTTTTTCCCCGAGCCCTTCTTCTTCTGAGAAGGGGCAGAGGTTTTTCTGGACAGCCTTGTCCGGGTAAGAGTCTCGGTCTCGAGTTCTGCAGCCTTGTCAGCCATGGGCTTGCCAAAGAGGTTTTCACCATGGCAGGGGACATCGACTAACTTATCAACAACCATGGAGTGGTGCGGTAATTGTGCCTTTTGGAACCCGGGGCTCTTGCAGACTCGATAGATGGAATCGACCTGCTTGCTTAAAACCGGCATTGACGCCGGCGCCTCCCACATGCGGAAGAGCAACCGTTCCAGGATCGGAGGAACCGGAACAGTAAAGGCCTCCTTCGGAGGAGAGTCATACTGTAGGGCCTCGAGCTCCTCAGCTCGAGGCTCCTCCTTGGGATCCGTGGGGAATGCCAAAGCCTTGGCCATATCCCGCACGAAGTCCGAGAACCGGGTATCCTCCGATGGGGACCTTCTCCGAAGGGATGCACCAAGTCCGAAAGGTGTCGGGTGACTCCGTCTCCCAGCCGGACTCCTCGGAGAAGGAATCAAGCGGCTCCGGTCGGGCAGGCATCGATGCCATCCGCCCCGACGCCGAGGGTACCGGCATCAACGACCTTGGTCCCGAACGGGAGGCCGAGGGAGACCTTGGCTGAGGATCAACTCGAGCGCGCATGGACTCAAGGATCGGCTCGGCCTCCGGAGTCGACTTGGACATCGATGTCCCAGTGGTCGGGGCAGATGCACCGGTGAGACTGGCGATCAGTGCCCGCTGCTGTTCCATGAAGGCATCCAAGCTGCTCTCCAAGGCCGTCAACCTGAGTCTGAGCTCAGGAGACTCAGCAGCCCCCGACTCGAGCCCCGGCGACGCAGGGCCTGAAGTCGGCATCCCTGGAGGAGAGTCCACGAGGACTACAGTACTCACGTGACCCGGGGACTCCATCTCCACACGAGGTTGTTTTGCAGGCCTCTCCAACTCCGAAGACCCGGGACGGCGCTCGGGGCTATGCGACTTGGCCCTCGAGGAGCCAAGTGCGTCCACCGATGCCACCCTCGCGGGTTTTTTCTTCTTGCAATGCTCCCGCGAGGGAGACCCCCTTTCAGAAGAGCCTCGACGCTGCTCGGGGCCGGAGTCCTGAGATGTCGAGGCCTCTGATGAGGTCCAGGCCTGACTGGACGCGGAGTCAGAGAAGATTCTTTCCTTTTGGTGCTGCCGACTCCTTAACGCCTTAGAGGACATTTTCCCACATGGACCACAGATCATCAGGACATGATCGGGTCCAAGGCACCGGAGGCAGCAGTCATGTGTGTCGGTAAGAGACATGAGTTTCTTACACCGATCACACTTTTTAAACCCGCTGGCAGCCATCGGGGGAAAAAGGGCCCCTGCGAGGTCAAAGACAGGGCTGCCAGTGAAAACAAAAAAATGGCGCGTATGCTAGTCACTAAGGACAAAAAACGAAAAAAGAGGTCTGGGCTCGATACCGATGTATCGGGCCCAGGTGGGAAATGGAAACCGGCATCGAACCGAAGAAAAAACAGTTTCAAGCAGAATAAAATCAACTTTTTCCTCGGGTGAAACGAAAACACATCCGTCGGGCTCCACGGAAAAAAGAAGACTGAGGAAGATGGCACCCTTGGGCGGGAAGGGGACCGCGCATGCGTGCTGCATTCCCAAAGGCTTTCTTTGAAAGCTGTGGAAATGCTCCGCACGGGGGCTCCGTCGGCGCCGACGTCACCCATATGTGAGGGCTGACTTCCTGCTTGGTCCTGGAGAATGCTCCGCATGAGGGCTCCGTCGGCGCCGACGTCACCCATATGTGAGGACTGACTTCCTGCTTGGTCCTGGAGAATGAAGAATACTAACCATTTTAGTAGCCACCCTCTGTACTGACTCCATCCTGTTTATATCCTTTTGAAGGTGCGGTTGTGTCTGATGATCTTAAAATAGCTAAACAGGTAGAAAAGGTGACGGCAAAAGCTAGAAGGATGCTTGGGTGCATAGGGAGAGGAATGGCTAGCAGAATAAAGGAGGCGATAGTGCTTCTGTATAAGTCTTTGGTGCGGCCTCATTTGGAGTATTGTGTGCAATTCTGGAAACCGCACCTTCAAAAGGATATAAACAGGACAGAAAGAGTGGTGGATCCGTGGAATAGTCTCCCAGTGGAGATGGTAGAGATGAGGACAGTATCTGAATTCAAAAAAGCATGGGACAAACACAGAGGATCTCTAAAGGAAAAAAGGGGACTGTTGTAGTGTTCATATGGAAGGACAGACTAGATAGGCCATATGGTCTTTTTCTGTCATTATGTTTCTATGTTTCTATATAGCCCCTGTCTCTCTGGAGTTTGAAAAAGGTCTTGAATGAGGGGCATGGGAGGGAAGGCATATAGGAAGCCTTGAACCCAATGGAGATGAAAAGCATCCAACTGCTGGCTGTCTGGTGCAGGAGTCCTGGTGCAGGTGGAGCAGAAGCGTGGAAGCTTGGCATTCTGAGGACTTGCGAACAGGCCCATCTCTGTGGTTCCCCAGATCTGAAAAATGTGAGCGACTTTGTCTGCATGGAGAGACCACTTGCGGGGTAGAAAGACTTGACTCAGTTTGTCCGCCAAGACATTGTGCTTGCCCGGAAGATATACCACATGCAAGTGAATATGATGCAGTGTATTGATACAGAGGGTCCAAGAGCCTGTTCCGCCCTGCTTGTTCAAGTAGAACATGGCTACTTGATTGTCCGTCTAGAGTAGAACTGTGTGGAATCTAAGATGGTCCTGGAACACTATGAGAGCATTGCGAATGGCTCTGAGCTCCAGCAGATTTATGTGGAGTTGTGACTCCTGATGAGACCAGAGTTCCTGAGTGGAGAGTTTGTCCAGATGAGCTCCCAGCCCAATTTGGACACATCTGTCATCAGTGTACATTGATCTGCTGGCATTTGAAAAGGTGACCCTACCAGGTGTTTTTCTGGAGCTTGTCACCACTGGAGAGCCGAGATTAGGCAGGTAGAGACCATTATTTTGTCTCCCAGGCGACCAGATGCCTGAGACCACTGGGAAGCCAGTGTCCATTGAGCTGTGCGCATATGTAGATGAGCATATGGAACAGCACACACTGTTGATGCCATATGGCCCAGAAGTTGTAGCATTTCTCGAGCAGTGAGAAAGTACTTGAGGCATGCCTGAGATGCTAACTGATTGAGTCGAGCGCAGTGTAGTTAGGCCCCTATAAACTCTAGAGTTTGAGAGGGGATGAGTTGGGACTTTGAAAGATTTATTACAAATCCCAAGTGTTGCAGCACCTGTATGGTACGCGAGAGGGAAAGACTGCCCTCTAGAGGTGTTTTCTCAAATGAGCCATTCTAAGTAAGGGAATCCTTAGGAATGAGGCTACTATTGTCATGCATTTTGTGAAGACTCTTGGGGTAGAGGCAAGGCCAAAAGGCAGGACTCTGTATTGATAATGTCTCCCTTGGAACATGAAGCGCAGGAACTTTCTGTGCTGTGAGTGAATAAGTATGTGAGTATATACCTCCTTTAGATCTAGAGAACAGAGCCAATCCTGACTCTGGAGACAGGGAAGAAGGGTCCCCAGGGAGATCATTTTGAACTTCTCCCATAGTAGGTACTTGTTCAGTTCTCTGAGGTCCAGAATGGGCCTGAACCCTCCTGTTTTCTTTGGAATGAGAAAGTATGGAGAATAAAAGCCCATTCCCTGCTGGAATGATGGAACCTCATCTATTGAACCCTGTAAGAGAAGGGAGGTGACCTCTTTCAGCAACAGAGCAGTGAGAGGGGGGCTGAGAGCGGAACTCTCTTGGAGGAGTCCGGTGGGGTAGACTTCGTCGATGAAGCTTGTACTCCTCCCGTACTATGGACAGCGTCCACTGCTCTGATGTGATAAGATACCACCTGTGGGCAAAGTGACAGAGTCTGCCAGAGATGTGGACGGGATCTGGAATCTCGAGAGGCAGAACAGCTATGTTCTCCAGAAAGAAGTCAAAGACCCTGAGGAAGCTGGGTCTGCTAAGGTGGCTGTGACTTAGGAGTCTGAGCCTTCTTTTGCTGCTGTGATGGTTGCTGCCCCTTTTGAGGAGCATGGTGTTGACACTGTACAGGAGGGGTGTAAGAAGGATTGTACTTCTTCTTATTATTGAAAAAAGCTTTCTTTGCTGCTTTTTTTCCTAGCTGGGTTGGCAGTAGATCTAGATAGCCTATTAAGAGTGGTGCTCTTGGATTCTAACTGAGAGGTCTTGTCCTGCCAATCCTTTCCAAAAAGGTTTTCACCGGTACAAGGGATATTACCCAGCTGATCTTGAACCCATTGTTCAAAATCCGATGCTTGGAGCCAAGCATAAGAACATAAGATATGCCATACTGGGTCAGACCAAGGTCCATCAAGCCCAGTATTCTGTTTCCAACAGTGGCCAATCTAGGTCATACATACCTAGCAGTTTCCCCAAGGGACACAGGTTCCACAATGCTTGTATTGGTTCAAGCATTGATATCCTGGGTCCCTTTTTAATAATGGTTTATGGACCTTTCCTCCAGGAACTTGTCCAAACCTTTTTTAAACCCAGCTACACTAACAGCCTTTACTACATCCTGCGTGCACTGATGCAGATGGATGAAGTTCTGCTGATGCACTCAAAACAGTCAAAAGTTGCCCTATTAACAAACTTTGAAACGTTCTGAGCATACTTTACAAGGGTGAACATAAGAACATAAGATATGCCATACTGGGTCAGACCAAGGTCCATCAAGCCAAGTATTCTGTTTCCAACAGTGGCCAATCTAGGTCATATGTACCTAGCAGTCTCACCCAAGAGGGTGAGATAATCTTCTCTCTTGTCATCGGGGAAAAGAGGAGCCATTAACTCCAAATCCTTAGGCACCTCTCTAAGGAACATACCCATATAGAGTATGTAAGATCTGATCATGGCTGATAACATGGAGGCCTGAAAACAACGTCAACCAAAAACAGAAAGGGTTCTCGATTCCCTAACTGGAAGGTTTGAGGAATGTGTCTTAGCACTCTTTATTCGACGCATTGCCGATTCCACCACCATGGAATGGTACGGCAATTGCGTCTTTTGAAAACCAGGACACTCTGGTACCCGGTACATGGTATCGAGTCGTCGGGTATGGGGAGAGATGGTAAGGGGTGTCTCCCACATACGAAGCATAAGGTCGTGAAGTATGTGATGGATAGGGAGTGTAGCAGCCTCCTTTGGTGCTGTAGGGTATTGAAAAATTTCAAGTTCTTCAGCCCTAGGATCTTTCTCAGATGTCACTGTTATGGACAGACCCCGAGCAACATTGCACATAAAGTCATGAAAAGACATGTCCTCTGGAGGGGACATGCGATGTTGTGGAGACGGAGATGGGTCTTCCGGGATAGTTCTCATGTCCCGAATATCGGCCGGTTCATCATCTGACAAATCGGAATCCAAAGACTCAAAGTATCGACGGGCAGGGTGTTCCCGCTCTGCATGTAGTCAGTACTGATCAAAACCAATAGCTGAGGCTTGCAGTGCCAAAAGCTTGGTACCAGAAATGGATTCGAGGACCAGCATGGGCAGTAGCGTGGTAAGCGGCAAAAAAGTCAATGCAGGTTATGTCGGTACTGGAGCCGGTACCGATGCCTACAGAATCGACTGTAAAGGTTTTACTGGTACCAAGGTCACCAGTAAGGCCCCTAAGCTCCGCTCGATAACCAGGATACGTTGATCCATGGACCTTGCTGATGCTTGGGTATCAGTACCAGAATTACAGGCCACGATCCCTGAGCATGGCACCAGGAGCTCTCCAGAGGTGGAGGCCTTGGGAGCATCCTGGGACAACACTAAGGCTTTGGAGGAAAGGTCCTCCCACCAGGGTTGTTTGGCCAGTGTGTCCCCCTCCAGGGCAATGCCTGAGGCATCTCGATGCTTAGAAGGAGATCTGCCCTTGGAGGGCTGGCCAGTCTTCGATGAAGACTTAGGTTTCGACACTTGAGATTCTTGGGAGGAAGCTGAAGCTCTCAATGACGTTGATGCTAAAGATACTGCATCGGAGGCAAAGAAGGTGCCCAGTTTTGCAGCTCGATTCTGTAGGCCTCTCTTTGTCATCTTAAGAACATAAGAACATAAGAACATAAGAAATGCCATACTGGGTCAGACCGAGGTCCATCAAGCCCAGTATCCTGTTTCCAACAGTGGCCAATCTAGGTCATACGTACCTAGCAGTTTCCCCAAAAGACACAGGTTCTGCAGTGCTTGTACTAGGCCAAGCATTGATATCCTGGGTCCCTTTTTAATAGTGGTTTATGGACCTTTCCTCCAGGAACTTGTCCAAACCTTTTTTAAACCCAGCTATACTAACAGCCCTTACTACATCCTCCGGTAACAGATTCCAGAGTTTGATTACACGTTGAGAGAAGAAATATTTTCTCCTATTTGTCTTAAATAGTTTACCCTGTAGCTTCATTACATGTCCCTAGTCCTTCTATATTCTGATAGCGTAAACAATTTATCCACGTTTATCCGTTCCACTCCATTCATTAATTTATACACCTCTATCATATCTCCCCTCAGCCGCCTCTTTTCTAGGTTAAAGAGCCCTAACCTTTTTAGCCTCTCTTCATAGGAGTAGCCTTCCATCCCCTTCACCAATTTGGTGGCTCTGCTCTGTACTTTTTCTAATAACTCTATGTCCTTTTTAAGATACGGTGACCAGAATTGCACACAATATTCAAGGTGCGGTCGTACCATGGAGCGATACAGAGGCATTATAATATCCTTTGTTTTATTCTCCATCCCTTTCCTTAGGATACCTAGCATTCTATTTGCTTTCTTGGCCGCCGCTGCACACTGGGCGGAGGGTTTTAACATGTTATCCACGATGACTCCTAAATCTTTTTCCTGGGTGGTGGTTTCTAATGTGGAGCCTTGCATCTTGTAACTATAGTGTGGGTTGTTCTTTCCTAGGTGCATAACTTTGCACTTGTCCACATTAAATTTCATCTGCCATTTGGATGCCCAGTCTTCCAATTTATCCAGATCCTCCTGCAGTTTTCCACAATCCTCTTGGGTTTTAACAACTTTAAACAGTTTTGTGTCATCTGCAAATTTGATTACCTCACTAGTTTATTCCCTTTTCCAGGTCATTTATGAATATGTCAAAAAGTAGCGGACCCAGTACAGATCCCTGGGGTACTCCACTATTCACCTTTTTCCATTGGGAATATTGGCCATTTAGCCCTACCCTCTGCTTTCTATCTTTTAACCAGTTCCCGATCCACAATAGTACACTGCCTCCTATCCCATGACTTTTTAGCTTCGCCAAAAGTCTCTGATGGGGGACCTTGTCAAAAGCTTTCTGAAAGTCCAGATACACTATATCAACCGACTCACCTTTGTCTACCTGTTTATGCACACCTTCAAAAAAACAGATCAGATTAGTAAGACAAGATCTGCCTTGTCTAAAGCCATGTTGGCTGTCTCCCATTAGGCCATGACTATCTACATGCTGTGTAATTTTGTTCTTTATGATGGCTTCTACCATTTTCCCTGGTACTGACGTCAGGCTCACCGGTCTGTAATTTCCCGGGTCACCCCTGGAACCCTTTTTAAAAATTGGTGTTACGTTGGCGACCCTCCAATCTTCAGGTATTACAGATGATTTTAATGAAAGTTCACAGATTACCAATAACAGGTCTGCAATCTCATATTTCAGTTCTTTCAACACTCTGGGATGTATACCATCCGGTCCAGGTGATTTGCTACTATTCAGTTTATCAAATAGTTGTAATATATCTTCCCGGTGTAGCGATATTTCTCTCAATTCCTCTGCAGTATCACCTTTAAATACCACTTCAGTCTTGGGTAACACCCCTACATCTTCCTCAGTAAAGACCGAAGCAAAGAATTCATTCAGTCTCTCTGCTATAGCCTTGTCTCCTCTTACTGCCCCTTTTACCCCTCTATCATCTAATGGTCCAATTGACTCTCTCACAGGCCTACAAAGAGGACATTCTGATGGTTGATGATCCAGTCCTAAGCATTTTAGACACCAGTCATGGGTGTCTCTAGCCAAAATGGTACTGCCACATTTGGAACATTTCTTAAAACTACTAGATGTTTTTTTCATTTTGTCTGTGACAAAAGGGGAGGTCTAAGCCTAAGATGGCATCAATGTGCCTGAAGGAAAGAAATAACTCTTTCCCTCACAAAAGATGTTTTTTTTTTATTTGAAGAAAGAAAGAAGCACCGATGGAGGTCGGTACCAGTGTCGACAGGAAGACAGACGCGACCACAAAAAATAAGAAAAAGATGAATTTTCTGCGGTGACAGGAATTGCTTCTTGTCGGCTCCACGGAAAACGAAGAACTGAGAAGGGAGAGCTGGAAAGGTGGGAAGGCACTACGCAGGTGCAGTGGGATGCTCCCAAAAGCTTTCCTATTGGACGCTGGGTAGCGTTCCTGCATGGTCTCCGTCGGTACCGATGTCACCCATATGTGAAGACTACATTCCTGCTTGTTCCTGGAAATATAGGCTTATAATGGAAAGGGACTGGAACGGGGCTAATTTTAGGACTGGGCAGCCTGGTACTGAAAGGAGGCTAGTGCTGACAAATGCTGGGGTCAGAGTGGGGAAAAGAATAAGATGCTGGGAGAGTGAGAAGGGAGAGGAGGATAGATATTGTGGAGACTGGGGAAGTAGTAAAGTCATAACCAGGGGAAGATTGAGTATTCTCCGGGCCAGTCCAGGAACAGTAGGGTAGTCAACCTCCTTCAGCAACTGAGGACTGAAAACACCAAAACTTTGCTGACAGCTCACTTTGCTCCCCCTGGTGTCAGAGAGCCAGTCTAAGAATATCCAAGCAGTGAAGTAACAAAACCAACCAAAAGGCCATACTTAAAGCTACAGTAGGAACTGGCCCCCCTATCAAGAACCGAGAAACACGCCCCCCCCCCCTCTAAAAAAACCCAATGATCCCCCTAGGAACCCGTGGCTCTGAACTCAAGGGGAGCCCCATAGCCAGATCCTTTGCATAAGACCCCCGGACCACCACGAGGAACCTGTGACCCCGTTAAGCCGAGGACATACCTTACCCAACCATACTGTACTGGCAACGCCACGGCTACTACTGAATAGAAGGAGAAGGAACCACGTCTCCCTAACTTCCGGGAGGGTTCTGGACTGGCCCGGAGAATACTCAAGGAAAGACAATTAGCAGGTAAGGACTAATTTCGTCTTCCTTTTCGTCTCTCCGGGCCAGTCCAGGAACAGTAGGGTAGTACCAAAGCAGTAACTACTCACGGGTGGGACCCAAGAGCCCCGCCAACACCGCAGCCGCGCCCACCTTGGCGTCTCCCGCCACTTGAACATCTAGACGATAATGCCTCGCAAAGGAATGTAAGGATGAGCAGGTCGCTGCTCGACAAATATCCACCGGAGAAATCAAAGCCCACTCGGCCCAGGATGTCGCTTGCCCCCGAGTCGAATAAGCCCGCAGCCCCTCCGGCGCTTCCTTACCACAGGCCTGATACGAAGCTGCAATCGCCTGCTTCACCCAGCGCGAAATCGAGGCCTTAGAGGCCGCTTCCCCTTTGCGTGCGCCGGCAAAGAGCACAAACAACCTGTCCGATTTCTGGAAGGCCTGCGTCCGCCTGAGATAGCGGTGTAACACTCTCCCCAAATCCAACTAATGCAGGGGTACTCCACTCTCAGCCCCCGCGGCCGAACGAAAAGTAGGCAAGGAAATAGACTGATTCACATGAAAACCGGACACTACCTTAGGAAGAAAAGAGGGCACCGGACGAAGCACCACCTTTTCCGCCAAGAACTGAATGAACGGTTCCCTACAGGACAGCGCCTGCAAAGCCGAAATCCTGCGAGCGGAGCACAACGCCACCAAGAAAGCAGTCTTCCACGAGAGTTCTCTAAGCGGCACCGTCTTCCCTGGCTCAAACGGAGCGCGCATCAGGGCTCTCAATACCAGATTCAAGTCCCAAGGCAGCACCACCGGTCTTCTAGGCGGGCGCAGGTCCTTAATTGCCCGGAAAAACTGCTGCACATCCTGATGCAACGTTGAGCTCCGACCTAGCACTTTACCACGAAAGGAAGCTATAGCCGCCAGATGTACTCGCAGGGTACTGAACGCTAAGCCTTTATCCAGCCCGTCCTGGAGAAAGGCCAAAACGTCCGGCACCCCTGCCGCTCCAGCGCTCACCCCGTGCCTGGCTCCCCAGTGCTCAAAAGTTCTCCACACGCGAACATAGGCCAATGACGTAGAGCGCCGACGCGCCTGCAACATGGTATTAACCACTGCTACGGAAAAACCTTTCCGTCTCAAACGCTGCCTTTCAAGAGCCAAGCCGTAAGCAAGAAGCGATCCACCTGCGGCATGAGAATCGGACCCTGGTACAACAAATTCATCCGACACGGTAACCGGTAAGGATGATCGACCAGCATGCGCACGAGATCCGCATACCACGCTCGCCTCGGCCAATCTGGGGCAATCAGAATCACCGTCCCGGGATGACTCTCGATTCTGCGCACTACTCGCCCTACCATCGGCCACGGAGGAAACACAAAGAGAAGCTCCCCCGTCAGCCAGGGCTGAACCAACCCGTCCAGGCCCTCGAACTCCCTGGTTCTGCTGAAAAATCGAAACGCCTTCGCATTGTCGAAGGTTGCTATCAAATCCATAACCGGCTGGTCCCAGCGCTTCGTGATGTCGTGAAAGACGGCGTCGTTTCGCCGCCATTCCCTGGGATCCAACAGCTGACAACTGAGAAAATCCGCCTGCACATTGTCTTTTCCTGCTACATGTGCCGCTGACAGAGCGAGAAGATGGTCCTCTGCCCACTTCAGGAGCGCCAGACTCTCCTGTAACAAGACAGCACTGCCCGTGCCCCCCTGACGATTGATGTAGGACACGGTGACCGCACTGTCTGAGAAAACACGAACTGCCTTGCCGCCCACCAGCGCCTCAAACGCCTGCAACGCCAGCGCCACTGCTCTCATTTCCAGCTGATTGATGGACCAACGAGACATCTCCTCCGTCCAACGGCCTTGCGCCACCTGAGACAAACAATGTGCCCCCCAGCCGGAGAGGCTGGCATCTGTGGTGACTAACACCCAATCCGGCATGGTTAGTGGCATTCCCACCCTCAGATGCGTGGGATCGCTCCACCACCCCAGACTGCTGGCTACCTCTTCCGGACAAACCAACCGCCGGCTGAGAGGATGGCGCTGCGGAGACCACCGTGACAGTAACGAGTGCTGCAAGTGCCGCATATGGGCTCTGGCCCAGGGCACCATCTCTAATGCCGCCGCCATGGATCCCAGGAGCTGCAAGTATCTCCAAGCCGTTGGAGCCTTGAGGCGCAAGAAGGCGGACACCTGACGCAACAGCTTTTGAATTCTGATCTCCAGCAGAAATACCGCCCCCGGGCCGTGTCGAACAACGCCCCTAAATAGACCAGGGACTGCACTGGTGCCAACTGACTTTTGGTGCGATTGACCACCCAGCCTAAACCCTCCAGAAAAGCTACCACTCTCGCGGTGGCTGCCTGCGATTCGGGAAAAGAGCGTGCCCGGATAAGCCAGTTGTCCAGATAAGGATGCACCAGAATATCTTCTTTTCGTAACGCTGCTGCTACTACTACCATCACCTTTGTGAACGTGCGAGGCGCAGTGGCTAACCCAAAGGGCAAGGCCGGAAACTGGAAATGACCCATGGGCACCGCAAAGCGCAAGAACTTTTGATGGTGGAACTGCCAGAGAAATCTGCGAGCAGCCACTACCGACGCCATGGCCTTAGAGGACATCCGAACCAAATCATAGAAGGCGTCCGCGAGATAAGCCGACGCCGACTCCAACTTCGCCCCCTCTGGAGCCGAAGCCCCTTCCAGACCTGACCTAGCTTCTGCCTGCAGCCACCTAATGGAAGCCCTGGAAACATAAGCTCCACAGATAGAAGATTGTAAGGCCAGTGCACTGGTATCAAAAGCTTGTTTCAGAATGGACTCCAGCTTTCTATCCTGCAGATCCTTAAGAGCCGTCGTACCCTCGACGGGGATAGTGGTTTTCTTAGTAATAGCCGATACTAGGGCATCCACTTTCAGCATACGTAATAACTCCTTCTCTTCCTGAGGAACCGGATACAAGCGGCCTAGCGCCCGTGCCCCTCTCAAGGTAGCTTCTGGGAACTCCCACTCCGATTCAATCATCTGTTTAATGACCCTATGGACCGGGAAACACCGTTGCTCTGCTCGAAACCCCTGCAATAAGGGATCCTCCAATGGCTCCGCCTGAGCAGCCGGCAAGGCAATATTCAAGGCCGCTAACGAGTGGACAATCAGCGCACCCAACTCTTCCTTCCTAAACACTCTGAAAAGATTGGGATCCTCCCCAGAAGATACCTCTCCTTCCTCGAGGTCCTCCGGCCACAAATCTAGCCCAGTCTCTGAGAGAAGCTCTCCCTCCTCTGGACCTAGAACATCTAACTTCGGCTGCTCCAGACCTTCCTCTGCTCCTGCGGGCACAACCCCTGCCTTGGAAGAGCCCTCACCGGGATCCCCCGGAGAGGCCAACAACGTGGGCAAGACTGGCAAAGAAGGACCTACGTTCCTGCCCTGCCCCCGTTCCAACTTCAGGCAGTAAGCCTTATGCAGGGAGAGAATAAAGTCCGGCGAAAAAAACCTTTTAAAACCCTCTGGAGCCTCCTGCATCATCCCGGGGTTCTCCTCTAACACCGGAGCAGAGTGTTTGGCTTTAACCTTCTTTTGACCCGACTTGTGCGGCAGTGCGGGAGAGACGGCAGCCGGCTTTAAAATGGCCACCGTTCCCGCCTTTTCAAGGACCACCGGAGGCTTCCCTGTAGTCGAAACCCCTGACAACTCCTCCATCGCGCTCCCCCATGAGCCCGAAGTCGACCTCTAATGGCCCCGAATGAACCGCGGACCCTACCGACCCGCCGAAAACCGAAGCCAACTCAGCAAAAGCACACGCACCTGATACCGCACTTGTCTCCTCAAACGTCCTCGCACCGCTGCTCGTGGCCAAGAAGAATGGGAGTCTGCAAACAGGAGACTGGACTCTGGGGCTCCCAGAACCGTGCTCTGTGATCGCGAAGGGGAGCGATTCCCGAGGCAGGCTCTGCCTCCACCGCTGTAAAGAAAACTATCCCCCTTCATGGCGTAAGGAAGCAAGGAGTGAACCCGTTCCTTTCGCTCGGCTCCTCTCACATTTTTTTTTTTTTTTTTTTTTTTTTTATATTTAAACTTTACTCTCCCAAAAATTAAAGGTTCAATGAAGACTCCTGAAACACCAACCCAGCTAGGGCCAGCAAGGAGACAAACTATGAAAAAAATAACAAAAGTTGTTTTCCTCTCTCGGAGCCTGTCAGCAAGACGTCCTTCAGCTGCTGAGGACTGAAAAGACTGGCTCTCTGACACCAGGGGGAGCAAAGTGAGCTGTCAGCAGAGTTTTGGTGTTTTCAGTCCTCAGTTGCTGAAAGAGGTTGACTACCCTACTGTTCCTGGACTACTGTTCCTGGACTGGCCCGGAGAGACGAAAAGGAAGGGTTAATAAGTATTGGAGAAGGAGATAGATGGGTGACACTGAGGACATGGGGGATGTGGGGGAGTAGGGGACTTGAGCTTAGGTGAAGAATCTAAGATTGGGTGAGAAAGCAGAAGAAAGACTAACATAGGCTGGGTATTGGGCACGTAAGTGGGGACTCAAGGTTTGTGTAGGATTGTGAGTGAAGACTCAGGGACTGCATAGGGTGGAAAAGTGGGGAGATTTCATGGAGGGATAGTGGAAACTAAGAAATTGATCAGAAATTAGGAGGACACTGGGGACAAAGTGATTGGGTGAGGGGTATGAATAGGCTATGAGATCAAGTGCAGAAATTGAAGGGCCTTGGAGGTTTGGGAAGGACAGAGGGTGGTCGAAAAGGACAGAGGGCTATGGAGTGGGTGAGAACCAGAGGAAGGGACATGTCTTCCTTGAAGGAGGTGAGAGAGGGTAGAAATGTGGGAGGTGAAAGTGGAAATGGAAACTTGAATAAGGCCTGGGGTTGGGAGAGGATGAGTGTTAGGGAATGAGCTGGGGCTGATAAAGTGATAAGAGGCAGAAGATGGTAAATGAGGCTAGGGAGGGGATGCATACAGAGAAAGGAAATGGGGGACTAGAAAGTGGGTGAAAGATGGGGAAATAAAAGGCTGGTAAAGGAATGAGACAGATGGGAAATGAAAGGACTAAGGAAGTGAGGTTAGGAAATGGAAAGCTGGTAAGGTGGTGAAAGGTGAAAAGAGAAAGGTTGACGATTGAAGGAGGAAGATAGAGGAATAGAATGAATCTATAGATCTCCAGGAACAAAAAGGAATGTAGTCTTCATATATGGGTGACGTCAATATTGACGGAGCCTGCATGGGAACACTCTCCGGCTTCCAATTGGAAAGCTTTTGGGAGCACTCCACTGTGCCTGTGCAACTGCTTTTCTGCCTTCCCATCTCCCTCTCCTCAGTTTTTCATTTTCCGTGGAGCCAACAGGAAGCAAATCCTGTCACTGCAGAAAAAAGCCTCCTTTTTTGTGGATAGCGTCTGCCTTCCCGTCGACGCCGGCACTGTCGAAGACATTGCCAGTTCCCCTTTCCTTTCTTCTTTTTACTTAATTTCCAAAAAAAAAAAATTCCAGGTGCCTCGACACCATCTTAGGCCTTAAGCCTACCATAACATCTATCGACGGTATAGGTAAACCAACTAGGGTTTCAAAAAATGTGCTAAATGTGCCAGCACTATCTCAGGGACTGACCCTTCTTGACTGCTGCTTCAAATGCCTTGGCCGAGACCACCAGCCAAAAGATTGTCCCCCTTTCTCAAAAGATGGTACGGAAAGGTCTACAGAAACAGGCCTCTAAACTTGGGACACTCTTCCCCTCGGACACGGTATCCTTGGCTTCCACATCATCGAGGGACTCATCCCCCTCCCATGGATCCCAGTATAGGCAAAGTCCAAACATGAGTCTTCATCGAAGAAG
This sequence comes from Ichthyophis bannanicus, assembly GCA_033557465.1. Taxonomy (NCBI): domain Eukaryota; kingdom Metazoa; phylum Chordata; class Amphibia; order Gymnophiona; family Ichthyophiidae; genus Ichthyophis; species Ichthyophis bannanicus. The sequence goes on along the minus strand of CM066043.1, from coordinate 272,419,400 downwards.
GAGAAACCCTCCAGAGGTAGATAAGAACATAAGATATGCCATACTGTGTCAGACCAAGGTCCATCAAGTCCAGTATCCTGTTTCCAACAGTGGCCAATCTAGGTCATACATACCTAGCAGTATCCCCAAAAGACACAGGTTCCACAATGCTTGTAATGGGTCAAGCATTGATATCCTGGGTCCCTTTTTAATAATGGTTTAAGGACCTTTCCTCCAGGAACTTGTCCAAACCTTTTTAAAACCCAGCTACACTAACAGCCTTTACTACATCCTCCGGTAACAAATTCCAGAGTTTGATTACACGTTGAGTGAAAAAATATTTTCTCTTATTTGTCTTAAATAGTTTACCCTGTAGCTTCATTACATGTCCCCTAGTCTTTCTATATTCTGATAGCGTAAACAATCGATCTACGTTTACCCGTTCCACTCCATTCATTAATTTATAGACCTCTATCATATCTCCCCTCAGCCGTCTCTTTTCCAGGTTGGAGCGCTAACCTTTGTAGCCTCTCTTCATAGGAGTAGCCTTCCATCCCCTTTACCATTTTGGTGGCTCTTCTCTGTACCTTTTCTAATAACGCTATATCCTTTTTAAGATACGGTGACCAGAATTGCACACAATATTCAAGGTGCGGTCGTACCATGGAATGATACAGAGGCATTATAATATCCCTTGTTTTAGTTTCCATTCCTTTCCTTATGATACCTAGCATTTTATTTGCTTTCTTAGCCGCCGCTGCACACTGGGTGGACGGTTTTAACATGTTATCCACGATGACTCCTAAATCGTTTTCCTGGGTGGTGGTTCCCAATGTGGAACCTTGCATGGTGTAACCATAGTGTGGGTTGTTCTTTACTAGGTGCATAACTTTGCACTTGTCCACATTAAATTTCATCTGCCATTTGGATGCCCAGTCTTCCAATTTATCCAGATCCTCCTGCAGTTTTCCACAGTCCTCTTGGGTTTTAACAACTTTAAACAGTTTTGTGTCGTCTGCAAATTTGATAACCTCACTAGTTATTCCCCTTTCCAGGTCATTTATTAATATGTCAAAAAGTAGCGGACCCAGTACAGATCCATGGGGTACACCACTATTCACCTTTTTCCATTGGGAAAATTGGCCATTTAGCCCTACCCTCTGCTTTCTATCTTTTAACCTGTTCCCGATCCACAATAGTACACTACCTCCTATCCCATGACTTTTTAGTTTTGCCAAAAGTCTCTGATGAGGGACCTTGTCAAAGGCTTTCTGAAAGTCCAGATACACAATATCAACCGACTCACCTTTGTCTACCTGTTTATTCACACCTTCAAAAAAACATATCAGATTAGTAAGACAAGATCTTCCTTGTCTAAAGCTATGTTGGCTGTCTCCCATTAGGTAGGCCATGACTATCTACATGCTGTGTAATTTTGTTCTTTATGATAGTTTCTACCATTTTCACGGTACTGACGTCAGGCTCACCGGTCTGTAATTTCCCGGATCACCTCTGGAACCCTTTTTAAAAATTGGCGTTACATTGGCGACCCTCCAATCTTCAGGTATTACAGATGATTTTAATGAAAGTTCACAGATTACTAATAGCAGGTCTGCAATCTCATATTTCAGTTCTTTCAACACTCTTGGATGTATACCATCCGGTCCAAGTGATTTGCTACTATTCAGTTTATCAAATAGTTGTAATACATCTTCCCGGTGTAACAATATTTCTCTCAATTCCTCTGCAGTATCACCTTTAAATACCACTTCAGTCTTGGGTAACATCCCTACATCTACCTCAGTAAAGACCGAAGCAAAGAATTCATTCAGTCTCTCCGCTATAGCCTTGTCTCCTCTTACTGCCCCTTTTACCCCTCTATCATCTAATGGTCCAATTGACTCTCTCACAGGCCTTTTGCTACGAATGTACTTGAAAAAGTCTTTAATTCGTGTTTTTGCTTCCATAGCAAGTTCCTTCTCAAATTCTCGCTTTGCCTGCCTTATCAATGCTTTGCATTTAACTTGCCAGTGCTTGTGCTGTTTCCAGTTTTCGTCATTTGGCTCTTTTTTTCCATTTCCTGAAAGATGCTTTTTTGGCAGCAACAGCCTCTCTGACCTCACCTTTAAACCATGCTGGCAGTTTTTTGGACTTTCTTCCACTTTTCTTAATGCGTGGAATACAGCTGGTCTGGGCTTCCAGGATAGTATTTTTAAACAACACACAAGCTTGGTGTAAGTCTTTAACCTTTGCAACCACTCCTTTTAGTTTTTTCTTAACTATATTCCTCATTTTATCATAGTCTCCCTTTCGAAAGTTAAAAGGTAGTACTGTGGATTTCTTTACTATCCCCTCATCCACTAATTAAATCAAACACGATCATGCTATGATCACTATTGCCAAGTGGTCCCAACACCCTTATTTCTTGCACCAGATCTGGTGTTCCACTAAGCACTAGGTCTAATATGGCTTCCCCTCTGGTCGGTTCATGAACCAGCTGCTCCAAGAAGCAGTCATTTATTTCATCTAGAAACTTTATCTCCGTAGCATTTCCTGCCGTGACACTGACCCATTCGATACCGGGGTAATTGAAATCACCCATTATTATTACTCTGCTGTGACTTTTGTTAGCTTCCTTGATTTCTTTGAGCATTTCATCATCCATTTGTTTATTTTGGCCAGGCGGTCGATAGTACATCCCCACTGCCATCACCTTCCCCTTTGTACATGGAATTTCAATCCATAGAGATTCTACAGCAAATTTTGTTTCCTGCAAAACTTTAATCCTTTCTGACGCAATGCCCTCTCTAACATAGAGCGCAATCCCTCCACCTATTTGATCAGCTCTATCATTACGATAAGTTTGTACCCAGGTATCACAGTGTCCCATTGGTTGTCCTCCTTCCACCATGTCTCTGATATTCCAATCATATCTAACCTCTCATTTAGTTGTATATATTCTAACTCTCCCATGTTATTTTTTAGACTTCTAGCATTTGCATACAAGCATTTTAGAGACTGTATTTTATTCATATTAATTTGGCTATTGGTAGACATGGGTAATTTGGGATCTTTAAGCTCTGTCTGCTCCATACTCGAGGGCATTTGGGCTACTTTACTCTTTTTTGGAACCTCTCTGCTTTTGGTAGTATCCTTCAAGGATACATTCTTCCGAACCATCCGCTCTTGGGCGACTGTCGGCTTTCCCCTATTATCTAGTTTAAAAGCTGCTCTCTCTCCTTTTTAAAGGTTAATGCCAGCAGCCTGTTTCCATCCCTGGTAAGGTGAAGCCCATCCCTTCGGAAGAGCCCCTCCTTTCCCCAGAATGTTCCCCAGTTCCTAACATATCCAAAACCCTCATCTCTGCACCATTGTCTCATCCACGCATTGAGACTCCGGAGCTCTGCCTGCCTTTTGGGTCCTACATATGGAACGGGAAGCATTTTGGAGAATGCTACCCTGGAAGTTCTGGATTTCAACTTCCTACCTAAAAGCCTAAATTTAGCCTCCAGAACCTCCCTACCACATTTTCCTATGTCACTGGTACTGACATGTACCAAGACAGCAGACTCCTCCCCAGCACTATCTAAGTCCTTATCTAGGTGACGCGTGAGGTCCGCTACCTTCGCACCAGGCAGGCATGTTACCAGGCGATCCTCATGTCCACCAGCCACCCAACTATCTACATGCCTAATGATCGAATCACCAACTATAACTGCTGTCCTAACCCTTCCCTCATGGGCACATGGCCCTGGAGAAACCTCGTCGGTGCGAGAGGGTTTTACATCACCTGGAGGACAGGTCCTAGTTACAGGATCACTTCCTGACACACCAGGGTGATGCTCTCCTGTCACGTGACCTCTCTACTCCATGGCAACAGGGATGCTGCCAGACTGGAGGTGGGACTTCAGGACTATATCCCTGTAGGTCTTGTCTATGTACCTCTCTGTCTTTCTTATGTTTTCCAAGTCTGCTACTCTAGCCGCTAGAGAACGGATCGTTCCCTGCGAGCAAAGAGCTCCTTGCACCTAGTGCACACGTAAGACCTCTCACCAGGAGGTCACGTGATGCGGGCAGAGTAGTGGTCGCATCCTAGGTGTGCTCCGCAACCCCCTAGCCCAAACCGGCATTTTTTACACCGTTAAAACCCCCGAGACTGGGTTCTGCTTTAGCGATCTTCATACCGGAACACTTACCGCTTCTATAGCCGGCTTCGGTGTGGAGAAGAGGGGCATGGCGACGGCGGTAAAATCCACCCGGAGAGACAGGGAGCGCATGGTGGGAGCCGGAAAGATGGCGGAGACGGCCATGGCGCCAACTTCCCCGAAATCCCCTGCCTACCTGGACGAGGTGTCAGCAGCCGTAGCAGCGGCCCTGTCTTCTCAATTTGCAGCCCTCCATGAGAAAATGGATGGGCTACAGAGCTCCGTTGATGCATTGGGGAGCCGACTGCGGGAAGCGGAGGACCGGCTTGGCCAGGCAGAGGACAAAGTGGAGACGCTGACCCGGGAGGTAGCAGACCTGAAATCCCAGGTCGAGTCACAGGCCACAAAACTTGACGACCTGGAGAACCGATCCCGAGGGAAGAACCTTCGGATAATGGGGATTCCCGAGGCAGTGACAGATAAAGATCTTCTCCCTTACCTGGGCTCCCTGATAGCCACGCTGCTGAAGAATGAAGAGATGGACGACCCGCTGCAGATCGAGCGGGCCCACCGGGTAGGCCCTGTCCAAGCCCGCGATAGCCGGCCCCGGATCGTCCTGGTGAAATTCCTGCGGTTTCCCCAGAAGGAGCGGATACTGCGAGCGGCCCGACAGCTGGGAGAGGTGGTCTACAATAACTCGAGGCTCCGCATCGCTCAGGATTATTCCATCGCCCTGAGTCGGCGACGCCGGGATTATGCACCGCTCTGCGAGAAACTGATAAAGGCCAAGATCCGCTTCACGGTGCAATATCCAGCCCGACTACACGTGACGCATGAGGGTGTCCACCGTGCCTTTGACTCTGCAGCTGCCGCTCAGCCGTATGTGGACCAACTTGCTGCATGAGAACAGGTAGCGCCAACACTCCCCGCAGCGACCTGAGGAATTGGAGGCCTTATCCGGGTATTCCCATTGTGTGCGGACTCGCTATCGACTTCGCTTTTTGAGGAGCACTGTCCTGCGGACTTGCAGTGCGGAGCCCTACAGAGACCCAGTGACCGGAGAGGGATTGAGCGGGCCTGCTGTGTGGGGTGATGAAACTCTGCTCCCTTCTCCTTTGTTACTTGTTACTGTAACTGTTATTTTGCTGAGATGTTGCCTTGTAAAGATACTGTCTCTGGGGTGCTTGGCTAGCCGCTCGCCGGGTGGGAGGTCCAGTAGGATTTTATCATGGCGAGGTTGAGGCTTCCCCCATGGCTCTGGCCTCGGTTGGGCCTACGGGTAAGATACTCAGCGGCCTGCAAGCGGAGGGGGCAATCAGATGTGGGTGGCTCCCCCTGCTTCTTTGGTTTTTTTCGCCTCCCCCCTATCCCGTCTTCTCTCTCCCTTCATACCTTTCTTACTTTTTCCTTCCACCATTATGTTAGTGCTGTTGCTGAGATTGGGGAGTTGGAGGGCTGCTGGTTAGCGGGAGCAGTGGGTTACAGCAGGCTTGCGGCTGGGTTAGCCTCTAGGCGGAGGGGGGGGAGACAGACGTGAGGGTTAGTAATGGGGGGGGGGTGGGGGGTGGAGGGGGAGGGCACCTAGTGGGACCTTTATAGGCTCCCTAGGGAGGAGGGGGAGAAGGACCTAGGGGGGGGGTTACTGTAGTTCAGGGGGGGGGGGCAGGGACAAGTGGGATGGGGGGGGAGGCGGGACGAAGCCAGGCAGGGAGGTTCGGTGGGTGAGTGGTGTGGTGCTTGGCCTGATAGAGCTGATGAGGGGAATGGGGGGGCTGGGAGGGGAGAGGGAGGGGGGGTGGGCGATTGGGGGGGCGGGGGTCCAAGGTCACCGAGTGCACCTAGATTGTTCATAGTAATAGATGGATGGAGCAATGTCTTCCTAAGGGGGAGACCTCAGGCTGGGGAGGTCCTACCCCACTACTACCACATACTGGAAATATATACCCTGTTTGAATATGACCCACCCTGAAAGTAGTCTCCTGGAATGTGTGTGGTATAGGGAATCCCATAAAGCGATATAAAGTGTTGCAGAATTTAGCCAGACTAAAATGCGATGTTGCCATGCTACAAGAAACCCACCAGACGGCCGACGAGCATGCTAAACTACAGAAAATGTGGGTGGGGCAGAGTTGGGGCGCCCCGGCTAAGGGGAAAAAGGGTGGAGTGGTCATTCTGGTCAGCGCCCGGGTCCGCTTTGAGATGGAACAGCAGTGCTCGGACCCAGAGGGGAGATTTATCCTGCTTTATGGCTACTTGGAGGGTAGGCCTATTGTGCTGGGCAATGTATACGGACCCAACATTGTGGATCGGCCGTTCTACGCCCGACTGGCATCCTGGGTGGAACAGTTGCCAGATGTGCCATTAATACTGGCTGGGGACCTGAATGGGGTGTTGGACATAGACCTGGATACATGTGGAGGGGGGAGTGTGAGAACGCGGGTTTCAACTACTAAAACGCTGCGAGGGTTGTGTCGTCGTCTGGGGACGGTAGACCCCTGGCGCTTACTTCATCCCCTCGAAAAGGATTTTACTCACCAGTCGCGGGCGCACGGCTCTAATGCGCGCATTGACTATGTTTTGGTTTCGGAGAGGCTCTTTGAAAGGGTAATGGATGCGCACATAGCCCCGTTGGTAATCTCTGATCATGCCCCAGTCTGGGTGGAACTCCGATGGGGAGACCTGTCCACCTCTACGCGTATCTGGCGGTTTCCCATGGACCTGTACTACGATACTAATTTCCGCACCCACCTCGGACAGTGTTGGCAGGATTTCATGACGTACAATAAGCAACATGAATCGGAATCAGAACTGTTCTGGGAGACAGCCAAGGTTGTATTGCGTGGTAATATTATCGAATATGCCGCGCGGAAGCGTAAATTGCTTGCGGCGCAAATCGTTTCAGCTAGAAAAACAAGTAGTCCGTGCCCGACGGCGCTGTGCGGGGGATCCCAGTAGAACACATAAGCGCAGGCTTTGGGAATTGCAAACTTCACTCAATGAATTGGTGCATCAGAGGGCGAAGAAGTCCCATGAGTACTACCGCTATCAGCTATACCGGTTTGGAGACAAGCCGGGGAAATTATTAGCACGCTGCCTCCGCGGCAGTCGGGCATCTAGGCTGATTGTGGCACTTCGGGATGAGCGGGGGGGACTGCAGAGGGGAAAGAGGGAAATAGCCCATACGTTCCGTGCCTTTTTTCAACAGCTATATGCGCGGCAGGACGGGTCTCCGGCTGCCATACAGAATTACTTAAGTAAACTTGACCTGCCCCAGGTGGGGGCGGACCAACGGGCCTATCTGGATGCCCCGATCACAGTGGAGGAAGTTTGTAGGGTTATACAGACAGCTGCCTGCTGTAAGGCGCCTGGCCCAGATGGATTCGGGGCAGAGTTTTACAAAATCCTGGGGGATTGCGTGCCCCCCACCTTAGTGGCAATGTATCAACAGCGCGTGGCACAGGGTAGATTTAAATGGGGCCCCAACCATGCCTATATTACTTTAATCCCCAAACCAGGCAAAGACCCCACGCAGGCGTCGTCCTATAGGCCGATTTCTTTGTTGAACTTTGACCTCAAAGTGATGGCTAAAGTTCTGGCGGACAGGTTGGCATCGGTATTGGGGGATCTGGTACATGATTCCCAAGTTGGCTTTGTCCGAGGGCGATATGCCGTGCGCAACCTGCGTAAAATCTTGCTATCGATGGAATGGGTGCACGAGCGCGGGACGCCGTCGTTGTTAGCTTCGACGCGGAGAAGGCGTTCGACCAAGTGCAGTGGGACTATCTGCACGGCCTCTTACCGTATTACGGGTTTGGCGATTCCTTCTGTAGGATGGTGGAGTTATTGTATGCGGATCCAACAGCGGGAATATTATGCAACGGGGAGGTATCGGAGAAATTTAATCTGGAGAGGGGCACGCGTCAGGGCTGCCCTCTTTCCCCCCTGCTCTTTGTGCTGTCCCTGGACCCACTGATACGGCGCATAGAGGAGTCTCCCGATATCCCGGGGGTGCGCATTGGCTCTTACGGGTTTAAGGTGGCGGCCTTTGCCGATGACATACTGATGCATCTTACGAAGCCTCAACAAACATTACCCCGGTTGTTGGAGGAGTTTTCCCTCTACGGTAGATTCGCAGGCTTAAGACTTAACCTGGCTAAATCGGAGGCGCTAGATGTGGGCGGGAACTTGAAAGATAGCTGGCCTGGGAATTTTCCGCTTCGATGGGCTACGGATTCCTTCGTTTATCTCGGCATTTTGCTGACTCGAATACCATCTCAGATTTATAAAGCGAATTTTGAACGTATCTTCTCTAAAATCAGAGCGCAGATGCAGGCGTGGGCACCCCTTCCATTGTCCCTTCTGGGGCGAGTAGCAGCCTTAGGGATGGTGGTTCTTCCCAGGATGCTTTATTGGCTGCAGACCCTTCCGGTCTGGCTATTGAAACGGGATTTGCGGCGGGTTGAAAGAGCTATTAGAGGGTTTCTTTGGAAAGGTGGCCGAGCACGTATTCCGTTGGTCCGGATGAAGGGGGGATGGAAGTCGGGAGGGGTGGGAGTTCCGGACATTTGTAAATATGCCTTGGCGTGTCAGGCCCGACACCTTGCCGATTGGATGGGGGATACGGAGGTTTACACTCCCCGGGCCTTAGAGGAGGCCTTTGTGGCGCCGCAAACTCTTGATGCGGTCTTGCATCTTGGGCGGGGGGTTATGCCGGCACGCCTGGTTGGAAGTGTTCTGTTGCAGGCTACTAGACGTACATGGCAGCAGTTGAATAGATATTGGGGGAGTAGCCCGGAGGTCTCCAGCTGGCTACCCCTGCGGGGAAATCCCTCCTTTACTCCGGGGTCAGACTCGGTGTTTTTTCAGCGTTGGGAGCAATCGGGGATTACGCGGTTAGGCCATGTGGTGGACACCGAGGGGCGATGTAAGGCCCTGGACGTTATTTGTGGGGAATATGATCTGAACCCTGGGAACTCAGTTTTTTGCATACATGCAATTGTCTCATTATATTGGAACACTGCCTGGGCGAGAACTGCAAGCGGAGCGTTCTGCGAAGATTCTGGATTTTTTTGCCCTGGGGTCGGAAACGCCCCCGACGATTGCTCTGTTTAAGAGAAAACTCGATTCATTCGACCCACCCCCGGATCATGCGGCGGTAGAACAAGCATGGGCGAGAGACTTAGGTAGGGAGATACCCGCGGGCTCGATCCAGGGCGCGTTGGGTAGGATTGCGTGCCTTGTGGAGGGGGCCCGGTGGCGCGAAATCCAGTTTAAAAGCATTCTTCGAGCCTATTTTTCGCTGCGAAGAGCACTGAGAAGCTGTCTTACAACACATGGGGGGTGTCCCAAATGCTCCTGTGGCCTGGCGGACTTGGGCCATATGTGGTGGGGGTGCCCAGTCATTCGCCGGTATTGGCTTCGGATCGGCGAGTACCTGGGTGGTTTGCTACAACAGCGGATTAGCTGGTCCGGGCTGTCGGTAATCTTGGATCAGACGGGACCACTCCACCCTAAGGGCAGATGGGAAGGTTTATTGGTGCGAAAGGCCTGTCTGGTGGGTAAGGGTCCCATCCTTCACCGGTGGAGGGAAACCTACGGGCCCTACGTTTTGGGAATGGCGTAACACCTTGCATCAGTTTATGCTTTTGGAACGGCGGAGTGCGCAGCGGCACCCCCGGAGATGGGCCACCTTTTTGTTAATTTGGATGCCTTATATACAATCACTAGAGCCCAAAATCCGCAGCGAGATACTCAGGGTAGCATAGCGCCGTGGGAGGAATAAGGGGGGGGCTCCTTAGTTAGGAATGCACCGGTGACTTTGGGTTGGCGGGGATGATTGGGTGCACTTGATGTGATACCTTGCTGTATTTGTTTGCTGCTGATATACTCCCAGGGTGGTGGACAAGACACAGCCCTACCCGGGAGGTGCTATGGAACAGGCCGATTGTACCTACTTGGATATTGTTTGGTCGTTTGCTTGTTATTGTATTCTTTACCATCAATAAACAGATTTATCAAAAAAAAAAAAAAGACCTCTCACCAATTGGGAGAAAATCAAATATGTGACACGCAGTGCAAAAGACTGGAAAGCTATGGGTTCTAAATTATTAGTGTTTGTAGTACAGTCGAACCTCGGTTTTCGTATGCCCCAGTTTTCGTTAGCTTCGATTTTCAACAACTTTTTTCATTGCAATTTTGTCCCGGTTCTCGTACATCCGCTCGGTTTTCGTACAATTAAAATGGTCCGGGGGGGGGGGGGGGCGCTCAGTACAGTACAGTACAGTGCAGTACTTTACTTGTTTTTGCGATCTAGAGCTCTTTGCTTTCAGCGATCCTGCAGTACTGTACTGTGAGAGTGTGGCTTCCGACACTCCCTGCTGATAGCGAAACTTTGAGGGATCTGTCCGGTGACGTGAGAGAAGTGCCGGGAGCTGTTCTGCTGATGCTGAGAATCAGAGGCGGGGAGAGAGTCGGCGATCAGAAGTGTGTGAGAGAATTGCCGGGAGCTGTTCTGCTCATGCTGATGCTGAGAATTGTAGGTGGTGAGAGAGTCGGTGATCAGAGGTGTGTGAGAGAAGTGCCGGGGAGCTGTTCTGCTGGTCTGATTCTGAGAATTGGAGGCGGGGAGAGAGTTGGTGATCAGAGGTGTGTGAGAGAAGTGCCGGGAGCTGTTCTGCTCATGCTGATGCTGAGAATTGTACGCGGGGAGAGTCGGCGATTAGAGGTGTGTGAGAGAAGTGCCGGGAGCTGTTCTGCCGGTCTGATTCTGAGAATTGGAGGCGGGGAGAGAGTCGGCGATCAGAGGTGTGTGAGAGAAGTGCCGGGAGCTGTTCTGCTCATGCTGATGCTGAGATGTTAAATGTTCAATTATCCATTTCATTAGTCATTTATATTTATTTCTCATTGTTTTCTGTATGTAAAAATATAGTTATTCTCTATAAAATGTTTTTTTTGTGAATATTTTTGGGTGTCTGGAACGGATTAATTGGATTTACATTATTTCTTATGGGAAATATTGCTTCAGTTTTCATGCATTTTGGTTTTAGTCAGACTTTTTCGAACGGATTAATCATGAAAACCAAGGTTTGACTGTACTTCCTAATGGGCCTGGTGATTGTCACTGCAATATAGTAATGTAGAAATCTGTTAGTCTTTCTTGATTTAGACACTCATTAAGAGGCATGTTTACTAAAAGCGTATGTTAACATTATGCAAATATTTATGCAAATGAGGTTCCTTATGCAAATGAAGCCTCACAATTAATCTCCACACATGGCCCCGCACCCCCCTTCGGCCGCCCCTGACAACCCCCCTTGGGAACTCCGCTCTTCTAGCAAACTGCTTCTATCTGTGCCCTTCTCTTCTACTGCTAACTCCAGACTTCGCTCCTTTCACCTTCCTGCGCCTTACGCCTGGAACACACTACCTGTGTCTGTACGCCAGGCACCTTCTCTAACCCTTTTCAAATCCAGGCTGAAAACTCACCTCTTCGCTGCTACTTTTGGATCTTGACCCACCTGATCTCCTTTTTCTTTTCCCTTGCTTTATCTCTGCCTACACCTTCTGTGTTTGTCTTGACTAGATTGTAAGCTCTGATGAGCAGGGACTGTCTCTTACATCTCTGTGCAGCGCTGCGTACAACTTGTAGCGCTATATAAATGCTCAGTAGTAGCAAGTTCTGCCGTGACACTGACCCAGTCGATACCAGGGTAATTGAAATCACCCATTATTATTACTGTACTGTAACGTTTGTTAGCTTCTCTGATTTCTTTGAGCATTTCATCATCCATTTGTTCACTCTGGCCAGGCGGTCGATAGTACACCCCCACTGCCATTGCCTTCCCCCTTCCCCTTTTTACATGGAATTTCAATCCATAGAGATTCTACAGTGAACTTTGTTTCCTAAAAAACTTTAATCCTTTGTGACTCAATGCTCTCTCTAACATAGACTGCAACCCCTCCACCAATTTCATCTGCTCTATCATTACGATATAGTTTGTACCCAGGTATGTCAGTATCCCACTGGTTGTCCTCTTTCCACCATGTCTTTGAGATACCAATCATATCTAGCCTCTCATTTAGTGCTATATATTCCAACTCTCCCATCTTATTTTTTAGACTTCTGGCATTTGCATACAAGCATTTTAGAGGCTGTATTTTATTCATATTATTCTGGCTATTGGTAGGCAGCGGTAATTTGGAATCCTTAAGCTCTGCTTGCTCTGTACTGAAGGGCATTTGGGCTACTTTTGTCTTTATTGGATTCTCTCTGCTGATATGCCCTAACTTCAATCTTTTGCTAGTACCTAGAAGAGAACACGTAACCCCTCTCCTGAAACAACTACATTGGCTCCCCATCCAAGCGAGAATCACCTTTAAGACTCTGCTCCTGGCCTTTAAAGCTCAAAAAGGACTCTCTTCCTCATCATTATCTGAGATGATACAACCAACCCCTACCAACAGGCTAAGAAGAACTACTGAATTAAACTTGCTAATGATACCAAAAGAGTCCTTAAGATACAACTCTTCAACAGTAAATCAAGCCTTCAGTTTATGCGCTCCAAAACTTTGGAACACCCTCCCACCACACATTAGGTCCATCTCTGATCTCCTCCAGTTCAAAAAGGCCTTGAAACATCACCTTTTCACCAAATACTTCCCAGAGAACATAGTAACACAGGCACACTCCATTCACAACTTATCACACTCAAATAGCAACAATCCCATTCTTTCCATGTAACCTCTGCTATCCCAACAACTCTTCACACCTCTCTCCCTTACCAATACTGCTCCTTTATATACAATGTTTCTAAATGTTCTAAATAATTACTATTTGTTTTAATTAATTACCCCGGTTTACCCAAGTTATTGTTCCTGTTATATGTAAAATACTCAGATATTGTATTCTGTCTGATGTTTTCTTGTTCTATGTAAACCGCGCTGATTATAAATAGTGCGGTATATAAAAGATGTTAAATAAATAAATAATAAATAAATAAATAAATAAATAGTATCCTTCAAGGATACATTGTTCCAAACCACGTGCTCCTGGGCGACTGTCGGCTTTCTCCTATTATCTAGTTTAAAAGATGCTATATCTCGTTTTTTAAAGGCTAATGCCAGCAGCCTGGTTCCATTCAGGTTAAGATGAAGCCCATCCCTTCTGAAAAGCCCCTCCTTTCCCCAGAATGTTGCCCAGTTCCTAAGAAATCGAAACCCCTGTTCCTTGCACCATCGTCTCATCCATACATTGAGACGCCGGAGCTCTGCCTCCCTTTTGGGTCCTGTGCGTGGAACGGGAAGCATTTTGGAGAATGCTACGCTGGAAGTTCTGGATTTCAACTTCCTACCTAAAAGCCTACATTTAGCCTCCAGAACCTCCCTGCCACACTTTCCTATGTCATTGGTATCAACATGTACCAAGACAGCAGACTCCTCTCCAGCACTATCTAAGTCCTTGTCTAGGTGGCATGTGAAGTCTGCTGCCTTTGCACCAGGCAGGCATGCTACCAGGTGATCCTTACGTCCAACAGTAACCCAGCTATTCATATGCCTAATGATCAAATTACCAACTATAACGGCTGTCCCAGAGCAACGCCTGAGGGATCTTGATGCTTGGAAGGATGCTTGCTCTCAGGGAACAAGTCCGTTCTCTAGAGGCTAGAGTAGCAGACCTGGAAGACATAAGAAAGACAGAAGTACATAGACAAGACCTACAGGGATATAGTCCTGAAGTCCCACCTCCAGTCTGGCAGCATCCCTGTTGCCATGGAGGAGAGAGGTCACGTGACAGGAGAGCATCACCCTGGTGTGGCACGATGTGATGCTGTAACTAGGACCTGTCCTCCAGGTGATGTAAAACCCTCTCGCACTGAGGACGTTTCTCCAGGGCCATGTGTCCATGAGGGGAGGGTTAGGACAGCTGTTATAGTTGGTGATTCAATCATTAGGCATGTAGATAGCTGGGTGGCTGGTGGACGTGAGGATCGCCTGGTAAAGCACAGTTACTTACCTGTAACAGGTGATCTCTGGGAACAGCAAGAGTAAGTCTTCACATATGGGTATCATTGGTACCGACGGAGCCTGCGCGGGAACGCTCCCCAGCGTCCAAAAGGCAAGCTTTTGGGAGCATCCCACAGCACCTGCACGCTGCCTTCCCGCCTTTCCTAACCACCTCTTTCCAGTTCGAATTCTAAGCTAAGACAAAGAGAGAGAGAGAAAGGAAAGATAGATAGAGAGATACAACTCCTAGGAGAGGTGGGTGGGTTGTGAAGACTTATTCCTGCTGTTCCCAGAGATCACCTGTTACATGTAAGTAACTGTGCTATCTCCAGGAACAAGCAGGAATGAGTCTTCACATATGGGGACTCCCCAGCTAGAGATGCCAGGGAGATCCCAAAGGTTGTGAGTCCCTGAGAAGGGCTCCACCTCACCCCCATGGATCTCGGGCATCCCACCAGGGATGGGGGGTAGGAGTTGATTAGGAATGGAACAGGTGTTTGAGAACAGCCTGACCAAACAAGGCATCCCGGCGGGAGTCCTTGTCCAAGCAGTAATGGGCTGTAAAGGTATGAACCGAGGCCCAGGTGGCCACTTGACAGATTTGGTCGATGGACACAGAGTTTAGATGAGCCATAAAGGCTGCCATGGCCCTCACATTGTGAGCTGTGACATGGACCTCCAGAGAAAGGTTCTTACTCTGGTAGGCGAAGGAAATACACTGAGCAATGCAATTGGACAGAGTTCTCTTAGAGACTGGAAGTCCTAAATGAGAGGGATCAAAAGCAACAAATAGTTGAGAGGACTTTCTATGTTGCTGTGTCCTTTGTAAGTAAAAAGCAAGTGCTCTCTTACAATCCAGGGTATGAAGATTCCTCTCTGCACTTGATGCATGAGGTCCTGGAAAAAAGACAGGTAAATAGACCTCCTGGTTCAGATGAAAAAGTGAGACCACTTTAGGCATAAAGTGTGGATTAGTCCTGAGGACTACCTTGCCATGATGGAACCTTGTATAAGGAAGATTAGCCACCAAGGCTTGCAGCTCACTGATACGGCGAGCTGAGGTGACTGCAATGAGAAAAATAACCTTCCAGGAAAGGAATTTCAAGGAGGTAGTGGCTAAGGGTTCAAAGGGTGGCTTCATAAGCTGGCCAAGAACCAAATTCAAAACCCATGCCACTGGAGGTGGTCTAATGGGAGGTTTAGTTAAAAGAAGGCTTCTCATGAATCTTGCAATAAGAGGATGAGAGGAAATAGACTGCCATTGAGAGGCTTAAGGGATGCTGCCATAGCACTCAAATGGACTCTTACTGAATTCGTTTTAAGGCCTGCATGGGATAAATGCAGCAAATACTCTAGTAAAAAATTAAGAGGTATTGCAAGAGGGTTAAGACTCTTCTCTGCACACCAAATGATAAACCTTTTCCATTTAAAAGCATAGGAACGTCTAGTGGAAGGCTTTCTGGAAGCATGAAGGATATCCTTCACTTGCTGAGAAAGATGCAAATCTTGAAGGTCTAGGCCTTCAGCAACCAGGCTCTGAGGTGAAGAGACTGGGGATTTGGGTGCCACAATGTTCCCTCCTCCTGGGACAGGAGGTCTGGAGCAGATCCCAAGACTAGGGAGGGAGCTTGAGAGAGATGCAGAAGTAGAGGGTACCACACTTGGCGTGGCCAATGTGGTGCTATGAGGATCATAGACCCCTTGTCTCTCTGAAGTTTGAACAGTGTCTTGGGAATTAGGGGAATGGGTGGAAAGGCATAGAGGAAGTCTTGCCCCCAATGAAGGAGGAAGGCATCCCTGGCCTGAACTCCCTGACACGGAATCCTGGAACAGAACCGGGGAAGCTTGGCATTCCACGGACTTGCAAACAGGTCTATGTCCGGGGTTCCCCAAATTTGGAAGATCCTGGCTATCTGGTCCCCATGGAGGGACCATTCGTGTAGAAGCAGAACTCGACTGAGTCTGTCTGCCCAAGAGTTTTGAACCCCTGGAAGATACACTGCCATGAGATGAATTTGATGCTCTCTGGCGAAGGCCCACAATCTCAGAGCTTCATTGCAAAGCGACAGAGAGCCAGTCCCGCCCTGCTTGTTCACGTAGAACATGGCTACTTGGTTGTCTGTGTGGATGAGGACTGTCTTGTAGCTGAGCAGGGTGTGGAAGACTCTGAGAGCTAGAAATATTTCTCTGAGCTCTAAGAGGTTGATATGTAGAGATGTCTCCTGTGAAGACCAGATGCCTTGAGTGGAGAGATCTTGTAGATGAGCTCCCCAACCTCTTGGAGAGGCATCTGTTGTAAGGGTTGTTTGGGGTAACACCTGTTGAAAGGGGGACCCTAGCAACAGATTTTGAGTGGACTTCCACCACTGGAGAGAGCAAAAGAGGCGACTGGAGGTTGCTATTTTGTCTGACAGGCACCCTGATGCCTGGGTCCATTGGGTGGACAGAGTCCATTGAGCTGCCCTCATGTGAAGGCAAGCGTAAGGAACCACATGCACAGAGAATGCCATGTGGCCTAACAGTTGTAACATCTCTCGAGCAGTTAAATGGGATTTTATCTGAATTTGTGAGGCTAACTGCACCAAGCGTAGGCAACGGGCCTGGGGAAGATAGGCCCTTGCAGTTGTGGTATCCAACAAGGCCCCTATGAACTCTAGAGACTGAGTAGGGGTGAGATGGGATTTTGGGATGTTTATTACAAGTCCCAGATACTGAAGAACACGCCTTGTGCAGGTTAGGGAAGTCTGGGCCTCTGACTGGGATGGAGCTCGGATGAGCCAGTCGTCCAGATATGGGAATACGAATATCCCTAAAGTGCGTAGAAATGCAGCTACTACTGCCATGCATTTTGTGAACACTCTTGGTGCAGAGGCCAGACCGAAAGGAAGCACTCTGTATTGGTAGTGCTTCCCTTGATAAAGGAACTGAAGGAACCTTCTGTGTGTTGGATGGATGAGGACATGGGTGTACGCATCCTTGAGGTCTAGAGAACAAAGCCAATCCTGACTCTGAAGGTATGGAAGGAGAGTACCGAGAGAAATCATCTTGAATTTCTCCTTGCATAGAAACTTGTTCAATTCTCTGAGATCTAATATGGGTCTGTAGCCCCCTGTTTTCTTTTGGATAAGAAAGTAGGGGGAGTAGAACCCCGAGCCATGTTGAAGAAGGGGTACTTCTGCTATTGCCCCTTGGGCAAGAAGGGTAGCAATCCCCTGACCCAGAAGGTCGAGGAGAGATGTTGGAGAATTGAACTGTCTCACCATGGTGTGAGGGGGAAGGTTTAGGAAATGGAGCTTGTAGCCCTCCTTTATGATGGAGAGGGTCCATTGCTCTGCTGTGATTTGTTCCCACCTGGGAGCAAAGTGAGCTAACCTTCCTGGAATGGTGAGAGGCTCTGGTTCTTTTAGAGCCAGAAAGGCTAAGTTCTCTAGTTGAAAGTCAAAGGCCCTGAGGAGGCTGAGGCTGTTGGGCCGTAGCAGTCCTAGCCGCCTTAGGCTTGGCCTGTTTTGGTTGTTGCTGTTTCTTTGTAGCAAAACGACCTGCAGAAGATGCCTGCTGACCATAGGCAGAATAATATCTCCCTTTTTTGGGAAAAAAAAGCCCTTTTTGAACAACCTTTTCTTAAAAGGAGCAGAGGTAGACTTTGATAGTCTATCTAAAGCAGAATTTTCAGCATCCATTTGGGTGGCCTTTGCTTGCCAATCTTTGCCAAAAAGGTTTTCACCTGTACAAGGAAGGTTTCCTAGTCCATCCTGAACCCAGGGTTCCAAATCAGAAGCTTGTAACCAAGCAACTCTGCGTGCACCTATGGCAATAGCCGAGGCTCTGCTAGCATACTCAAAAGAGTCAAAGGCTGCACGGTTGGAAAATTTGGAAACATCCTGGGCATGTTTAAGCCAGGTGAGAAACTCTTCCCTTTTATCTTCTGAAATAAAAGGAGATAAAGTTTGCAGATGATCTGTAACTTCTTTTAGAAACATCCCCATATAGAGACTATAGGAGTTGATTCTGGCAACAAGCATATTGGCCTGGAAAATTCTCCTGCCAAAGGCATCTAAGGTTCTACATTCTCTTCCTGGAGGATTAGAAGAGTGCCTTTTTGTACTCTTTATCTTCTTCATAGCAGACTCCACCACAATAGAGTGGTGAGGAAGCTGAGTCTTATGAAAGCCAGGACAAGGATGAACACGATACATGGTGTCCAACCTACGAGAATGAAGGGAGGTGGTGAGAGGAGTCTCCCATATGCCCAACATGTGATCATAAAGAATCTCATGAATTGGTAAAGTGGCTGCCTCTTTAGGAGCCTTAGGATATTGTAAAATATCTAATTTTTTGGCTCTAGGCTCTGCCTCAGGGGCCACTGAGATGGAGAGGCCCCTGGCCACTTCCCTAATGAAGTCTTGAAAAGACAAGTCTTCTGGAGGAGACATTCTTCTTTTTGGAGAAGAGGGCTCCTGAGGAAGGATTACCGATGCTTCGACAGAGGCCTCTGATTCATCAGAGTCCTCAGAGGAATGGAAGTATCGCCTGTCTGGATGCTCTTGCAGAGCCCGATACGCGTTCCGGGTGGTATCGACATCGGGAGTGATCGGTACCGATGGGCATCACAGAACAGTGTACCGCTGCAGTTGACACCGAAGCCGATGTCGATGATATCGGTACCGGTGCTGGAGCCGGTACCGACAACGAAGTTTGTTGTGGTACTGAAGGCGTCGCAGCTTGTATGAATGCTGTAATGGCACGCTGCATGGTCAGGATATTCTGATCCATCGACGCCACCAATGTCTGGATGTCGGTACCAGTGGGAACCACCGTACCCCAGAACATGGCAACAGGTGATCAGTTGAGGCCGAGCCATCAATGTCAATCTGTGACCCCACAGATAAAGCTTTGGAAGCCGGAGCCTCCCGCCGGGGTTATTTTGCCGGTGTGGATTCCTCGAGAGCAAGCCCGGAGGCATCTCGATACTTAGAGGGAGATCTACCCTTCGAGGACCGGCTGGACTTAAGTTTGGTTACCTAAGAACATAAGAACATAAGATATGCCATACTGGGTCAGACCAAGGTCCATCAAGCCCAATATTCTGTTTCCAACAGTGTCCAATCTAGGTCATATGCACCTAGCAGTTTCCCCAAGAGACACAAGTTCCACAATGCTTGTACTGGGTCAAGCATTGATATCTTCGGTCACTTCTTAATAATGGTTTATGGACCTTTCCTCCAGGAACTTGTCCAAACCTTTTTTAAACCCAGCTACACTAACAGCCTTTACTACATCCCCCGGTAACAAATTCCAGAGTTTTGATTACACGTTGAGTGAAAAAATATTTTCTTTTATTAGTCTTAAATAGTTTACCCTGTAGCTTCATTGCATGTCCCCTAGTCTTTCTATATTCTGATAACGTAAACAATCGATCTACGTTTACCCGTTCCACTCCGTTCATTAATTTATAGACTTCTATCATATCTCCCCTCAGCCGTCTCTTTTCCAGGTTAAAGAGCCCTAACCTTTTTAGCCTTTCCTCATAGGAGTATCCATCCATCCCCTTTACCATTTTGGTGGCTCTTCTCTGAACCTTTTCTAAAATCGCTATATCCTTTTTAAGATACGGCGACCAGAATTGCACACAATATTCAAGGTGCGGTCTCACCATGGAACGATATAGAGGCATTATAATATCTTTTGTTTTATCTTCCATTCCTTTCCTTATCATACCTAGCATTCTATTTGCTCTCTTGGCTGCCGCTGCACACTGGGCCGAGGGTTTTAACATGGTATCCACAATGACGCCTAAATCTTTTTCCTGGGTGGTGGTTCCTAATGTGGAACCTTGCATCGTGTAACGATAGTTTGGGTTGTTCTTCCCTAGGTGCATAACCTTGCACTTGTCCACATTAAATTTCATCTGCCATTTTGATGCCCAGTCTTCCAATTTATCAAGATCCTCTTGCAATTTTTCACAATCCTCTTGGGTTTTAACAACTTTAAATAGTTTTCTGTCATCTGCAAATTTGATAACCTCACTCGTTATTCCACTTTCCAGGTCATTTATGAATATGTCTAAAAGCAGCGGACCCAGCACAGATCCCTGGGGTACACCACTATTCACCTTTCTCCATTGGGAAAATTGGCCATTTAGCCCTACCCTCTGCTTTCTATCTTTTAACCAATTCCTGATCCACAATAGTACACCTGCCTCCTATCCCATGACTCTTTAGTTTTGCCAAAAGTCTCTGATGAGGGACCTTGTCAAAGGCTTTCTTAAAGTCCAGATACACAATATCAACCGACTCACCTTTGTCCACCTGTTTATTCACTCCTTCAAAAAAACATAACAGATTAGTAAGGCAAGATCTTCCTTGTCTAAAGCCATGTTGGCTGTCTCCCATTAGGTCGTGACTATCTACATGCTGAGTAATTTTATTCTTTATGATGGTTTCTACCATTTTTCCCGGTACTGACGTCAGGCTCACCGGTCTGTAGTTTCCCGGATCACCCCTGGAACCCTTTTTAAAAATTGGTGTTACATTGGCGATCCTCCAATCTTCAGGTATTAGAGATGATTTTAATGATAGTTCACAGATTACTAATAGCAGGTCTGCAATCTCATATTTCAGTTCTTTCAACACCCTTGGATGTATACCATCCGGCCCAGTGATTTGCTACTCTTTAGTTTATCTAATAGTTGTAAGACATCTTCCCGATGTATCGATATTTCCTTCAATTCTTCCGCACCTTTAAATACCACTTCAGTCATGGGTAACATCCCTACATCTTCCTCAGTTAAGACTGAAGCAAAGAATTCATTCAGTCTCTCCGCTATCGCCTTGTCGCCTCTTAGTGCTCCTTTAACCCCTTTATCATCTAATGGACCAACTGACTCTCTCACAGGTTTTTTGCTACGAATGTACTTGAAAAGGTCTTTATTTCGTGTTTTTGCTTCCGCAGCAAGCTTCTTCTCAAATTCTCTCTTTGCCTGCCTTATCAATGCCTTGCATTTGACTTGCCTGTGCTTGTGCTGTTTCCAGCTTTCGTCATTTGGCTCTTTTTTCCATTTCCTGAAAGATGCTTTTTTGGCAACAGCAGCCTCTCTGACCCCACCTTTAAACCATGCTGGCAGTTTTTTGGACTTCCTTCCAGTTTTCTTAAAGCGTGGAATACAGCTGGTCTGGGCTTCCAAGATAGTATTTTTCAACAACATCCAAGCTTGATGTACGTCTTTAACCTTTGCAACTGCTCCTTTTAGTTTTTTCTTAACTGTTTTCCTCATTTTATCATAGTCTCCCTTTCGAAAGTTAAAGGGTAGTACTGTGGATTTCCTTACTATCCCTCCTCCACTAATTAAATCAAAGGTGATCATGCTATGATCACTATTGCCAAGTGGCCCCAACACCCTTATCTCTTGCACTAGATCTGGTGTTCCACTAAGGACTAGGTCTAATATGGCTTCCCCTCTGGTCGGTTCATGAACCAGCTGCTCCAAGAAGCAGTCATTTATTTCATCTAGGATCTTTATCTCCCTAGCATGTCCTGCTGTGACACTGACCCAGTCGATGCCGGGGTAATTGAAATCACCCATTATTATTACTGCACTGTAACGTTTGCTAGCTTCCTTGATTTCTTTGAGCATTTCATCATCCATTTGTTCATTCTGGCCAGGCGGACGATAGTACACCCCCATTGCCATCGCCTTCCCCTTTTTACATGGAATTTCAATCCATAGATATTCTACAGCAAATTTTGTTTCTTGCAAAACTTTAATCCTTTCTGACTCAATGCCCTCTCTAACATAGAGCGCAACCCCTCCACCAATTTGATCAGCTCTATCATTACGATATAGTTTGTACCCAGGTATCACAGTGTCCCACTGGTTGTCCTCCTTCCACCATGTCTCTGATATTCCAATCATATCTAACCTCTCGTTTAGTGCTATATATTCTAACTCTCCCATCTTGTTTTTTAGACTTCTAGCATTTGCATACAAGCATTTTAGAGACTGTATTTTATTCATATTAATTTGGCTATTGGTAGACATGGGTAATTTGGGATCTTTAAGCTCTGTCTACTCCATACTCGAGGGCATTTGGGCTACTTTACTCTTTTTTGGAACCTCTCTGCTTTTTGTAGTATCCTTCAAGGATACATTCTTCCGAACCATGCGCTCTTGGGCGACTGTCGGCTTTCCCCTATTATCTAGTTTAAAAGCTGCTCTATCTCCTTTTTAAAGGTTAATGCCAGCAGCCTGGTTCCATCCCGGTTAAGGTGAAGCCCATCCCTTCGGAAGAGCCCCTCCTTTCCCCAGAATGTTCCCCAGTTCCTAACAAATCCAAACTCCTCATCTCTGCACCATTGTCTCATCCACGCATTGAGACTCCGGAGCTCTGCCTGCCTTTTGGGTCCTGCGCGTGGAACGGGAAGCATTTCGGAGAATGCTACCTGGAAGTTCTGGATTTCAACTTCCTAACGAAAAGCCTAAATTTAGCTTCCAGAACCTCCCTACCACATTTTCCTATGTCATTGGTACCGACATGTACCAAGACAGCAGACTCCTCCTCAGCACTATCTAAGACCTTATCTAGGTGGCGCGTGAGGTCCGCTACCTTCGCACCAGGCAGGCATGTTACCAGGCGATCCTCACGTCCACCAGCCACCCAGCTATCTACATGCCTAATGATCGAATCACCAACTATAACTGCTGTCCTAACCCTTCCCTCATGGGCACTTGGCCCTGGAGAAACCTCCTCGGTGCGAGAGGGGTTTACATCACCTGGAGGACAGGTCCTAGTTACAGGATCACTTCCTGCCACACCAGGGTGATGCTCTCCTGTCACGTGACCTCTCTCCTCCATGGCAACAGGGATGCTGCCAGACTGGAGGTGGGACTTCAGGACTATATCCCTGTAGGTCTCATCTATGTACCTCTCTGTCTGTCTTATGCTTTCCAAGTCTGCTACTTTATCCTCTAGAGAACGGACTTGTTCCCTGAGAGCAAAGAGCTCCTTGCACCTAGTGCACACGTAAGACCTCTCACCAGCTGGGAGAAAATCATACATGTGACACTCAATGCAAAAGACTGGAAAGCCCACATCGCGCTGCTGGACTGCTGTCTGCATCTTAGTTTTAAGTTTGTGTTTAGATCTTTAAGTTCTTTACGTATTAAAGGGTGCTATGGATATTTATACCACTAAAACTGTACCTAATAAGTTTAATATACCTTGTTCACCTGAAGCTTAATTAATCTCAGGTCCTTAGTGTATGACTGATTTGGGTAATGAGCTTCACCTGAGAGCACCTCCTGTCTTTTAAGTTGTGCAAGTACCTATAAAGCTGTGATTATCCCAGGGGAAAGTGGGTGTGGGGAGGGAGGGAGGGATATAACACTTATTAAAAGAGGGCTGCTGCACAGTACCCTGTCCTGTGCTGCTGAGGTAAGCTATATTCTGATTTGATTTAAATTATAGCTCTTTGCTGCTGCTAGGCTCTAACCTATTATGAAATTTAAACTACAAGCTCTCTGCTGGATTCTAAATTTAACCAGAAAGCTCTCTTCTGTGTTTTAATTTGAAACTAATAGCTGATGCTAGGCCCTATGAAATTTAAACTACAAGCTCTCTGCTGGATTCTAAAGTTAACCAGAAAGCTCTCTTCTGTGTTTTAATTTGAAACTAAAAGTACTTTGCTGATGCTAGGCCCTAACCTATTATGAAATTTAAACTACAAGCTCTCTGCTGGATTCTAAAGTTAACCAGAAAGCTCTCTTCTGTGTTTTAAATTGAAACTAAAAGTACTTTGCTGATGCTAGGCCCTGAGTGACTATGAAATTTAAACTACATGGGAGGAAGAAGAGGCCCTGGAAGACGTTGATGCCACCGAAGCTGCATCAGAGGGAAACAGGGTACTGAGCTTGGCTGCTCGATTCTGTAGACCTCTTTTAGACATCATGGAACAGGACTCACAATCCGTGATGGAGTGGTCAGGACCTAAACATTTTAGACACCATTCATGGGTGTTGTTGACAGAAAAGTGCCGCTGCACTTCGTGCACTTTTTAAACCCGGAGGCGGGCTTTTCCATGAGGAAACTTTTTCCTAGGCCTAAGGCCGAAGAAAGAAAAAATGCACTGAAGTGAGAAAAAACAGTAGTTTTTTGGTTTTTTTTTTAAAATAAAGAAAGAAAGACCGGCGGTATCGGTCCGGCGTCGAGAAGGCAGACGCGCGACCAAAGAAATAAAAGAAAATAAAGAAATTCTTCAGTGGTGACAGGAACACGACCTGCTGGCTCTGCGGAAAAGAAGAACTGGAGAGAGGCGGTTAGGAAAGGCGGGAAGGTAGCGCGCAGGCGCTGTGGGATGCTCCCAAAAGCTTTCCTTTTGGACGTTGGGGAGCGTTCCCACGCAGGCTCCGTTGGTACCGACGATACCCATATGTGAAGACTCATTCCTGCTTGTTCCTGGAGATCATGCCTGCCTGGTGCGAAGGTAGCGGACCTCACACACCGCCTAGATAGGATCTTAGATAGTGCTGGGGATGAGTCTGCTGTCTTGGTACATGTCGGTACCAATGACATAGGAAAATGTGGTAGGGAAGTTCTGGAGGCTAAATTTAAGCTTTTAGGTAGGAAGTTGAAATCCAGACCTTCCAGGGTAGCGTTCTACGAAATGCTTCCTGTTTCACGTGCAGGACCCAAAAGGCAGGCAGAGCTCCGGAGTCTCAATGCGTGGATGAGACGATGGTGCAAGGATGAGGGTTTTGGATTTGTTAGGAACTGGGGAACATTCTGGGGAAAGGAGGGGCTCTTCCGAAGGGATGGGCTTCACCTTAACCAGGATGGAACCAGACTGCTGGCATTAACCTTTAAAAAGGAGATAGAGAAGCTTTTAAACTAGAAACTAGGGGAAAGCCGACAGTCGCCCAAGAGCGCATGGTTCGGAAGAAGGTATCCTTGAAGAATACAACCAAAAGCAGTGAGGTTCCAAAAAAGAGTAAAGTAGCCCAAATGCCCTTGAGTATGGTGCAGACAGAGTGTAAAGATTTCAAATTACCCATGCCTACCAATAGCCAGATTAATATTAATGAAATACAGTCTCTAAAATGCTTGTATGCAAATGCTAGAAGTCTAAACAATAAGATGGGAGATTTAGAATATATAGCACTAAATGAGAGGTTAGATATGATTGCAATCTCAGAGACATGGTGGAAGGAGGATAACCAGTGGGACACTGTGATACCTGGATACAAACTATATCGTAATGATAGAACTGATCAAATTGGTGGCGGGTTGCGCTCTATATTAGAGAGGGCATTGAATCAGAAAGGATTAAAGTTTTGCAGGAAACAAAATTTGCTGTAGAATCTCTATGGATTGAAATTCCATGTACGAAGGGGAAGGTGATGGCAGTGGGGGTGTACTATCGACCGCCTGGCCAGAATGAACAAATGGATGATGAAATGCTCAAAGAAATCAAGGAAGCTAACAAAAGTCACAGCAGAGTAGTAATAATGGGTGATTTCAATTACCCCGGTATCGACTGGGTCAGTGTCACGGCAGGACATGCTAGGGAGATAAAGTTTCTAGATGAAATAAATGACTGCTTCTTGGAGCAGCTGGTTCATGAACCGGCCAGAAGGGAAGCCATACTGGACCTAGTCCTTAGTGGAACACCAGATCTGGTGCAAGAAATAAGGGTGTTGGGACCACTTGGCAATAGTGATCATAGCATGATTGTGTTTGATTTAATTAGTGGAGGAGGAATAGTAAAGAAATCCACAGTACTACCTTTTAACTTTCAAAAGGGAGACTATGATAAAATGAGGAATATAGTTAAGAAAAAACTAAAAGGAGCGGTTGCAAAGGTTAAAGACTTACATCAAGCTTATGTGTTGTTTAAAAATACTATCCTGGAAGCCCAGACCAGCTTTATTCCACACTTTAAGAAAAGTGGAAGGAAGTCCAAAAAACTGCCAGCATGGTTTAAAGGTGAGGTCAGAGAGGCTTTTGTCGCCAAAAAAAGCATCTTTCAGGAAATGGAAAAAAAGCGCCAAACGACAAAACCTGGAAACAGCACAAGCACTGGCAAGTCAAATGCAAGGCACTGATAAGGCAGGCAAAGGGAGAATTTGAGAAGAAGCTGGCTGCGGAAGCAAAAACACGAAATAAAGACTTTCTCAAGTACATTCGTAGCAAAAAACCTGTGAGAGTGTCAGTTGTTCCATTAGATGATAAAGGGGTTATAGGGGCACTAAGAGTAACGAGAGAAATCATTGCGGATGTGAGATGGATCCTTGAAAAGACTAAAGAATACCAAAAGGATATCTATTTGTGCTTTATCAACTATAGCAAGGCTTTTGACTGTGTAAACCATGAGAAACTCTGGGCCACATTAAGAAGCATGGGTATACCAGAACACCTGATCGTACTCTTGTACAATCTGTACATTGATCAAGAAGCAACAGTTCGAACGGAACAAGGAGAAACAGAATGGTTTGAAATAAGCAAAGGTGTAAGACAAGGCTGCATACTTTCCCCCTACCTGTTTAATTTATATGCAGAACAAATCAGAGGAGCAGGATTGTATGAAGACAACAGAGGTGTGAAGATTGGTGGAAGACTCATCAACAACCTTCGCTATGCTGATGATACCACATTACTGGCTCAAAGTGAAGATGATCTGAAACATTTGCTTCTCACAATCAAAGAACATAGTCTCAAAATGGGCCTGCAACCTAATGTAAAGAAGACAAAGATCATGACAACTGGCATAATCAACAGGTTCATCGTTGAAGGAGAAGAAATTGAAATTGTGAACAACTTTAACCTACTTGGATCAACTATCAATAAAGAAGCAACAAGCAGTCAAGAAATCAGACGACACACTGCACTTGGCAGAATGGCTATGAAAGACCTAGATAAGATTCTCAAGAGCAGAGATGCCTCTCTCCATACAAAGATTCAACTTGCTCAAGCCATGGTATTTTCAATAACATCATATGGATGTGAAAGCTGGACAGTGAAAAAGATAGACAGGAAGAAAATTAATGCCTTTGAATTATGGTGCTGACGGCGAATACTGTGTATACCATGGACTGCCCAAAGAACAAACCAGTCAGTACTAGAGGAGATCAAACCTAAGCTTTCTTTAGAAGCTCAGATGACAAGACTTTGACTTTCATACTTTGGACACATCATGCGAAGAGAGAGATCTTTAGAGAAAGACATCATGCTTGGCAAGACAGAAGGTCAACAAAAAAGAGGAAGGCCATCAATGAGATGGATCGATACAATAACAGCAGCTATGGGTACCAGTCTGTCAACAATGAGCCGCCTGACTCAAAACCGAACACAATTTAGGATAGCTATCCAGAGGATCGCCATGAGTCGACTCTAACTCGACGACACTTAACAACAACAAAGAAGCGACAAGGCGATAGCGGAGAGACTGAATAATATTCTTTGCTTCGGTCTTTATTGAGGACGATGTAGGGATGTTACCCATGACTGAAGTGGTATTTAAAGGTGCGGAAGAATTGAAGGAAATATCGATACATCGGGAAGATGTATTACCACTATTAGATAAACTAAAGAGTAGCAAATCACCTGGGCCGGATGGTATACATCCAAGGGTGTTGAAAGAACTGAAATATGAGATTGAAGACCTGTTATTAGTAATCTGTGAACTATCATTAAAATCATCTCTAATACCTGAAGATTGGAGGATCGCCAATGTAACACCAATTTTTAAAAAGGGTTCCAGGGGTGATCCGGGAAACTACAGACCAGTAAGCCTGACGTCAGTACAGGGAAAAATGGTAGAAACCATCATAAAGAATAAAATTACTCAGCATGTAGATAGTCATGGCATAATGGGAGACAGCCAATATGGCTTTAGACAAGTAAGATCTTGTCTTACTAATCTGTTATGTTTTTTTGAAGGTATGAATAAACAGGTGGACAAAGGTGAGTCGGTTGATATAGTTAATCTGGGCTTTCAGAAAGCCTTTGACAAGGTCCCTCATCAGAGACTTTTGGCAAAACTAAAGAGTCATGGGATAGGAGACAGTGTACTACTGTGGATCAGGAACTGGTTAAAAGATAGAAAGCAGAGGGTAGGGCTAAATAGCCAATTTTCCCAATAGAGAAAGGTGAATAGTGGTGTACTCCAGGGATCTGTGCTGGGTCCACTGCTTTTTGACATATTCATAAATGACCTGGAAAGTGGAATAACGAGTGAGGTTATCAAATTTGCAGATGACCCAAAACTATTTAAAGTTGTTAAAACCCAAGAGCATTGTGGAAAATTGCAAGAGGATCTTGATAAATTGGAAGACTGGGCATCAAAATGGCAGATGAAATTTAATGTGGACAAGTGCAAAGTTATGCACCTAGGGAAGAACAACCCAAACTATGGTTACACGATGCAAGGTTCTACATTAGGAACCACCACCCAGGAAAAAGATTTAGGCGTCATTATGGATAAATTGTTAAAACCCTCGGCCCAGTGTGCAGCGGCGGCCAAGAGAGCAAATAGAATGCCAGGTATCATAAGGAAAGGAATGGAAAATAAAACAAAATTTATTATAATGCCTCTGTATCGTTCCATGGTGAGACCGGACCTTGAATATTGTGTGCAATTCTGGTTGCCGTATCTTAAAAAGGATATATAGAAATTACACTTACCTGGTAATTGTGGTTCCTTGAGTGACTCCAGTTTAGTCCTCAACCTCTGGGTAGTGAACCTCCTCCTGCAGCATGGAGACTGGGCATGTCAAAAACTCATGACATCACTGAATATAGCCTGCTGGTCTCTCCCATAAGCCCCCAGTGAACTATTGACAAAGCAGACTCAAAGGAGCAAAACATCAGTAACTTTTTTTTTTTAACTTAACATTATATTCAAGGGCACGCAGAACATATAACCTATCTACCTACTACTCCCCTTCCAGAAGGAAAGGGATTGCTTCCTGCATGCTCTCCTTTCCGTCGAATGCCTAGCCCTAAACAATCCAGAGCAATATAGCAATATATATAACAACATATAACAATATCATAATATAATAATATAACAATATAGTGCAAAACAAATGGAAGCATCAAAACGACTGAACACCAGTGAAGGCCTATATCCACTTTTAACCTTGCACTTCCCCCAACATAAAGATCACTGCTAAGACCCCATCCCCGGGCGGGAATGAGGACTAAACTGGAGTCACTCAAGGAACCACAATTACCAAGTAAGTGTAATTCCTATTTCCTTATCGTTCCTCCAGTTTAGTCCTCAACCTCTGGGATGTATCAGAGCAGTAATCATTGTGAGGGACCTTTCCAGCTGGATCTCAACACCGCCTCCCTGAAAACGGCATCCTTAGCCGACAGAACATCTAGGCGGTAGTGCTTACTGAAAGTATGGAGAGACAACTAAGAGGCCTCCCTACAGATGTCCACTGGCGGAACCAAACTGTGCTCCATCCAAGAAGACGCTTGTAAGCTCCATGGGACTATATGGTCCCGTAGAAGATAAGCCAACGCACTCGCCGCTCCAATCCATCCAGAAATGGACTCCTTCGCCGCCGCTTCCCTTTGCGGGGCCCTCTGAACACCCTGAAGAGAGACGATCCGCCTTGCGAAAGTTTCTGAAACCTTTAAACACTGCCGCAGCGCTCTCTTGACGTCCAAACAGCACAAGCTATGGTTCAATACGCTCCCCTCCGCCGCACCTAGCGCTGGAAGAGAGACCATTTTAGTTAGGTGAACGTAGAAACCACTTTTGGCAACAACAACGAAACCAGCCGCCAGGCCACCTTCTGTCTGGAGACAGACAAAAAACGATTCCTGACAGGTCAACGCCTGCAACTCTGAAAATCGCCTCGCCAAAGAGATGACCATCTAACATACCGTCTTCAAGGCAGAACCCTTAACCTATGCCTGTTGCAAGGGCCCCAATAGCACGCTAGCCAATGCTCCTAAAACCAGCTTGAGCTTCCCCGGTGGAATTAACATCCTACGACAGGGCTACAGTCTGGTAACCGCCTGAGAAAGCGTACCACATCGACCTGTGCATGAGAGCCACTCCCTGTCCTTTGCCCCTATTGCAAGACAGAGCTGCTAACTGAACTCTCCAGGACCTGCCTTTACCAAACACGTCCTGCAGAAAACTTAATACCAAGGGAACTGACACTGTTGTCGTGCGAGCGTGCCTCCGCGAGCACCCGTCCTCAAAGATGCGCCATATATGCATATATGCAAGGAACGTAGACTTTTTTTTTTTTTTAAATTAATATTTTTTTTTTTGCAGCAAGGTGGCAAAGACTGCTGTCGAGCAACTCTTTTTCCTTAAGCTTGCCCTTTCAATGGCAACCCCGTAAGCAAAAACCGATGCACCTGAGACATTCGAAGGGAACTCCGTAGCAACAGAATCTCCAGTGTCGGAAACCTTCATGGATTCCCGTCTTGCAACTGTATGAGGCAGGCATACCAAGAGCGCCTCGGCCAGCCCGAGGCCCCCAACCACAGTTTTCCCCGAAGCGCTTCGATACGCAGAGCCACTCGACCTATGAGTGCCCCCGGTGAAAAGACATAGAGAAGACCGGATGATGGCAGCCATTGAAACAGTGCGCCGATGCCTTCCGACCTCCTTTCGTGTCATCTGCTGAAGAAGCAACCCGTTTACACAGAGTGAAACGCTGCCATGAGGTCCATTACTGGCTGTTCCCATATGCGACCGATCTGTGCGAACACCTCCGGATGCCACTCCCATTCTCTGGCATCTACTCGGACCCAGCTGAGGAAATCTGCTGTCACTATGTCCTTACCCGCAACATACGCCACCGAAAACGCTGGCAGCCAAAGCTCTATCCACACACACAGACCCTCTGCCGCGGCCTCTATGGCCACACTTCTGGTTCCGCCCTGCCGAATGATGTAGGCCACCGTGGTGGAGTTGTCGGACAGTACTCGCACCGCTCGACCTGTCACCGTAGCTTTGAACGCCTGCAACGCCCAGCATATCGCTCGCATTTCCAGTCGGTTGAGTGACCACTGGGTCTCCTGTGTACTCCAAGAGCCTTGTGCGAAATGATCTCCGAACGTAGCGGAGTTTAACAACGTTTTTGGCCAAGCTCCCAGAGGAAAGGTCCATAACCTTTTTTTAGAGAGAAGCTGGAAAATTATATATATATATATTTTTTATACCAACTTTCACCAATTCAAGATGTTCTACAAGGCACACAACCCAACACAGCGTCACATCTGTTGTACATGCTATGGAACCCTTAAAATATGAGCATACATGAATCCACCGGTTGCCTCGATACAAGCATTGAGTAGCCTATTTGTCTTTTTGGAAACCAGCAAGGTCCTTAAGACCAGGATTGGCTACCCTAGGAAACAGGATACTGGACCTGAAAGAGCTTGGCCTGACCCAGTATGGCATTTCTTGTATCCTTATGAACGGAACCTCCACAAGGTCTCTGCCTTGGAAGTAACAGGCTGCGCCTGGCCCTATGGCTAGCTCACACAGAGCAGTGCAGCCTAGTGGTTGAGGCAAGTTGCCAGAGGACCAAGGGTTTGAATTCCAATCGAGACCACCAACCTTGGGCCATAAAAACTGGGGTTTCTGGTCCCACAGGTGGTCCTCCTGGCCTTCGTTAAGCGACTTAACCCTCTGCCTCAGGTACCAAAACAAATTGTGAGCCCTTCAGGGACAAGGGAAATAGAAATACCATAATCGACTGTATGCCACCCTGACCTGTAGGCAATCAATATACTAAAATAAATAACTGACTGGGAATATGTGACCATAGCTAACACTGGCAGTGGAGAGATATCAGAGCTGGTGCTGGTTCCTGGTCTTCCTTTCTTGCTCTCCCAGTCCTTCTGCCGGCATTGAGAAAAGGCTGAGAATAGATTGTCCAGTGGGTTGGGGAACTTGCGTCCTGGACATCAGAGAGAAAGAGGGGCTAGGATCTGGGAGCAAAGCCCAAAGAGAAAGGGAAACTGGTGACTGTGACACTGTAGCTCCTCCAGATGGCTCACTCCACAGCAGATCCCACGACTGCATCTCCAACCCCATGTAACACCATGAGGACCTCACACACTTTATTACAATCGACATCCCCCCATTACTGGAGAAATTACCTTAGTCTGATAATACAGTCTGAGCAAAGAAATGCAGTCTCACTCTGCAAAGAGTGCACTCAAAAATCATGCCTAAGCAATTGTGAGCACATACAAAATGCACATCTACATATACGGGTGACCCAGCACCTGTCACCCAAACACAGTGCAGTGAGCACGCTTGAACATAGGCTGAATGCATGGAGCATACAAAGAGTATTGACTTCCTCTATGAAACCTTCCAGTGCCCTGGAGCGCTAAGCCCCAGACTGTGCTACCTAGACGTCCTTCTCTTCACCCTCAGCCTTTTACAAGATGGCACAGACGGGTCAGTGCCCCTGCTAAGTGCTTAAAGCCCTGCTTTGACAGCACAGGCTCTAGAAATAGATGAGAATTTCCTGGGAAGGGCATGCTAAGTGGAGCTATGAAACACACAGGCACCCCCCACCCCCCCCCCGGCCTTCCTGCAGTCAGAGAAATAGCAGTGGGATACACCGACAACCTTGCAAGTGGGGGTCTTAGAGGTTGCTGCCTGTGTGAACCTGATGAAGAATACAATTTTGTATTTTACCACCCCCCCCAGGGAAGGGGGCACTGAATACTATATGTGATTCATGAGCAGCGCTGCCATCCGGTGGCCTTTAGGGCACCAGAGCCCAACAAATGATACAGAAGTTAAGAGCTTTAAATCTTGGTCACATAATCTTGATTTGCAGAACACTACAATTGCTTGTTTAGTCACTAACCCCTGAGTGCCCATGAGGTGGCCCTGTGGTTATTTCTTCCCTGACTTGAAGAGAATGATCAATCTGATGATGGCTGTATACACACGGTCACAGAAAGGCACTATTGAGTGTAGCAGCTGCCCTCTGGTTGCCATAGACCATAGCACAGGCACTTCTTGGTTGACAGTTTAACTGTCATTATTATTATATATATATTTTTTATACCCTAAGGTTTCCTAAACCTGTCCCTGGGAAACCACAGGCGTTTGGGCCACTTTCACTATAGAACATACAAAATCACACTTCCAGCCTGTCCCTCCTTCCAACTACAAGTTAGGGCTCTGCTCTTGAAGAACCTAAAAGCTTGCAATTTGCCTAATATCCTGGGACTTAACTGATGCTCCTCAGAGACATGATTAGGAGGGAGAGAACATGTGGCATCAGAGATCAATGCCAGTTTAAAACTGCTGTCCTATAAAACTAAGAATAAACTTAAAAATAAAGAGGACTGACAACAGCCCCCTTAAGGCTGAGGAAACCCCCAAGCCTCAAAAAACCTACAAACAAAAGAAAGAAACACTAGACCTAAAAATCTAGCTATTCTGCCTGTCGTCTTCCTCACACAGGCAGCTCACTGCAACTCTCGCCATGCGGTCTAAATACCTAGAGAGAAAATGGCCACCCCTTTGCCAACGAATTTTGGCGCCAAGAACAGCCGCTGCAAAAGGAGGCCTCAGCAGACCGACAGAGCCCGAAGGCCTTACCTGCAGGGCTGAAAGCCACGCAGCCTGCTCCTACCACCTTGAATTCATCCGATCCTCAAACCGTGCTGCTGCGCCTGGCAGCTGTGGCGAGGACTGCTCAGCATGTTCCACAGAGTAAAAGTAAAATCCCGCAGCAATGGAGAGGCTCCATCTCACACAGCTTCAGTGTGGTTGTACGGGTCCCGGAGCTCTCTCCCGTACCGTCAAGGGAGAGAGATCCGCACCGGCGAATGCCTGCAGCAAGTGAAAATATCTGACAAGGAGGGAAGGCGAGAGCTGCTACTAATTTAAAGAGCTAGGCTCAAATTTAAAATTACTGTAAATATAAGGAAATTTGTTCCTGATAACTAAAGGGAACTAATCCCTGATTGCCAATTAACCAAAGGTAACTGAATTAAAAGTAAAATTAAAAGTAAAAATCAAAAGTAAAAGCAGAATAGAATTTGTCACACTAAACGCTCCTTATCTGTTCCCCCAAGTGAGCCCAGAAGTTAGGTTCACTACGTCCTCCTGCTGCATGGAGACTGACACACTGGGGGCTGATGGGAGAGATCAGCAGGCTATATCCAGTGATGTCATGAGTTTTTGACATGCCCAATCTCCAAGCTTCCGGAGGAGGTTCACTACCCAGAGGTTGAGGACTAAACTGGAGGAACGATAAGGAAAGCGATATTAGAAAAGGTTCAGAGAAGATCCACCAAAATGGTAAAGGGGATGGAAGGATACTCCTATGAAGAAAGGCTAAAAAGGTTAGGGCTCTTTAACCTGGAAAAGAGACGGCTGAGGGGAGATATGATAGAAGTCTATAAATTAATGAACGGAGTGGAACGGGTAAACGTAGATTGATTGATATAGGTTCTTTTCAAGTTACAAATATGTACAAAGTTCCCCAAAGTTATAATCCCAGTTGTATTATCCTGTTATATGTAAACTCAACAGTCTGTTGATTGCAATGAGTATTCCTGTTATAATGTAAACCGCGCTGATGAAAAAGAGTGCGGTATAAAAGAACTATAAATAAATAAATAAATAAAATTGTTTACATCATCAAGAAATAGAAAGACTAGGGGACATGCAATGAAGCTATATTTTTTCACTCAACGTGTAATCAAACTCTGGAATTTGTTACCGGAGAACGTAGTAAAGGCTGTTAGTGTAGCTGGGTTTAAAAATGTTTTGGGCAAATTACTGGAGGAAAGGTCCATAAACCATTATTAAGAAGGGACCCAGGATATCAATGCTTGACCCAGTACAAGCATTGTGGAACCTGTGTCTTTTGGGGAAACTGCTAGGTATGTATGACCTAGATTGGCCACTGTTGGAAACAGGATACTGGGCCTGATGGACCTTGGTCTGACCCAGTATGGCATATCTTATGTTCTTATGTTATGTTCTAATCCACTGTATGATAACAGCACTATCAGGACTCACAAAGCACCAATCCCTACCTATCAAAAGGCAACACTGCAGATATTAAAACCAGTACATCTCAGAAAATACCAATACATCTCACTGGGGGAAAGAGAACAAGTGGGAATGTGAAATAGAAACAATATGAACAGAATACCTCAACTTCGTTACACATGCAGAACATAGACTGTCACCACACAAAGAACAAGGGATCACAATTTAGAAATAGGAAGATGATAATTAAACTGTGAACCTCAAAAGCCAAACATGAAACATACAACACTGGAGAAATAAAACTATAAATTAATTTCCGCTTGCATTAAGCAAAAACGCGAAGATGTTAGCAATACACACTTCCCAGACCAGACATATTCCAGTTAATAAATTCAAAATAAAAAGTATTTTTCTACCTTTTGTTTGGGCATTTTATTTTTCAGCTGCAATTGCTCCAGTCACTTTCCTCTAGTTTCTTCGTGTCTTCTGTGATCTATCCATTTGTCCTTACTTCTCTTTTAGATTTTTTCCATTCTCTCTCTATATGTGCTTTAACAAACCGATCTTTCCCCTTTTGCTCTTTCCCCCTTTTCTTTCCTTATTCCTTTATTATCCACTCAAATTTCACCCTTCCATTCTCAATCCCCAGCCCATCGTAGACTTTTCTTCCCTCCCACACAAAAAGAGTAGTTACTCACCTGTAACAGGTGTTCTCCAGGAGCAGCAGGAATCAGTCCTCACATATGGGTGACATCGATGCCGATGGAGCCCCTGCGGAGCATTTCCCCAGCTTTCCAAGAAAGCCTTTGGGAATGCAGGCACGCATGCGCGGTTCCCTTCCTGCCTAAAGGTGCCATCTTGCTCAGTCAAATGACATAGCTAAGAACAGCACACAAAAAATGAAAAAATTAAACCATGTACAACTGCAACTCCCAGGGGAGGAGGGAGGGTTCTGAGGACCGATTCCTGCTGCTCCTGGAGAACACCTGTTACAGGTGAGTAACTACTCTTTCTCCAGGACCAAGCAGGAAGTCAGTCCTCACATATGCGTGACTCCCTAGCTCTGGGCTACCAGGAACCCAGGCTGAACAAGAGAACTCCCTCTAGTCCCAGCATCAAAGAAAGGCTTTTCATTGACAGAACCTCCACCGGTAGCCCAACAGAGGGCAGGAGGGCAGGAGTTGCCTAAACCTCAAAGAGATTCCGGAGTACTGCCTGGCCAAAAGCACTGTCCCTACGGAACTCCCTCTCCAGACAGTAATGGGCCGCAAAAGTCTGGCTTGATGACCAAGTTGCAGCCCTGCAGATGCCTACCAACGGTACAGAGCAGAGATGAGCCACTGAGGCAGCCATGGCCCTGACATGATGGGCCGTGACCCGACCCTGCAAAGGAAGGTCAGCCGCCCTGTAAGCCCAGGTGATACAGTCAGCCACCCAGATGGACAAGGTACGCTTGGACACAGCTAACCCCAAATTATTAGGGTCAAAAGATATAAAGAGCTGAGTAGCCCTTCTGTGCCCCTGCGTACGGTCAAGGTAGAAGGATAAGGCCCTCCTACAGTCCAGGGTATGCAGAACAGCTTCAGCCTGGCTTGCATGAGGCCTAGGGAAGAATGTGGGAAGAACCACCTCCTGGTTGAGGTGGAAAGAGGAGACAACCTTTGGGAGGAACTTTGGATGAGTCCTGAGGACTACCCTGTTCCTATAGAATCTGGTGTAAGGCCTGTCACAGACCAGGGCCTGAAGCTCACTCACTCGCCTGGCTGAGGTTAGGGCTACCAAGAAGAGTGTCTTCCAGGACAGGAAGCGTAGAGGGCAAGTAGCCATCGGCTCAAAAGGTGGGCGAGTCAATTGCTGCAAGACCACATTCAACTCCCACTCAGGAGCAGGAGGACGGATTGGAGGCTTGAGCAAGAGCAAGCCTCTGAGAAACCGGGACACTAAGGGGTGAACCGACAGAGAATGTCCTTCCACCAGTGAGTGGTGAGCTGCTAGAGCTGAGAGGTGGACCTGAACACAATTGGACTTAAGTCCTAGATTTGACAAGTGCAGTAGTACTGAAGCACTACTGGTACAGTACAGAAGAAAGGATACACTGTACGTAGGTGACACCACACAGAAAACCTTTTCCATTTGAGAGCATAGGTTTTCCTAGTGGACTGTTTCCTAGAGGCTAGGACAACCTCCTCAACTTCCTGAGGTAGGCCCCAGGGAGCCAAAACTACCCTTGCAGCCTCCATGCCATCAAATTGAGATCTTTGAGATTGGGGTGCAGAAGGGAACCCTGATCCTGAGAGAGAAGGTCGGGTTGCAACCCCAGAGGCAGTGGGGGATCCACTGCCAGCTGAAGCAGAAGTGGAAACCAAGGCTGTCTCGGCCACCTGGGAACCACCAGCAGGACCGAGGCTTTGTCCTGAAGAATCTTGAACAGAGTTCGAGCCACCAAGGGTGTGGGAGGAAAAGCATACAGGAGGTCCTGAGACCAAGGAATCAGAATAGCATCTGCTGCTATCCGCAGAGGATGCGGTTGCCTGGAGCAGAACTTTACCAAAAAAAGAAATGCTACTCCAGAAGAAACAGGTACTTAAAACAGAAGAGGGAAATGAGAGTAATGTGACGAACACTGTGGAATGGCCTCAGACCAGTGGGTTCATTTAAGAAAGACACCTGTAAACATGGTGTCGATCAATACCCTTTAGCATCAATGGCCATGAATCCACTTTTTTATCGTAATTAGTGAGCACACCTCTCTCCCTTAATAAGTGCTACGGGAGAATGAGCGACTATAAGAAGGGGAGGTTCTACAGGTTTGCCCATGTGCGGCGTTTTTCTGAATGATCGCCAGAGTAGAGCGATCGGAAGTTACATGTTTTCAACGCAAACTGTGCATCAACTACAGCTACATTTCTTAGGTAGGATTTTAACATTTTAGTCCAATAGTAATATTTTATGAATAAGTTTTCTATTTTGGCACTTAAACACAGCACCGTTTTAGAGGTATTGGATTTATGCTGCTTTTCATGATCTCTTTTCAGTTAAACCTATGGCTGTTTTTCTATCAGTCCCCTGAAGAACCTCAGGCATTGAGAGAAACGCGTGTCAACGTTGTTTGTGAGGCGTTGGGACAGCTGAGATATCCAGAGAAAGAAAGAGGAAGAAAAATTACTATACTGTTGTGTTGATATCTTCAGCATTATAGAAAGCTAAGTACAAAATTATGATTATGAAAAAGTGATCGAAGAGATTTATTATACTCAAACATATACGGGACATTATTAAGGGAGAGAGGTGTGCTCACTAATTACGATAAAAAAGTGGATTCATGGCCATTGATGCTAAAGGGTATTGATCGACACCATGTTTACAGGTGTCTTTCTTAAATGAACCCACTGGTCTGAGGCCATTCCACAGTGTTCGTCACATTACTCTCATTTCCCTCTTCTGTTTTAAGTACCTGTTTCTTCTGGAGTAGCATTTCTTTTTTTGGTAAATTACGGTTACTCTATAAGCTCTAACCCAGTTGTTCTTGTAATGGAGCAGAACTTTGGCAGCTGTTTGGTTCAGAGGACTGGAAAACAGATCTATGGATGGAAGTCCCCATTTCAGGAAAATCTTCTGAACCACCAAAGGATGGAGCTGCCACTCGTGGGGCTGCAGAATCCTGCTCAATCTGTCTGCCAGGTAGTTCTCCTGGCCAGGGAGATACACTGCCTTGAGGAGCATGTTGTGTCTGAGAGCAAACAAGCAAAGGTCCTGTGCCTCCTGGCAAAGGAGCCTGGACCCAGTTCCACCCTGCTTGTTCACATAAAACATGGCTACCTGATTGTCTGTTTGAACTAGGACAGACTGATGAGCCAGGGTTGAAGAGAAAGTCTTGAGGGCTAGTCGAATAGCCCTGAGTAATAGGAGATTGATTTGCTGTGCGGCCTCCCAAGGAGACCACAGGCCCTGGGTGCACTTGCCTAGACAATGAGCTCCCCAGCCCTGCAGGGAGGCATCCATGGTCAGCACCACTGTGAACCAAGGAATCTGAAAAGGCACCCCTTGCAGTAGATGGGGTGGGTGCAGCTACCAGCGGAGGGAGTTCAGAAATTGTCTGGACACCCTTTATCCTGTCTCTGAGGCTGCCTGTGGCCTGTGACCACCGAGTCTGAATGCACCATTGTGCAGGCCTCATATGGAGCCTGGCATAGGGGGTCACATGGACTGTCGAAGCCATGTGGCCAAGAAGTCTCAGGCAGAGTCTGGCGGAGACCAGTGACCTGCTGAGAAACCGGTTTGCTAAGTTTATCAGTCTTTGGGCCCTGTCTTCTGGCAAGAACGCCTTTGCCAGCAGAGAGTCCAACCTTGCCCCTATGAACTCCAAGTTTTGGGAGGGGAGCAAAGTGGACTTTGCGAAGTTTATTACAAACCCCAGGCTTTGAAGAAGAGCAATAGTTGTGAGGGTGGCTTGTCTGGCCTCCTGGCACGTCTGACCCCTGATGAGCCAGTTGTCCAGATAGGGGAAGACAAAGATTCCCTGATTTCTCAGGTAGGCCGCCACCACTGCCAGGCATTTGGTAAAGACTCTGGGAGCGGAGGTGAGGCCAAAAGGCAGTACTCTGTACTGATAATGGTTTCCTCCCACAATGAACCTGAGGTACTTTCTGTGGTCTGGATGAATGAGGATGTGAGTGTACGCATCCTTTAAATCTAAGGAGCATAGCCAATCTCCCTACTGGAGATAGGGCAGAAGTGTTCCAAGAGTAAGCATTTTGAACTTCACCTTCTCTAGGAATTTGTTGAGATTTCTGAGGTCTAGAATAGGCCGAAGGCCACCGTTTTTTTGGGGTACAAGGAAATACCTGGAGTAGAACCCTTGACCTTGTAGGTGGGGAGGCACAGGCTCCACTGCCCTGTCCACCAGCAGACCTTGGAGCTCCTGAAGGAGAAGATCTGTGTGCAGGGGAGGCCTTGGAGGCTCTCCTGGAAAGTATGGAGGAGGCAGCTGCTGGACGTGCAGCAGATAGCCCTTGTGGACTATGCTGAGCACCCAACTGTCTCCAGTGATGAGTGGCCACTTGTGGGCAAACAGGGCGAGGCGACCTCCTGTGCAGGGTTGGGAGAGCAGGGACGGGGAGGCTATGCCTAAGGAGTCAAAAAACCCCACCCTGCTGAGTGGGAGCAGGGGCCGGAGGCTTGGGAGTCCTCTGCCTACAGGGCCCATTACTCTGCCCCTTGGCTTGCTTACCCTGAGGGGGAGCTTGGGCAACCTGGTACTGTGGGTACTGTTTGTAGGCAGTGCCCTTCCTTGGATAAAAGGGCTTTTTACCCGAGCCCTTCTTTTTGTGAGAAGGGGCAGAAGTCTTCCTAGACAGCCTTGTCCTCGTGAGGTGCTCGGTTTCGAGCTGTGCGGCCTTCTCGGTCATGGGCTTGCCAAAAAGGTTCTCACCTCGGCAAGGGACATCGACCAACTTGTCCTGAATCCATGGCTCGAGGTCCGATGACTGCAGCAATGCCTGGCGTCGAGCCGCGATGCCGGCTGCCGCAACACGAGCCAAAGCCATCGTAGGCAGCGCAGGACATAAACTTGGAGCATTCCCGGATCCCCGAGGACAAGGACTTAAACCTCTGCAAGGGTTCCCCGGAGAGACCAGCGGAGAATCCGGCTAACTCCTTGGCCAGGTCTCGCAAGTACATACATGCCCATGTACAGCTGGTAAGACTGGACACGGCAAGCAAGCATCGAGCCCTGGAAGCACTTTCTACCAAAACCATCAAGGTTCCGGGCCTCCCTGCCAAGGGGCACCGCGGAGTGCATCTTCTGACTTTTCAGGCGATGCATGGTCAATTCCACCACCATGGAATGGTGTGGTAGCTGCGCCTTCTGAAAGCCAGGGCTCTTCCGGAGTCGATAGATAGAATCGACCCGCATGCTTAGAACTGGCGCCGAGGCCGGTGCCTCCCACATCCAGAAGAAGAGCCGTTCCAGCATCGGAGGAACCGGAACAGTAAAGGCCTCCTTCGGAGGAGAGTCGTACTGTAGGGCCTCAAGCTCCTTGGCTCGAGGCTCCTCCTCGGGGTCCGCAGGGATAGCCAACACGGTGGCCATATCCCGAACGAACTCCGAGAACCGGGTATCCTCCGGGGGGGATCTATTCCGGGGCTCGGACTGCGGTGAGTCCGGCGGGACGCACCGAGTCCGGAAGGTGTCAGGGGACTCCTCGTCCTCCATCTCCCAGGCGGACTCGTCCGATGAGGAATCGGGGTCCAACCGTGCGGGGCCTGTGAGCACCCGCCCTGACACCGAAGGCACCGGCATCGACGCCCTCGGTCCCGAACGGGAGGTCGAGGGAGACCGCGACCGAGGTCGACCTCAAGCCTTTATGGTCTCGAGTGTCGGCTCGGTCTCCGGGGTCGACTTCGATGTCGATGTCCCGGTGGTCGGGGCAGATGCGCCAGACAGGCTGGCCATCAGTGCCCGCTGCTGTTCCATGAAGGCAGTCTGCTCTCCAAGGCTATCAGCCTGAGACCCAGCTCAGGAGACTCAGCAGCTCCCGACTCGGGCCCCGGCGGCAATGGGCACGACGTCGGCTCTCTGGGAGGAGAGTCCACGAGGACTACAGGACTTACGTGTCCAGCAGATTCCGGCTCCACTCAAGGTACTTTGGGAGGCTTCTCCTGTTCCACGGGCCCGGGCCTATGGTCGGGAGTCTGAGACCTAGCTCTCGAGGGGCCAGGGACCTCTTCCGATGATGCCCTCGTGAGCCGCTTCTTCCTCTTTCATTTCCGACGAGTCAGAGAAAAGCCTTTCCTTTTGGTGCTGACGACTTCGAAGCGCCTTGGAAGACATTTTTCCACATGGTCCACACGTCTTAGGCTCGTGATCAGGACCGAGGCACCGAAGGCAGCAGTCGTGTATGTCGATGAGAGACATTAGTTTCTTGCACCAATCACACTTCTTGAAGCCACTGGAAGCCATCGGGGAAAAAAAAAGAGTCCCCGCGAGGTCAAAGGACCGGCCTTCCAGGGAAAAAGAAAAAAAGGGCGCGAACGCCAGCCACGAAGGGCAAAAACCGAAAAAAGAAGATCAGGCTCGATACCGGTGTACCGAACCCGGCGGGAGGGGAACCGGCGTTGAACCGTAGAAAAAATAGCAAAGAAATCGCGAAAAAATCTAACTATTTTCCGGGAGGACTAGGACACATGTCCGGTGGGCTTCACGGAAAAAGAGAGACTGAGCAAGATGGCACCTTTAGGCGGGAAGGGAACCGCGCATGCGTGCCTGCATTCCCAAGGGCTTTCTTGGAAAGCTGGGGAAATGCTCCGCAGGGGCTCCATCGACATTGATGTCACCCATATGTGAGGACTGACTTCCTGTTTGGTCCTGGAGAATATTTTTTCCCTTCTCCATTCTCATTCCCCATCCCCAACCCTTTCTAGTCCTCCCCCCAAATCAGCTCCCTTATAGTTCTAGACCCACCCAACATCCGCTTCCTTCTAGTCCCAATCTCCCAAATCAGCCCATCTCCAGTCCTAGCCCCCCATATGTTTTTTCCAGTTCTATTCCAGCCCCCCATCAGCTCATTTCCACTCCAAGCTCCCCATCAGCCAATTTCCAATCCTAGACCCCTTGTCAGCCAATTTCCAGCCCTATTCCAACTCCTCTCAGCCCACTTCCAGTCCTATTCCAGCCCCCATCAGCCCATTTCCAGTCCTATTCCCCCATTAGCCATTTCCAGTCCTATTCCAGCCCATCACCCATTTTCAGTCCAAGCTCCCCCCATCAGCCAATTTCCAGTGAGGTATGTAATATGTGTTTCCTTGTGGTTGTACTCCTAGTGTCTAGTACCTCGATGTACTGATAATGTAATGTATGTTTCCTTTACCTTTGTTTAACCTTGTGCTGTATTGACCACTTTGAATGAAGGAAAAAGCGGGATACAAAACGTGTTAAATAAATAAATAACTACACCACATCTAGGGCTCTCCCTCGGTCCAACTCCCTGGTCACCCAGTCAAAGAAATCAATCAGATTTATCTGACAAGACCTGCCTCTGGTGAATTCATGCTGCCTCGGATCCTGTAATCCGCTGGACTCCAGAAACCTCACTATTTTCTCTTTCAGCAGCTTTTCCAATAATTTACTCACCACCAAAGTTAAACTAACCGGCCTGTAGTTTTCACCACATCCTTACTTCCGCTTTTGTGTAAAGGCACCACATGAGCCTCTCTCCAGTACTTTGGCACCACTCCCGACTCCAACGAGGCATTGAAAAGATCAGTCAGTGGAGCTGCTAGAACGTCTCCAAGTTCCCTCAGTATTCTAGGGTGTATCCCATCCGGTCCCTTCACTTTGTCTACTTTAAGTTGAGCTAGTTTCTCACGAAGACAGGAAAATTGTTCAAGATGTCCCTCGCTTCTGTTCCTGTTTATGGATGTTTTCTGAGGTCCTGCTCCTGGTTCTTCATCTGTGAACACAGAACAAAAATATTTGTTAAGCAATTCTGCTTTATCCTCATCAGCTTCTACATATTCCTCCCCTTCACCCTTGAGTCTGACAGTACCACTTTTGCCCTTCCTCTTCTCACTAA
This sequence comes from Ichthyophis bannanicus, assembly GCA_033557465.1. Classification (NCBI taxonomy): domain Eukaryota; kingdom Metazoa; phylum Chordata; class Amphibia; order Gymnophiona; family Ichthyophiidae; genus Ichthyophis; species Ichthyophis bannanicus. The sequence goes on along the minus strand of CM066043.1, from coordinate 272,375,698 downwards.
CATATCTGAAAAATGTCTTATCCCCCCATTTTATTGAATTGGCTATTTCCTCCTCTTTTTGAATTTTGCTTTCCTGACTACTTTGCTAGCTTCTCTAAGTTTTCCCAAATATAGATGCCTGTCTTCCTCTCTCTGTGATCTCTTGTATTTCATGAAGGCCTCCAACTTTTTCTTCACTTTTTCAGCTACTTCTTTTGAAAGCCATAGCGGCCTCCATTTCCTTTTACCTTTATTTACCATTTTAACAAAGAGGTTGGTTGCCCTTAAAATATCCCCTTTCAGTTTTGCCCACTGTTTTTCTACATCCCCCAGATGTTCCCATCCCGCTAAAGACTTCCTGAGGTATTGGCCCATCTTGGCAAAGTTAGTCCTCCTAAAGTCTAAAACCCTCACATTTGAATGGATTCTAACAGTCCTAGTCCTAATACTGAACCACACCATCTGGTGATCACTCGATGCAAAATGATCTCCCACTATAACATCAGAAACACTTTCACCATTGGTAAGCACAAAATCCAGTATGGCCCCTTCACGTGTGGGGTCTGTTACCAATTGCCTGAATAGTTCTTCCTGTAGAGAATCCAGGATCTCTTTACTTCTAGATGATACTGCAGCAGGAATGTGCCAATCAACATCTGGCATATTGAAATCCCCTATCAGTAGCACTTCCACTTTCCTAGCAATGCTGCGTATGTCTTCAATTAACTCTCTGTCCACCTCTTCCTCTGGTGAGGAAAGTCTGTATATCACGCCAATGCAAATAGATTTTTCTTTTGCTCTTTCTAGTTTAACCCACAATGCCTCCTCTCTCCCTTTTAAGCTCTGTAATGCCAAAGCTTTAATAGTATTTTTTACATATAGTGCCACTCCTCCTCCCCTTCTTCTTACCCTGCCCTTTCTGAATAAAGTATAGCCAGGTATAGTTACATCCCAGTCATGGTTTTCTGTGAACCATGTTTCTGTAACTACCACTAAATCCAAGTCAGCCACTCCCACCAAAGCTTGAACATCAGGGATCTTATTTCCCATGCTATGGGCATTTATACACACTGCTTTCCATATGTTACCGCTGTTACCCATTTCCATAAAGGTATTTAATGTATCACTTACCTGGGGGCTTTTACTTACCAGGGGGCTTTTTTCACCCATCCCCAATGAATCTAGTTTAAAGCCCTCTTCAGTAGATTAGCCAGTCTACTACTGAAGACGTGTCTACCTTTCTTGGACAGATGGATGCCATCTCTGCTCTGCAACCCTGGGAACAGCATCCCATGGTCTAGGAAACCAAAACGCTCTCGATGACACCATCCACGCAGCCATGCATTCATCTCCAGGATGCGAGTCTCTCTGCCTTGGCCTTTACCCTCAACAGGGAGGATTGAAGAGACCACCACCTGTGCACCTAACTGCTTCACCCTCTGTCCCAGAGCCATGAAGTCACTTTTGATACACTCAGAGGGATACCTGGCAGTATCATTTGTTCCAACATGGATTAGCAACATTGGGTAATTGTCAGTGGACTTGATGAGTCTTGGCAAACTCTCCATAACATCTTGGATTTTGGCACCAGGCAGACAGCATACCTCTCTGGACATCAAGTCTGGTATGCAGATGGACGCCTCAGTACCCCTCAGAAGAGAATCACCAACCACCACTACCCTTCGCATAGCTGTCACAAATGAATATCTGACTCTTAGCTCATAAGAAAAAAGATCAAGATTATTTCTCTAGGCACCCTGCTCCCATACCTTCAAAAAGGAGATTGGCTATGTTCCCTAGATGTAAGTAGCTCAGGTTTGACCTCGGAGGATGATACGCCTCAGTACCGCTCAGAAGAGAGTCACCAACCACCACTACCCTTCGCTTCCTTGTGGTCACTGATTCTGGAACTTTGGGGTTCTTGAGCTCTGGTTCTTCCCTTTCCAGGGATGATTTCACCTCCTCCACTTCCAGGGCTGCATAATGGTTCTTCAGTTCAAGGGCTGGAGAAGTTGGATTGGTGATTCTGCAGGCCCTGGTGACTTCAGTCCATCATTCGTCATTCTGTCGGCATCCATCTTCTCCTCTGCTGGAGAGCTTGGTTGCTGCAAGAAGCATCTCATCAATGTACTTCTCACTGTCTTGAATGCTCCTTAGCCTCGCCACCTCCTCTCTGAGTTCCTCCACTTGTTTCCTCAGAGCTTCAGAATGCAGGTACCCTGCACATGGAACCGGTCCTTCAACTGGCAGTGGGACCTCTGTCTGAACAGAGGCAGAAGCTGTAACGGGGGCAACAGCTTTAGCGATACGATTTTTCCCAGCCATTGTTCAGTTCATGGAGCTTAGGTATCTGTTAAAGCAAAAGAGAGATATCTACCAAAGTACCAGTCAATTTCTCAGCTGTCCTTTCAGAGAAGAAGAAATTAGGCCTTACCTGTTAATTGTCTTTCCTTGAGTACTCTCCGGGCCAGTCCAGGAATCTTGGGTGGTCAATCCGCTCCAGCAGCTGAGGACTGGAAACTGAAAGGTTTTCCTGACAGCCTATCCAGCTCCCCTAGGTGTCAGCTAATCAGTCGCTCAGTAACAAAGCAGATAAGCTAGCCCTGAAAACACCTAGAACCTAAGCAATCAAGAAAACAAAACCAAAACTACGCGCCCGTAGAACAGCAACATAGGAAGAATCGGGCAACGCCGGCTTTTTCAACCAGCTAAGCATGCAAAGATGAATGACCTTATGCTGCAGCCGTAGATAGCTTGTTATATGCAGAAGATCGTATGGATTTTTTTTTTTGTCTCGTATAGTCTGTACTGTTATCGCTAGAGTGTCTGATAGCTCCTTTTCCTCCATTTTTCTTTTTTTTCCTTCTTTTTCTACACCCGTTCCCAAGGGAACCTCAGTAGCCTGTACCACTGCATTGCACAGCGCCCTGCGCAACTACCACCAACCGAAACTGTAGCCGACGACCCCGAAAGACTCGCAGAAATCACACCAAGGGAGGGTCCTGGACTGGCCCGGAGAGTACTCAAGGAAAGACAATTAGCAGGTAAGGCCTAATTTCTTCTTCCTAATCGTCTCTCCAGGCCAGTCCAGGAATCTTGGGAAGTACCAAAGCAGTACTTAAATCTGGGAGGGACCTGCGAGCCCTGCAACAAGTGCCGCCGCGCCCACTCCGGCGTCCTCCCGCGCTTGAACATCCAACCGATAGTGCTTTGCAAACGCGTGCAGGGACGACCACGTAGCCGCTCGACAAATGTCCACCGGCGGAATCAACGCATACTCCGCCCAAGAAGTAGCCTGACCCCTCGTGGAATGAGCTCTCAGACCCAGAGGAACCGGCGTAGCGGACGCCTCATACGCCACGCGAATAGCATGCTTCACCCAGCGAGTGATCGACGCCTTGGAGGCCGCCGTACCCTTTGCTGCGCCTCCGTAAAGAACGAACAACCGGTCAGATCGACGAAAAGACGCGGTCACTTTGAGATACTTACGCAACACACGGCCCAAGTCCAGCCGCCGAAGAGCCCGATCGAAGTCACCGGCTGCCAACCCACCGAAGGTAGGAAGGGAAACCACCTGATTGATGTGAAAAGGAGAAACCACCTTGGGAAGAAAGGAAGGTACCGGTCTCAACACCACCTTCTCCGCTGTAAAGTGAAGAAACGGTTCCTTGCAGGATAGCGCCTGAAGATCGGAAATCCTCCTTGCTGAACACAAAGCCACCAGAAAAGCTGTCTTCCATGACAATTCCCGTAAGTGGTCCGACCTATGACCGACAAATGTCGGAGCCGACAACGCACGTAACACCAGGTTCAAATCCCACGGAGGGACTACCGGATGCCTCGGAGGCCGAATGTTCCTGGCAGCCCGCAGGAAATGGAGCACATCGGGATGGGAAGCAAGAGGCTTGCCTTGTACTTTCCCTCTGTAACAAGCCAGAGCCGCCAGATGAACACGCAAGGTACTAAGCGCCAAACCTTTCTCCAAACCACTCTGAAGAAAATCCAAAATATCCGGTATCAAGGCACTCCCCGGCAAAGCCTTGCGCTCATCGCACCACGCTTCAAACAAACGCCAAACCCTAATGTAAGCCAAAGAGGTAGACCGCCGCTTGGACTGCAAGAGAGTGGCTATCACTGCGGAGGAGTAACCCCTGCGTTGTAACCTACGCCGCTCAAGAGCCAAGCCGTAAGACAGAATCGATCCACGTCCGGCAGGAGCACCGGACCCTGTCTCAAGAGATCGCTGCGTGCGGGTAGCCGGTAGGGAGGAGCTATGAGCAGTCGCATTAGGTCGGCGTACCACGGCCGCCGAGGCCAATCCGGAGCCACAAGAATCACTGGACTGCTGTGAGCTGCCACTCTCTGAATTACTCGTCCCAAGAGTGGCCATGGGGGAAACACATACAGAAGCTGATGTTGAGGCCAGGGCTGCACGAGACCGTCGAGCCCCTCCGACATGTGCTCCCTGCGGCGGCTGTAAGACCGCTCGGCCTTGGCATTGGATTGGGTAGCCATCAGGTCGATAACAGGCCGCCCCCATCTCCGAGTGATCTGCCGAAAAACCGCCTCGTCCAGCACCCACTCCCCGGGATCCAGACGATGACGACTGAGATAATCCGCCTGCACATTGTCCTTGCCGGCCACGTGAGCTGCCGAGATCGCCACAAGATGAGCTTCCGCCCACTGAAACAAGAGCAGACATTCTTCCAGGAGCAGGGCACTGCCTGTGCCGCCTTGTCTGTTGATGTAAGAAACCGTTACCTGATTGTCGGAGAAAACCCGCACTGCTTGCCCGCCCAGGACCTCTACAAAGACCAGCAGGGCGAGGCGAACCGCTCTGAGCTCCAAGCGATTGATCGACCAGGACTGCTCCTCTGCCGACCACACGCCTTGGGTTACTTGACCCAGACAATGGGCCCCCCACCTGGAAAGGCTGGTGTCGGTCGTGAGTAACACCCAGTGCTTCACCTCCAGAGGAACTCCCGCTTGCAGATGAGCCGGCGTCGCCCACCACTGCAAGCTGAGCCGCACGGCCTCCGGACAGACCAACCTGCGCGAGAGAGGATGCTCCTGAGGAGACCAACGGGACAACAAAGCGCTTTGCAGCGGCCGCATGTGAGCCCTGGCCCACGGCACCAAATCCAAGGCCGCCGCCATGGACCCTAGCAACTGCAGGTATCGCCAAGCAGTCGGAGCCTTGACTCGCAGAAACGAAGCCACCTGCCGTAATATCTTCTGCACTCTGTCTTCCGGAAGAAAAACCGACGCTAGTCCCGTGTCGAAGAGAGCCCCCAGATACTTCAATCGCCGCACGGGTTCCAGATGGCTCTTTGCATGGTTGATGACCCAACCTAACTGCTCCAAAAGCTGTACTTCACCGACTCCGATCGCGACGGCGCCCTTATCAACCAATCGTCCAAGTAGGGATGAACCTGAATCCCTTCCTTTCGGAGCGCCGCCGCCACCACAACCATCACCTTGGTGAAGGTGCGAGGAGCCGTGGCAAGCCCAAACGGCAACGCTCGAAACTGAAAATGACCCATGGGCACCGCGAAACGAAGAAACCACTGATGTTCGTTGCGGATAGGAATGTGCAGATAGGCCTCGGTAAGGTCTATGGAAGCCAGAAACTCGCCTGGTCGAACCGAACGAATTACCAATCGTAAGGTTTCCATCCGAAAATGAGATACACGCAAACCGCGATTCACGTGTTTGAGATCCAGAATAGGACGAAAAGAACCTTCCTTCTTGGGAACTACAAAATAAATCGAGTATCGACCTAAGCCGCACTGGTCTGCAGGCACGGGGACTACTGCCTGAAGAGACAACAGTCGACGGAGCGTTTCCGCAATCGCTACCTTCTTTGCCTGCGGACCACACGGCGACAGGACGAACGCGTCGGGAACCGTCTGCGCGAACTCCAAGGCATAGCCGTCTCGGATAACCTCCAGCACCCACTGATCTGTGGTTATACTGGCCCAGGCGGAAAGGAACAGCCGCAACCGACCGCCAACTGGTACCTCCACCTGGACCGGCCTCACTTCATTGGGACTTCTTGTTTGCGGACTGCTGAGCAGCGAAGAAGCCTCTCCCAAATCCTCGGGAACCCCGAAAGGAATGTCCCCGAGAAACAAACCGACCACTCTGATAAGGCGAGAAACGAGCGCCCCGGAATTTGCGAAAGTCCCGACCGTGACCTCGCTTGTGAGGCGCGTGACCTCGCTGTGAGTCCCGACCGTGACCCCGGCTTTGAGGCGCGCGGACGGTCTTCCGGCAGCCGCCCTCCTTTGGAGTCACCCAAATCCTTAACAATCTTGTCCAATGCCTCTCCAAATAACAACTTGCCCTTATACGGCAATTTACTAAGGCGCGCCTTAGAGGACGCATCCGCCGCCCAATTGCGCAGCCAAAGAAAACGCCTAGCCGCTATGACGGAAGCCATAGACTTCGCGGAGATGCGGATCAAATCATAGAAGGCATCGGCTTGATAGGCAGCCGCCGACTCTAGCTTCGCCACATCCGCAGGAGAGTCTTCCACCCTCTCGGAAGACTGCTCCCCCTGCAACTAGCGGATGGAGGCTCTAGACCAGTGATGGCTAACCTTTTTGAGCCCGAGTGCCCAAACTGCCGCACAAAACCAAAGAATTTCCTCAAAGTGCCAGCACGTCAATTTGCATAAATATTTGCATAATGCTAACATACACTAACTTTTAGTAAACATGTCTCTTAATGAGTGTATGGATAAAGACAGACTAAAAGATTTCTACATTACTATAATCCAGTGCCAACCGCCAGGCACATTAGGAACTACTACAAACACTGCCCATTTAGAACCAATAGCAAACCCGCCGTATCCTAACAGCACTACCAGGACTCACAAAGCACCACACCATACCTATCAAAAGGCAACACTGCAAATATTAAACCAATACATTTCAGACAATAACAATACATGACCTACTGGGGAAAGAGAACAAGTGGCAATGTCAAAAAGGAATTACATAAACAGAATACCTCAGCTCAGTTACACAGTTGCAATTGCTCCAGCCACTTTCTTCTGGTTTCTTCATGTTTTCTGCTAACTCTCCATCATCTGCTGTCCATTTGTCCTTTCTTCTCTCTTCTAGTTTTTTTTTCCATTCTCTCTCTCTACATCCGCTTTAACATACTAATCTTTCTCCTTTTGCTCTTTCCTCATTCCTATTTCATCCACTCAAATTTTACCCCTCCATCCTCAATCCCCACTTACTCTCCCAATACCCGGCCAATTGTAGATTTTTTATCCCTCCCACACAAAATATTTTTCCCCTCTCCATTTTACTCTCCCAGCCCCATCCCATTCTAATCCTCCCCCAACATCAGCTCCCTTCTAGTTCCAGCCTCACCCAGCATCCATTCCCTTCTAGTCCCTGCATCAGCCCATTTCCAGTCCTAGCCCCCCATCAGCCCATTTCCAGTACTAGCAACCCCCCAACCCAATACCAGTCCTAGCCCCCCCCCATCAACCCACTTCCAGTCCTAAACCCCCATCACCCATTTTCAGTTTAAGCCCCCCCTATAACCCATTACCAGTCCTAACCCCCATCACCCCATTTCCAGACAGCCCCCATCAGCCCACAGCCCATTAGCAGTCCTACCCCCCAGCCCATTAGCAGTCCTACCCCCCCCCCCCGCCCGCCTGCCCATTAGCAGTCCTAACCCCCCAGCCCATTAGCAGTCCTACCCCCCCCGCCCGCCTGCCCCCCCCTGCCCATTAGCAGTCCTAACCCCCCCCTCCCCTCCCTCCCTGCCCATTAGCAGTCCTAACCCCCCCTGCCTGCCCATTAGCAGTCCTAACCCCCCCTCCCTCCCTCCCTCCCTGCCCATTAGCAGTCCTAACCCCCCCTCCCTCCCTCCCTCCCTGCCCATTAGCAGTCCTAACCCCCCCCCTCCCTCCCTGCCCATTAGCAGTCCTAACCCCCCCCCCCTCCCTCCCTGCCCATTAGCAGTCCTAACCCCCCCCTCCCTCCCTCCCTGCCCATTAGCAGTCCTAACCCCCCCCCTCCCTCCCTCCCTGCCCATTAGCAGTCCTAACCCCCCCCTCCCTGCCCACTAGCAGTCCTAACCCCCCCCTCCCTGCCCCTTCGCAGTCCTAACCCCCCCTCCCCGCCTCCCACCCTGCCCATTATCAGTCCTAACCCCCCCCTCCCTGCCCATTAGCAGTCCTAACCCCCCCCCTCCCAGCCCATTAGCAGTCCTAACCCCCCCCCCCCTCCCTGCCCATTAGCAGTCCTAACCACCCCCTCCCCTCCCTCCCTGCCCATTAGCAGTCCTAACCCCCCCTCCCTCCCTCCCTGCCCATTAGCAGTCCTAACCCCCCCCCTCCCTGCCCATTAGCAGTCCTAACCCCCCCTCCTCCTCCCTGCCCATTAGCAGTCCTAACCCCCCCTCCCTGCCCATTAGCAGTCCTAACCCTCCCTCCCTGCCCATTAGCAGTCCTAACCCCCCCTCCCTCCCTCCCTGCCCATTAGCAGTCCTAACCCCCCCTCCCTGCCCATGAGCAGTCCTAACCCCCCCTCCTCCTCCCGGCCCATTAGCAGTCCTAACCCCCCCTCCCGGCCCATTCGCAGTCCTATCCCCCCCCTCCCTGCCCAATAGCAGACCTAACCCCCCCTGGCAAATTTTTAAAAAAAAAAAAAGCAGGCTCTGGCTGCTGCCGCGGCAGATTGCAATGTCCCGCGGGGCCCCCTCCGCCCGCTAAGCCCCTCTGCAAGGGCTTTCAGATTCGCGAGGGAGAGCATCTCCCTCGCGTCTCTGTTAAGCCCGCAGGGGCTAATGGGAAATTTCCCATCAGTCCCTCGCGTCTAAAGGGGCTGATGGGAAATTTCCCATTAGCCCCTGCGGGCTTAACAGAGACGCGAGGGAGACGCTCTCCCTCGCGAATCTGAAAGCTCTTGCAGAGGGGCTTAGCGGGCGGAGGGGGCCCCGCGGGACGCTGCATTCTGCCCTTGCCGCGTCCGCGGCAGCAGTCAGAGCCAGCTTTTTCTTTTTTTGCGGACCTTCCCGTGTGCCAGCTGCAAGGCCTTCGCGTGCCACAGCTGGCACGCGTGCCATAGGTTCGCCATCGCTGCTCTAGACACATAAGCCCCACAAATAGACGCCTGAAGGGCTAAAGCACTAGAATCAAAGGCTTGCTTCAAAAGTGCCTCTAAACGGCGATCTTGCAAGTCCTTGAGAGCCGTACCCCCTTCTACCGGGATGGTGGTCTTTCGAGTTACCGCCGAAACCAAAGCGTCCACCTTGGGCATACGCAACAAGTCCTTTTCCTCCTGAGGCATAGGATAAAGCTGAGCAATCGAGCATCCCCCCCTGAGGGATGCTTCCGGGAACTCCCATTCTGCCTCGATCATCTGTTTGATAACCCGATGGACCGGGAAGCACTTGCAGTAAGGGATCCTCTAAGGGCTCCTGCTGAACGGCTGGCAGAACTAGATTCAAAGCCGAGAGAGATTGAGAGATCAACGCCCCCAGTTCTTCCTTACGGAACATCCGAAAAACATTGGGATCCTCCCCAGGACCCAGCTCGCCCTCCTCCAAATCCCCAGACCAAGGGTTGCAGCCTGGATCAGAGAGAAAATCACCTTCCGCCAGATCTGGGGAGGGCACACTCGGAAGGACAGGATGCTCCGCAGTTGGATCTTTACAGCAGAGCCCCGCAGAGCCAGTTTCTCCCAAGGGAACCTCCGAGGGAGCTGCCACTGCAGAACCAAGGAGATTGTCAGCACCAGGAAGAGAAAGCCGAGTCTGTTTCAGTAGAAAAGCCTGATGCAGAGCAAGAATAAATTCAAGCGAAAAATAATCACCAGGAGAGCCCTGCACTGCAGGAAGAGGCTGCTGCTTCTGTTCAGGAGCCACCGTCGGTTTTACCGACTTTGATTTCCTCTTGTGAGGCTTAGGGAGAGACGCGGGAGCAGCGGTCTGAGCCGACAAAATGGCCGCCGTTCCCGCGCTCTCTCCCGCCTCAGCAGGCAAAATGGGAGAAGTCCCTGAGGGCTTATCCTCCATAGTACCCACGTGAAAACAAACTCCCTGAAGGGCAAAACCCAAACGCCAACAAATCAAACCGGGAATCGCCCCAATCCGAGCCCCCAACACACAGCAGACGCCGCGGATCCAGGAAACCCCAAAAACGAAACCGAGCCACGCGGTCAGGGACAGGAAGACACACTCCCCAAAACGAAAAGCCCCAAAGGAAACTCACCACATGGAAACTGCTAGGAGGCCTAGCAGTCCTTCAAACACCGCTGCGCCGTCGCTAACGGGGAGCAGATGCGAGGCCGCTGTGAATTGCAGGGAGAGGATACTGGGGCTCCCAGGCCTGCTGACCCGCTGCCGAATCGCACGTCCTTAAAGAGGCAGGCTCTACCCCGTGAGGACCAAACACCGAGGGTCAAGGGGAGCTTTCCCGACCACTAGCGCTAACACCGAGGCATAGCCCCTTCTGCTAATGCACTCTCGATGTTCCAGGTACTAGCGATTCGTGTGTGGCGAGAACTGATCTCTATTGCTGGGTTTTTTTTGGTTTTTTTTTAAGTACAGCCCCTTATCCAAAAACCTGAAGCCAGAAATCAAAACCTAAGAAACCCTTAGTCAAAACTCTGACCCTTTCCTAAAAGAATCACTGGGGAGCTGATCCAAGCACGTCCAGCTCAGCTGCTGAGGACTGTAAGACTGATTAGCTGACACCTAGGGGAGCTGGATAGGCTGTCAGGAAAACCTTTCAGTTTCCAGTCCTCAGCTGCTGGAGCGGATTGACCACCCAAGATTCCTGGACTGGCCCGGAGAGACGATTAGGAAAAAGCAGTTAAATCTCTCTAATTACATTCAAAAGGTGCTGTTCCAAGTCCCTGTGTTTTGTTAAATGGGGGGGGGGGGTGCCCTATAAAGCAAGACTGCTCACTAGGGGTGGGTGGGAGTTGGGGGGTAGGGAGGGAACTAACACCTAATTAGGTGTCAGCAGTTCCCAAGAGCTGAGAAAGTTACTGTAGAGATGGACAGATAAAGGGATACCAGAATCCCCAATATGTAATTGAAGATGGATGAATTTCTTGATACAAAATGTGTTTAGAAGTTTGACTTCTCACCTACTTCCTTTTAAATAGAACAGGATGTCATGGTCATGAGTTCTGTGTAACCGTCTTTAAAATAGATGGAACAGTGTTAACGCAAGCAAAAATAACATAGGCTATGAACTGTGCAACCATAGTTCATTGTACAGTCACTGCTGACAAAACATAATTTTTGCAACTTTTGCAATTATAAATTTCATCTAATATACTGTAATCAGATCTTACTCTGTAAAAAGAACTTTGGTGACACCTTGTGTTATTTCGTGGTTATAATAAATGACTGTTACTTCCTCTCTTTTTCTCTAATAAAAAGGAGCTTTTTAGGAGGAGGACTTTGAATTCAATAAGCGTGGAATTATGCATGTCCATAACCCGCTTGTTGTCTTCCCTCTGAGCTCAAAGACAGTAACACTTGTGTGTGTGATTGTGTTCTGTATTACTCTCTGCCTGTCTCTCACTGCTTGATGGACCAGAGACCTGAAGAGCCGTGGTATTGTGGTTAGATCATGGAGTTTTCTTCAGTTGGTGCTGGACTCGGATCTCTGTGTTCCTTCAGCAGTTGGAAACAGCAGACAAGTCTCAAGGACGCAGGTGGTGGTTGCCGTGAGTGAGTATACTAACGAATTGACAGATATCTCTGTGTATATTGTGATTGTAATGTAAAGTCGGTAAGGTTAATTAGAGATCTCAGTTAGATAAGTGAAGTGAGATGGGGCAAGAGAAAAGGAAGCCCTAATTGTGAAATGAGGCGCAAGTTTTGGTGAAGTGCCCTTATGTTAACATTCGATGACTGCCAGTAACCACAGTTTGCCGTTCCCCCTTGGTGGAAAATTTCAGTAGGACAAATTGTGTTAGTTACAGTATGAGATGGCCCTTAATGATTTGGGGTGACCTCATATCAGTCATGAATGGTTTTGTGGCAGTTTAAGGCTGAAAAGTGCAGCAAGCCACTGACTCTGTGTTTTGAAAAATTTAAAAATCAAGTGTTTAGGATGGATAGTGTAAATATAAAAGAAACTGAAACTTACAGGGAAAAACTTAAGTCATTGCTCTATGAAAAAATAGACAATCAGACAAAGTTTGAAGGACTAATTTTCATGTCATAACTTTAGTATGAAGTTTGTTTTATCTAATTTAGTGGTTAGGGAAGTGTGCTGTGTAGTATACTGCAGTTATAATTTGGAGGTTTCCGGCACAAATAACAGCTTGGCATGACTGCAGTATTAGCAGGAAGAAAGTCTTGAGCAACTGTGGTAAGATTTTCTTTGTTAGCCTTATTGGGAGAAGTTAAAAAAAACCTCTAAAAGTGATTAACTATTCCTCTTACTTGTGTATGTATAGTAAATACGTTTTGTTTTTTAGGTCTGGATCTGAACTTATTTTGGGTTATGAGAATTTATTTACTGATTACATTCTATGTGTAATAATGCAAATGCTGAAAAATATTATTAGAAACATTACTCCTTGGTGTTTATGTCTCTGGATGCTTTGGGGAAAAAATGATTGATGATACATTCTCCAACTTGAATTTCTAGTTATATTTGATGTGAATGAACGGGAAGATCTTCCATGCTTTGATATATTTAGATATTTGATAAAATTGTGTGATGTAATAAAGGTTTAAAAAATTAAGTGTTTTAAAGGAAAGAGAAGTTAGTAACTTAACTGGAAAAAAAGTGAATTGCTAGTCAAGTTAAGTCAAGCAAGTTTGTTTACTTAAAGGGAAAAAGTGAATAATACAATTATATTCAAACAAGTGAATTAAGTAATTAAAACAGTATGGCGAATATATGTATAATGTTGAAAGTTCAACTATGATAGTGTATAAGAAAATGACTGAATGAAATGCTACTGGATATGGAGACTCCTGATAAAGATCAACGATTCCAGAGGAACTACTCATTTATGCGCAGCAGTGAAGCCTGGGTGGACGGTCACTGAAAAAGATTGATCTAAGATGTGCATAGCACAGCCCATGGTGAGAAAGGATGCTGCTGACGAATCTGGAGTGATGACTGGTGTCATGATATGAGGGACTAATCTTTGAATTATTGCTAGATCTACGAGAAGCAGTTGGCCACTGCTGGATGAGGTAGTGCTTACAAGAATAATTGGTAAAGTCTTGCTCTCTGTACACATTTTTATTGAGGCTAAGCAAAGGTAAACAATAGAAACATGATGACAGAAAAAGACCACAAGGCCCATCTAGTCTGTCCTTCCATAACAACAACTACAACAGTCCACTTTTTACCTTTAGAGATCCTCTGTGTTGGTCCCATGCTTTTTTGAACTCAGTCACTGTCCTCATCTCCACCACCTCCACTGGGAGACTATTCCACGGATCCACTACTCTTTCCGTAAAGAAATATTTCCGCATATCACTCCTGAATCTATCTCCCTTCACCCTCATCCCATGTCCCCTCGTAGCAGAACTTGCTTTCAATTGAAAGAGGCTCTCTCCCTGAACATTTATGCCACGGAGGTATTTAAACATCTCAATCATATCACCTCTATCCCGCCTTTCCTCTAAGGTGTACATATTAAGATCCTTAAGTCTGTCCTCATATGCTTTATAATGAAGCCCATTAATCATTTTAGTAGCAACCCTCTGCACTGACTCCATCCTGTTCACATCCTTTTGAAGGTGCGGTCTCCAGCATTGCACACCATACTCCAAATGAGGTCGCACCAAAGACTTATACAGAGGCATTATCACCTCCTTTTTTCTGCTAGCCATTCCTCTCCGTATGCACCCAAGCATCCTTCTAGCTTTTGCCATCGCCTTTTCTACCTGTTTAGCTACTTTAAGATCATCAGACACAACCACGCCTAGGTCCCGCTCTTCTTTAGTGGACAAAAGTACTTCACCTCCTATACTGTATTGCTCCCTTGGATTGCTGCAGCCCAAATGCATGACCTTACATTTTTTAACATTAAATCCCAGCTGCCAAATTCTAGACCATTCTTCAAGCTTAGCTAGATCCCTCCTCATGTTATCTACACCTTCCTGGGTGTCTACTCTATTACAGATTTTGGTATCATCCGCAAAGAGGCAAACCTTACCCGACAGCCCTTCTGCTATATCACTAACAAAGATGTTAAAAAGAATCGGACCAAGGACAGATCCCTGGGGCACACCACTGGTAACATCCTTCTCCTCAGATTGAGCTCCATTTACTTGTACTCTTTGTCGCCTCCCACCCAACCAATTTCTAACCCAAGCAGTAACTTTAGGGTCCATCCCTAGGGTGCTCAGTTTGTTTATAAGTCGCTGTGTGAGGAACAGTGTCAAAGGCTTTACTGAAATCTAAATACACCACATCTAGAGCTCTCCCTCGGTCCAACTCTCTGGTCACCCAGTCAAAGAAATCGATCAGATTTGTCTGACAAGACCTGCCTCTGGTGAATCCATGCTGCCTCGGATCCTGTAATCTGCCGTACTCCAGAAACCTCACTATTTTCTCTTTCAGCAGCGTTTCCAATAATTTACTCACCACCGAAGTTAAACTAACCGGCCTGTAGTTTTCAACCACATCCTTACTTCCGCTTTTGTGTAAAGGCACCACATGAGCCTCTCTCCAGTTCTTTGGCACCACTCCCGACTCCAACGAGGCATTGAAAAGGTCAGTCAGTGGAGCTGCTAGAACGTCCCCAAGTTCCCTCAGTATTCTAGGGTGTATCCCATCCGGTCCCATCGCTTTGTCTACTTTAAGTTGAGCTAGTTTCTCACGAACACAGTCTTCTGAAAATTGTTCAAGATGTCCCTCGCTTCTGTTCTTATTTGTGGGTGTTTTCTGAGGTCCTGCTCCTGGTTCTTCATCTGTGAACACAGAACAAAAATATTTGTTAAGCAATTCCGCTTTATCCTTATCAGCTTCTACATATTCCCCCCCTGCATCCTTGAGTCTGACAACACCACTTTTGCCCTTCCTCTTCTCACTAATATATCTGAAAAATGTCTTATCTCCCCATTTTATTGCATTGGCAATTTCCTCCTCCTTTTGAATCTTTGCCTTCTTGACTACTTTGCTAGCTTCTCTAAGTTGTTCCAAATACAGATGCCTGTCTTCCTTTCTCTGTGATTTCTTGTATTTCATGAAGGCCTCCCTCTTTTTCTTCACTTTTTCAGCTACTTCCTTCGAAAACCATAGCGGTCTCCTGTTCCTTTTGCCTTTATTTACCATTTTAACAAAAAGGTTGGTTGCCTTTAAAATACCCCCTTTCAGTTTTGCCCACTGTTGTTCTACATCCCCCAGCTGTTCCCATCCCACTAACGATTCCCTGAGGTATTGGCCCATCTTCGCAAAGTTAGTCTTCCTAAAGTCTAAGATCTTCACCTTGGAATGGATTCTAACAGCCCTAGTCCTAATACTGAACCACACCATCTGGTGATCACTGGATGCAAAATGATCTCCCACTACAACATCAGAAACACTTTCACCATTGGTAAGCACCAAGTCCAGTATGGCCCCTTCACGTGTGGGGTCTGTTACCAATTGCCTGAATAGTTCTCCTGTAGAGAATCCAGGATCTCCTTACTCCTAGATGATACTGCAGCAGGATAGTGCCAATCAACATCTGGCATATTGAAATCTCCTAGCAGTAGCACTTCCCCTTTCCTAGCAATGCTGCGTATGTCTTCAATTAACTCTCTGTCCACCTCTTCCTCTTGTGAGGGAGGTCTGTATATCACACCAATGCAAATAGATTTCTCTTTCCCTCTTTCTAGTTTAACCCACAATGCCTCCTCTCTCCCTTTTAAGCTCTGTAATTCCAAAGCTTTAATAGTAGTTTTTACATATAGTGCCACTCCTCATCCCCTTCTTCCTACCCTGTCCTTTCTGAATAAAGTATAGCCAGGTATAGTTACATCCCAGTCATGGTTTTCTGTGAACCATGTTCCTGTAACTGCCACTAAATCCAAGTCAGCAACTCCCACCAAAGCTTCAACTTCAGGGATCTTATTTCCCATGCTACGGGCATTAATACACACTGCTTTCCATGTGTTACCCCTCTTACCCATTTCCATAAAGGTATTTAATGTATCACCTACCTGGGGGCTTTTCACTTACCTGGGGGCTTTCTTCACCCATCCCCAACGAATCTAGTTTAAAGCCCTCTTCAGTAGATTAGCCAGTCTACTACCAAAGATGCGTTGACCTTTCTTGGACAGATGGATGCCATCTCTGCTCTGCAACCCTTGGAACAGCATCCCATGGTCTAGGAAACCAAAACGCTCTCGAAGACACCATCCACGAAGCCATGCATTCATCTCCAGGATGCGAGCCTCTCTGCCTTGGCCTTTACCCTCAACAGGGAGGATTGAAGAGAACACCACCTGTGCACATACCTGCTTCACCCTCTGTCCCAGAGCCATGAAGTCACTTTTGATACGTTCCGAGGTATACCTGGCAGTATCATTTGTTCCAACATGGATTAGCAACATTGGGTAATAGTCAGTGGGCTTGATGAGTCTCGGCAAACTCTCCGTAACATCTTGGATCTTGGCACTAGGCAGACAGCATACCTCTCTGGACATCAAGTCTGGTATGCAGATGGATGCCTCAGTACCCCTCAGAAGAGAGTCTCCAACAACCACTACCCTTCATTTCCTTCTGGTCACTGATTCCGCAACTATGGGGTACTTGAACTCTGGTTCTTCCCTTTCCAGGGATGCTTTCACCTCCACTTCCAGGGCTGCAGAATGGTTCTTCAATTCAAGGGCTGGAGAAGTTGGATTGGTGATTTTGCAGGCTCTGGTGACTTTTGTCCAACCATCGACATTCTGTTGGCAGCCATCTTCTCCTGTGCTGGAGAGCCTGGTTGCTGCAAGAAGCATCTCATCAATGTACTTCTCACTGTCTTGAATGCTCCTCAGCCTCGCCACCTCCTCTCTGAGTTCCTCCACTTGTTTCCTCAGAGCTTCAGCATGCAGGCACCCTGCACATGGAACCGGTTCTTCAACTGGCATTAGGACCTCTGTCTGGACCGAGGCAGAAGCTGTAACGGGGGCAACAGCTTTAGCAATACGATTTTTCCCAGCCATTGTTCTGTTTGTGGAGCTTAGGTATCTGTTAAAGAAAAAGAGAGAGATCTACCAAGTACCAGCTGGTTTTGCAGCTGTCCTTTCAGAGAAAAAGCAGTTAAATCTCTTTAATTATATTCAATATTTGCTGGTCCAATTCACTGTAATTTGCTAAAGGGGGAGGTGCCCTATAAAGCAAGACTGCTCACTAGGGGTGGGTGGGAGTCGGGGTGGGTAGGGAGGGAACGAACTCCTGATTAGGTGTTAGCAGTTTCTGAATCTGAGGAGGTTACAGAGTTCAGCAACCTACTGTGCTCCAGTAAAGTTCCCCTAAAACAGCAAAAATGTAAGTAACCTTGCTTTTAAAAAGTATACACAAAACCCTTTTAAGAGCTCCCAGTCAGAGAGCTAGCAATGTAATAAAAAAAAAAAAAAAACCAAATAAAGAAACCCTCAAATCCTTACTTACTGTTTGATGTGTGGAGCCCTGGTTAGGAAAGCCATCTATGTCACATGATTTTGTATAACTATTTCTTCCAATGAACAAGATGGAGCTCACCTATGGACCAGATGTGCCTAGGACTTTGAAAGAACATCTGCAAAATGAAGCCTACTGTAGAAGATTATTCTGGAATTGGACATGTTTCAACTACTGCTCTTTAGTAATGATTCTTTCTAGAATCAAAGGGAGGACTGTAGAGATGGACAGATAAAGGGATACCAGAATCCCCAATATGTAATTGAAGATGGATGAATTTCTTGATACAAAATGTGTTTAGAAGTTTGACTTCTCACCTACTTCCTTTTAAATAGAACAGGATGTCATGGTCATGAGTTCTGTGTAACCGTCTTTAAAATAGATGGAACAGTGTTAACGCAAGCAAAAATAACATAGGCTATGAACTGTGCAACCATAGTTCATTGTACAGTCACTGCTGACAAAACATAATTTTTGCAACTTTTGCAATTATAAATTTCATCTAATATACTGTAATCAGATCTTACTCTGTAAAAAGAACTTTGGCGACACTTGTGTTATTTTGTGGTTATAATAAATGACTGTTACTTCCTCTTTTTCTCTAATAAAAAGGAGCTTTTTAGGAGGAGGACTTTGAATTCAATAAGCGTGGAATTATGCATGTCCATAACCCGCTTGTTGTCTTCCCTCTGAGCTCAAAGACAGTAACACTTGTGTGTGTGATTGTGTTCTGTATTACTCTCTGCCTGTCTCTCACTGCTTGATGGACCAGAGACCTGAAGAGCCGTGGTATTGTGGTTAGATCATGGAGTTTTCTTCAGTTACCAAAGCAGAGTTTTAAACCTACCCCACTAAAGAAAATATGTCTACTAAAGCATCAAAAAGATTGTAACTTTCTTTTAAAAATATACTAAAACCCTTTTAAGAGCTCCCAGTCAGAGAGCTAGCAATTAAAAAATAAATAAACCCTCAAATTCTTACCGTTCTTTGAACTGTATATCCCGTTAGGAATGCCTCCTCTGTTGCACACTGTGAGAGAAGGGAAGTGACCTCCTGCAACAACAGAGCGGTGAGAGGGGGCTGAGAACAGAACTCTCGTGGACGAGATTAGTGGGGTAGACTTCAGAAGTGAAGTTTGTACCCTTCCCGTACTATGGAGAGAGTCTAGTGCTCTGATCTTACGAGATGCCACCTGTGAGCAAAGTGACAGTCTGCCGGGAATGCAGATGGGATCTGGAATCTCCAGAGGCAGGACAGCTATGTTCTCCAGAAAGGAGTCAAAGACCCTGAGGAGGTTGGGTCTGCTGGGGTGGCTGAGACCTGGGAGTCTGAGCCTTTCTCTGCTGTTTTGTTTGCTGCTGCCCCTTCTGGGAAGCATGGATGGGACAGTGCTTCGCAGAGGTTTAAGAAGGGTTGTACTTCTTTTTCTTATTGAAAAAAGGTTTCTTCTATGTCTTTTTCTTAGCTAGGTTGGCAGTAGATCTAGAAAGTCTATCGATAGTGGTGTTCTCAGATTCTAGCTGAGAAGCTTTATCCTGCCAGTCCTTGCCAAAAAGGTTTTCACCCGTGCAAGGTAGATTTCCCAGCTTATTTTGAAACCACTGTTCAAGATCTTGAAGCCAAGCAATCCTGCGTGCACCAATGCATATAGCCGAAGTTCTGCTGATGCATTCAAAACAGTCAAAAGTTGCCCTGTTAACAAATTTTGAATCATTTTGGGCATGCTTCACAAGGGTGAGATAATCAGCTCTCTTGTCATCAGGAAGAAGAGGAGCCATCAACTCCAAATCCTTAGCCACCTCCCTAAGGAACATACCCATATAGAGTATGTAGGAAATGATTCTGGCCGATTCCATGGAGGCCTGAATATATCGACGACCAAAAGCATTGAAGGTTCTCGATTCCCTGCCTGGAGGGTTCGAGGAATGTGTCTTAGCACGTTTTATTCAACACATTGCTGATTCCACCACCATGGAATGGTGTGGTAATTGCGTATTCTGAAAGCCGAGACACACCGGTACCCGGTACATTGTATTGAGTCATCGAGTATGTGGAGAGATGGTTTGCGGTGTCTCTCACATACGAAGCATAAGGTCGTGAAGTATTCAATGAATAGGGAGAGTAGCAGCTTCCTTTGGAGCTGCAGGATTTTGAAGGATTTCACGCTCTTCAGCCTTAGGTTCTTTCTCTGAAGTCACTGTTATGGACAGACCCCGAGCAACATCGCGAATAAAGTCTTGGAAAGACATGTCCTCCGGAGGGGACATGAGACATTGTGGGGACGGTGATGGGTCCTCCGGGAGAGTTCTCATTTTACGGGTACCAGCCGATTCATCGTCCAACGAATCGGAGTCAGAAGACTCAAAGTATCGACGGGCAGGGTGCTCGTGCTCTGTACTAAATACCGCTCGAAGCCGGTAGCTGAAAACTGCAGTGTCGGAACCTCGGTACCGGAAACAGATTTGAGGGCTGGCATAAGTGGTAGCATGGTAAGTGGCAAAAAACTCAATGCAGGCTCTTTCGGTACCGTTGTTGGTACCAATGCCTGAGGAATCGACTGTAAAGGCTTTACTGGTATGGAGGCTGCCAGTAAGGCCGCTAACTTCGCTCGATAGCCAGGATACGTTGATCCATGGAGATTGCTGGTGCTTGGGTATTGGTATTGGAGTTGCAGGTCATGATCCCTGAGCATGGCACCAAGAACTCTCCAGAGGTGGAGGCCTCGGGAGCATCCTGGGACCGCACTAAGGCTTTGGAGGCAAGGACCTCCCGCTGGGGTTGTTTGGCCGGTGTGTCCTCCTCCAGGGCAACGCCCAAGGCATCTCGATGCTTAGAAGGAGATCTACCCTTGCAGGACCAGCTAGTCTTCGATGAAGACCTAGGTTTCGACACCTGAGATCCTTGAGAGAAATGAAGCTCTCGATGATGTTGATGCTACCGACATTGCATCAGTGGCAAAGAGGGTGCCCAGTTTTGCAGCTCTGTTCTGTAGGTCTCTCTTTGTCATCTTCCTACAGAGAGGACATTCTGACGGTTAATGATCTGGTCCCAAACATTTTAGACACCAGTCATGGGTGTCCGTGGCCGAAACTGTACTGTCATATTTGGAACACTTCTTAAAACCACTGGCTGGTTTTTCCAATTTGGGAAAAGGGAAAGGCCTAAGCCTAAGATGGCGTCGATGCGCCCTGAAGGAAGAAAGTTTTCTTCCCTCACTAAATTTTTTTTTTTGAAAGAAAGAAAGTACCAACGGGGTCGATACCAGCGTTAACGGGAAGGCAGACGCGAACATAAAAAATAAGAAAAAAAAAATTTCTGTGGTGACAGGAATTGCTTCTTGTCGGCTTCACGGAAAATGAACTGAGGAGGGAGAGCTGGAAAGGTGGAAAGGCACTGGCACTATTGGACACTGGGGAGCGTTCCTGAGCGGGCTCCGTCGGTACCGATGTCACCCATATGTGAAGACTACATTCCTGCTTGTTCCTGGAGATCCTCCTTTCCTTTAAGAGGTTTAAGCATTTATAAAGCTACGATTATCCCAGGGGTGAGTGGGTGGGAGCTGGGGAGGGAGGGAGGGAAAGAAGTCTTATTAAAATCTGGCTGCTACACAGTCCCCTGTCCTTGCTTCTAAGGTAATCTGTGACCAATTTAAAGCTTCTCAAGTAGAGTCAGAGAACACTACTCTAAAGAGACTGTCCAGAGTTACAGCTGACCTTGCTAGGAAAAAAACATCTGCAAGTAAGTTTTTCTACAACAACAATAATAAGTTCTTCTCTTCTTATTCACCTGCTTCTCAGTACCAGGTTCAGGCCCCACAGAAGAGGCAGCAGCCTCCTAAGCAACAGAAGAAGCCACAGGTGGCTAAATCTCAACCAACTCTGCAGCTACAGTCTGCGCCTGGTTTTTAAGTGGAGGAGTGGCCTATTGGTTGGGGCAAGGTACTTCAGGCCGGAAGGTTGGGGGTTCAAATCCCACTAGAGGACAGCAACCTTGGGCCGGAAGGACTGGGGTTTCTAGTCCCACAGGTGCTCCTTGTGGTCTTGGGCAAGCCACTTAACCCTCCATAGCCCATGTTCCCTGTAAAATAGTTATCTCCAAGTTATAATGCCCTGTTCAATGTAACTTCAGTTTGTTCAATGTAAACCGCCTTGATATCATGAAAGGCAGTATATAAGAAATGTTAAAAAAATAAATAAATAAATAAATAAAACAAACTCTTTCCTAGATGACATTGCCATCCTGCCTCTGGAGGAACCCCACCCCCTCCACATAGCAGGCAGACTGTGTCACTATGACCACAGATGGCATCTCACCACCTCAGAGCAGTGGACACTAACCATAATCCAGGAAGGGTACAGACTACATCTACAGACTCTGCCCCCCTCCACTTTCACGGGGGAATATCAAATGCAACCTCTACTCACTGCTCTCCTACAGGACAAGTTGTCCTCTCTTCTGTCTCAGGGTGCCATAGAAGTCGTCCCCACATCCCAACAGGGAATGGGCTTCTACTCTCTGTACTTCCTCATCCCAAAGAAAACGGGAGGGTACAGGCCCATTCTGGACCTCAGAAACCTCAACAAGTTTCTAGTCCACGAAAAGTTCAAGATGATTTCCCTTGGGACTCTTCTTCCCTACCTCCAGTCAGTACTGACTCTGTTCTCTATATCTAAAAGAAGGGTACACATATATCCTCATCCACCTGGGACACAGGAAGTTTCTACACTTCACTTTTCAAGGAAAACATTACTAATACAGAGTCCTCCCCTTCGGACTCATCTCTGCCTCAAGAGTCTTCAAAACGTGCATGGCAGTCATAACCGCATACCTAAGATCTCTGGGGATATTGTCTTCTCCTGCTTAGATGACTGGATAATAAAAGCAGACACCTCCCAAGGGGTACTGCTCTCCTTGTATTGCACCATCACAGTACTACAACACTTGGGCTTTGTTATAAATTTCCCAACGTGCCAGCTCACTTCAACTCAAAAACTAGAGTTCATTGGAGCCCTTCTAGACACCCAACAGTCCATGACATTCCTGTCCCAGCTCTGCTGTGCCCGTCTAGTTGAACTAGTGTCCCAGGCACTCCTATGAGTACAACTGACCACCTGAAAGATGCTACAGCTCCTTGGACACATGTTCTTCCATATGCCCGACTATATATGCAGATAGCCCAGTGGACTCTTGCCTCATAGTGGAGGCAGGCCTCAGGCTGTCTCCGGGACAGGATCCAAGTCACTGTCTGTCTGACCACATCCCTTCAGTGGTGGTGTTCTCCAGAAAATCTACTCATAGGGCCACCTTTTCAGATGCCTCCACTAAAATGCACCCTGATGACAGATACCTCCAAACTGGGTTGAGAAGCTCACCTGTGCAACCTGACTACACAGGGGCTCTGGACAACGCAAGAGTTACAACTCCAGATCAATCTCCTGGAATTCTGAGCTATCTCGAATGCCCTCAGTGTGTTTAAACACCACCTCAGGGCACAATAGGTCCAAATCAGGATGGACAATCAGGTTGCCATTTTCTATGTGAACAAGCAGGGAGGAACAGGTTCCTGGGCCCTCTACGAGGAGGCGCTACACCTGTGGTCCTTTGCCATTGCTCAACATATAAACCTCCAAGTAGTGTATCTCCCGGGAGAGTCAAATATCTGGGCAGATAGACTGAGTCGCATCCTTCTTCCCCACGAATGGTCTCTCCATCCGGACACAATGTCCTACATCTTCCAGACCTGGGGAACCCCAGACATAGATCTGTTCATGACTCCCCAAAATGCCAAGTTTCCTTGCTTCTGCACAAGAACTCAGACATCCATCAACCAATCAGTGGATGCCTTACACCTGCACCTAAGGTCGGCATCTGCTTTATGCTTTCCCTCCTATACACCTCATTCCCAAGACACCTTTCAAGCTTCATTTGGACAAAGGCTCCATGATACTCATAGCCCCCCACTGGCCTAGGCAACCATGGTTTCCTCTGCTACTATGTCTGACTTAGACGCAACCTCTGCGATTGGGATCGGTGCCCGATCTCCTTTCCCAGGACGACAGCTCACTACTCCATCCCAATCCATAGTCTCTCCATCTCACAGCTTGGCTGCTGAGAGCATAGCTTTCCAAGGCCTTGATCTTACCCAAGAGGTTAAGGAAATCCATTTGGCTTCTAGGAAGCCTTCCACCAGACATTCAAGTGGCATAGATTTTCTGTCTGGTGTTTCCAGAAGGATCTCGATCCCTTTTCTGCTCCAGTGGAGTCACTCCTCCAGTATCTCCTCCATCTGTAATTGACAGGTCTGAAGACCAACTCGGTGAGAGTCCACCTCAGTGCAATTGCAGCCTCTCACCACCTAATGGATGGACAGCCCATCTCCTCTCAACCGCTAGTAGGCCCATTTCATGAAAGGTTTTCTCCTATCCCAACCACCCATTAAGCCACCTCCGGTAGCTTGGGACCTCAACGTTGTTCTAGCACAGCTTCTCAAGCTGCCCTTTGAACCATTAGCCACAATCTCACTAAAGTTCCTGTCTTGGAAGGTAATCTTCCTAATTGCCCTCACTTCAGCTAAATGCATTAGTGAGCTTCAGGCTTTAGTGGCGGACCCACCCTATACCTGGTTCCACCAAGACAAAATCGTCGTTTAGGACTCACCCACATTTTATGCCAAAGGTGGTGTCTCCTTTTCATTTAAACTAGTCAATTTTCCTTCCAGTCTTCTTTTCCAAATTGCATGCATCTTGAGCGGAAGCAACCCTCCACATTCTTGATTGCAAGTGTGCGTTGGCTTTCTATCTCCAAAGGACTCGAGATCACTGCAAAGCCTTGCAGCTGTTTATCTCCTTTGACCCTAGTCACCTGGGTCTCCTTGTATCTAAACACATGCTCTCCAGATGGATAACGGACTGCATCTCATTTGCTTATGACAAAGCAGGACTCTCCCTGGAAGGGCATGTCGCTGCTCACATCGTTCATGCCATGCAACCTCAATGGCAAACCTACGCTTGGTGGCTATTGACAAGATATGCAAAGCAGCAACTTGGTCTTCTGTCCATACCTTTGTTGCCCATTATTGTCTGGCTAAGGACTCCCATCGGGATGCCATGTTTGGGCAGACTGTACTCTAGCACCTCTTGCAGACTTAGAGGCAACATCTACCTCCGTTCCAGACTTTGAAAATACCAGAAATCCATGAGGGATTCATGACCTCTTCAAGCCTACTCCAAGGCAAACCTCCAACGGTTCTGAGGTCACTTCATCTGGCATCTGGAGCTAGGGAGTCCCATATGTGAAGACTACGTTCTTGCTTGTTCCTGGAGATAGCGTAGTTACTCACCTGTAACAGATGATCTCTGGGAACAGCAGGAATTTAGTCTTCACAACCCACCCTCCTCCCCTAGGAGTTGTAGGGTTTCTTTTTCTCTCCTTTCTCAGCTACAAACTCAATTGAGGAGAGGGCATTGGGAAGGTGGGAAGGCAGTCACAGTGGAGTGCTCCCAAAAGCTTTCCAATTGGATGCTGGGGAGCGTGCCTGCATGGGCTCCACCAGTACTGATGTCACCCATATGTGAAGACTAAATTCCTGCTGTTCCCGGAGATCACCTGCTACAGGTAAGTAACTATGCTTTACGTAAAAGGCAAATGAAAAAAATAGAGAAAAAAAGATGAAATAGGAGGATCCA
The DNA here is from genome assembly GCA_033557465.1 of Ichthyophis bannanicus. Classification (NCBI taxonomy): domain Eukaryota; kingdom Metazoa; phylum Chordata; class Amphibia; order Gymnophiona; family Ichthyophiidae; genus Ichthyophis; species Ichthyophis bannanicus. Next base: position 272,350,423 of record CM066043.1, on the reverse strand, counting down.
TGTCGGAGAGAGATATAGGGAAGGAAAGACTGAAGACAGGGAGTATGAAGAAACAGAAAATGGAAACGAGATTCTGGAAAAGGACTTAAATGTGCATTTCTTAGAGTTCAGTAGGGGAGGAAATGCATTTCTGTTTCTCTTTCTTCGATGTTCCACAGCTCAGTGCCTGTTTTGGGGGTTTTCCATTTCCATTTGTTTGCATAATTTTTTTCCAATTGGTAGTTTCTTATTCTTTGCTAGGTACTGGTCTGTGTTTCCCAGTGGATGTAGCAGACTATATTTGAATTCAAGAAAGCATGGAACAAACACAGAAGATCTCTAAAGGAAAAAAATGGACCGTAGAGCTTAATATATAGAAGGGCAGACTGGCTAGGTCATATGGTCTTTATCTGCTTTCATATTTCTATGTGCAGCCAAGGTGAAGGATTCTGTTAAAATGTTGGTTCTGTGTAGGAATCTATAGTAGTTCAACTTATTCCTATTAGAGGTTACTGGTGTTCTAGAATATTTGCAGTGCTGATTTTTCATGGGTAGGGTTGAGTTCCTGTATTTGGTGCTGGTGTTGTGTCCATTTGCAGGGTTTTGTGTTATGATGCACTAAGTTTGGCAGTGGAGGGAGTTGATGGTGTTGTCACTGATGAGAGACCAAAATTTAAATGAAATCTTGTTTTGTATGTTGAGTTGTAAAGTGAAAAACCTTACTTCTGCTCTGCATCTATTGTTGGGAGAGTTTTATTGGCAAATGCATAATTAACCTATGTATTTTCAACAAATATACAGATATTATTGAGCTGTTTAAATTGCTAAATGGCCAGATATTTGTGGGCCATGTTAAGGGAGGAGCAAGAGTAGGCCAGAAAATTGACCAGACTGAGCAATATTCAGCCACTATTCAGGTAAGATGCATGTTTATTTTAGGTCTGCCAAACAGCAGGCCTAGAAAAGCTGCACAAGACATTCAAAATATTGTTCATCGCATATCATTTTTGGATATATTAACATCTTTGGTTAGCACATTGCTGTTTATGGATTCTGTGGTGATACCTTGAACTAGCAAGTCATTATGTTGCTGTTCTTTCAATTTGAACATTGGTTTTAGTGTTTTACCTAAAAGATCAGAAGTGAATCTTTTATGGTAACAGTGCATTGCTATTGCCTGTTGCATTGGGCTAGTCACAGTTAGAATGCAAAACCTCATGATTTTAAAGTTACTGTTGTCTGTGAACCTTTTCGTGTTTTCTCTGTCTTCTTCTCAGAATAAAATTGGGTTTAACCTTGCTACCGCAGTTTATGTTTGTTCATAAATGATTTATAGCAGTGCCTGTACGTTTGCAATTGGGGGCATGATGGCCCCTTTAAAAGTTGTGTAATGGAATGTAAGGTCATACCTTATAAATACTGAGGCTGCACCAGCTCCATCAACCTGGATACTTTGTAACGTTGGCAATTGATCCTCGTGCCTCGATACTTTGTAACTTTGGCAATTGCTCTAATGATACCAGGGTGCTTGTCTGATGGTTAAAAAGGTTAGTTCATTTTTGTATAGTATAAACTGCATACCGTTCAGGGTGCGAGCTCTAGTAAATGTTCTTTGTAGCAGAACATTTGGGTTTTTCTGGTGGTTGCTATCGTTCAGGATTGCACTTGGGTATGTTAGGTCTAGTATACTCCATTATAACCAGCTGTTTTGAAGCATACCCTGGTAGTGAACAATTGATGAGCTTGGTTTAACCTGAATATTTCTCGTACACCTAGTAGGTTTATCTTTTGATTATGAATTTGATTTTTCTAGGTTTTTGTGTTATAGAAGCTCTAATTATCCTGAATGCTGTTTTTGTGTTCTTAAGGCTATATATATATATATATTTTATTTTATTTTTTTTTTTGTGTTCAAAATAATTTCACTTTGTTGCCTTCTGGGATAGTCTCTTCTGTCAGTTTCTTAATATTGGGATTATGTAGGTGAGGGTACTATGTTCCATTTAAAAACTACAATACTTGTCCCTGCTTTTTTACAGCATTTGTCCGTTTATAAAGAACTTCATCTGATTACCCCCTGAAAAAGCTCAGCAAAATGCCTTTTGGTGTCATCTGTGGCGTTGGGATTAGTGGTACAGCATACAGGTCAGTGTGCCTGTTATTTAAATTACTGAATGTATCCTGGGCTATATTACAGAGGACTATAGAATGCAATCATGATATGCAACAAACAATGTTGTTGTAAGAATAAGTAACAACAACGATTGATCCAACACTGGTTTAAAATTCAAGAAAATTCCTTTTTATTTTAAAATCAAAATTGTTTTAATTATTTAAATCAATTATTTAATTTTTTTGGATCTGTGATGTGAAGAGCATGTTTGTTTGGCAAATAACTTTATATGCCTTTGAATCACTGCTCAAAAATCTGAGATCCTTTTTCTCCTGATTTTTCACATTTGTATATCATCACAATCGATCTATGTGAAAAGTTATATAGTCACACCACAATATTTTGAATGAAGGTGACTTGTGTAACTTTTCTGTTATTTCCATTTCATTTGGGGATTTGGACTTTGTGTGTGTGAAATAGCAAGCCTAGCCTAAGCAGATAGTTTGTTCACCAATACTGTAAAAAAAAAAAAAAAAGTATGCAAACATTTCTGGCCCCGGCCCCGTCCCCCAGGTCACTTTGGACCCTGGCCCCACGCACATTTCTACTTCTTTTTTATTTACAAATTAAGCCCTGCTAAAAGACTAACCCAACAGGTATATTCTGAGGGAAAAAAAACAAAACAAAAACATCTTTGATGTGTACCCAGAATGTACCAAAGAACAGACAGTAGTCAAATACAATCTACTTTACTGGCATAAAACTTATTAACAATGTGTTACAGAATAGAATATAACAGTATTTACAACAAAATAAACCACATGAATAACCATAGAGCAGTCATTAACACAAAGCATGCAGAACATCCTTGCCTGGTAGCACTATAATAGGACTATAGGCATTCCCAGGCCACAGTACAAAAGCTAGTATGAAAAATAAAAATTAGGTGAAACAGTTCAGGACACAGAAAAAAACACTGTCAGATATTTTTACAGTCTCTTGATAAGTTCATTTTGCAAATCTGTGAATTTAGGTGCATAAAAATTATAAATCAGTCTGTATGCTGTGGGGACAACAAACTTCTCAGAGCCTTTCTTGGCTGGACTCTTTCTGGGCTTAACAAGCCCAATATTCAGCGGTGGTGGCTAGCGCTTGTGCACTTGTAAACAGCATAGCCATCACCACTGAATACTAACCCCAGCACCGGCGTTGAATACCTGGGATAACTGCAGGCTCCAAAGGTGGCGATATTGAGCCACTGCTCAGTTAGCTTCCGCAGGTCAAGTTAGGCCAGCATTTGCCATGTCTGACTTTACCTGCGAGTTACTAACTGGGCAGCGGCTCAATATCACCGTTTCCTTGTTAGCGACAGGTGCCACCTCTGCTCCACCCCGGAACACCCATAACACACCCCAACTCTAACCGTATTGCATCGGGGCATGTAGCAGCTGCACAGAGGAGATTCAGCGACATTAACCAGGTCAGTGCCACCAAATATCCTACTAACCAGCATTTACCTGGTTTGCAGGTCTGCAAACTGTGTAAATGCCTTTGAATATTGGGCCCAAAATTCTTAGCTCCAGACCACTCCCTTCACCTGAGCAGGGAAAGCGTAGTTACTCACCTGTAACAGGTGTTCTCAGGGAACAGCAGGAAGCAGTCTTCACATATGGGTGACACTGACGCCGATGGAGCCTGCGCGGAGCATTTCCCCAGCTTTCAAAGAAAGCCTTTGGGAATGCTATCACACATGCATGGTCCCCTTCCCACCCAAGGGTACTATCATGGTCAATCAGATGACACAGTGAAAAAGGACATAAAAAAATGTAGGGAGGCAACTCCAAGGGGAGGAGGGAGGGTTGTGAGGGCTGATTCCTGCTGTTCTCGGAGAACACCTGTTACAGGTGAGTAACTATGCTTTCTCCAGGAACAAGCAGGAAGTCAATCCTCAAATATGGGACTCCCTAGCTCCAGGCTGCCGAGGACCAAACCACGACAGCACCAACGGCGACCAAATGGGTAACCATGAGTTGCAGGTGGTGAGACCTGATAGAGAGACTCTGCAAGACCCTAGCGTTCAGTGACACTATCACACCGGCAGCCTGAACCTAGAAGAGTCAGAGGGCAGGAGTTGCCTATACCCTGAAAATATTATGGATTACTGACTGCCCGAAGGCACTGTCACTGTGCGACTCACTCTCCAGGCAGTAATAAGCTACAAACGTATGAATCGAAGACCATGTGGCGGCCCTGCAGATTTCCGTCACTGACACTGAGCAGAGGTTGGCTACCGACGTAGCCATAGCCCACACACAATGTGCAATGATCCAGTACTCAAGAGAGAGGCCCACCCGCTCATAGGCGGGGGCAATGCAGTCCGCCAACCAAGTGGACAGAGTTTGCTTCATTACCAGAAGCCCCAGTCTACTGGGGTCATATGGCACAAAACGTTGAGGAGCTTTGCGGAGTCCTCTGCAGGTAGAAGGACAGGGCCGCTTACAGTCTAGCGAATGCAATATGATCTCCTCCCTGCTGTATGGAGTCATGGAAAACAGGTGGAAAGGACCACATCCTGGTTGAGGTAGACCACATTGGGGAGGAATTTGGGGTGTTTGAGGAGCACTACCCTGTTCTCATAGAATCTTGTATATGGGGGATCTGCCACCAAGTCCTGGAGTTCACTCACTCTCCAAGTGGACGTGATGACCACAAGAAAGACCACTTTCCAGGAGAGGTACCTCAAATAGCAGGTGACCAGAGGCTTGAAAGGCAGTCTGGTGAGTTGGGAGAGCACCACATTAAAGTCCCATTCCGCCGTCAGAGGGCGGAGAGGGGGCTTTGATAGCAAGAGTCCCCGGAGGAACCTGGAAATCAGGGGCTGGCTTGAGAGAGATTTGCTCTCTACAGGGTGATGGTGAGCAGTTATGGCATTCAGGTGCACCCTCACTGAATTAAACTGCAGGCCGGCGTGCAAGAGGTGCAGTAAATACTGTAGCACTAGTTGCATATGGCAGGAGAAAAGGTTCTCTCCTTTCTCTGCACACCAGACGGAGAATCTTCTCCATTTTGAAGGCGTACGCTTGTCTGGTGGAGGGTTTTTGGGAGGCCAGGAGGTTCTCCTTGACTTTCCCCAGGAGATTGAAAGGAGCTAAGACTACCCTTTCAGCAGCCGTGCCATCAATGTTAGCGACCCCAGGTTGGGGTGCAGGAAGAAGCCCTCCTTCTGGGACAGGAGGTCTGGATCCCAACCCAGCAGGACTGGGAGTACCACCAACAAGGAGAGCAGCAGAGGAACCAGGGTTGTTGGGCCCATCTGTGGGTGATCAGAATTACTGATGCCTGCTTGCTCTGGAACTTGAAGAGGGTCTTGGCCACCAGCAGTGTCAGTGGGAAGGCATAGAGGAAGCCCTCGGACCATGGGATCAGGAAGTCATCCACTGCCAATCTCTCTGGGTGCGGCTAGCGTGAGCAAAAGCAGGGCAGCTGCGTGTTGTCCAGGGAGGCGCGAGCAGGTCCATCACAGACCTGGCCCCAGAGGCAAAAGGGTCTTTTTGCCACCCTGAAGTTCAGACGCCATTTGTGTGGGCAGAGGACTCTGCTGAGTTTGTCCTGGAAGGTATACTGCTCGTAGAAGCATTTTGAGGTATACCGCAAAGGAGTGGAGAGCCACCGCTTCCTGGCAGAAGGAGTAGGAACCCGTGTCCCCCTGCTTGTTCAAATAAAACATGGCAACCTGGTTGTCCATTTGGATCAGCACAAGGTGCTTGCACAGGAGGTGGCGGAATGCTCTCAAGGCCAGGAAGATGGCTCGGAGTTCTAGGAGGCTGATTGTAAGAGCGACTCCTCCTGTGACCAGCTGCCTTGAGTGCAGAGGTCTCTACAGTGTGCCCCCCAACCCAGGAGGGAGGCATCTGTGGTCAGGACCCCCTGTGGTGCAGGTGCCTGGAATGGAATCCCTGCTTGGAGGTGGTGTAGGGACTGCCACCAGTTGAGGGAGTCTGCCAGTTGGTAGGTGACCCTGACCCTGTTGCGCAACCTGCCTATGCTCTGAGTCCACTGGGAGTGGAGGCGCCACTGGGCTGCCCACATGTGCAAGCAGGCTAGAGGTGTGACATGGACTGTGGAGGCCATGTGGCCCACTAGGTGGAGGAGGAGGAGGGCTGATACAAACTGGTGAGTCTGCACCTCTCCTGCCAGCTGCACGAGGCAATGTGCTCTTTCCTTTGGGAGGAAAGCCTTGACCTGTAATGTGTCCAGCTGGGTACCTATGAATTCCAGGTTTTGGGCTGGAGAGAAGAGGGGTTTTGGGTAGTTGATGATGTACTCTAGGTGCTGCAGGACGTGGATTGTTCGCCCTGTGGTCTGGCTGGCCTCGGAGGCTATGCTGCCTCTGATGAGCTAGTTGTCCAGATAGGGGAAGACAAAGACCCCTTGTAGGTGCATGTGGGCGGCCATGGACTCCCAGGCACTTTGTAAAGACCCTTGGCGAGGAGGCCAGGCCGAATGGAAGCACCCTGTACTGATCGTGCTCTCCTCCCACCACAAACCGTAGGTACTGTCTGTGGGATGGGAAGATCAGGATGTGGATATATGCATCCTTTAGGTCTAAGGAGCACAGCCAATCTCCCTGATGGAGGTAGAGCAGCAGAGTTCCAAGGGAGAGCATCTTGAACTTCTCCCTCACCAGAAACTTGCTCAGGTTTCGCAGGTCTAGTATGGGCCTGAGGCTCCTGGTTCTTTTGGGGACAAGGAAATACCTGGAGTAGAAACCTTTTTCCCAGAAATGCCTGGGTACAGGTTCTACCACCCTGTCCATGAACAACCCTGCGAGCTCTGAGAGGAGCAAGGCCTGGTGAAGGAGACGCCACACCAGCTCTCCTGGGAAGAACCCCTGGTGTGTTTGCTGGAACCTGAGGCAATAACCCTTCTTTACCACCTATAGGACCCACTGGTCCATGGTGATCCCAGCCCCCCTGTGGGCAAAGAGCACTAGGTGGCCCCCTGTGGGCAGGGGAGGGTCTTCCGGTGGAGAGAAGGCCCTGCCCGGGGAGTCAAAAGCTTCCCCCAGGCTGGATGGGATCTGGTGGTTGAGGTTTCTGAGTCTTCGGCTTGTTGTGCCCATGACCTTGATTCTTGGGCTGGGAGCCCTGTTGCTGTTGCCCCCAGTAAGGTTGGTAATGGCCCTGGTGAAAAGACCCTTTTTTCCTCAGGAAAAGTGGTCTTTTTCCTGATGGTTTCTTCGGGGGAAGGGTCAAGGTTTTCCTCGAGAGCTTCTGCCTGGTTACAACCTCGGCCTCTATCTCAACCGCCTTGTCAGCCATAGGTTTGCCAAACAAGTTTTCCCTGGTGCAAGGGACATCGAGCAATTTCTCTTGCAACCATTGCTTGCGGTCGGAGGTTTGCAACTAGGTCTGGCGCCGGGCCCCAATTCCTGCTGCTGCTACCCAGGCTGCGGATTCAAAGCCGTCATAGGCGACGCAGGATAGGAACTTTGAGCAGTCCAGGATCCCGGCTGTCAGGGCTTGGAACCTCTGAAGGGGTTCCCCAGCAAGGCCTGCAGAGAAGCCAGCCAGTTCTTGGATAAAACCCTTGAGGTATATGCCTATGTACAATTCATAGGCCTATATCCAACAGCCCAGTATGAATCCCTGGAAGCACTTGCGCCTGAGGGCATCAAGGGCTCAGGCCTCTCTCTGCCTAGGACAGGGGTCTGCAACCTTTAAGACGTAAAGAGCCACTTGGACCCGTTTCCGAAGGGAAAAAAAAAACTGGGAGCCGCAAAACCATTGCGACATTTAAAACAAATCTAACACTGCATATATTGTTTCTTACCTTAATGCTATATACGACCCCCTACTTTTCCTGTTAAAATATAGGTGTTTGGCCTATACTCGCCGTATAAGACTACCCCTCTTCCTTCACACACCAAAAAAAAAAACGCCAGAAAATATCACAACAACAAGTAACAATATTTGATTTCAAAATTATGATGATTTTGTAGTCAAATCACTAATATGAAATAAAATTATTTTTTCTACCTTTGTTGTCTGACCAATTTATTCTTTGATCATGCTGGTCCCGATCTGAGGCTTCTGCTTTCCTGTCTTCTCTTAGCTCTCTTTCTGTGGTCTATGGTCCATCTGCCATTTCTTATCTCTTCTTTCGTTTTCTTCTTTTCTTTCCATCAGCCTAGTTCCAGTCCCAGTAACCCTCCCCAATATCAGCCCCTTTCCAGTCCTCACTCCCAGCACCTTCCAGTGCTAATCCCCCCTCAACCCCATTACCAGTGCTAGCCTCCCCTAATCAGCCCAATACCAGTCCTACCCCCCCATCAGCTCATTACCAGTCCTAGCCTCCCCTAATCAGCTCATTTTCCCGTGCACGTCCCCTCAACCCCATGACCACGGCTCCCTCCCTCCATGTCAGCCCCCTCCCTCCCTCCCTCCCTCCATATCAGCTCCCTCCCCCCATGTCAGCCCCCTCCATGTCAGCCCCCCTCCCTCCATCCATATCAGCTCCCTCCCTCCATGTCAGCCCCCTCCCTCCATCCATCCATATCAGCCCCCTCCCTCCCTGTCAGAGCCCCCTCCCTCCATCCATCCATCCATATCAGCTCCCTCCCTCCATGTCAGCCCTTCCATCCCTCCATGTCAGCCCCCCTCCCTCCATCCATCCATATCAGCTCCCTCCCTCCATGTCAGCCCCCCTCCCTCCATCCATCCATATCAGCTCCCTCCCTCCATGTCAGCCCCCTCCCTCCTCCATCCATATCTGCTCCCTCCCTCCATGTCAGCCCCCCTCCCTCCATCCATCCATATCTGCTCCCGCCCTCCATGTCAGCCCCCCTCCCTCCATCCATCCATATCAGCTCCCTCCCTCCATGTCAGCCCCCCCCCTCCCTCCCTCCTCCCTCCCTCCCTCCCTCCATCCATATCTGCTCCCTCCCCTCCCTCCATGTCAGCCCCTCCCTCCATGTCAGCCCCCCTCCCTCCCTCCTCCCTCCCTCCTCCATGTCAGCCCCCCTCCCTCCCTCCCTCCATGTCAGCCCCCCTCCCTCCCTCCTCCCTCCCTACCTGTCAGCCCCCCTCCCTCCATGTCAGCCCCCCTCCCTCCATCCATCCATATCTGCTCCTCCCTCCCTCCATGTCAGCCCCCCTCCCTCCATATCTGCTCCCTCCCTCCATGTCAGCCCCCCTCCCTCCATCCATCCATCCATATCAGCTCCCCCTCGCTCCCCCCTCCCTCCATGTCAGCCCCCTCCATCCATCCATATCTGCTCCCTCCCTCCAGTCAGCCCCCCTCCCTCCATCCATCCATATCTGCTCCCTCCCTCCATGTCAGCCCCCCCTCCCCTCCATCCATATCTGCTCCCTCCCTCCATGTCAGCCCCCCTCCCTCCCTCCCTCCCTCCATGTCAGCCCCCCCTCCCTCCCTCCCTCCATGTCAGCCCCCCTCCCTCCATCCATCCATCCATATCTGCTCCCTCCCTCCATGTCAGCCCCCCTCCCTCCCTTCCCTCCCTCCCTCCATGTCAGCCCCCCTCCCTCCCTCCTCCATGTCAGCCCCCCTCCCTCCATCCATCCATCCATCCATGTCAGCCCCCCTCCCACCATCCATCCATATCTGCTCCCTCCCTCCATGTCAGCCACCCTCCCTCCATCCATCCATCCATCCATATCTGCTCGCTCCCTCCCTCCATGTCAGCCCCCCTCCCTCCATCCATATCAGCTCCCTCCCTCCCTCCCTCCCCTCCCTCCTCCATGTCAGCCCCCCTCCCTCCATGTCAGCCCCCCTCCCTCCATCCATCCATATCTGCTCCCTCCCTGTCAGCTCCCTCCCTTCTTCTGCAGCCGCGGCTCCCAGCCTCATAGGGAACCGCGGCTGTGCTTTTAAAATCATCACGGAGCCCTTCCTGTCTTGACGGGCTCCGTGCAGCATTGTCCCGCCTCCAAAGGAAGTGGTAAACAACTTCCTTTGGAGGCGGGACAATGCTGCACGGAGCCCGTCAAGACAGGAAGGGCTCCGAGATGATTTTAAAAGCACAGCCGCGGTTCCCTAAGAGGCAGGGAACCGCGGCTGCAGAAGAAGGGAGGGAGCCCATAACGCCATAAATACCGGGCGGGCGGGCGGGCAGTGTGCTCCGGAGCCGCGGCAAAGGTGAGAAAGAGCCGCATGCGGCTCCGGAGCCGCGGGTTGCCGACCCCTGGCCTAGGAGAACAGAAAGTGTAGTTACTCACCTGTAACAGGTGTTCTCCAGGAGCAGCAGGAATCAGTCCTCACATATGGGTGACATCGGCGCTGACGGAGCCCTTGTGTGGAGCATTTCCCCAGCTTTCAAAGAAAGCCTTTGGGAATGTAGCGTGCATGCGTGGTCCCCTTCCCGCCCAAGGGTGCCATCTTGCTCAGTCTGATGACATAGCTAAAAGACAGCAAAAATCAAAATGAAGGATAGGACTGCAACTCTAGAGGAGGAGGGAGAGGACTGATTCCTGCTGCTCCTGGAGAACACCTGATACAGATGAGTAACTACGCTTTCTCCAGGACCAAGCAGGAAGTCAGTCCTCACATATGGGACTCCCCAGCTCTAGGCTACCATGAACCCAGAGCTGAAAAAATGGCTCCCTCTTAAGAGCCTCAGCATCCGTGATAAGAATTTTCTCTGAGAACACACCCCGTACGGTAGCCCAACACAAAGGGCCTGAGGGTAGGAGTTCCTAAACCTCAAAGTGATTACGGAGTACTGCCTGGCCGAAAACACTGTCCCGCCGGGACTCGCTCTCCAGGCAGTAATGGGCTGCAAAAGTCTGGCTTGAAGACCAAGTTGTGGCCTGGCAGATGTCTGCCAGCGGAACAGAGCGGAGACGAGCTACTGACGCGGCTTTCGCCCTGACACGGTGTGCCGTGACCCGACCCTGCAAGGGGAGGTCAGCTGCCCTGTATGCCCAGGTGATGCAATCTGCTACCCAAGTGGACAACGTACGCTTGGAGACAGGTAACCCCATCCTATTAGGGTCAAATGAGACGAAAAGCTGAATAGCCCTTCGATGCTCCCGCCTACGTTCTATGTAAAAGGACAACGCCCTTTTACAGTCCAGGGTATGCAAGATTGTTTCAGCCCGGCTGGCATGCGGCCTGGGAAAAAAGGTTGGAAGAATTACCTCCTGATTGAGGTAGAAAGAGGAGACCACTTTTGGGAGGAACTTAGGATGTGTCCCATAGGACCACCCTGTTCCTAAAGAACCGCGTGTACGGTCTATCAGAAACCAAAACTTGTAGCTCACTCACACACCTGGCCGATGTAAGAGCCACCAGGAAGAGCGTTTTCCAAGAGAGGAAGCGCAAATGGAAAGTAGCCATTGGCTCAAACGGTGGGCGAGTAAGTTGCTGCAAGACCACGTTCAAATCCCACTCAGTCGCCGGTGGATGAACCGGAGGCTTGAGTAGAAGCAGACCTCTGAGAAATCTGGACACCAAGGGGTGAACCAACAGAGACCGTCCTTCCACCGGTGAGTGGTGCGCTGACAAAGCACTGAAGTGGACCCGAACAGAGTTAGACTTAAGGCCTAGGTCTGAAATGTAAAGTAGATACTGCAGTACTACTGGCACAAGGCAAGAGAAAGGATCTTCATTGCACTGAGCACACCATACTGTAAACCTACGCCACTTGAGGGCATAGGACTTTCTGGTAGACTGCCTCCTAGAGGCCAAGACCACCTCCTCAACCTCCTTGGGTAGAAGAAAGGGAGCTAGCACTATCCTTTCAGCAGCCAGGCCATCAGATTGAGGGACCTGAGATTGGGGTGCAGAAGGGAACCCTGCTCTTGAGACAAGAGATCGTGTTGCAGCCCCAGAGGGAGCGGAGCTTCCACCGCCAACTGCAGAAGGAAACCATGGCTGCCTCGGCCATCTGGGGGCTACCAGAATCACCGAGGCCTTGTCCCGGAGGATTCTGAACAGAGTTCGGGCTACCAGGTGCATGGGAGGAAACGCATACAGGTGGCCCGTAGACCAAGAGGTCAGAAAAGCATCTGCTGCCATCCTCAGGGGATGCAGCTGTCTGGAGCAAAACCTGGGCAGCTGACGGTTTAGTGGACTTGCAAAGAGATCGATGGATGGAAGTCCCCAGTGGAGGAAGATCTGCTGGACCACCAATGGATTCAACTGCCATTCGTGAGGCTGGAGAACCCTGCTTAGCTTGTCTGCTAGGAAGTTTTCCTGACCAGGTAGATAAACTGCTTTGAGAAACATGCCTTGTCTGACCACAAAGGAGCAAAGGGCCAGTGCCTCCTGACATAGGAGCCTGGATCCTGTGCCCCCTTGTTTGTTCACGTAGAACATTGCCACCTGATTGTCCGTCTGAACTAGGATAGACTGTTGAGAGAGAGCATGGCAGAAGGTCTGCAGAGCTAAGCGCATTGCTCGCAGCTCTAAAAGGTTGATCTGCTATGTGGCCTCCTGAGAGGACCACAGGCCTTGAGTGCACGTGCCCTGGCAATGTGCACCCCAGCCCTTTAAGGATGCATCCGTCGTCAGCACCCTTGTGTGTGGTGGAGCCTGAAAAGGTACACCCCTGAGAAGGTTTGGCAGATGTAGCCACCATTGTAAGTTCAGAAGTCGTCTGGACACCTTTACTCTGTCTCGGAGGTCGCCGGTGGCTTGTGTCCACTGATCTCTGAGGCACCATTGAGCAGCCCGCATGTGCAGACGGGCATTTGGGGTCACATGTGCCATGGATGCCATGTGGCCCAGGAGCCGCAGGTAGTGCCTGGCAGAAACACGAGAACTGCTTTGGAACTGGTTGGCCAAGTCCATAAGTCTATGGGTCCTGTCCTCGGGCAAGTAAGCTCTTGCCTGAAGGGTGTCCAACCTGGCCCCTATAAACTCTAGGTTCTGAGATGGGAGCAAAGTGGACTTTGCGTTGTTTATGACAAAGCTCAGATGCTGAAGAAGAGACAGTGCGAAGAGTGACCTGTCGGGCCTCCTGGAGTGACTGGCCCCTGACTAGCCAGTCGTCCAGGTACGGGAAGACAAAAATCCCCTGATTTTTGAGAAAAGCCTCCACCACCGCCAGGCATTTGGTGAAAACCCTGGGGGCAGAGGTCAGGCCAAAAGGAAGTACTCTGTACTGAAAGTGGGTGTCCTCCCACCACAAATCTGAGATATTGTCTGTAGTCTGAATGGATGAGGATGTGAGTATAAGCATCCTTTAGGTCTAAGGAGCATCGCCAGTCTCCCTGCTGGAGGTAGGGCTTTAGTATCCCAAGGGTAAGCATCTTGAACATTTCCCTCTCCAGAAACTTGTTCAGATTTTGCAAGTCTAAGATAGGTCTGCGGCCTCCTGTTCTCTTTGGTACTAGGAAGTACCTGGAGTAATAGAGTAGTTACTCACCTGTAACAGGTGTTCTCCAGGAGCAGCAGGAATCAGTCCTCACATATGGGTGACATCGGCGCCGACGGAGCCCCCATGCGGAGCATTACCCCAGCTTTCAAAGAAAGCCTTTGGGAATACAGCACGCACGCGTTGTCCCCTTCCCGCCCAAGGGTGCCATCTTGCTCAGTCTGATGACATAGCTAAAAGAAAGCAAAAAACAAAAATGAATGATATGACTGCAACTCCCAGGGGAGGAGGGAGGGTTGTGAGGACTGATTCCTGCTGCTCCTGGAGAACACCTGTTACAGGTGAGTAACTACTCTTTCTCCAGGACCAAGCAGGAAGTCAGTCCTCACATATGGGACTCCCCAGCTTCAGGCTACCGGGGACCCAAAGCTGAACAATGAGCTGCCTCTAGAGCCCCAGCATGCGTGATAGAATCTTCTCTGAGAACGCCCCTGTATGGTAGCCCAACAACAGGGCCGGAGGGTAGGAGTTGCCTATACCTCAAAGAGATTACGGAGTACCACCTGTCCGAAAGCACTGTCCCTGCGGGACTCCCTCTCGAGGCAGTAGTGGGCCGCAAAAGTCTGGCTTGAAGACCAAGTAGCGGCCCAGCAGATGTCTGCCAACGGAACAGAGCGGAGATGAGCTACTGACGCAGTCCGCACTGACACGGTGGGCCGTGACTCGACCCTGCAAGGAGAGGCCGGCTGCCCTGTACGCCCAGGCGATACAGTCTGCCACCCAGATGGACAAGGTACGCTTGGAGAGAGGTAACCCCAGCCTATTAGGGTCAAAAGATACAAAGAGCTGAACAGCCCTTCGATGTCCCTGTGTACGGTCAAGGTAGAAGGACAATGCCCTCCTACAGTCCAGGGTATGCAGGACCATTTCAGCCCGGCTGGCATGCGGCTTGGGAAAGAAAGTCGGAAGAACCACTTCCTGATTGAGATGGAAGAAGGGGACAACCTTAGGAGTCCGTAAGACCACCTTGTTCCTATAGAACCTTGTGTATGGTGGCTCTCAGACTAGAGCTGGCAGCTCACTGACTCGCCTGGCTGAGGTAAAAGCTACCATAAACAACGCCTTCCAGGAAAGAAAGCGTAAAGGACAAGTAGCCATAGGCTCAAATGGTGGGCAAGTAAGTTGTTGCAAGACCACATTCAAATCCCACTCAGGTGCTGGTGGACGAATCGGAGACTTGAGCAAAAGGAGGCCTCTGATGAAGCGGGCCACTAAAGGGTGGCCTGACAGAAACTGACCTTCCACCGGTGAGTGGTGCGCTGACAGAGCACTGAGGTGGACCCGAACAGAGTTGGATTTAAGGCCCAGGTCGGACAGGTGAAGCAAATATTGCAGCACCACTGGCACCAGGCATGAAAACGGATCCTCCTTGTGCTGAGTACACCAGGTGGAGAACCTACGCCACTTGAGGGCATAAGATTTTCTAGTGGAGTGCCTCCTAGAGGCCAAGACCACCTCCTCCACTTCCCTAGGTAGCAGTAAGGGAGCTAGAACTACCCTTTCAGCATCCAGGCCATCAAATTGAGGGACTGGAGGTTGGGGTGCAGGAGAGATCCCTGATCCTGAGATAGGAGATCGGGTTGCACCCCTAGAGGAAGTGGAGTGTCCACAGCCAACTGCAGAAGGAGTGGAAACCACGGTTGCCTCGGCCATCTGGGGGCTACCAGGATCACCGAGGCCTTGTCCTGAAGCACCTTGAAAAGGGTTCGGGCCACTAGAGGCGTGGGAGGAAACGCATACAGTAGGCTCATAGACCAAGAGATTAGAAACGCATCTGCTGCTAGTCTCAGAGGATGTGGTTGTCTGGAGCAGAACCTGGGTAGCTGATGGTTGAGCGGACTGGCAAAGAGGTCAATGGTTGGAAGATCCCATCTTAGGAAGACCCTCTGGAGCACCAGAGGATTCAACTGCCACTCGTGTGGTTGCAGAATCCTGTTCAACCTGTCTGCCAGGTAATTCTCTTGGCCGGGCAGATAAACCGCCTTGAGAGGTATGCCCAGTTGGACTGCCCATGAGCACAGGGCTTCAGCCTCCTGACACAGAAGTGGAGATCCTGTGCCTCCTTGTTTGTTCACATAGAACATGGCGACTTGATTGTCTGTCTGAACCAGAACAGACTGGTGAGAGAAGGCATGAGAGAAAGTTTGGAGAGCCAAGCAGATAGCTCTGAGCTCCAAGTGGTTGATCTGCTGTGCGGCCTCCCAAGGAGACCAGAGGCCTTGTGTGCATGCCCCTTGGCAATGAGCACCCCAACCCTGAAGAGAAGCATCTGTTGTCAGTACTTGTGTTGGTGGTGGTGGCTGAAAAGGCACTTCGCGCACTAGATTCGGGAGATGCAGCCACCATTGCAGGGAGGCCGCCAGCAGTTTGGACACCCTTACTTTGTCGCTCAAGTATCCTGTGGCTTGTAGCCACTGAGTTCTGAGGCCCCACTGAGCAGGCCTCATGTGCAGACGGGCATTTGGAGTAACATGGACCGTGGATGCCATATGGCCCAATAGTCTCAGGAATTGCCTGGCGGAAACCAGAGAATTGCTGTGGAACTGTCTGGCCAAGTCCATCAGTCTGTGGGCCCTGTCTACAGGCAGATAAGCCTTCACCTGAAGGGTATCCAGTCTTGCTCCTATGAACTCTTGTGTTCTGTGAGGGGTGCAAAGTGGACTTTGTGAAGTTTACAACAAAACCCAGATGCAGTAGAAGGCAGACAATGCGGAGGGTGGCCTGTCTGGTTCTCCCTGCTGGAGGTAGGGCAGCAGTATTCCAACGGTAAGCATCTTGAACTTTTCCCTCACCAGGAACTTGTTGAGATTTCGCAAGTCGAGGATGGGCCTGAGGCCTCCTGTCCTTTTTGGTACCAGAATGTACCTGGAATAGAAGCCTTGCCCTCTCAGGTGGTGGGGCACCGGTTCCACTGCCCGCTCCTTTAGAAGACTTGTCAACTCCTGAAGGAGTAAGTCCCTGTGCAGAGGAAGTCTTGGAGGCTCCCCTGGGAAGTAGGAGGGGGGTAACTGGTCAAAGTGGAGCAAATAGCCCTTTTGGACTATGCTGAGCACCCAGGTATCCCCGGTTATGGCTGACCACCTATGGGCGTACAGGGTCAGCCGGCCTCCTGTGCTGAGGGGGCCAGCTGAGGAGAAGAGGCTATGCCACTGTAGTCAAAACTCCGCTCCCTGCTGTGCAGGAGCCGGAGCTGGTGGTTTGGGGGTTTTATGCCTACGGGGCCCATGTCCCTGCCCCTTGGCCTGCTGACCCTGTTGGGGAGCTGTGGAGGCCTGGTATTGAGGGTAAGATTTGTAGGCAGATGACTTCCTCAGGTAAAAGGACTTTTTCCCCGAGCTCTTCTTCTTTTGAGAAGGGGCAGAGGTCTTTCTGGACAACCTTGTCCTGGTGAGAGTCTTGGACTCGAGTTCTGCAGCCTTTTCAGCCATGGGCTTGCCAAAGAGGTTTTCAACTCGGCAAGAGACATCGACCAACTTGTCCTGCACCCATGAATCGAGGTCTGATGACTGTAGCCAGGCCTGACGGCGTGCACCGATGCCGGCCACGGCTACACGTGCCGAAGCCTCGAAGCCATCATAAGCTGCTTGAGACATAAACTTTGAGCACTCTCGGATCCCAGTTGACAAAGCTGTGAATCTCTGCAAAGGTTCCTCGGAGAGACCAGCAAAGAACCCAGCAATCTCCTTTGCCAGGTCTCGAAGGTACAAGCCCATGTACAGCTGGTAAGTCTGGACACGGCAAGCAAGCATAGAGCCCTGGAAGCACTTTCTACCAAGGGCATCCAGGTTCCGGGCCTCCCTGCCTGGAGGCACCAAGGAGTGCATCTTCTGACTCTTCAGACGATGCATGGCCGATTCCACAACCATGGAGTGGTGCGGCAGCTGTGCCTTTTGGAACTAAGGGCTCTTGCGGACTCGATAAATGCAATCGACCCGCTTGCTAAGAACCGGCGTTGAGGCCGGCGCCTCCCACATGCGGAAAAGCAACCGTTCCAGCATCGGAGGAACCGGTACAGTAAAGGCCTCCTTGGGGGGAGAGTCATACTGCAGGGCCTCAAGCTCCTCGGCTCGAGGCTCCTCCTCGGGGTCTGTGGGGAAGGGCAAGGTCTTGGCCATGTCCCTCACGAAATCCGAGAACCGGGTATCCTCCGGGGGGGGGGGACCTTCTCTGAGGTTCAGACTCCGATGAGTCCGAAGGGACGCATCAAGTCCGAAAAGCGTCCGGGGACTCCTCGTCCTCCGTTTCCCATCCCGACCCCTCCGAGGAGGAGTCGAGCGGCTCCGGTCGGGCGGGCAGCAATGCCATCTGCCCCGACGCCGAGGGCACCGGCGTCAACGTCCTCGGTCCTGCACGGGAGATCGAGGGTGACCTCGACCGAGGATCGACTCGAGATCTCATGGACTCAAGGATCGGCTCAGCCTCCGGGGTCGACTTGGATGTCGAGGTCCCGTTGGTCGGGGCAGATGCACCGGTGAGACTGGCGATCAGTACCTGCTGCTGTTCCATGAAGGCAGCCAAACTGCTCTCCAAGGCCGTCAACCTGAATCCGAGTCAGGAGATCCAGCAGCCTCCGACTCGAGCCCCGACGGCGTCGGACCCGATGTCGGCTCCCCCGGAGGAGAGTCTACGAGGACTACAGTACTCACGTGACCCGGGGCCTCTGTCTCTACACGAGTTTGTTTAGCAGGCCTCTCCGACTCCGAAGACCCGGGACGGCGAGGAGCCAAGAGCGTCCACCGACTCCACTCTCGTGGGTTTCTTCTTCCTGCAGTGCTCCCGCGAAGGAGACCCCCTCTCATAGGAGCCCCAACGACGCTCGGGGTCAGACTCCCGAGACGTCAAGGCCTCTGACGAAGTCCGGGCTTGGCCGGACGCGGAATCAGAGAAGATCCTTTCGCGTTGATGCTGCCGGCTCCTCAATGCCTTGGAGGGCATTTTGCCACACGGGACACAGACCAGCGGGTCATTGTTGGGCCCGAAGCACCGGAGGCAGCAGTCATGTGAGTCGGTGAGAGACATCAGTTTCTTACACCGATCACACTTCTTAAACCCGCTGGCAGCCATCGGGGGAAAAAGAGCAACTACAAGGTCAAAAGACTGGGCTGCCAGGGAAAAATGAAAAAATGGCATGAACGCTAGTCTCTAAGGACAAAAACCGAAAAATGAAATCCGGGCTCGATACCGGTGTACCGGGCCCAGGCGGGAAAGGGAACCGGCGTCGAACCGAGAAAAAACACGGATCCACACCGAAAAAAATAAACTTTTTCACGGGTGACCACAACACACTTGCGTTTGGCTCCGTGGAAAAAAGAAGACTGGGCAAGATGGCACCCTTGGGTGGGAAGGGGACCACGCTGGGGAAATGCTCTGCATCGGGGCTCCGTCGGCGCCGACGTCACCCATATGTGAGGACTGACTTCCTGCTTGGTCCTGGAGAAGCCTTGCCCTTCCAGGTGGTGTGGCACCGGTTCCACCGCCTGTTCCTTTAAAAGACTTGCCAACTCCTGAAGGAGGAGGTCCCTGTGTAGAGGGAGTCTTGGAGGCTCCCCTGGATAGTAGGAGGGGGGTAGCTGGTGGAAATGGAGCATATAGCCCTTCTGGACTATGCTCAGTACCCAGGTATCCCCTGTGATGACTGGCCACCTGTAGGCGTACAGGGTCAGCCGACTCCCTGTGCTGAGTGGAGCCACCTGCGGAGGAGAGGCTATGCTGTGGGAGTCATAAACCCCCTCCCTGCTGTGCAGTACCCGGAGCTGGCGGCTTGGGGGTTTTCTGCCTATGGGGCCCATGCCCCTGCCCCTGCCCCTTGGCCTGCTGGCCCTGTTGGGGACCTGGAGAGGCCTGATACTGAGGGTAGGTTTTGTAGGCAGCACCCTTCCTCGGGAAAAAGGGCTTCTTTCCTGAGCCCTTCTTCTTGTGAGAAGGGGCAGAAGTCTTTCTGGACAGTCTTGTCCTGGTGAGAGTCTCGGTCTCGATTTCTGCAGCCTTCTCAGTCATGGGCTTGCAGAACAGGTTGTCACCTCGGCACAGGACATCGACCAACTTGTCCTGTACCCATGACTCCAGGTCCGATGACTGTAGCCAGGCCTGACGGCGTGCACCGATGCCGGCCGCGGCTTCCTGGGTCGAAGCCTCGAAGCTGTCATAGGCTGCTCGAGATATAAACTTCGAGCACTCCCGGATCCTTGAAGACAAGGCTTTGAATCTCTGCAAGGGTTCCTCAGAGAGGTCAGCCGAGAACCCAGCAATCTCCTTTGCCAGGTCCCGTAAGTACAGCTGGTAAGTCTGGACACAGCAAGACAGCATAGAGCCCTGGAAGCACTTTCTACCAAGGGCATCCAGGTTCCGGGCCTCCCGGCCAGGAGGCACCAAGGAGTACATCTTTTGACTTTTCAGGCTGTGCATGGCTGATTCCACAACCATGGAGTTGTGCAGTAGCAACGCCCTTTGGAACCCAGGGCTCTTACGGACTCGATAAATGGAATCGACGCCGATGCCAGTGCTATCCACATACAGAAGAGCAGCCATTCCAGCATTGGAGGAACTGGAACAGTAAAGGCTTCCTTCGGAGGAAAATCATACTGGAGGGCATCGAGCTCTTCGGCTCGAGGCTCCTCCTCGGTGTCCACCAAAGCCTTGGCCATGCCCGTGATGAAATCTGAGAAATGGATATCCTCCGGGGGGGGGGGGGGGACGACCTCTCCAAGGCTCGGACTCCGGGGAGTCTGACGGGATTCACCGGGTCTGGAAGGTGTCAGGAGACTCCTCGTCCTCCGTCTCTCATGCTGACTCCTCCAAGGAGGAGTCGAGCGACTCTGGCCGTGTGGGCCTCGATGCCACCCGCCCCAATGCTGAGGGCACTGGCGTCGACGACCTCGGCCCTGCACGGGAGGTTGAGAGAGACCTTGGCCGAGGATAGACTCGAGACTTAATGGACTCAAGGATCAGCTCAGCCTCCGGGGTCGACTTAGACATCGAGGTCCCGGTGGTCGGGGCAGATGCACCGGTCAGACCGGCGATCAGTACCCGCTGCTGCTCCATGAAGGCAGCCAGGCTGCTCTCCAGGGCTGTCAATCTGAGATCAAGCTCAGGAGACTCCTCAGCCCCTGACTCGGGCCCCGACAGTGTTGGGTCCGATGTCGGTTCTCCCGGAGCAGAGTCCATGAGGACAACAGATGTTACCTGACTCGGGGACGCCGGCTCCAGGCGAGGTAGTTTGGTCGGCCGCTCCGACTCCGAGAGCCCGGGACGGCAGTCAGGGCTGCGTGACCTGGCCCTCGAGGATCCTGGTGCCTCCACTGACGCCGCCCTCATGAGCTTCTTCTTCTTTTTGTGCTCCCGGGTGGGAGACCCCCTCTCAGAGGATCCACGACGGTGCTCGGGGTCAGACTCCCGAGATGTCGAGGCCTCTGATGAAGTCCGGACCCGGTCGGACGCGGACTCCGAAAAAATTCTCACACGTTGATGCTGACGGCTCCGAAGCGCCTTCGACGACATCTTGCTGCACAGGCCACAGACCAGCGGATTATGGTCGGGCCCGAGGCATCGGAGGCAGCAGTCGTGTGGTCGGTGAGAGACATACGTTTCTTACACCGATCACATTTTTGAACCCGCTGGCAGCCATCGGGAGGAAAAAGGGCCCCTGCAAGGTCAAAAGACAAGGCTGCCAGTGAAAATAACAGAAAAAGCACGAACGCTAGTCACAAAGGACAAAAAATGAAAAAGAAGTTCCAGGCTCGATACTGGTGCACCGAGCCGAGGCGGGATGGGGAACCGGCGTCGAACCGGATAGAGACGCAAAAAAATCGCAGAAAAAAAATCAACTTTTCCCGGGTGACATGAACTACGTCCGTTGGGCTC
Source organism: Ichthyophis bannanicus (assembly GCA_033557465.1). Taxonomy (NCBI): domain Eukaryota; kingdom Metazoa; phylum Chordata; class Amphibia; order Gymnophiona; family Ichthyophiidae; genus Ichthyophis; species Ichthyophis bannanicus. Next base: position 272,329,073 of record CM066043.1, on the reverse strand, counting down.
TGCGGAAAAAGAAAGACTGAGCAAGATGGCACCCTTGGGCAGGAAGGGGACCGCGCATGCGCGCTGCATTCCCAAAGGCTTTCTTTGAAAGCTGGGGAAATGCTCCGCACGAGGGCTCCGTCGGCACCAACATCACCCATATGTGAGGACTGACTTCCTGCTTGGTCCTGGAGAAGAGTAGTTCTTTTGACTTTTTAGCTTTTGAATAGCAGACTCCACGACCATGGAGTATGTGGGATTTGGGAGTTTTGGAAACCCGGGCCCTTCTTGACATGGTAGATGGCGTCGAGGCATCGGCTGACCACTGGCACCGAGGCTGGGGTCTCCCACATCCGCAGGAGCAGCCTCTTGAGGATGGGCTGTACCGGCACCAGGAGAGTCTCCTTTGGTGGGGACTCATACTGGAGAATCTCCAGTTTTTTGGTGCACAGGTCCTCTTCTGACTCAGTTGGGACCGAAAGAGCCAAGGTCATGTCCCGGACAAAGTTGTTTAAGGCCACAGGTGTGTGGGGGGGGGGGCACCAGGGCAGACGATTTCGAAGGGACGTCCTGGTGTCGAGAGGTCTCAGGAGAGGCCTTGATGTCAGTCTCCCGCGCCTTAAGGAACCAGGGTCTTTCCAGTGGATCTCGGGTCGGACTCCTGGAAACTGGCTGGGGCGGACTGGACACCCGAGGATCAGGACCTGGACCTTGATCGGTGCCGAAGGCTTGCCCGAGGCCAGTGGCACTCGGGATTTGGCTCAATGCCCAGGGACTCCCCTGCAGTTAGGGTCCAGGTTGTTGGGACAGATGATGCGGATGAACCTGACATCACCTGCTGCAAGACCAGGATAGCAGAAATATTCTGCTCCAGGGCCACCATTCTGGATTCAATGCCAGAAGGCTCCGCAGCTGTCGGTGTGGGCACAGAGGGCCTCGGGCCCGATGCCAGCACTCTCGCGAGTGCATCCTCAATGAGGACCACAGCCTCAACGAGCCTCACACGGTCGCCGCTGGCCAAGGGACTCCTTCTTAGAGACATTAGGGGGGCGCTGCTTGGAGTCGCCCAAATTCCGCTGTGGGATCTTACCGGGTTTCACCGGTGGAACCTCGACTGGTCTCGAGAATATTTTTCTTTTTCTTTCCAGGGTCTGGGGTCTTTATGGAGGAGCTGCTGCCATGGGACTCCGAAGATGCCTGGGCCTCGCAAGAGGTGCTCAGATTGGGGCTCAGCGTCGGGGAAGCCGGGGCTGAGTAGGTCCGTGGGAACATCCTTTCATGCAACTCCGACCTTTTCTTGTTGGTTTTCGGAGTCATGGCCTGGCACAGGTCGCAGGTGGTACTGTCGCAGTCCGGGCCGAGGCAGCGTAAGCAGCAATTATAGGTATCTGTAACAGACATGGTTTGACAGCATCAGTCACACTTTTTGAACCCATCAGGAGACATGGTGGGGGACCCCCTGCCGGGTTCGACGACTCCCCCAGGAGAAAAAAGACGCGAATGCGGTCGAGGCCAAACCTCGTCAAAAAGAAGGGGAAGCTGAGAACGGCACCAGGGACGGTGCCAACTCGAGGCAGGAAGAGGAACCAGTATGCAAACCGGGAAAAAACAACTTTTAAGGATAAATTTTAGAGGATTTTTCTGGAAAAAACGGGACAAGCATCCATTGGGCTCCGCGGAAAAAAGGAGACTGACCAAGATGGCACCCTTGGGCGGGAAGGAGACCACACATGCATGGTAGCATTCACAAAAGCTTTCTGTGAAAGCTAGGGAAATGCTCCGTCGGAGGCTCCGTCGGCGTCAACATCAACTATATGTGAGGACTGACTTCCTGCTTGTTCCTGGAAAAATAAAATCTATTCGGGTTACCTCTGATTGTTGCCTGAGATTCTCTGGTAGAAGTTCCACTTTTTATGTCAGTTGGTCTCAGGTAGGGCCTCCGTTTCTGGATTTACTTCAACAAAGAAACAAAACTCCAGAATTTGGTAAGGTCAATTCTCATTACACTTAAATTGCTGGAACCTCACTTTAGTGAGGCCTTCACATCTAGATTTACATTTATAAATAAAATTGGCTAATCTCCAGGAACAAGCAGGAATGAGTCTTCACATATGGGGTACGTCGGCGCCGACGGAGCCCGCACGGAAATGCTCCCCAGCATCCAATTAGAAAGCCTTTGGGAGCATCCCTCGCGCCTGCGCGGTGACTTCCCGCCTTTCCCACTGCCTCTCCCCAGTTTTTCGTTTTTCCACGGAGCCAACAGGACGTACCTCCTGTCACCGCAGAACTTTTTTCTTTAAAATCCTTATTTTCTTGTTTTCTTGTGGTCGCGGCTGTCTTTCCCGCCGATACCGGCACCGCCGGTGCTTTATTCTTTTCTATTCAAACTTAGAGAAATAACTTCTCCTCAGTTTTTTTCTTTTATCTCATCGAGGCCTAACAGGCCTTTCCAACATGGAGCCTTCTTTCCCTAAGAAGTGCCTTCACTGCGGAAACTTAGTTTTCTTTTTAGACTCCAGTGCCTGGTGTCTATCCTGTTTGGGTCCTGACCCCTTTTCCCAGGGTCCATCAGGCTTTAGTATCGGGAGAAGACCTTCTCTTTTTCGGGTATCCCTCGATGCCGTTTTTCCTCCTGAGGTGAGGACACGGGTTTATTCTTCTCTCCAGGATCAGGTAACCCACAAAAAGTCTGTTAAGACTAGCCAATTCTTGATGGGTAGGTCTCATGCCCAGCATGATGATGGCTCCGGCCTTGCCCTCAAGACCCCGGCGGGAGTCTTCGGGCTCCAAAGCATTCACGGGGTTTCAGGTTGTTCCTGGGGTTCACTCCTCACAGAACATACCTGAGCCATGCTCGGGGGTGGTATCCGCTTCGAGCGGTACCGATCCCCCGGCATCGGCACCGGTGTCGAGTGCTCCACTCTTCACCGAGGATCGTCAGCTGGTGTCCTCGGTACCTTCGGGGCCAATTGACTCGACCCAGACTGGCTTTCCTGCGTCCCCGCCATGCACGGGGTTGGTACCGGCTTTGAGCGGTGCCGCTCCCCCGGCATCGGCACCGGTGTCGAGTGCTCCACTCTTCACCAGGGGTCATCGTCTGGTGTCCTCATGACCTTCGGGACCGATCTACCCGTCCCGGACTGGTTTTCCTGTTTCACAGCCATGCGCGGGGTTGGTGCCGGCTTCGAGCGGTGCCGATCCCCTGGCATCGGCACCGGTGTTGAGTGCTCCGCTCTTCACCAGGGATCGTCATCGGGAGTCCTCGGTGCCTTCGGGGCCGATCGATACGACCCAGTCTAGATTTCCTGTATCCCAGCCAACCGCGGGGTTGATACCGGTGTTGAGCGGTACCGATGCCCCAGCATCGGCATCGGTGTCGAGTGTTCCACTCTTCACCGGGGATCGTCATCTGGTGCCCTGGGTACCTTCGGGGCCGACTGATGCGCCCCGGATGGGCTTTCCTCTATCTATGCCATGCTTGGGGGGGGTACCAGCTTCGAGCGGTACCGATACCCCGACATCGGCGCCGGTGTCGAGTGTTCCTCTCTTCACCGGGCGTCGTCCTCGGACGTCCTCAGTGCCTTCGGTACCGATCGATACGATTCCGATTGACCTTCAGGTAGCGGCATCGCCGATTCCACCACTGACGCTCGGCTCGATGCCCAGTCTGGAATCCATATCCAGTCTAGATGACTTGGTCCTGATGCGTTTCGGAGCCGATCCATGTCACCTCCGACTACGCAGTACCGGGGATAATCACCAAAGCTCTCTGGTTACCTCGGTACCGCTTCGGCAACCTCCGATACCTGCTACGATGGCATTACCGTCCCCGATGCCGGTACCGGTGTCGAAGTCATTTCCTGCAGTTCCATCGGTGCCATCGATCCTTTCTATGCCTAGCTTGGAATCGATACCGGGAACCAACGACGCAGTACTAACTGCCTCGAATCAGAACTGTCAGTATTGTTCTCCATCTAGCAGGATTCTTTTTATGCACCAGTCCAGTAGGTCTTCTGGTGTTCACGCTGCTCATTCAACCTCAGCCTACCCAGGAATAGTTCCTCTGGGAGATCCTTCTTTTCAGACATTTCTCCTTGACATGGCAGCCTTTCTTGCCATTCCTATTCCTGGTCCTACTCTTGACCAAGATCCTGCAGAAAAGGAAACCATAATGCTTCCTTTGCATCAGTCTTTGCAGGACCTTCTTCTGAGGATTTGGGAATCACCTTTAAAGGTTCCTGCACCTTCTACAGCCATGAATGTTCTGTATCAGGTGCCTCCCTCTCCGGGGTTTCAGAAAAGCCAACTTCCGCATCATTCCATTGTAGTGGAATCAGCAATGAGGAAGGTCAGAAGCAAGAAGAAGCATTCTTCTTTCCCACCAGGTCGTGCATCTAAAGCACTTGATGCCTTTGGACGTCAAACCTTCCAAACTTCTATGTTGGCTTCAAGAATTATTTCATATATTTTTTATATGAGTCTCACACTTCAGGAGGTCACAGAGAAGTTATCTCTTTTGTCTCCTTTTTTGTCAGAACCCAAGGCCTCTGACTATTCTTTGCTTCTTAATCATAGCAGGAATATCTCTTGGTTCCTTTCTCGCGCTTCTCTAGACTCTTTTGAGTCTGTTAGCAGATCCTCTGCTATTGCCATTGGAGTGCGTCGTACAGCGTGGCTGCAGGCTTCAGACTTGAGCAGATGGGCAAAACATACACTGGGTAATTCTCCTTGTACTGGAGACAATCTTTTCAATAGAGAAGCTTTACGTCAGGTTGCTCATTGCTCCACTGACTTTCCTAGTTCTGGAAACCATCCTAAGCCCTCTTTTTCCCCAGGACGTAGGAAATGTCCAACCAAACCTTCTTTCCCAAAGAAGAGAAAGTTTCATCCTTCTTCTGCCCATCCTCCCGGTGTACCCAAGCAAGGGACATCTCATCCTAGTCTGAAGTCTCCAGACTCTACCCAGTCTGCTCATAACCAGCAACCATAGGTTCCTGTGTATTGCAATCTACAGTTAACTTCCCCTTAGCAGAAGTTTATTCTTCAAACTCTACACTGGTTTCTTTTCCAGTATGCTATGCTCTTGGATACCTTTGTCCATGGGTTGCAGAATTCTCCCATTCTTACTACCACGAAGGGAGGTCACAACTATCCCATGATAGTTTCTGTCCCCATATGGACATCTTTTCCTTCAGCTGCCTTACCCTATGGTAAGTCACTTTCCAACCCCCTCTCTTCCAGGGTTTCCCCTGCTTGAGTTGGTGCCATACTGAAACGCTTTTTTTCTTCCAGTGTAGCCTGTTTGTTTTTCCTTCACTGCGTGCTCTGAACAACTCATCGGACAGGGACGGAGATGCTCTCCGCTGCCTTTGTCTGTTTTCTCTCTGTTTTCTACAGGAGAATCCCCTCTGTCGTTTTGTTCAGTTGCTGTATATGCAGGAGTTCCAGTGATTACTTTAATGCTCATTGCAAGCTGCTTGCAACTATCTTGCATACTACTATTCACTGCAGCTTATCTTCTTCTAGCCATATCCTTTCCTCGGATGTGGCAACATGCCTGACTTCTGTCAGTTTTATCTTATAATTCTCCTGCACAATGCTCTCGGCAACCTTCAGAGAAGCTTCTACTCTGGGCCCTTACCACAGAGCATTGACCTTTGTCTCTGAGGGTCTTTCATATACAGCAGACAAGCTTTTCTGCGTGAATGTCCACGGCCTGTTCCTTACAGCTTGGCATTATGTTTTTCTACTCCACTTGGACAACGCATACTCCTTTATCGTACATGATACCCCTGAACCCCTTGGCTGGGTCACTCTGGTATCTTCGTCTATGCGTTCTTCTTGTCCTTTGGACGTATCAGAGTCCTAAAGTACTGCTGACGTACTCTTGCCAGACTGCTGTTATCCTCTGTTTTTCACGCAACCATACTGGTTCTTCCACTGACCTACATTCCTGCTTCACAGAAATCGATTCTCTATATTTCTTCAGGTGGGTTTCACCCCCTATTATTGACCATCACATTCCCCATGTGAATGTTTTTTTCTGTGGCTCAGTTGCAGGCATGTATTCTGAAACATTATTTTTATGTATGGGGGCATACATGTTTTGTACCCTGGGTGGGCGTCAGCCATCCCACCTCTATCTATACATATATCTATCTACATGTCTATATGTAGATATATATATAAAAAAAAAAAAAATTGTCTACATACATATATTCTCATAGGTATAGATATGTATGTCTTCCAGATATATATATATATATATATATATATATATATATATATATATATATATATATATATATATATATATATGCATACGCATATTGGGAGATGTCCATAGCACCCTATGTCTACCTATCTCCCTGTCGGTGCTTAGGTTTTTATTTTCTTATGGGGTCCGGACAGTCAACTTGCCTATTATCTTACGGCTCAGTGACTGGGACGGGTTATACTAACCATTACTGCTGTGACGTAAACAGCTTCTATTTTTGTTATACATCTCCCTATCTGTGCAGTCTCAAACTTCAATGTCTTCCTATCGCTTAACAGCTAGGAAGGACAGTGTACATCTTCAGTGTTCCTGAGTACACTTCTGTTCTCCTTGGGAATAGGGGCTTTTTTACATACCCTCTCTTCCCTTCCGGACTGGGCTAATTTTCCAGATCGGTCAGTCTTCTTCTTTTAGTCCTCAATGTTTATGACTCTGTACCTAAATGAGTTCTCAGCTTTTCCCATAAAGCTTTTCATTGGAGACCTGCCGATCTTCTCCTGCCCCGGCTGACACCTGGGTCACCTGCCCATTCCAGATTGGAACTTCTTCCTCACTGCTGTGGAGTCACCTTGAAGATTCCGCTACTGCATCTACAGTCTACTTCCTACAATCCAGTAGGTAAGCTCTATATTGTGCTAGTTCATTAAATATTTTGATGATACTTGACATACCTTCTAAAGACTTTTTTCCCTGTAGTCTTTAGATTCGCTGTTCCTCTACAGCTCTGCTCTATTCAACTCCTACCCTCCATCCCCCAGGGGATGCCGGAGATCCAGGTTTGGGAAATGCCGTCCTGTTCCAGGGATGCGCATTTTATGGGATCTCCCCTGGCACCCACAGCTAGGGAGTCCCCATATGTGAAGACTCATTCCTGCTTGTTCCTGGAGATAGCACAGTTACTTACCTGTAACAGGTGATCTCCAGAACAGCAGGAATTAGTCTTCACAACCCACCCACCTCCCCTGGGAGTTGTATCTATCTATTTCCTTTCCTCTTTCTCTCCTTCTGTCTCAGCTATGAAACTCAACTGGGGAGAGGCAGTGGGAAAGGCGGGAAGTCACCGCGCAGGCGCGAGGGATGCTCCCAAAGGCTTTCTGATTGGATGCTTGGGAGCATTTCCGTGCGGGCTCCATCGGCGCCGACGTACCCCATATGTGAAGACTAATTCCTGCTGTTCCGGAGATCACCTGTTACAGGTAAGTAACTGTGCTTATTTGTCAGTCTCCCTGTTCCAATGATGGCTATGGCTGGGAGGGGTCTGAGGTGGTGTTACAAAGGAAGCTACAGTATATCCTGACAAGAGCTAAGGCCAAAGAAACTAGGTTTCCCCTGGAAGAGAGATATTACTTTTCAGACTTCTAATTTTATTGACCATAGAGAAGGATATCCAAAACTAAGAGAAGCCCTGCATGGATAAACAAGGTCTGTGTTACATGTGGGTTGGTAGAGTGTGGGTATGTGTGTCAGTATGTGTGCTTATTTGTATGTGTTGCTTGTGAGCAGGGCCACTTCAACCACTTATGGGTCCCTGGGAAAACTTTTGAGGATGGGCCCCTCCCCACAACAGTCCATTTTCCCCCCTCTCCTTCTACAGACTCCTCGAAGTGGAGGAGTGGCCTAGTGGTTGGGGCAAGGTACTTCAGGCCAGAAGGTCGAAGGTTCAAATCCCACTAGAGGACAGCAATCTTGGGCAGGAAGGACTGGGGTTTCTAGTCCCACAGGTGCTCCTTGTGGTCTTGGGAAAGCCACTTAACCCTCCATAGCCCATGTTCCCTGTAAAATAGTTATCTCCAAGTTATAATGCCCTGTTCAATGTAATTTCAGTTTGTCCAATGTAAACCGCGCTGATGCAGAATAGCGCGGTATATAAGAGAATATAAATAAATAAAATAAATAATAAATAAAATATGACAGAAGGAGCCAGGGCCTGCTTAGTGTTCACCCACCGGCAATGAGTTTGTAAGCAGCTATCGGCCTCCCACCATCTAAATGCCGCAGGAGGGATGAGTGTGCGGGCTGCCGCCTGCAAACACCATGGGAAATGGCAGCAGAAGGTAAGCCGAGGGAGACAGAAAGCAGCGAGAGGTGGCAGCAGGGCTCTAAGCAGCAGCTGGAGGGCGCTACTCCAGGCTACGCTGCTACAGCCTGTGAACAGAGATCAGCCATGGTGGGCTCTGGGTCCTGCTACAATCTGTAGAGATCAGCCATGTCAAGCTCCGGTGGGAGGGGGCTGCTCTGGGCACAGCACCAGAGGCTGTTGTTGGAGATTGGCTATGGCATAGCATAAAAAACTAGCCAAATTCTTCCTTCTTCTCCTCCTCCTGCTACCTCTGAACCAATAAATTCTTCAGATCAGAGCTTTTCTTATCTATAGGTAGCAGAGTAGCTGGGTCCCCCATTGTGCATGGACCCAGGGAAGCTGCCCTTGAGAATTTCTCTAATCCTTTTTTAAACCCGACGACACTACCTGCTTTTATCATATCTGCCGCCAATGAGTTCCAAAGACTTTATCCCATTGAACCATATCTGTTCAAGTGCCCAGTAATTTTGTTCTTAATAGTTTTCAACATTTTGCCCGGCACAGAGTTAGGCTCACCAGTCTGTAGTTCCCAGATCACCCTTGAAGCCCCTTTTAAAAAATAAACATTACATTGGTTGCTCTCTAATCTTCTGGTACAGAGATCATTTTAATGATAGGTTAAAAATCACTAATCGTAGCTGTGCAATTTCATCTTTGAGTTCTTTCAGCACTCTTGGATGTATACCATCCAGTCCAGTTGATCTGTTGTTTTTTGGTTTATCAATTTGTTCTACTAATCTTCCAGATTCACTGAGATTTCATTCAGTAATTCTGACTTATCACCATTAAATACTCCTTCTGCCATGGGTAGCTTCCTTACATCTTCCTCAGTAAACATAGAAGCAAAGAATTAATTTAGTCAGTCAGCTATGGCCTTGTACTCCCTGTACCCCTTGATCATCTAATGGTCCAGCTGACTCCTTCCCCGGCTTCTTGCTTTGAATGTACCTGAAAATGATTTTATTGTGAGTTTTTGCCTCTAATGGCAAGCTTCTTTTCAAATTCTCTTTTGTCTTCCTTATCCTGCCTTGCATATTTAACTTGCTAGGGCTGATGCTGTTTCCTGTTTTTTTCATTTGGTTCCTTTTTCCATTTTTCAAAAGATGGGGTTTTATTTGGCTCTAATAGCCTCTTTCACCTTATCTTTTAACCAAGTTGGCTATTAAGTGGCCTGCTTTTCTCAATGCATGCACTGCATCTGGTATGGGCTTCCAAGATTGTATTTTTAAATAGTCCATGCCTGATGTAAATTCTTGGCCTTTGCAGTTGCTCCAAACTGCTCTCAAAGCACAGGCACACCCGATTGGCTCTGCAGAAAAACAGAGACTGAGTGCCTCAAGCGTAGTGGCAGCAAGCAGGAACAGGTGCACATGTATGGTTGAGCTTTCTAAAAGCTTTCAGAAAGGGAGCTGAGAAAGTTGGTCTCCTTTAGATGACACCCAATAAGTGAACACTTAACCTGCTTGTCCATAGAGAAACACATTTACATTCCATAAAAACAAATCCATTCAACTCACATCTGTTTTATATCCTCTCCCCACAAAGAGAGAAATCCCACCCCCAATTCTACTCTTGAATTCTACACAAATCCCAACTTTTACAACAATCATCTCTTTCCACTACAGGCAGTGGAAAAAGTATATTATTTAGAGTGCTGATCACTTGTCCTAATACCAAATCATACTCCAGTACAATAGAGCAATTACAATGAAGGATATCATCTCTCAAATCATGGAACAGTACCCCAACATTGTGGTCATATGACCTCAAGAGTAAACAGAAGCCAGAGGAGAAAAATATGAATGCAGAGTTCCTCTCTATAAGAACAGGGAAGAAATAAAGAACTCAGTGAATGTTTATGAACATTCTTTATGAGTGTGTGATATGTCATGGAGGTTATACACCATAAAGCCCAGGCACTATATGATGCAACAGGAAGACAAAAGGAGAAGGACAAGAAACAGGGAACAATGGGCAACAGTCCCAGGCCTTTGACAGCACATTGTCCATCTGACACAACCTATGAAGGTGAGAGACCTTCCTACAGATACACACTGGAGAGGGAACTTTGGAGACTTAGCTCTAGCACTGAGCAGTTTAGTATTGTTTTATGCAAAAATGGCTCCTTTGTAAGGAATTTCTCTTGTAAATAATCTTCCTAGCTCTAAAGTAAAATTGTGTTAGTGGTTCTGAAGTCAGGTGAGAGGCCTCTAAGTGAGTGAAGAAGACAGAGAACCACTGGAAAGGTGCTAATTTTAATGTGTGGCCACTACTGACATCAGACCCTAGTTTACTGTATATGATAGATCTTTAATAGATAACTTTAAAAGCCCATGGGTAAAACAGTGCTTTATCTTCGGAAATGGGTTAACAGACATTTTTCCACAGTATTATTGTGGACAACAGTATGCATATAGGTCAACTACACAAACACTTTTACATGCAGTAGGTGTGGAGGTGCTCCTGGGCTGGGGAGGAGGTGAAGTTTGAAAACATGTGGTAGCTTTTGAATTTTCGAAAGTATGCCTCTATATTTTCTTGGAAAACTTCCTGCAAAAATTTAGGCATTTTTGGGATGATAAAAATAACATACTGTCACTGTTCCCTCTAAGCTGTGTGCGTGTGCGCGCGCACACACCTTGCCAAGCGAGCGCACATACTTTACAACAGAGCGCACAAAAATTACGGTTCTGATTCTGATAGAAAACAACACATATGTCTTAAAATTTTAAAGGTGTTGTGTATTTACAGTTTTCACAAGTTCTACAATATTTTCTAGTGCAATCAATGTGGTGTACATACTGTATTCTGACGTGTAGTCAAATTTTAAAGTATATAACTCCGAGTGTCATTATGTGGCGCACAAAAATGTAACCTTCCTTCAAAAGCTGCACAGCTGATATTTTATGCGCACACAGCCTACAGAAAATTAGAGGGAACATTGCATACTGTATATTAAGAAAATAATTTTAAAATTGCCTAGCTAGTTGCAGAGTTTTTTACTCATGAACTTTGCACTAATTTTCAAGTGACAGTACACACATACTTTCACTTTGAAAATTGCCTAAGGAAAATTACCCATACATAATAAAACCTGCCTATCATGTGCACTAACCTGCCACATATACCAGTTTGCTCTGCCCCTCTCTTTAGCCTGCTTCATCTCTATAAAAAGCTTTTGAGCAATAAAATTCCCTTTCTTGTTGTAATTGTGACTGGTATTAATCATGCATTACACTGATTATTAACTACATAAGGTGAAATTAGAGCTTACCTGCTAATTGTCTTTCCTTGAGTCCCTCCAGGACAGTCCAGTTACACTTGGGTAGTCACCGTTCTCCAGCAGCTGAGAACTGAGCATGTCAGGATTCTGATCCTAGTAGAGCTCCTCCCTTCTTAGCCTCTAGTCTCCTATTAACAAAGCAGCCTCCACCTCGGCCACTAATGCCTACATATTCTGAAGCACTTTTCACTCACTGCATATCTCATGTCTTCTTATATGTTCCTCAGAAGCTTTTTTCTTTTCTTTTTTTTAAAACATCGCTGAGAGAAATTAGGCAAAGACTAGACACGTGCAGAGGGCCCACCATGCTAGGACGCCGCCCTCCCTCTTAGGAAATCTGCTTGCTTTGGAGAGCGTACCTCTTCCTCCAAGTCCTCAACTATTTAGCTGGTCTCGCCTCCTCTCCCCAATATGGACATCAAGACAGTGAAACCCAATAGGCAGGTCCTGGACTGGCCTGGAGGGACTCAAGGAAAGACAATTAGCAGGTAAAGCATAGTTAATCACCTGTAACAGGTGTTCTCCAGGAGTAGCAGGAATCAGTCCTCACATCTGGGTGACGTCGGCACCGATGAAGCCCCCATGCGGAGCATTTCCCCAGCTTTCAAAGAAAGCCTTTGGGAATGCAGCGCGAATGCGCGGTCCCCTTCCTGCCCAAGGGTGCCATGATGACATAGCTAAAAGACAGCAAAAAACAAAAATGAATGATATGACTGTAACTCCCAGAGGAGGAGGGAGGGTTGTGAGGACTGATTCCTGCTGCTCCTGGAGAACACCTGTTACAGGTGAGTAACTACTCTTTCTCCAGGACCAAGCAGGAAGTCAGTCCTCACATATGGGACTTCCCAGCTTCAGGCTACCGGGGACCCAAATCTGAACAATGAGCTCCCTCTAGAGCCCCAGCATGCGTGATAGAATCTTCTCTGAGAACGCCCCCGTATGGTAGCCCAACACCAGGGCCGGAGGGTAGGAGTTGCCTATACCTCAAAGAGATTACAGAGTACCGCCTGTCTGAAAGCACTGTCCCTGCGGGACTCCCTCACGAGGCAGTAGTGGGCTTCAAAAGTCTGGCTTGAAGACCAAGTAGCAGCCCGGCAGATGTCTGCCAGCGGAACAGAGTGGAGATGAGCAACTGACGCAGCCTTCGCCCTGACACGGTGGGCCGTGACTCAACCCTGCAAGGAGAGGCCGGCTGTCCTGTACACCCAGGCGATACAGTCTGCCACCCAGATGGACAAGGTACGCTTGGAGACAGGTAATCCCAGCTTATTAGGGTCAAAAGATACGAAGAGCTGAACAGCCCTTCGATGTCCCTGCGTATGGTCAAGGTAAAAGAACAACACCCTCCTACATTCCAGGGTATGCAAGACCATTTCAGCCTGGCTGGCATGCGGCCTGGGAAAGAAAGTCGGAAGAACCACCTCCTGATTGAGATGGAAGGAGGAGGCAACCTTAGGAAGGAACTTTGGGTGAGAGTTCGTAAGACCACCCTGTTCCTATAGAACCTTGTGTATGGTGGCTCTGAGACCAGAGCTTGCAGCTCACCGACTCGCCTGGCTGAGGTAAGAGCTACCAAAAACAACACCTTCCAGGAAAGAAAGCATAAAGGACAAGTAGCTATAGGCTCAAATGGTGGGCAAGTAAGTTGTTGCAAGACCACATTCAAATCCCACTCAGGTGCTGGTGGACGAATCGGAGACTTGAGCAAAAGGAGGCCTCTGAGGAAGCGGGCAACTAAAGGGTGGCCTGACAGAGACTGACCTTCCACCGGTGAGTGGTGCGCTGACAGAGCACTGAGGTGGACCCGAACAGAGTTGGATTTAAGGCCCAGGTCGGACAGGTGAAGCAAGTATTGCAGCACCACTGGCACCAGGCACGAAAATGGATCCTCCTTGTGCTGAGCACACCAGGTGGAGAACCTACGCCACTTGAGGGCATAAGATTTTCTAGTGGAGTGTCTCCTAGAGGCCAAGACCACCTCCTCCACTTCTCTAGGTAGCAGTAAGCCAGCTAGAACTACCCTTTCAGCATCCAGGCCATCAAAGTGAGGGACTGGAGGTTGGGGTGCAGGAGAGATCCCTGATCCTAAGATAGGAGATCGGGTTGCACCCCTAGAGGAAGTGGAGTGTCCACAGCCAACTGCAGAAGGAGTGGAAACCACGGTTGCCTCGGCCATCTGGGGGCTACCAGGATCACCGAGGCCTTGTCCCGAAGCACCTTGAAAAGGGTTCGGGCCACTAGAGGTGTGGGAGGAAATGCATACAGTAGGCTTGTAGACCAAGAGATTAGAAATGCATCTGCTGCTACTCTCAGAGGATGCAGTTGTCTGGAGCAGAACCTGGGTAGCTGACGGTTGAGCGGACTGGCAAAGAGGTCAATGGTTGAAAGACCCCATCTTAGGAAGACCCTCTGGAGCACCAGAGGATTCAACTGCCACTCGTGTGGTTGCAGAATCCTGTTCAACCTGTCTGCCAGGTAATTCTCTTGGCTGGGCAGATAAACCTCCTTGAGAAGTATGCCCTGTTGGACTGCCCATGAGCACAGGGCCTGAGCCTCCTGACACAGAAGTCGAGATCCTGTGCCTTCTTGTTTGTTCACATAGAACATGGCGACTTGATTGTCTGTCTGAACCAGAACAGACTGGTGAGAGAGGACTTGAGAGAAAGTCTGGAGAGCCAAACGGATAGCTCTTAGCTCCAAGAGGTTGATCTACTGTGCGGCTTCCCAAGGGGACCAAAGGCCTTGGGTGCATGCCCCCTGGCAGTGTGCACTCCAACCCTGAAGAGAAGCATCTGTTGTCAGCACTTGTGTATGTGGCAGTGGCTGAAAAGGCACTCCTTGCACTAGCTTCGGGAGATGCCGCCCCCATTGCAGGGAGGCCGCTAGCAGTTTGGACACCCTTTCTTTGTCGCTCAAGTGTCCTGTGGCCTGTAGCCACTGAGTTCTGAGGCCCCACTGAGCAGGCCTCATGTGCAGATGGGCGTTTGGAGTAACATGGACCGTGGATGCCATGTGGCCCAATAGTCTCAGGAATTGCCTGGCAGAAACCAGAGAATTGCTGTGGAACTGTCTGGCCAAGTCCATCAGTCTACAGGCAGATAGGCCTTCGCCTGAAGGGTATCCAGTCTTGCTCCTATGAACTCTGTGTTCTGTGAGGGGTGCAAAGTGGACTTTGGGAAGTTTATAACAAAACCCAGATGCAGTAGAAGGCAGACAGTGCGGAGGGTGGCCTGTCTGGTTTCCTGTGCAGACTGACTCCTGATGAGCCAGTCATCCAGGTATGGAAAGACAAATACATCCTGGACTCTGAGATAGGCCGCTACCACCGCCAGGCATTTGGTGAAAACCCTGGGTGCGGAGGTTAGGCCAAAGGGAAGTACTCTGTACTGAAAATGATTTCCTCCCACTACAAATCTGAGATATTGTCTGTGGTCTGGATGAATGAGAATGTGAGTATAAGCATCCTTGAGGTCTAAGGAGCATAGCCAATCTCCCTGCTGGAGGTAGGGCAGCAGTATTCCAACGGTAAGCATCTTGAACTTTTCCCTCACCAGGAACTTGTTGAGATTTCGCAAGTCGAGGATGGGCCTGAGGCCTCCTGTCTTTTTTGGTACCAGAATGTACCTGGAATAGAAGCCTTGCCCTCTCAGGTGGTGGGGCACCGGTTCCACCGCCCGCTCCTTTAGAAGACTTGTCAACTCCTGAAGGAGTAAGTCCCTGTGCAGAGGAAGTCTTGGAGGCTCCCCTGGGAAGTAGGAGGGGGGTAACTGGTCAAAGTGGAGCAAATAGCCCTTTTGGCCTATGCTGAGCACCGAGGTATCCCCGGTTATGGCTGACCACCTGTGGGCGTACAGAGTCAGCCGGCCTCCTGTGCTGAGAGGGGCCAGCTGAGGAGAAGAGGCTATGCCACTGGAGTCAAAACCCCGTTCCCTGCTGTGCAGGAGCCGGAGCTGGTGGCTTGGGGGTTTTCTGCCTATAGGGCCCATGTCCCTGCCCCTTGGCCTGCTGACCCTGTTGGGGAGTTGTGGAGGCTTGGTATTGAGGGTACGATTTGTAGGCAGATGACTTCCTCGGGTAAAAGGACTTTTTCCCCGAGCCCTTCTTTTAAGAAGGGGCAGAGGTCTTTCTGGACAACCTCGGACTCGAGTTCTGCAGCCTTTTCAGCCATGGGCTTGCCAAAGAGGTTTTCAACTCGGCAAAAGACATCGACCAACTTGTCCTGCACCCATGGCTCGAGATTCGATGACTGTAGCCAGGCCTGACGGCGTGCACCGATGCCGGCCGCGGCTACTCGGGCCGAAGCCTCGAAACCATCATAAGCTGCTCGAGACAAACTTCGAGCACTCTCGGATCCCAGTTGACAAGGCTGTGAACCTCTGCAAAGGTTACAGACACACAGTTGTTTTTGGTTTCGTCAGTTGGTAAGTCTGGACACGGCAAGCAAGCACAGAGCCCTGGAGGCACTTTCTACCGAGGGCATCCAGGTTCTGGGCCTCCCTACCGGGAGGCAGCAAGGAGTACATCTTCTCACTCTTCAGACGATGCATGGCTGATTCCACAACCATGGAGTGGTGCGGCAGCTGTGCCTTTTGGAACTCAGGGCTCTTGCGGACTCGATAAATGGAATCGACCCGCTTGCTAGGAACCGGCGTCGAGGCCGGCGCCTCCCACATGCAGAAGAGCAACCATTCCAGCATCAGAGGAACTGGTACAGTAAAGGCTTCCTTGGGGGGAGAGTCAGACTGCAGGGCCTCGAGCTTCTCGGCTCGAGGTTCCTCCTCGGGGTCCGTGGGGAAGGCCAAGGCCTTGGCCATGTTCCTCACGAAATCCGAGAACGGGGTATCCTCCGGGGGGGGACCTTCTCCGAGGTTCAGACTCCGGTGAGTCCGAAGGGACGCACCAGGTCCGAAAAGTGTCCGGGGACTCCTCGTCCTCAGTTTCCCATCCCGACCCCTCCGAGGAGTCGTTAAGCGGCTCCAGTCGGGTGGGCACCGATGCCATCCGCCCCGACGCCGAGGGCACCGGCGTCGATGACCTCGGTCCCGCACGAGAGATCGAGGATGACCTCGACCGAGGATCGACTCGAGATCTCATGGACTCGAGGATCAGCTCGGCCTCAGGGGTCGACTTGGACATCGAGGTCCCGGTGGTCGGGGCAGATGCACCGGTGAGACCGGCAATCAGTACCCGCTGCTGTTCCATGAAGGCAGCCAAACTGCTCTCCAAGGCCGTCAATCTGAGTCCGAGCTCAGGAGACCCAGCAGCCTCCGACTCGGGCCCCGACGGCGTTGGGCCCGATGTCGGCTCCCCCAGAGGAGAGTCCACGAGGACTACAGTACTCATGTGACCCGGGGCCTCCGTCTCTACACGAGGTTGTTTAGCAGGCCTCTCCGACTCCGAAGACCCGGGGCGGCGATCGGGGCTATGCGACCTGGCCCTCGAGGAGCCAAGAGTGTCCACCGACGCCGCTCTCGCGGGTTTCTTCTTCCTGTGGTGCTCCCGCGAAGGAGACCCACTCTCAGAGGAGCCCTGACGACGCTCGGTGTCGGACTCCCGAGGCCTCTGACGAAGTCCGGGCTCGGCCGGACGCGGAATCGGAGAAGATTCTTTCGCGTTGATGCTGCCGGCTCCTCAATGCCTTGGAGGACATTTTGCCACATGGGACACAGACCAGCGGGTCATGATCGGGCCCGAGGCACCGGAGGCTGCAGTCGGTGAGAGACATCAGTTTCTTACACCGATCACACTTCTTAAACCCGATGACAGCCATCGGGGAAAAAGAGCCCCTGCAAGGTCAAAAGACTGGGCTGCAAGGGAAAAATGAAAAAATGGCACGAACGCTAGTCTCTAAGGAGAAAAAATGAAAAATGAAATCCGGGCTCGATACCGGTGTACCGGGCCCAGGCGGGAAAGGGAACCGGTGTCGAACCGAGAAAAACCCCGGATCCACACCGAAAAAAATCAACTTTTTCACGGGTGACCATGACACACTTGCGGTCGGCTCCGCAGAAAAAAGAAGACTGAGCAAGATGGCACCCGTGGGCGGGAAGGGGACCGCGCATGCGCGCTGCATTCCCAAAGGTTTTCTTTGAAAGCTAGGGAAATGCTCCGCATGGGGGCTCCGTCGGCGCCGACGTCACCCATATGTGAGGGCTGACTTCCTGCTTGGTCCTGGAGAAACTCTAATTTCACCTTCCTAATTGTCCCTCCAGGCCAGTCCAGTTACACTTGGAATGTACAAAAGCAGTGCTCAAATGCGTGAGGGAGCTGCGAGACCAGCTTCCAACACCACAGAACCAAACTTGGTGTCCCCTGTGGCTTGAACATCGAGCTGATAATGTCTGGTAAAGGTATGCAATGACGTCCAAGTTGCTGCCCTGCAAATGTTTGCTGGTGAAACAAGGCCTGCCTCTGCCCAAGACACTGTGTGCGAACAGGTCAAGTGAGCCCAAAGCCCTACCAGTGGAAGCCTACCACGCCCCTCATAAGCCATGGCTATGCCCCTCTTTACCCACCTAGCAATCATGGCTTTAGACGCCACCTGCCCTATGTGCGAAGTGCCAAACACAAACAATGTCTGATTTCCGCAGCGACCCTGTACTCCTCAGAAACGTCCACAAAACCCTGTGCAGGTCCAGCAGATGCAACTGCCGATCCTCTGCAGTGTTCCCCAGCTCGGGGAAGGTTGGCAAGGACACCATCTGATTCAAGAGGAAAGGAGAAACCACCTTCAGAAAGGAAGGAAGGAACTGGTCTCAAAACCACTTTTTCCCTAGATATAAGCAGGAACGGCTCCCGACAGGATAGTGCTTGGAGCTTCGAAACACGTCTGGTGGAACAGAGGTCCATTAAAAACACTGTCTTCAGGGTAAGATCTCTAAGAGAGGCCCTTGCAAGAGGCTTGAATGACCCCTCTGGCACAGGTAGCCAAACCTCCTTCACCGCCTTGAGAAACTGCACCACATCTGGATGGGCAGCTAGAGAGCACCCCTGAACCCAGCCTCTATAACAGGAAATGGTTGTTATCTGGACCATAAGTGGAATGAGAGCCAAACCCTTGTCCAGAAAAGCAAGATCTCCGGGAGTGTACAGCTGAAGGCCCAAAGACTGCTTTCTGCACACCAGCCTTCAAAGATCCGCCAAACCTGGACATAAGCCAGGTTGGTGGAATGCTTCCTGGACCATAGCATGGTCACTATGACAGCTGGGGAAAAACCCCTATGTCTTAACCGCGCCCTTTCAAGAGCCATGCCCTAAGCAAGAACTGACTCACCTGAGGCATCAACACTGGGCCCTGGGACAATAGATTGCTCCTGTAGGGAAGCCTCTAGGGGAGATCCACCAATAACCGTTTGAGATGTACATACCAAGGCCACCATGGCCAATCTGGTGTGATGAGGATCACCTGCCCTTTGTGAGCCTCTATTCTCTATATCAGGCGTCCAATCAATGGCCATGGAGGAAAGGTGTAAAGGAATCTGCCCGTTGACAATGTTTGAGCGACAGCGTCGAGACCTTCGGATATGTGCTCTCTGCAACTGCTGAAGAACCGGGATGCCTTGGCAATGTCGTATGTTGCCATGAGGTCCATGACTGGTTGCCCTCAACATACGATAATATTGTGGAACACCGCCGCATTCAACTCCCATTCACCCGGATCCAACTGGTGCTGGCTGAGGAAATCTGCTTGGATATTGTCCTTGCTCTCAATGTGCACTGCTGAGAGAGATGCCAAGTTCTCTTCCACTCAAGCCATGATGGACTGACTGGGCTGCACTTCCCATGCCACCCTGCCAGTTGATGTACGCCACTGTGGTCGTATTGTCTGAGCACACCCGCACCAATTTGTGCGCAATCAATGGCTGGAAGTGCTGCAGAGCGAGAAACACAACTCTCATTTCGAGATCGTTGATGGACCATAATCTTTGCTCCAAAGTTCAACACCCCTGCATCACCTTCGACAGGCAACGCGCTCCCCAGCCCGTAAAGCTGACATCTGCATTACCAGGATCCAGTTCGGGCATTCCAAAGGCACTCCTGCTGCAAGCTGAACTGTCTGCAACCAACACTGCAGGCTCTCTCTCGTGACCTCCAAACACTCCAACCTCTGAGTCAAGGGCTGAGTTTGCGGAGACCATCGGGATGGCAGCGTCTGCTGCAAAGGGTGCATATGGGCCTGAACCCATGGCACAAGGTCCAGAGCCACCGCTATGGAGCCCAGAAGCTGCAGGTAATACTATGCCATGGGCACTGGCCTGCTTAGGAAGCGCCGCACTTGTATCTGTATCTTGTGTATCCGTGCCTCAGGAAGCAAAACTAGAGTGTCGAAGAGGGTCCCTAGATAGACCAAGTGCTGAACTGGTTGCAGCTGGCTCTTGGCCAAATTGACCACCCACCAAGCCTCTGCAAGACTTCTATTACCCGCCTTGTAGTGGCAGAGGACTCCGCCTATGACTTTGCTCTGATGAGCCAGTCATCCAGATACAGGTGCACCAAGATCCCTTCTTGCCGCAATGTTATGTTAAATGTAACCCTCCAATTGTGATGTGACCACTTTGATTGTAGGATAATGTGGTATACAAATCTGTCTAAATAAATAAATAAAATAAATGCTGCCGCTACCACCACCATGATCTTGGTAAAAATGCGGGGGGCAGTGGACAGCCTGAATGGCAGTGACCGGAACTGAAAATATCCCATTGGCACTGCAAAGCAGAGGAATCGCTGATGTTCTGCCCGAATAGCAACGTGCAGATAGGTTTCTGCAAGGTCCAGGGCAGTGAGAAACTCCCACTGTCGCACCACCAGAATAACCAACCGCAGGGTCTCCATACGGAAATGCAGCACTCGTAGTGCCCGATTCACATACTTGAGATCGAGGATGGGCCGAAAGCCGCCATCCTTCTTTGGCACCAGAAAGTAGATGGAGTATCGACAGGACCTGCACTGGTCTGAGGGTACTGGCACCAACGTCCCCAGCTGCCACAACCTGTTGAGGGTGATTCAAACTGCCTCCCCCTTTTGTGGCGCCTTGCAAGGCAATCAAACAAAGGCCTCGTGAAGGGATCTGGCGAACTCAAGCACATACCCCTCCCGAATAATCTCCAAGACCCACTGGTCGATTGTGATGTTGACCCAGGCGGAACAGAACTGCTGTAACCGTCCTTGCTAACAGGAAGTCTGACTCACTCTGTGTCCTTCGGTGCTCACTTTCAAGTCAGAGAAACAGCAGCAGCCAAGCAATAGGGGGCCCAGACTCCTGTAGCTAACAGGTTCTGGGCTACCAAGCTGAGTGGGGAAAGGGATCTGGGGCTCCCAGATAGTTTAACCCTGGGCAGCTCCTGAACCCTCTGAGGGCTCGAGGAAGGAAGGCAGACCTTGCCACACTGTCTGCCCAACTCTTCTATCCCAATGGTAGTGAACCTGAGCCAATCCTGCAGAATTTAAGATCTCCTTAGCGTCTTTTATCTTATCTGTATTCTTATTATGTTTTAAAAGAAATCAGGGTTTCCGATCGTTCCTACAGGCCCACTGGGAGAGCTCTTCCCACAGCTGCTAAAAACTGAGGGACTGGAGGCTGAGGCTCAAGGGGGAGCTCTTCTACTAGGATCAGAATTCTGACATGCTCAGTTCTCAGCTGCTGAAGGACGGTGACTACCCAAGCGTAACTGGACTGGCCTGGGGGGATAATTAGGAAGGCTCAGTTTTTACTAAAGTGCATTAAGAAGCCAATAAGTATGTGACGTTGTGCAAATATCAGAGGTAATTTTAATCAACAGGATTTACAGAAATAATGAAAGCCAAAGTATACAGGTAGCTGTGCTCATTAATGTAATGAAAACCTTAAAATTTGCACTTGTTTTTTCCTTGTTTAAGTTTTCTGGAATAAACAAAGTGCTTAGTTTTGAGCAAACAAAAACCACTTGCATCAATACAATCTCTAGTCCCTAGTGATCACCTCTTGTCTGTGGGTAAAAGTACCCATGCTGCTGAAAGTGGGTATATTTATCCACAGATAGTTTAGGCAATAATCAAAGCTCTGGGTAAAATGCAATTTTATCTACAGTAAGGCTTTCATTATTGTCTTCAAATTATCAGTAATCTAATAACGTCTATTGTAATTTTAATGTTTTTACATTTCTAACCCACTCTAAGGAAAAGTGAGCCATCAATCAAAGTGAATAACATGACCATGCATCTATCTAAACTACTCGAACGAGCAGTCCACCACTGCTGCCTCGACTTCCTCACCTCCCAGGCCCTCCTGGACCCACTACAATCCGGCTTCCGTCCCCTACACTGCACTGAAACCGCTCTTACAAAAGTCTCCAATGACTTGTCTCTTGCCAAGTCTAAGGGCCTCTAATCTGTCCTCATCCTCCTCGACCTCTCCGCTGCCTTTGACACTGTTGACCACAATCTTCTCCTCACCACCCTCTCCTCGCTTGGTTTCGGGGGCTCCGTTCTGTCCTGTTTCTCCTCCTACCTCTCCCATTGCTCCTTTAGCGTATGCTCCGGTGGCTCCTCCTCCTCTCCCACCCTGCTCCATGTTGGTATACCCCAGGGATCCATCTTGGGCCCCCTCCTTTTCTCTCTCTATACCCAATCCCTTGGCGCGCTCATCTCCTCCCATGGATTTCAATACCATCTCTATGCCGACGACTCCCAAATCTACCTCTCTACACCCAATATTTCCCCTGCAATCCAGACCAGGATCTCTGCCTGCCTGTCTGACATCGCCGCCTGGATGTCCCATCGCCGCCTGAAATTGAACATGACCAAGACTGAGCTCCTCATCTTTCCCCCCAATTCCTCCCCTCCTCTTCCCCCTTCTCAGTCTCCGTGGATGGATTCACGATCCTCCCTGTTCCCTCAGCCCGCAATCTAGGGGTCATCTTTGACACCTCTCTCTCCTTCTCCACACATATCCAGTTCGTAGCGAAGACCTGCCGCTTCTTTCTCTACAACATCAGCAAGATCCGCCACTTCCTATCTGAACACACTACCAGAATGCTCGTCCACTCCCTAATCTCCTCTCACCTCGACTACTGCAACATACTCCTTGCTGGTCTTCCCGCGAGACATCTCTTTCCCCTTCAATCTGTGCAGAATTATGCTGCTCGACTAATCTTCCGCCAGTCTCGCCATGCCCACATCACTCCTCTTCTCAAGTCGCTTCACTGGCTCCCCCCCTATCCAAGCCCGCATCCAATTCAAACTCCTCCTGCTGACCTACAAATATATTCACTCTGCAGCCCCTCAATACCTCTCATCTCTTATCTCTCCCTACGTCCCCACTTGGCAACTTCGCTCCGCTAACAAACTACTTCTTTCTATGCCCTTCACTCACACCGCTAACTCCCGACTTCGCTCCTTTCACCTCGCTAAACCCAACGCCTGGAACAGCCTACCTATGTCCATCTGCCAAGCACCCTCTCTGGCCCTCTTCAAATCCAGGTTAAAGACCCACCTTTTCAATGTCGCGTTCAGATCCTGACTTCTATCCTTCATCCTAACCTAACCCTCATCTCATATCCAAACTGTCCAAACACACTACCTAACGCTTTTAGCGTGTAAAACCATATTGTACTTTACTGATTGTTGTGACTAGATTGTAAGCTCGGACGAGCAAGCCTCTGATGAGCAGGGACTGTCTCTTGTATGTATGTCTGTGCAGCGCTGTGTGCGTGGCGCTATATAAGTATTAAATAGTAGTAGTAGTAGTAGCTCTACTACAATAGTCTTTAGACCATAAACCCTTTGAAAAAGAATACTGTACCATTCCCTGATTTTTGTTGTCTTTTATATACCTTATTTTATATTAATCTTGTGTCTTTATGGCACATTCTACATATGCGCAGCACTAGCCACTGAAGGCATCTCATTAAAGATTTTTTTTTAAGTGCCTGTCAAGTCAATGTTGATTCCTGGTAACTCAGCAGCCCCTGAGTGTTTTGGCAAGGTATGACCAGAAGTGGATTGCTAGACCTTTCTTCCGAGGCAATGGAGGGTAAAGTGACTTGTCCAAGGTCACAAGGAGTGCCAGTGGAAATCGACCCCTGATCTCTTGCGTACAAGGTTATTGCTCTAACCATTAAAGAATTAGAACAGTGATAACGGTGACTGCTAAATAGGAGTATGATAGAAAAACTTCTGAAAAAAACAGAAAGAATATTAATACCACTCCTTTAAAATATATAATGGAAAGTAATAAGAGTCCACTAAAATGTGAAAATTAGATTTATTTTTATTAGTAGGAAGCAAATGTATCACATTAACAATTCAGGTCTGAATGAGAACGATATCTTTCCAGCGTGCTAAAAATTTGTCACAAACTTTAGATTTCAGCGCAATAATGTAAGACTTGCTATTTGCCACCATTCTTTTAAAATCTCATGGACAGAAAGTATCAATTTTGTTTTTTCATTAGCAGCTTTAAAATCTTTATCTCATCTTGTAACAACTTGTCAATATTTTCTTGAAAGTCGGCATTTTTCTGGCTGGTGCAAAGGCAATTTTTTAAAACAGCAAGTATGGCAAAGGCCTTTTGAGATGCTTCCTTATCTGTGACATTGTGCAAAAGGTTGCCAAGATAAGTATTCAGATCTGGCACAGCACCTTCTAAAAGCTGTACTATCTCTACAAAACGTCTCATAGCTTTGTTTTCTTCCTTTGTCACTTCAGTTTGTTGTTCTTTCGGTGGTGTAACATTCATTTGTTCATCCTCACTTTCAAAACTTGTGCTTAGATCCTTTTCAGTATCATTCCTGTAGTCCCTGATATCATTCACCTGACTATAATTTGGCACACTTTCTATTTCTTGATTAAGACCTTCAATGTTGTTAACAACCTCTTCGTCACTATCTCCTTTCATATAATTGGATTTTGTTACTTCTTTCTTAGGCCTCAGATCCTGCTTTATGTTTGACTCAAATGAAATAGTGATAGCTGAAATACGTGTGGTAGTATCTGACTGAAATCCCTGTGACGTCTCTGCTGTTGAGGTGGGAGTCATTACAGTGGTTTGTGTTTCTTCAGTTTTATTTATTTCAATGATATTTTCTGGCTGAAATTCCTGTGACGTCTCTGCTGTTGAGGTGGGAACCATTACAGTGGTTTGTGTTTCTTCAGTTTTATTTATTTCAATGATATTCTCTGGCTGAAATTCCTGTGACGTCTCTGCTGTTGAGGTGGGAGTCATTACAGTGGCTTGTGTTTCTTCAGTTTTATTTATTTCAATGATATTCTCTGGCTGAAATTCCTGTGACATCTCTGTTGTTGAGGTGGGAGTCATTACAGTGGTTTGTGTTTCTTCAGTTTTATTTATTTCAATGATATTCTCTGGCTGAAATTCCTGTGACGTCTCTGCTGCTGAGGTGGGAGTCATTACAGTGGTTTGTGTTTCTTCAGTTTTATTTATTTCAATGATATTCTCCGGCTGAAATTCCTGTGTCGTCTCTGCTGCTGAGGTGGGAGTCATTACAGTGGTTTGTGTTTCTTCAGTTTTATTTATTTCAATGATATTCTCCGGCTGAAATTCCTGTGACGTCTCTGCTGCTGAGGTGGGAGTCATTACAGTGGTTTGTGTTTCTTCAGTTTTATTTATTTCAATGATATTCTCCGGCTGAAATTCCTGTGACGTCTCTGCTGTTGAGGTGGGAGTCATTACAGTGGTTTGTGTTTCTTCAGTTTCATTTATTTCAATGATATTCTCCGGCTGAAATTCCAGTGACGTCTCTGCTGTTGAGGTGGGAGTCATTACAGTGGTTTGTGTTTCTTCAGTTTCATTTATTTCAATGATATTCTCCGGCTGAAATTCCTGTGACGTCTCTGCTGTTGAGGTGGGAGTCATTACAGTGGTTTGTGTTTCTTCAGTTTCATTTATTTCAATGATATTCTCTGGCTGAAATTCCTGTGACGTCTCTGCTGTTGAGGTGGGAGTCATTACAGTGGCTTGTGTTTCTTCAGTTTCATTTATTTCAATGATATTCTCCGGCTGAAATTCCTGTGACGTCTCTGCTGTTGAGGTGGGAGCCATTACAATGGTTTGTGTTTCTTCAGTTTCATTTATTTTAATGATATTCTCTGGATGAAATTCCTGTGACGTCTCTGCTGTTGAGGTGGGAGTCATTACAGTGGCTTGTGTTTCTTCAGTTTCATTTATTTCAATGATATTCTCTGGCTGAAATTCCTGTGATGTCTCTGCTGTTGAGGTGGGAGTCATTACAGTTTGTATTTCTTCAGTCTTATTTAGGTCAGTGATATCCTCTGACTGAAATTGCTGTGATGTTTCTGCTGTTGAGGTAGAAGATATTACGGTAGTTTGTGTTTCTTCAGCTTTATTTATGTCAGTGATATATTCTGACTGGAATTCCTGTGATATTTCTGCTGTTGAGGTGGGAGTCATTACAGTAGTTTGTGTTTCTTCAGCTTTATTTATGTCAGTGATATATTCAGATTGAGATTCCTGTGATGTTTCTGCTGTTGAGGCGGGAATCATTACAGTGGTTTGTGTTTCTTCAGTTTTATTTATGCCAGCAATATAATCTGATGAAAATTCCAGTGATGGTTCTTGTATTGAGGTGGGAGTCATTAAAGTCGGTTGTACTTCTTCAGTTGTATTTATATCAATGATGTATACCTGTTGATTTTCCTTCTTCTTAACTGTGTCTGTTTCATTGCTTTCTGTAAGGCTATCGAGCAAGGTCTGTAGAATATATCGTAGTTGTTTCAGCGTTTTTTGCTCTTCTTTTTTTAATCTCGGGCTAGCTAATGATTGAGGTACTGAAAGACAGAATTTAATGCAGAATTATCATGATACATTTGATAGTTAAGACAATATGTTTCTTTATATTTAGATATGTATTTTTCTAGGCATTTTGTTTGACTAAAAAGGAGGCTTTCTGAGCCAAACAAATATCTAACATGCTAATGGCTGTTTAAATTTCATAGAATTAAGAAAGGGCAATTATTTACCTGGAATTGTTCTCTGAAAATTATATTCTAATGCAGCTACACTGATAGTGAGACCTATCATAAGGCTCCCTGCTAAGCTTGAGAATTTTTCACACATCACTAGTATTATTGGAATAAATTTTCCTATATTACTTTTGATGGTGTGTATGAGAAATAAGGAAAAATTAGCAATTACTATGAAACGACATATTATTGGAGAGTTATTAAAGCTCATTCCACTGCAAACCTTGTAGCAGCACTGGACCAGCATATCCTTTTGAAAGTAATGCAAAATTTTCATTGATAAAATTGGAGCAAACTTTTGGTGCATCCTTTGAGGTGAAATTGTTTAAAACATTGGAAGGTGATTTACCAGAAGAACTGGATAGTGGTGAGAACTCCCTCTGCTACCAAATGTTTAACCTTGGATCTCATAGGGAGGTCAATTTTCAAAGTCATTTACTCAAATAAGTATTTTACCTGGTTAAATTAGCCTGGTGGGAAGTTGTCATTTCATTCTGCACACATGTTTTTAACCAGGTAAAAGATGTTCCTGGGGGCGTGTTTAGGTGCAAACAGCACAGGTAAATTTGCATTGCCAATGTATAAATGCTTTGTTGCAACCACTCATCTACCCAAACAAATAGGAAGCGCAAACTTTGCGCACCAATTTTAATACATACTTTAAGCTGCCAACTAGGTAGACTACTCAAAATAGCCTCCTTTGTCTCCCTGAACTTGTGGCATCCAAATGAAATAAAAATGCTTTCGTTTGGGTTCTCAGACAAAATAATTTAAAGATCTTTAGAAAACAGCAAATGCAGGAAACAAACATATCCAAATACATAATATGGATGGACCATAGGATGCTGTTCCAAGGGTTGCAGAGCAGAGATGGTGCCCATCTGTCCAAAAAGGGTTGATGTGTCCTCAGTAGCAGACTGGCTAACCTAATGAAGAGAACTTTAAAATAGATTCATTGGGGATGGGTGAAGAAAGCCCCAGGTAAGTGAAAGCGTAGTTACTCACCTGTAACAGGTGATCTCTGGGAACAGCAGGAATTTAGTCTTCACATATGGGTAACATCGGCACCGATGGATCCCGAATGGGAATGCTTCCTAGCGTCCAATAGGAAAGCTTTTGGGAGCAACCCACTGCGTCTGCATAGCTGCCTTCCCGCCTTTCCAGCTCTCCTTCCTCAGTTGAGTTTGTAGCTGAGATAAAATGAGAGAAGAAGAGAAAAAGGAGAAGACCTACAATGCCTAGTGGAGGAGAGCGGGTTGTGAAGACTAAATTCCTGCTGTTCCCGGAGATCACCTGTTTCAGGTGAGTAACTACGCTATCTCCAGGAACAAGCAAGAATGTAGTCTTCACATATGGGACTCCCTAGCTCGAAGATGCCAGAGAGATGACCTGCAGTGAGCTGTTTATTACAGGCACACATAAGTAGGTCATGTATCCTCCAAGGATGTCTGGTATTGAAACCCAGGATGGAGGGTAGGAGTTGATCTAAGTCTGAAAGAGATCCTGGAGAACAGCTTGGCCAAACAAGGCATCCTGGCGAGAGTCCTTGTCCAGGCAATAGTGGACAGCAAAAGTGTGGACAGAAGACCAAGTTGCTGCTTTGCATATGTCATCAATCGCTACCAAGCGTAGATTTGCCATGGAGACAGCCATGGCTTGAACATTATGTGCAGTGACGTGACCCTCAAGAGAGAGACCTGCACTTTCATAAGCAAAGGAGATGCAATCCGCAATCCATCTGTAGAGAGTTTGCTTAGATCAGTGGCTCTCAACCTTCTTTTTACTGCGACCCCTTTTACCATTGGTCAACTTGTGATGACCCCCAATGATAAAATCAAATGCGTCTCTCTTCCTTTACCATTAACGCATTGTCGCTGTAATCATTTGTTGAATTATTAATATATTATAGGCCTTTGCAATATGTTTTTATTTATAAAATTTACTTATTTTTCTACCTTTTGTTGTTTGGGCATTTTATTTTTCAATTGCAATTGCTCCAGTCACTTTCTTCTGGTCTCTTCTGTCTTCTGCTAATTCTCATAAGAACGTAAGATCATAAGATATGCCATTGTCTGTTGTCCATTCGTCCTTTCTTCTCTCTTCTAGATTTTTTCTATTCTATCTTCTACATCTGCTTTGACATACTTTCCCCTTTTGCTCTTTCCCCAATTTTTTTTTAATTCCTTTATCATCCACTCAAATTTCACCCTTCCTTTCTCAATCCCCACTTACTCTGCCAATACCCAGCAATTGGAAGATTTTTTTTTCCTCCCACACAAAATATCTTTTCCCCCTCCATCCTCATTCCCCAGCCCCATCCCCTTCTAGTCCTCCCCCAAAATCAGCTCCCTTCTAAGTTCCAGCCCCACTCAGCATCCGCTCCCTTCTAATTGCATTCTCCCCCCCCCCCCGCATCAGCCCATTTCCAGTCCTAGCCCCCCCAATCAGCTCATTTCCAGCCCTATTCCACCCCCCATCATCCCATTTCCAGTCCAAGCTCACCCATCAGCTCATTTGCAAACCTGGGCCCCCCATCAGCCATTTCCAATACTAGCCCCCCCATAAACCAATTCCAATCCTATTCCAGTGAGCTTATGGGGGGGGGGGGCTTGGACTGGAAACTGGGCCGAGTGTGGAGGAACCTCAGCCCATTTCCAGTCCAAGCTCCCCTCCCACTCAGTCCATTTCCATTCTGAGCTCCCCCACTCAGCCCATTTCCATTCCTAGCCCCCCCCCACTCAGCCCATTTCCATTCTTAGCTCCCCCTCAGCCCATTTCCAATCCTAGCCTCCCCCCCATTCAGCCCATTTCCAATTATAGCCCCCAGCCCAATTCCAATCCTAGCCTCCCCCCATTCAGCCCATTTCCAATTATAGCCCCCCAGCCCATTTCCAATCCTAGCCTTCCCCCATTCAGCCCATTTCCAATTATAGCCCCTCAGCCGAATTCCAATCCTAGCCTCCCCCCCCATTCAGCCCATTTCCAATTATAGCCCCCCCCAGCCCAATTCCAATTTTAGACCCCTCCACAGCCCATTTCAAGCCCAAGCCCTCCTCCCCGAAGAGCCCCGTGGCAGGCTTCAGCGGCTCCAGGCAAGCTCAGCACAGCTCGTTACAGCTGCCAAAGTGAAGAGTGTTGTTCCCTTCACTTCGGCAGCTGTATTGTAATGAAGATCGCAGGCGCACTGAGAGCCAGGACACAGGAAGTGTCCTTTGACCTCCGGCGCACTTGCGATCTTCATTACAATTCAGTTGCCGAAGTGAAGCGAACAACGCTCTTCACTTCAGCAGCTGTAATGAGCTGTGCTGAGCCTGCTGGGTGCCGTTAAAGAAGGCAACCCCTGGCAAATCTTGAGGCAACCCCCAGGTTGAGAACCACTGGCTTAGATGCAAACCCAGGTGACTCGAATCAAAAACGGTGAAAAGTTGGAAAGCTTTTCTGTGCTCTTGAGTTCTCTGGAGATAGAAAGCTAAGGCACGTTTGCAATACAGAGTGTGAAGGGTTGCCTCTGCCTTAGAGGAATGAGGTCTAGGGAAAAAGACCGTAAGGTAGGCTGACTGGTTTAAATGGAAGGGCGAGACGACTTTTGGCATAAAGCAAGGATGAGTCCTAAGGACTACCTTATCATGGTGGAAACATGTATAAGGAGGGTCAGCCACCAAGGCCTGGAGTTCACTAATGCATCTCGCTGAAGTGAGAGCAATAAGAAAGGTGACCTTCCACGTGAGAAACTTCAGAGAGGTGGCTAAAGGTTTGAAGGGCAGCTCGAGAAGCTGTCCTAGAACACTGAGATCCCATGCCACTGGAAGGGGGTCTAATGGGAGGTTTGGTCAATAGAAGACCCCTCATGAAGTAAGCTACAAGCGGCTGAGAAGAGATGGGTTGATCATTGAAGGGCATGTGACAGGCCGCAATTGCACTTAGGTGTACTCTTACGGAGTTGGTTTTAAGTCCAGAGGAAGACAGGTGGAGGAGATACTCAAGTAATGCATCCACTGGAGCTGAGAAGGGGTTAAGTGCTCTTTGTGAACACCATTTGAAGGTGTAAGAATGCCTGGAGAAGGCTTTCTGGATGCTAAAAGGATATCTTTAACCTGCTGAGAGAGGTTAATGTCCTGGAAGGCTATGCCTTCAGCAGCCATGCCGTAAGATGGAGGGGACTGTGGATTGGGACGGAACAGTGTCCCCTCCTCTTGAGAGAGAAGATCTGTAGCAGATCACAGATCTATGGGTTGAGCCCGAGACAGACGTAGAAAAAGAGGACACCATGGTTGTCATGGCCAGTGTGGGGCAATGAGTATCATGGAGCCCCTGTCTCTCTGGAGTTTGAAAAGTGTATTGGGAATGAGGGGAATGGAAGGGAAGGCATACAGGAAGCTTTGACCCCAGTGGAGATAAAAAGCATCCACCTGCTGGCTGTTTGGTGCAGGAGTCCTGGAGCAGAAGCAAGGAAGTTTGGCATTCTGAGGACTTGCGAACAGGTCTATCTCTGGTGTTCCCAAAATCTGAACGATGTGAACGACCCTGTCTGCATGGAGAGACCACTCATGGGGGAGAAGGACTTGACTGAGTTTGTTCACCAAGACATTGTGCTTGCCTGGAAGATACACCGCGAATAGGTGAATGTGATGCTGTATGGCAAAAGCCCACAGATACAGAGCCTCGCTGCAGAGGGTCCAAGAGCCTGTTCCACCCTGTTTGTTCAAGTAGAACATGGCTACTTGATTGTCTGTCTGGACTAGAACTGAGAGGAATCGAAGATGATCCTGGAAGATCTTGAGGGCATTGTGAATGTCTCTGAGCTCCAGAAGGTCTATGTGGAGCTGTGACTCCTGATGAGACCAAAGTCCCTGAGTGGAGAGATAGTCCAGATGAGCTCCCCAGCCCAATTTGGATGCATCCATCGTCAGGGTACATTGATATGCTGATATCTGAAATGGTGACCCTACCAGGGGGTTTTCTGGGGATTGCCATCACTGGAGAGACAAGATTAGGCGAGTAGAGACCATTATCTTGTCTCCTAGGCAACCTGATGCCTGAGACCACTGGGAAGCCAGTGTCCATTGAGCTGCACACATATGTAGACGAGCATATGGGACAACATGAACTGTTCATGCCATATGACACAACAATTTAGTAGATCTCGAGCAGTGAAGAGAACCTCTTGAGGCTTGCTTGAGATGCTAACTTATTGAGTCGTACACAGCAGAGCTGAGGCAGAAATGCCTTTGATTGCTGAGTGTCTAGAAGAGCCCCTATGAACTCTAGAGTTTGAGAGGGAATGAGATGGGACTTTGGAAGATTTATTACAAATCAAGTGTTGCAGCACCTGCATGGTATGCGAGAGGGAAAGACTAGCTTCTAAAGAGGTGTTTGCTCGAATGAGTCAGTTGTCTAAGTAAGGGAAGACAAATATCCCGAGAGTTCTTAAGAATGCAGCTACTATTATTTATTTACATTCTCTTATATACCGCGCTATTCTGCATCAGTGCGGTTTACATTGAACAAACTGAAATTACATTGAACAGGGCATTATAACTTGGAGATAACTATTTTACAGGGAACATGGGCTATGGAGGGTTAAGTGGCTTGCCCAAGACCACAAGGAGCACCTGTGGGACTAGAAACCCCAGTCCTTCCGGCCCAAGGTTGCTGTCCTCTAGTGGGATTTGAACCCCCGACCTTCCGGCCTGAAGTACCTCTTGGGGCAGAGGCGAGGCCAAAAGGCAGGACTCTGTACTGATAATGTCTCCCTTGAAACATGAAGTGCAGGAAATTTCTGTGCTGTGAGTGAATCAGAATATGAGTATACGCCTCCTTGAGGTTCAGAGAACAGAGCCAGTCCTGACTCTGGAGATATGGAAGAAGAGTACCTAGGGAGATCATTTTGAATTTCTCCCGCACCATGTGCTTGTTCAGTTCTCGGAGGTCCAGAATGGGCCTGTATCCTCCTGTTTTCTTTGGAATGAGGAAGAAGGGAAAATACAAGCCCATTCTCTGTTGGGATAGTGGAACCTCCTCTATTGCTCCTTGAAGAAGGAGGGAAGTGATCTCTTGTAACAACGGAGCAGAAAGAGGATCCTGAGAGCAGAACTCTCCTGGAGGAGTCTGGGGGGGGGGGGGGGCAGACTTTGTAGATAAAGTTTGTACCCCTCCCGTACTATGGACAGTGTCCACTGCTCTGATGTGATAAGATACCACCTGTGGGAAAAGTGACAAAGCCTGACAGGGATGAGGGTAGGATTTGGAATCTCCAGAGGCAGAGTGGCTATGTTATCTAGAAAGGAGTCAAAGACTCTGAGGAGGCTGGGTTTGTTGAAGTGGCTGTGACCTAGGAGTCTGAGCCTTCTTTTTCCTGTTTTGCTGGTTGCTGCCCCTTCTGAGGAGCATGGTGTTGACATTGTACTGCAGCGGTGTAAGAAGACTAGTACTTATTATTATTATTGAAAAAAGCTTTCTTTGCTGATTTCTTCTTAGATGGGTTGGCCATAGACCTTGATAGTCTATTAAGTGTAGTATTCTCAGATTCTAACTAAGAGGACTTGTCCTGCCAATCCTTGCCAAGAAGAAATTAGACCTTACCTGCTAATTGTCTTTCCTTGAGGACTCTCCGGGCCAGTCCAGGAAACATGAGGGTTGTCAACCTTCTCCAGCAGCTGAGGACTGAATTCTAAAGCTTTCCTGAGTGAATATCTGGCTCCCCCTGCTGGACAAACCTCAGTCGTTCCTTAACTAAGCAGTCTATGAACAAAAACACCGCACACCAAACGAAAAAAACCCAAAAATAAGCAAACACTCGAACACACAGCAAGCAAACAAAAAACAGAGCAACCAGCCACCAGACAAACATGCGCTACGCACCATCGCTACCCCACATTAGTACTAGGATGAGACGTAGCCATTCAGTTAAAAACCACACCGGTTTGGTTGTTTCCTTCTTTTTTTTTTTTTTTATGATCTGTTTTATTTGAAAACTGAGTTTGCCAATGGCTTTGACAAACAAGGTAGCCCCATAGACCATCGCTCCGGAAGGAGCTACCAGCGATAAAGCACAGTTACTTACCTGTAACAGGTGATCTCTGGGAACAGCAGGAATTAGTCATCACATATGGGTACGTCGGTACCGACGGAGCCTGCGCGGGAAAGCTCCCCAGCTTTTCAGATGAAAAGCTTTTGGGGCCTCCCACTGCACATGCGCGCTGCCTTCCCGCCTTCCTGACCAGCTCTCCTCAGTTCGAGTTTAAAGCTGAGACAATAGAGAGAGAGGACAGGAAGATAGAGGAATAGAGAGACAACTCCTAGGGGAGGTGGGTGGGTTGTGATGACTAATTCCTGCTGTTCCCAGAGATCACCTGTTACAGGTAAGTAACTGTGCTATCTCCAGGAACAAGCAGGAATAAGTCATCACATATGGGGACTCCCTAGCTGAGATGCCTGGGAGATCCCCCTCCAAGGGTAACCATCTTCGTATGGATCTCAGGCATCCATTCTGGGAAGGTGGGCAGGAGTTGTTTAAGTATGGAACAGGTGTTTGAGGACAGCCTGACCAAACAAGGCATCCCGGCGGGAGTCCTTGTCCAAACAGTAATGGGCTGTGAAGGTATGAACCGAGGCCCAAGTGGCTGCTCGACAGATCTGATCTATGGATACAGAGTGAAGATGAGCCATAGAAGTGGCCATGGCTCTCACATTGTGAGCTGTGACATGGCCTTCCAGAGAAATGTTCTTACTCTGGTAGGCAAAGGAAATACACTGAGCAATCCAGTTGGAAAGTGTGCGTTTGGTGACTGGAAGTCCCAAATGAGAAGGATCAAAAGCCACGAAAAGCTGAGAAGACTTTCGATGTGGCTGAGTTCTATTGAGGTAAAAGGCGAGAGCCCTTTTACAGTCAAGAGTATGAAGGTTCCTCTCTGCACTGGATGCATGAGGAGCCGGAAAAAAGACAGGTAGATATACCTCTTGATTAAGATGAAAAGGCGAGACCACTTTAGGCATAAAGTGGGGATTCGTCCTAAGGACCACCTTATCATGATGAAATCTGGTATAAGGTGGATTTGCCACCAAAGCCTGCAGTTCACTGATGCGGCGAGCCGAAGTGACTGCAATAAGGAAAAGGACCTTCCAGGAAAGAAATTTCAGGGAGGTAGATACCAACGGTTCAAAAGGTGGCTTCATAAGTTGACCCAGAACTAAATTCAAGTCCCATGCTACCGGAGGAGGCCGGATGGGAGGTTTAGTGAGGGTTAGGCCTCTCATGAATCTTGCAATAAGAGGATGAGAGGAAACAGATTGTCCATTTATAGGTTTTAAGGATGCTGTAATAGCACTTAAATGGACTCGTACTGAATTCGTCTTGAGGCCTGCATTGGAAAGATGCAGGAGATAGTCTAGTAGAGAATTCAAAGGAAGTGCCAGAGGGTCAAGACCCTGTTGAGCACACCAAATGGAAAAACATTTCCATTTGAAAGCATAGGAACGCCTGGTAGAGGGTTTCCTAGAGGCATAAAGGATATCTTTCACTGGTTGAGAAAGATTAAACTCCTGAAGGCTTAAGCCTTCAGTAACCAAGCTCGGAGATGTAGGGACTTGGGGTTTGGATGCCACAAAGTCCCCTGCTCCTGAGACAGAAGGTCTGGTGCAGCTCCCAGGTCCAGGGAGGAGCCCTGGGAGAGCTGTAGAAGGAGAGGGAACCACACTTGGCGTGGCCAGCGTGGAGCAATGAGGATCATGGATCCGTGATCCCTCTGAAGTTTGAACAGAGTCTTGGGAATCAAAGGAATGGGTGGAAAAGCGTACAGGAATTCCTGACCCCAATGCAGGAGAAAGGCATCATTGGCCTGAGCTCCCTGACACGGAGTCCTGGAACAGAACCGGGGAAGTTTGGCATTCCACGGACTTGCAAAGAGGTCTATGTCCGGGGTCCCCCATTCCTGAAAGATTCTGCGTATCTGGTCCATATGTAGGGACCATTCGTGTGGGAGCAGAACTCGACTGAGTCTGTCTGCCCGAGAGTTTTGAACTCCTGGAAGATATACTGCCAGAAGATGAATTTGGTGCTCTCTGGCGAAGGCCCATAATCTGAGAGCTTCGTTGCAAAGCGACAGAGAGCCCGTCCCTCCTTGTTTGTTGACATAAAACATGGCCACCTGATTGTCTGTCTGAACTAGGACAGTCAGGTTGGCAAGGAGGGTATGGAAGACTGTGAGGGCAAGGAAGATTGCTCGCAGTTCCAGAAGGTTGATATGAAGGGTGGTCTCTTGGGGAGACCAGGTGCCCTGAGTGGAGAGGTGCTGGAGATGAGCTCCCCACCCTGTTTGGGAGGCATCTGTTGTGAGGGTTGCTTGGGGCAACGAAGGTTGGAAGGGGGTCCCCAACAACAGATTTTTGGAGGATGTCCACCACTGGAGAGACCAAAACAGACGTTGTGAGGTGAGTACCTGGTCTGACAGCAGTCCCGATGCTTGAGACCACTGGGTGGCCAATGTCCATTGAGCTGCTCTCATATGGAGACGAGCATAGGGCACCACATGAACCGTGGAGGCCATGTGGCCCAGAAGTTGCAGCATTTCTCTGGCTGACAAGTGACTTCTGGACTGAGCCTGGGAGGCCAAGCTTATTAGCCTTTGGCCTCGGACCAGAGGGAGGTAGGCCCTTGCAGTGGTGGAGTCCAATTGGGCCCCTATGAATTCCAGGGACTGAGTAGGGAGGAGTTGGGACTTGGGAATGTTTACCACAAGTCCCAGATATTGAAGAATACGCCTTGTGCGGTCCAGAGAAATCTGGGCTTCTGATTGAGATGGAGCTCGGATGAGCCAGTCGTCCAGATATGGGAAGACAAAGATTCCCATGCCTCTGAGAAATGCGGCTACGACTGCCATGCATTTTGTGAAGACTCTTGGAGCAGAGGCCAGACCGAAGGGTAGTACTCTGTACTGGAAATGTTTTCCCTGGAACAGAAATCTTAGATATTTTCTGTGGGATGGATGGATGAGTATATGAGTGTACGCATCCTTGAGATCTAGAGAACAAAGCCAATCCTGACTCTGAAGGTATGGAAGGAGAAGGCCCAGAGAGAGCATTTTGAATTTCTCCTTGAATAGAAACCTGTTCAATTCTCTCAGATCTAGGATAGGTCTGAAGCCCCCTGTCTTCTTTGTTATGAGAAAGTAAGGGGAGTAGAAACCTAACCCCTGTTGTGGAGGAGGAACCTCCTCTATTGCCCCTTGGGCAAGAAGAGAAGAGACTTCCTGACCCAACAGGGTCAGAAGAGATGGGGGAGAACTGAATTGCCTCACCATGGTATGGGGAGGAAGGCTGGAGAAATGAAGTTTGTAGCCCTCTCGGATAATAGAGAGGGTCCATTGCTCTGACGTGATTTGTTCCCATCTGGGAGCAAAATGAGCTAGCCTTCCAGGAATGGTGAGGGGCTCTAGTTGTTCTAGAGCCAGAAACGGCAAGTTCTCTAGAGGGAAGTCAAAACCCCTGAGGGGGTTGAACCTGCTGGGGTGTAGCAGACACTGCAGGCTTGGACTTTACCTGCTTAGATTGTTGACGCTTAGCCGCAAGGCGAGGCTGAGCAGATTGCTGGCCAGTATTTGTGGGAAATCTGGTCTTTTTATAGTAAGGCCGTTTAAAAGGCTTCTTTTTGGTAGGGGTAGAAGTAGACTTGGAAAGTCTATCTAGAGTGGCATTTTCTGCATCCATTTGAGCAGCTTTAATCTGCCAGTCTTCCCCAAATAAGTTCTCACCGGTACAGGGCAGATTCCTGAGGCCATCTACAACCCAGGGTTCTAGGTTAGAAGCCTGGAGCCAAGCGAGACGTCGGGCTGCAATAGCAATTCCCGAAGCTCTGCCTGCAACTTCAAAGGAATCAAAGGCTGCCCTGTTGGAGAACTTGGAG
Organism: Ichthyophis bannanicus; assembly: GCA_033557465.1. Classification (NCBI taxonomy): domain Eukaryota; kingdom Metazoa; phylum Chordata; class Amphibia; order Gymnophiona; family Ichthyophiidae; genus Ichthyophis; species Ichthyophis bannanicus. The sequence continues at coordinate 272,291,575 of CM066043.1, read as the reverse complement.
ACCTCTGAAAGTTGTGTCACCATAGAAAAGAAGTCCGCCCTTTGATCATCAGGAATAAAGGGGGCAAAATTCTGTATTTTTAGGGCAAGTTGCCCAAGATACATGCCCATATAAAGGCTATAAGAGTTGATCCTGGCTATAAGCATACTAGCCTGGAACATCTTTCTTCCAAAAGAGTCTAGGTTCTTACATTCTCGCCCTGGAGGGGTAGAAGAATGCCTTTTAGGCCTCTTTATTTTCTTCATGACAGACTTCACCACAATGGAGTGGTGAGGCAGCTGAGTTTTCTGGAACCCAGGCGAAGGAGGGACCCGATACATGGTGTCCAACCTGCGGGAATGGGGAGACAGTGTTAAAGGAGTCTCCCACAAATCCATCAAGTGTTCTTGAAGGATTTCATGGACAGGCAGAGTGACTGCCTCTTTAGGAGCTTTTGAGTATCCTAAAATGTCCAATTTTTTTGATCTGGGTTCTCTTTCAGAAGATGTAGCAATAGAAAGTGCTTTAGCTACATCAACAATGAAATCCTGAAAGGATAAATCCTCTGGAGGAGACATCCTCCTCTTGGGAGAAGAGGGCTCCTCAGGAAGAGTAAGCTCAGCAGAGTCATCAGAGGAATTGAATTCATCAGAAGAATCTGAGTCTTCCCTCTGTACTGCCAATGTACGATACGCATACCGATCGGTATCGACATCGGGCGTATCGGGCATGGGATCGGTACTGGGCGAAAGCCGGAATCCGGCATGCGGAACCGATCGACGTTTAGAAGTCGATGGTCTCGGTTCCGGTGTAGATACCGGAACCGGGGTCGGTGGGCGTCGCAGCCTTAATGAATGCCAGAACGGCTTGCTGCATGGTCTGGACAGTACTGCCCATAGACGCCACTACTGCCTGGATGTCGGTACCGGTATGGGCCGGTACCCCAGAGCAGTCCAACAGGTGATCTGTCGAGGCCGTGCCATCGATGTCAACCTGTGACCCCATGATTGGTTTGGAGGCCGGAACCTCCCGCCGGAGTTTTTTGGCCTGGGCAGAATCCTCGAACTCAGAATTGAGAGCCTCTTGATCTTTAGAAAGAGATTTGCTTTTAGAGGATTTGCCCACAGAAGTTTTGGTTACCTGAGATCCATCCGGAGAGGAAGACCTGGATGACTGTGATGCTTCTGAAGGAAACAGCACATGGAGCTTGTTAGCCCGGTTCTGCAAACCGCGTTTAGACATCTGGGTGCAGGATGGGCAGTCCGGTATGGAGTGTTCAGGTCCCAAACATTTGAGACACCATTCATGGGTGTCTGTGACAGAAATGACAGCACTGCATTTGGTACATTTTTTAAAACCAGGGACTGGCTTCTCCATGAGGAGAATTTGTGTAGGCCTTAAGGCCTAACAACGGGTACCAAGCTGTGCTGAAGAAAATAAAAAAGTCTTTTTTTTTTTTTTTTATATAGAAAGAAAGAGACCGGCGATACCGGTTTCGGTATGGGGAAGGCAGGTACGCGGTCTAAAGAAACAAACAAAAGTAACAAATTCTTCAGCGGTGACAGGAACACGACCTGCTGGCTCCGCGGAAAAAGAAGAACTGAGGAGAGCTGGTCAGGAAGGCGGGAAGGCAGCGCGCATGTGCAGTGGGAGGCCCCAAAAGCTTTTCATCTGAAAAGCTGGGGAGCTTTCCCGCGCAGGCTCCGTCGGTACCGACGTACCCATATGTGATGACTTATTCCTGCTTGTTCCTGGAGATAACGCCCTTACGCGCTCCCGATCATTCTGGACAGACAAAATCACCAATAGCACAAATGACACGGGTGGGCCCTGGACTGGCCCGGAGAGTCCTCAAGGAAAGACAATTAGCAGGTAAGGTCTAATTTCTTCTTCCTCTTCGGCTCTCCGGGCCAGTCCAGGAAACATGAGGGAAGTACCAAAGCAGTATCTAACCTCGGGAGGGACCCGCCAGGCCCGCAATGATGGCCGAAGCACCCACCTTTGCATCTCCCGTGGCCTGAACATCCAGACGGTAATGCTTAGCAAACGTGTGAAGCGAAGACCACGTAGCCGCCCGGCAAATATCGGCAGGTGGAATGAAGGCCAACTCGGCCCAGGACGCCGCCTGGCTACGAGTGGAATGAGCACGAAGCCCCAGTGGAGGCAACTTCCCACCAGCCTGATATGCTGCCACTATGGCTTGCTTCACCCATCTAGCAATGGAGGCCTTAGACGCGGCTTCGCCCTTCTTAGGTCCCCCAAAGAGCACAAACAAGCTTTCCGACTTACGAAAAGACTTAGTCCTATGCAGGTACTTCTTGAGTAGTCTACCTAAATCCAACTTTTCCAGCACCCTATCAATAGGAAGCTGTCCCTCTGTCCGGAAAGTTGGAAGGGAAATGGATTGATTCATGTGAAACTTGGACATCACCTTCGGCAGAAACGAAGGCACCGCCCGCAACATCACCTTTTCCGACGAAAACTGAAGATATGGTGCCCGACACGAGAGAGCCTGGAGATCCGAAATTTGCCGCGCAGAACACAAGGCAACCAAGAAAGCCACTTTCCAGGAAAGGTCTCGCAAAGAAATCTCCGCAAGAGGTTCAAACGGAGGCCTTACCAACGCTTCCAGCACCAGATTCAGATCCCAGGCCGGGACAACCGCCCGAAAAGGAGGACGAATGTTCTTGACTGCCCTAAAAAATCTAATGACATCCGGGTGATGAGACAATCGGAGACCTCTGACAGCACCTCGGAAACATGCAATAGCCGCGAGATGCACGCGAATAGTGCTTAGGGCCAACCCCTTATCCAGCCCATCCTGTAGAAAGTCCAAGACTTGCGGCACCAAGACGTTGCACGGCTGGAGATCCCGCTGCTCGCACCAGCTCTCAAAAATCCGCCAAACGCGAATATATGCGACCGAAGTCGAACTCCTCCGAGCCTGTAGAAGGGTAGCGACGACTGCCGGTGAATACCCCAGACCCTCTAACTTTTTCCGTTCAATAGCCAAGCCGTAAGCAAGAATCGATCGACGTTGGGCATGAGTAGAGGCCCCTGTACTAACAGGTCCTCCCGAATGGGAAGCCTCCAGGGATCGTCTACTAACAGACGAACTAGATCTGCATACCACGCTCTCCGGGGCCAATCTGGAGCGATGAGAATCACCCAACCGGCGTGACTTGCTATCCGGCGAAGGACTCTCCCTATCATCGGCCATGGGGGGAATACATACAGCAAAATTCCGATCGGCCACGGCTGAGCGAGGCCATCGAGCCCCTCGGACATATGCTCCCTGCGTCTGCTGAAAAACCGACCGGCTTTGGCATTGGCGAAGGTGGCCATCAAATCCATCGCCGGAGGACCCCACCTCCGGGACAAGTCGCGAAACACTGCCGCATTCAATTCCCATTCCCCGGGATCGACCACGTGCCGGCTGAGGTAATCGGCTTGCACATTGTCTTTTCCTGCCACGTGCGCCGCGGAGATGGCTACCAGATGCGCCTCTGCCCAAACCATCAACCGCAGACACTCCTCCAACAAAAGCGCACTCCTGGTTCCTCCCTGGCGATTGATGTAGGACACCGTTACCGCATTGTCTGAAAACACTCGCACAGCCTTGTTCTCCACCAGATGCCGAAACTCGCGAAGCGCCAGGAAAACCGCTCTGAGCTCCAAAAAATTGATGGAAGATCCCTGCACCTCTGGAGGCCAGAGGCCTTGGACGATGGAGGCCTGAAAATGCGCTCCTCAGCCCAAGAGACTGGCATCCATCGTGACCAGTATCCAGTCCGGTTGCCGTAAGGGCATTCCTGCTCTTAGATGGAGCGGATCCAACCACCACTGAAGGCTGGTGCTCACCTCCGGCGTCCGCACTAACCTCCGTGTGAGAGGATGCTCTTGAGGCGACCATCTGGACAGTAACGCCTTCTGTAACGGACGCATATGGGCTCTCGCCCAAGGCACCAAATCTAACGCCGCTGCCATAGAACACAGGAGCTGTAAGTAACGCCACGCCATTGGCTGTTGTAGACGCATGAACTCTGTCACTTGACCTATGATCTTCTGCACCCTTACTTCGGGGAGAAAGACCGCGCCGGCCTTGGTATCGAAGACTGCCCCCAAGAAGAGGAGACGCTGGACCGGCTGCAACCGACTCTTGGATTGGTTCACCACCCAACCCAGCCGTTCCAGAAGATGCACCACCCGCGCCGTTGCCGAAAGCGACTCTGAGACGGACGGCGCCCGAATCAGCCAGTCGTCGAGGTACGGAAACACCAGGATCCCTTCTCGTCTCAAGGCTGCCGCTACTACCACCATCACCTTTGTGAAGGTGCACGGCGCCGTTGCCAGGCCAAATGGCAAGGCTCGAAACTGAAAATGACCCTTGTGCACCGCAAACCGGAGAAACCGTTGATGGTCTGGCCTGATAGGAATATGCAGATAGGCCTCGGAAAGGTCTATGGACATAAGGAACTCTGTCGGACACACTGACCTTATGACCGACCGAAGTGTCTCCATGCGGAAATGAGGAACCCGCAAGCAGCGGTTCACGTGTTTGAGATCCAAAATAGGCCAAAAAGAACCCTCTTTTTTGCGGACTACGAAATAAATCGAGTATCGACCTAAGCCTAACTGATCTGACGGAACCGGAACTACCGCTTGAAGGTACAACAAGCGATGCAGAGTCTCCGCCACTGCCTTCTGCTTTCCCGCAGAACCGCACGGAGACAGCACGAACGCTTCCGCCAACGGCCGGGCAAACTCCAGGGCGTAACCGTCGCGAACAATTTCCAGAACCCATTGGTCGGATGTTATAGTGGCCCAGACAGAAAGAAAGCTCTGAAGCCGCCCCCTCACTGGGAGGTCTGCCTGGACCAACCACAATGAGATGGGCTCCAAAATATCCTCTACCGAAACCTCTAGCTCCCCGAAAGGACTGACCCCTGGCCAGAAAGCGTCCCCTCGGATATGGTGCAAAACGAGCCCCTCTGAACCTGCGAAACTCACGTGAAGAACCCCTGTGCCCAACGCCCGGCTTCGAAGGCTTCGGACGATCCTCCGGAAGTTTACCACCCTTGGAGTCACCAAGATCCTTAACAATTTTCTCCAAGGCTGCTCCAAATAGCAGGGAGCCCTTGTATGGAAGCTTACTCAGCCGAGCCTTGGAAGCGGCGTCCGCCGACCAATTGCGCAACCAAAGAAATCTTCAAGCTGCAATCACCGTAGCCATGGACTTCGCTGAAATCCTCACTAGATCATAAAAGGCATCCGCCAAGTAAGCAGACGCAGATTCAAGCTTTGCACCCTCGTCTTCCTCCTTGCGAGAGAGAGCACTGCCCTGAATCCAGCGAATGGAGGCCCGAGAAACATACGCCCCACAAATAGCAGCCTGAAGAGACAGCGCGCAAGACTCAAAGGTCTGCTTGAGGAGGGATTCCAATCTCCTATCCTGCAAATCTTTCAGGGCCGTAGCACCCTCCACAGGAATAGTCGTTTTCTTTGTGACAGCCGAAACCAAGGCATCTACCTTAGGTATCTTTAACAACTCCTGTTCCTCCTGCGGCAAAGGGTACAACCGGCCGATCGTCTGAGCCCCTCTTAAAGTAGCCTCTGGAAACTCCCACTCAGTTTCTACCATCTGCTTCATGACTCGGTGTACAGGAAAGCACCTCTGCTCTCCTTTGAACCCCTGCAGAAGAGGGTCCTCTAAAGGCTCCTGATGAGCCGCTGGTAAGGTAATATTTAAAACTGCCAAAGTTTGGGCGATGAGAGCACCCAGCTCCTCCTTCCTAAACACCCTAAACATAAGAGGATCCTCAGCACCCTTGGTCAGCCTCTTCCAACTCCGCAGGCCAGTCTATAGCAGACTCCGCCAGAATCTCCCCCTCCTCCATGTCCTGGAGCTCCGAGATGGGCTGACTGAAGCTCTCAGCTCCCACCCCAACTCCCGAGGGTACCTTGGAGGACCCCTCTCCAGGGTCCGACAAAGAAGGTTGGTTTCCCAAAGGATGCTCTGAAAGGAGAACAGAACCCTTGTCCTGAGTTTGCTGCCATTTCAAGTAGTAAGCTTGATGTAAAGCTAGAATAAAGTCTGCAGAGAAGACACACTCCAAGCCTGCTTGTACCACATTCAAAGGCTGTGGGGGAGCTTCCTCCACCTGCCCTGATCGTTTTGATTTGCATTTCCTTTTCACGGGCTTTTCCTGACTGGAAACTAGCCCCGTAGCTGCAGCAGCTAAACCCGACGTTCCCGCCTTTTCGGCGCTGCTCTGGAGGCCCCCTACAGGCCCGCTACCGTCGGGCTTGCCTTCCATGAAATTAAGAAGGCGCGAACCGCCGCAAAACACCGAAAAAAACAAGCAAAGTGCACTGCTACAATCGCTCAAGGGCCCAAAAAAACCAAAAACGCTACCGCTCCTTAACCTTTAAACCGGCGCCCAAACCGCCGCGAACAAAAGCACGCGGGAAGGCCGAACGAAACTAAAAAACACATACCTGATACCGAACAGAGAAACTGTGCTTACTACTGCAAGCCACTCAATTCCGCTGCTAGCAGAAGCGTGGACATGCCTTCAGAGGCGGCCCGATGGTCTCTGGGGCTCCCAGCACCAAATTCGCCTGTCCCCCCGGAATCCGGAGCTGTTGCTGAGGCAGGCTCTGCCTCCATCGCTCCGCTGGTGCACAAACGCTCTCAGACCAAACAGCAAAGCTAACACTGAGTAGAAACCTGCTAGAGAACCACTCTCTTTAGAGGTAGGCAACAGGAATAAAACAAAAAAAAAAGAAGTCGTCCATAAAACTACTGCTGAAACTGCTCGGTTTCCCGGGAGCCAGTCAGGAGAATGCAACCTACTGCTGCTGAGGACTGAATAGACTGAGGTTTGTCCAGCAGGGGGAGCCAGATATTCACTCAGCAAAGCTTTAGAATTCAGTCCTCAGCTGCTGAAGAAGGTTGACAACCCTCATGTTTCCTGGACTGGCCCGGAGAGCCGAAGAGGAAAAAGGTTTTCACCAGTGCAAGGGCTATTACCTAGTTTGTCCTGAATCCAATGTTCAAGATCTGATGCTTGAAGCCAAGCAGTTCTGTTATTTATTTATTTATGTTTCTTTTATACCGCACTATTTGAAATCAGTGCGATTTACAAGTAACGCATTTGTCTAGTGTAGGCAGGTTCGTTATACAGGGTTCAAAAGGGTAACTATTTACATTTTGGGTATAGCAGTTCTTTATACAGGGTTAAACAGGGTAACTATGTACATTCTTGGGTGTAGCAGGATGTTGTGGTCCGCTTATAATTATTTACATGCTAACATCATCAACATTTACATTCTCTCTGGTAATAGTTCTTCATTGTCTACATGTGGGGTTGGCTGTACACAGGGGGGATGGTTTGAGCGGGACTATCGAGAGCAGGGGCTGGAAGTGAGTACTGGGTTGGGCTGGAGGTGCTGGGACGGCATGAGTGTGATAGGCTGGGAGAGGTCATTTGGTTCGGTGTAGTACTGAAGGAACAGGTGGTGCTTCAGTGCCCTTCTAAACTGGGAGAAGTCATTGATGGCTCTAATGGACGTTGGAAGGGCTTTCCACAACAGGAGGGGGCATAGAAGGCAAAGGCTCTGTTTCTCGTGGCCTGGGAGCATCTGGTGATCACCTTCGGGAGTGTAAGGGTGTTGATGGCAGCTGATCTCCTTACTCTGTTGAGTGGGGTGGTACGGATGAGATCAGTAAGGGAGGAGGAGGAGCACTTGTTAATGGCTTTGTAGGTCATCGTTAGGATCTTGAAGGATATCCTAGACTGTACCGGCAGCCAGTGTAGCTGTTTTAGCACAGGGGTGATATGGTCTCTTCATGATGCACCGTGAAGGATTCTGGCCGCTGCGTTCATAGCAAGTTGTAAAGGGTTAAGAGAGCTTTTCGGGAGGCCATGAAGTATTACATTGGCATAGTCGAAGTGTGGTATTACTAGTGCTTGATAGACTGTCTGGAAGTCTTCTGGCTCAAGCAGCTGTCGTAGGTGGCGGAGCATCCGGATTTTGTGGTAAATCGCCTTTACCATATTGCCTATCTGGGCCTTCATGTTGAGTTGTTGGTCCAGCGTGACCCCTAGGTAACGTATTGTGGGTTTACTGAGGAGTTCTGCATCGCAATACTTTTATTGTGGGGGGTGGGGTAAAAGCTGGGTTCCTGGAGATGAATAGGACCTCCGTCTTCTTGAAGTTTATTTTGAGCTTCTGTGTATCAAGCCAGTCTGTGATGGCATCAAATTCTGTGTGCCCCAATGCAGATAGATGAAGTTTTGCTGATGCATTCAAAACAGTCAAAACTTGCCCTATTAACAAACTTTGAAACATTTTGAGTATGTTTTACAAGGGTGAGATAATCTGCTCTCTTGTCATCGGGGAGAAGAGAAAGCATAGTTACTCATCTGTAACAGATGTTCTCCAAGGACAGCAGGAATCAGTCCTCACGTATGGGTGACGTCGGGGCCGACAAAGCCCTCGTGCGGAGCAATTTCCCCAGCTTTCAAAGAAAGCCTTTGGGAATGCCTCGCGCATGCGCGGTCCCCTTCCCGCCCAAGGATGCCATCTTGCTCAGTCAGATGACATAGCTAAAAAGACGGCAAAATGAATAAAAAGCAATAATAGGACTGCAACTCCAAGGGAGGAGGGAGGGTTGTGAGGACCGATTCCTGCTGTCCCTGGAGAAAGCATAGTTACTCACCTGTAACAGGAGATCTCCGGGAACAGCAGGAATTTAGTCTTCACATAAGGGTATCATCTGTACCGACGGAGCCTGTGCGGGAATGCTCCCCAGCGTCCAATAGGAAAGCTTTTGGGAGCATCCCACAGTGCCTGCGTGCTGCCTTCACGCCTTTCCAAGCTGTCCCTCTCCAGTTGAGTTTAAAGTTGAGACAAAGAGAGAGGGAAAGAAAGAGAGAGAGATAGCGAGATACAACTCCTAGGGGAGGTGGGTGGGTTGTGAAGACTAAATTCCTGCTGTTCCCGGAGATCACCTGTTACAGGTGAGTAACCATGCTATTTCCAGGAACAAGCAGGAATGTAGTCTTCACATATGGGGACTCCCTAGCTGCAGATGCCAGGGAGAAGGCCCCAGAGGTTGTGTGCCCCTGTGAAAGGGCTCCACTTCCCCCCATCGATCTCTGGCATCCTACCAGGGATGGTGGGTAGGAGTTGATTAAGTATGGAACAGGTATTGAAGAACAGCCTGACCAAACAAGGCATCCCGGTGGGAGTCCTTGTCTAAGCAGTAATGGGCTGTGAAGGTATGAACCGAAGCCCAAGTAGCTGCTCAACAGATGTCGTCGATAGACACAGAGTGAAGATGAGCCATAGAGGCTGCCATGGCTCTCACATTTTGAGCTGTGACATGGCCTTCAAGAGGAAGGTTCTTACTCTCATAGGCAAAAGATATACACTGTGCAATCCAGCTGGACAGTGTTCTTTTGGAGACTGGAAGTCCCAAATGACTAGGATCAAAAGCAAATGGAAATTACACTTACCTGGTAATTGATGTTCCTTGAGGGAGTACAGTTCAGTCCTCCACCACTGGGTAGTGCACCTCCTCCTGCAACATGGAGACTGGACAAGTCAAACTTGTGACATCACCGGGTATATCCTGCTGGTCTTCTCCCATGATCCCCCAGTGACCTACTGTCAAAGCAGACTCAAAGGAGCAAACAAACAACCAGTTAAAGTACTAAATGCAAAGCTATGCTCAAACTTCAACTTTAAAATCACAGGGCCCCAAAAAGAAAGGCCGAAAACACCCTCCTCCGTGCCCCTGTCCCCCTGCGCACCAAACAGCGGAAGACAGAGAGCTAGAAGGAAGGAGAACTAAGGAAGAGTATAGGCAGAAAAGGTTGCTCTCGCGATTACCTGCCAATCAGAGCCCGTTGCCAACTCTAGGATCCGAAAGCATACTCGGAACTGACGCCTCGCGTCTGAAACATCCATCCCCGGGCGGGAATGAGGACTGAACTGTACTCCCTCAAGGAACATCAATTACCAGGTAAGTGTAATTTCCATTTCCTTATCGGTCCTACAGTTCAGTCCTCCACCACTGGGATGTACCAGAGCAGTAATCATTGGGAGGGACCTATCCAGTCGGCTCTGCCCCTAAACGAACAGAGCAGGCACCGACCCCAGCCCGCTCCTCACGTCAACAGGCGGTAAGCCAACCAGGAAGACACGACCGAGAGCCCACTTGGATCCTCTTCACTGGTGAAAACAGCACAGAACTCTGCCCCAAGCAGCGCTAGTGCTTCAGAAAGACAAACTCGCCATCGCAAACACACTGAACGCCCTAGAAACAGACCTACTGAGAAGGCTACCGGAGCTCCGCCTGAAAAATCCGCTTGAGCTCCCCCTTGGCTCTCGACCCCACCAGGGTGTCAAGTGTTAGCAACCGCTGCTCTCCCGCAGAACCCGCCTCCACGGAGGGACAGGCAGCGAAGAGACCTCCCAGAAAGCGACGGAACCTCACCTAAGTTCCAAGGAACGCAGGTTACAAGCAAAGTGTTCTTGCGTAAGTCCCAAACCGACAACTAGACAGGCACAGACGGATTCCACGAGGGAGAACGGAACCGAGGTCCATCCAGACAGAGGTGGGAAGCAAAATGAGGGAAATGGAAAAAACCACCAGCGTCAAACACCCTATTTGTCACACCTCTTAAGGGCTTTATTCTTTGCAACACAAAGTAGCTCTACAGCTATGTCCTGGACCAGTTGGAGTCTTTTTAATTGAGAATGTGGAATGCAGCTAAGCAATGAGTTGCAATAAACCAAGCGTGATCCACCAAGGGCATATAAGAGGGTGTCAAGTGCCCCAGAGTCCAGCGTTGTTTCAGAAGATGTGGAGTCTTACATGGTGTGACAAAAAAGAAAGGAGACTCTGGTAGCCACGCCCACGACGCAATGCCAGTAGGCCAACCGCTTACATCACCTGGATATGCCCTCCGGAATTGGAGGAACCATGCAGAAGTAGCAATCGCCGACGTGATCCATGGGCCCTCTCCAGATCATTGGAACCGCAAAAGACTTTGATGGTCTTTTCCCGTCCATCCACAGCCTGAGATCTGCTACACATGTATTGCAGCATATGTGTGGCGCCTAGCTTTTATCCTGATCTTTTATTCTGCAGCCAAAATATAAATTGTAGGCTTTCTGAACCGCCACAGTCATACGCCATTTTTGTGATGTAAAAGTCACATCACCACAACTAGAGCAGAAATTATCTGCATGATTAACACCAGGACGAGGAATCGCCAAATATGCTGTGAGTGACCTATCGGTATAAAATAAATATGTCTTTTTTTTTTTTTTTTTTTACTGTCAAGCGAGGCAAATTTAAGTAGTGACTGCATCAACTGGTTTTGGACAGTTATTTCGATTGGTTGCAAGTAAAGATTATGCAAGCTCACGCAAATGTTGCAGAATACACTGGTAATGGTCCCCACTGACTAATGAAGAGCACATATCTTAGCAACCAGCCCCAGTCGGCCATTTTCACAATGACCTCTGAAAGGCATAGAATGGACCGGACCACAGCCCCGTACCAATGCGTCGACGCTATCCAGTAGCCTCATATGTCCTCTGCTAAACATCGACCCGTCGCCGCAGACTGACAGGTCGCCATGAGGTCCAATATGGGCTGACCGCATCTGAGCACACGCGGCGCGCACACCGCCTGATGCAATCTCACTCCTCCGGCAAACACTCGGACCCCGCTAAGGACTTTCACCACCACAGTGTCCCCACCGAAACGCAGGCTGCCAAGGCTTCAACCGCGCACGCTGTCCCTTCACTCAAGCCACCCTGACCACCCGACCAACTCCACCCTGCCAATCGAAATAGGCCACCATCCCGGAGATCTCAGACAGCACCTACAGCGCTCGATCCGCTACCATGTCCGTGAACGCCTGCCACGGCTGACGTACCGCGTACCGTTCCAGTCATACGATGGAACACTGGGCGTGCTGCGTACACTAAAACGCCTTGTACCTAAAGGATCCCCAAAATGTAGCTGAGTCTAACCATGCTCCGGCCAAGCTCCCGGAAGAAAGGGACAGAACCTTATAAAAAAGAAGTGGGGACAATTAGGAAGGCTTTCCTGTTTGATGATTCTTTTTTTTTTTTTTCTTTTTTTTTCCTTTTTACAACTCCATAAGGGCCACAAGGCACACAACCGAACAGGGCATTGTCCAGAGAACGCAAGGCCCCTCTTCCAGGCTGACTCCACAGCCTAAACCGGAAGTCACCTTGGCTGATGCCGAGCAGCGCGGAAGCCAACTTGTAAGCCCAGCATATGAAGTATGCCTACTAGTACAGCATTCCACAATGGAGGGACATGTAACCGGACGGCTTTGAATATGAACCTACAGATATCCCGCACTTGCTCCAAGACAAGCACTGTGCAGCCTACTGGTCTTCTCGGAGCACCGCCACGACCCGAAGACCTAAACCGGCCAGCAAAAGACGACGTACGCTGGGCCCGAAGGAACCTGGTTGAACGGATCCCAGCACTCCCTGTATCATTAGGATCGGAGCCTCCCCCCCAAGGACTCAGTCCTGGCTGGAACCGGCTGAGCATAACTCCAGGCCCTGCGGCGAGCCCCCACGAAGAAGTGGGACGCAACGATGCCTTGAGGAAAGGGAAGGCCCAATGGGTGAAGCAAGTTGCTAGCTGACCAAGGGAGTAAACCCCACACGCGCATCTCAACGGAAGGTCGGAAGAACCGAGGATTCTGGTCCCACAGGTGCGCCTGCTAGCCTTTAACAACATACACCTCCGCAGGTACAAAAAACTTAAATTGTGAGCACCTTCAGGGGTAAGGGGAATAGATGACAGCCTCCGACTGTTGACCACCTTGTCTTGCACAACAGACAGCAGCACCCCACCAAACAAATGATTGGGAATATATGACCTCAGAACCCCAAGACAGAGGTAAAACAGTAGAACGTGCAGTGGACGTAAATTTCCAGATCTGCCAGCCCCCCTGCCCACATTGAGAAGAGGCAGAGAAGAACTGGACCGGCGGATCTGGAGGGGTGCCTCCTGGACAGCCGGGCCATCGAAGGGAAAGCTGATGACTGAGGCCCAAACTCCTCAGGATGGCCCCGTCTTGCATTGGCAATCCCATGCAACACCATGACAACCCCGCTCATGATATCCCAAGCGATCTCTGTCATTGCTGCAACAATCACCTGAGCATGAGATCACAGACGGAACACGGACATGCAGACGCACTCAAGGAGAGTGCACCTAAGACGTATGAGCCTATCCAACATCCAGCACCACATGTCCAGGTGTCCCACTCCTGTTACCCAAAACACAGGAAGCTTGAACCTAGGTGACCGTCATAGCAAAGACAGGGAGGCCTGACTGCCGCTATCAACCCTTCCAGGACCCTGGAACACTAAGCCCCGGACTGTGCCATCCAGCAACACTTCTCACGATCCCCAGCAGGGGCCTTTCCCCAGATGGCCCAGATGGGCAGTGTTCCCGCCAAATGGGCAAGCTGCGCTCTGATAACATAGTGCAGAAAACCAAATCAAAGTGTCTTAACCTAGCTAATTTTTGTCTAATAGTGATCATTCATAATATCAGCCAGGCTCAATCATAACATTAGTATTAATGATCTCTAAAGACTGAAGAGTTACTAATGTAACACTAATTGGTTTTGTTTTGTTTTTTTTGTTTTTTTTTAAAGAGCTTCAAAGGCGATCTTGGAAACTACAGACCAATGAATCTGAGTTCAGTGCCAGTTAAATGATAGAACTTGTTCTGAAAAGCAGCACCAAGCTGTCTTTTCAAAGGGTTAATAAACATGTGAGTAAGCCAAATGATATATATCTGGATGTTTTAGAAGGTACTTGACAAAGCCCCTTATGAACTTCTCCTGAGGAAGGAGATGATGTGCTATTATAGAATGGGAAATGGATCAAAAACAGGAACACAATAGGACTAAATGGCCAGTTTTCTCACAGGAGACCCGTAAATAGTGGAATATGTCTCGGGATCTGCACTGGAACTGGCATCTGGTAACATCTACTGCACTGAAATGATCTGGAAAAGAGATCAGCAAGCATGGCGATCAAATTTGCAGATGGCATAACGACATTTAGAGGCTGTCTGCACAATTTCCAAGCGTATAAACATGGAAATAGCATCCTTATGTAAATGACAATTTCAGAAAGGGCTCAATTTGTAGGTGGTTGTGCCGCCGATGACCCTGAATGGCCAAATCCTAGCACGGAAACCTGCTGCTGACAGACATCGCTAACTGCCAGAATGCAGACAAAGGTAAAGGCACCCCCCAAGAAGTAAAACCCAAACCAATCACATTGCATTCAAAGAACTATAAACTATCATGAAATTAAAAGGAAATTAAAATTAGAATTAAAATTAAAAGTAACAGCAAAAGGAAGTCCTTATCTGGGTGTAGCCGCGTGGAACAGCGTCGTCTGCTCAAACGTGGGGCTGCTCCGCTCTCCGCCACGAGGCCTCAGCCCTGCCGAGAAAATGGCGCCAATCCGAAGCAGGCCCGTTTGGCGCCAAACACCACAGAGGCGGCAAGAGCTCAGAGCCCCTCCATGCGGACTCGAGAGACTCCCTTGTGGCGTCGGGATGCAGCAGTTACCCCGCTGTAGCTGCGGGGTGAAGAGCTGTCCAGACACGCTGCTGCCTCGCGCACCAGAAGTAGCAGACGCTGCGAGCCCCGGCCCACCGGCTAAAGAACCTCGAACGGCCTGAGGCTCCCGCCGCGATGGGAATCTGCCGCATGGACACTGCCAAAATGCAGGTGTTCCACAGAGCTCTCCCCCGTACAGTCCTGGGGGAGAGATCATCACCGGGCACAGAGACCGAAGAATCCCAAGCAGAGAGGCTAGCTGGCAGCGTGAACTTTGAAAAGGGACAGAACCCCCCTTTACACTAAGGCAGACTAGGTGAAAATAAATAAAGTAAAAGTAAATGAAATTAAATGAAAATGAATTCAATTTACAGGATTACACCTAAAGAAGGGCAAAAGAAATGCAAGGTAAATCAAATCCTGACTAACTGCTCCTAAACTGCTTCTCAAGTGAGCCCAGCACCTAGGCTCACTACGTCCTCATGCTGCATGGAGACTGGACACACTGGGGGATCATGGGAGAAGACCAGCAGGATATACCCGGTGATGTCACAAGTTTGACTTGTCCAGTCTCCATGTTGCAGGAGGAGGTGCACTACCCAGTGGTGGAGGACTGAACTGTAGGACCGATAAGGAACAAAGAGTTGAGAGGACTTTCTATGTATGTTGCTGTGTCCTTTGCAAGTAAAAGGCTAAAGCCCTTTTACAGTCCAAAGTATGAAGATTCCTTTCTGAATTTGAGGCGTGAGGCCTTGGGAAGAATACAGGAAGGTAAACCGCTTGGTTTAAATGAAAAGGTGATACCACCTTTGGCATAAAGTGTGGATAAGTCCTAAGGACTACCTTATCATGATGGAACCTTGTATAAGGAGGATCAGCCACCAACGCTTGCAATTCACTGATGCGACATGCTGATGTGATTGCAATAAGAAAGATGACCTTCCAGGAAAGGAATTTCAAAGAGGTAGTAGCTAATGGCTCGAAAGGCGGCTTCATGAGCTGCCCAAGAACCAGATTTAAGTCCCATGCCACCGGTGGTAGCTTAATGGGAGGCTTAGTTAAAAGAAGGCCTCTGATAAATCTCACTATGAGAGGATGAGAGGAAATAGGCTGTCCATTTAGAGGCTTGAAAGAAGCTGCAATAGCACTCAAATGAACTCTCACTGAATTGGTCTTAAGCCCTTCATTAGATAAATGAAGGAGATACTCCTGTAATGATTCCAGAGGTATCGCAAGAGGGTTAAGACCCTTCTGCGAGCACCATATGGTAAACCTTTTCCACTTGAATGCATAAGAGCATCTTGTGGAAGCCTTCCTGGAAGCATAAAGGATATCCTTTACCTGCTGAGAAAGGTTAAGACCATGAAGTTCTAGGCTTTCAGCAACCAGGCCCTGAGATGCAGAGACTGGGGAATGGGATGCCACAGCATCCCGTCCTCCTGAGAAAGGAGATATGGAACAGATCCTAACTCCAGAGGCAGAGCTTGAGAGAGATGTAGGAGCAGAGGATACCACATTTGCCATGCCCAATGTGGAGCTATGAGAATCATATGACCTCTGTCTCTCTGAAGCTTGAACAGGGTTTTAGGAATTAGGGGAATGGGTGGGAAGGCATACAGGAAGTCCTGGCCCCAATGGAGGAGGAAGGCACCCCTGGCCTGACAACCCAGAGTCAGAATTCTGGAAAAGAACCAGGGAAGTTTGGCATTCAGCGGACTTGCAAAGAGGTCTATGTCCGGGGTTCCCCAAATCTGGAAACCTTTGGTCACCTGGTCTGCAAGGAGAGACCATTCGTTTGGAAGCAGAACTTGACTGAGTCTGTCTGCCCAAGAGTTTTGAATGCCTGGAAGATATACCGCAAGGAGATGAATTTGATGCTCTCTGGCGAGGGCCCATAGTCGCAAAGCTTCGTTGCATAGCGACAGAGAGCCTGTTCTGCCCTGCTTGTTCACACAGAACATGGCTACTTGATTGCCCGTTTGAACTAGGACTGTCTTGTAGCTGAGCTGGGTGTGGAATACTCGAAGAGCAAGGAAGATTGCTCTGAGTTGCAGGAGGTTGATGTGTACAGAGGTCTCCTGTGGGGTCCAGGTACCCTGGGTAGAGAGGCCTTGCAGGTGGGCAACCAACCCACCTGAGAGGCATCTGTTGTTAGAGTGGCTTGGGGTGGGGGTTGCTGAAAAGGAGACCCTACCAAAAGGTTTTGGGGTGACTGCCACCATTGGAGGGACAATGTAAAGCGATCTGAGTTTGCTATCTTGTCTGACAGGCAACCTGACGCCTGAGTCCACTGAGTGGATAAAGTCCACTGGGCTGCCCTCATATGGAGGTGAGCATAAGGGACTACATGCACGGTGGATGCCATGTGGCCTAGCAACTGTAACATTTCCCAAGCAGTGAGGTGAGGCTTTAGCACTGCTTGGGAAACTAACTGCACAATGCGAAGGCAGCGGGGCTGTGGAAGGTAGGCCCTTGCCTGTCTGGTATCCAGCAGAGCTCCTATAAACTCTAGGGACTGAGTGGGAGCAAGGTTGGATTTTGGGAAGTTTATGACAAGTCCCAAATACTGAAGGATGCGCATTGTGCGAGAGAGGGCAACCCTGGCCTCTGGCTCTGAAGGGGTTCGAATGAGCCAGTCCTCTAAGTAACGGAAGACGAATATTCCCAGGGTGCCGGAAAAATGCTGCCACCACAGCCATGCATTATATGAACACCCTTGGTGCAGAGGCCAGGCCAAAAGGAAGAACCCTGTATTGGTAGTGCTTCCCTTGAAACAGAAAGCGAAGGAACTTTCGGTGAGTTGGATGGATGAGAACATGAGTGTACGCATCCTTGAGATCTAGAGAACAAAGCCAATCCTGACTCTGAAGGTATGGCAGCAGAGTTCCCAGAGAAATCATTTTGAACTTCTCTTTGAACAGGAATTTGTTCAATTCTCTGAGGTCTAAAATGGGTCTGTGTCCTCCTGTTTTCTTTGGAATAAGGAAATAGGGGGAGTAAACCCCTGTACCCCGTTGGGGAATGGGTACCTCTTCTATTGCTCCTTGAGCAAGGAGCACAGTGACCTCCTGACCTAACTGGTCGTTGAGAGAGGTCTGAGAATTGAACTGTCTTACTATTGTAGGAGGAGGCATGCTGAGGACAGGGCCGGCCCGTCCATTGAGCAAGAATTTTTTTTGCACAGGGCCCCGCATTTCAGGGGGCCCCGCGCAAAGAACATTCTGATCTAAAAGTAAATTTTGAAATTAAAAAAAAAAAGCTGTCTGCTGCCGCAGCCGCGGGGGCCCCCCCTGCCAGGCAGAGCCTGCCCTCCCCTGCATCAGCTCCCTCTCCGCAGTCACACGCACCGGCTTTCAGAGCGCTTAGGGTTTAGTTTCCCTTTTGCGGCTCTGTTAAGCCCGCGGGGCTGATGGGAACTTTCCCATCAGTGCCCGGGGCCTTAACAGAGCCGCGAGGGAGAAACTCTCCCCTCACGCTCTGAAAGCCGGTGCGTGTGACTGTGGAGAGGGAGCTGATGCAGGGGAGGGCAGGCTCTGCCAGGCAGGGGGGCCCCGCGGCACACTCGATTCTGCTGCGGTGGCTGCGGCTGCGGCCGCGGCAGCAGACAGCTTTTTTTTATTTTAAATTTTCCCTGGGCTGGGGGGGGGGGGTTAGGAGTGGTGATGGGCTATGGGGGAACTAAGTCTGGATATGAGCTGATGGGGTTAGGACTGGAAGTGGGCTGATGGGGGGGTAGGACTGGTAATGGGCTATGGGGGGGGGATTAAACTGAAAATTGGGTGATGGGGGGTTAGGACTGGAAATGGGCTGATGGGATTAGGACTGGGAGTGGGCTGATGGGGGCTTAGGACTGGTAATAGGCTATGGGGGGGCTAGGACTGGTAATGGGTTGGGGGGTTGCTAGGACTGGAAATGGGCTGAGTGGAAGGGAAGGCTTGAACTGCAAATAGCTGATGGGGACGGGGGCTTGGAATGTAAATGGGCTGAGGGAAAGGGGGGCTTGAACTGCAAATAGCTGATGAGGAGGGGGGCTTGGAATGGAAATGGGCTGAGTGGAAGGGGGCTTGAACTGCAAATAGCTGATGGGAAGGGGGCATGGAATGGAAATGGGCTCTTAGGGGAGGGAGCTAGGACAGGAAATGGGCTGATGGAGGGGTTAGGATAGGATTGGGAATTGGGTGTTGGGGGGAGCTAAGATTGGAAATGGGCTGTGGTGGGGCTTGGATCGAAATGGACTCATGGAGGGGCTAGAACTGGAAGTAGGCTCATGGGGGGCTTGGATTGGAAATGGGCTGAGTGGAGGGGAGCTAGGATTTGACATGGGCTGATGGTGGGGCTAGGAAAGGACTCACAGCTTGGATCAAAATGGACTCATGGAGGGGCTAGAACTGTAAGTAGGCTCATGGGGGGCTTGGATTGGAAATGGGCTGAGTAGAGGGGAGCTAGGATTTGACATGGGCTGATGGTGGGGCTAGGAAAGGACTAGAAATGGGCTGATAGGAGGCTGGTATTGGAAATGAGCTGATGAAGGGACTCAGGACTGGAAATGGATGGGGGAGCTAGGACTGGAAATGGATGGGGGAGCTAGGACTGGAAATGGGCTGATGGGGGGCCAGGACTGGAAATGGGCTGATGCGGGGACTAGAAGGGAGCGGATACTGGGTGGGGCTGGAACTAGAATGGAGCTGATGTTGGGGGAGATTAGAATGGGATGGGGATGGGGCTGGGAGAGTGAAATGGAGAGGGGAAAAATATTTTGTGTGGGAGGGAAGAAAAATCTACAATTGGCCGGGTATTGGGAGACTAAGTGGGGATTGAGGATGGAGGGGTAAAATTTGAGTGGATGAAATAGGAATGAGGAAAGAGCAAAAGGAGAAAGATTAGTATGTTAAAGCAGATGTAGAGAGAGAATGGAAAAAAACTAGAAGAGAGAAGAAAGGACAAATGTACAGTAGACGATGGAGAGTTAGCAGAAGACGCAAATAAACCAGAAGAAAGTGGCTGGAACAATTGCAACTGAAAAAAAATGCACAAAAAGTACAAAGATAGCTCTTTATTTTGAATTTATTAACTGGAAATTGTCAGCTCTGGGAAATGTGCGAAATTAATTTATAGTTTTATTTCTACATTGTTGTTGTACATTCCAAGTTTGGCTTTTAGGGTTCCCAGTTCAATTATTGTCTTCCTGTTTTTAAATTGTAATTCCTTGTTTGGTGATGGTCTATGTTCTGCATGTGTAACTGAGCTGAGGTATTCTGTTTATGTAATTCCTATTTGACATTGCCACTTGTTCTCTTTCCCCAGTAGGTCATGTATTGTTATTCTCTGAAATGTATTGGTTTAATATTTGCAGTGTTGCCTTTTGATAGGTATGGTATGGTGCTTTATGAGTCCTGGTAGTGCTGTTAGGATACGGCGGGTTTGCTATGGGTTCTAAATGGACAGTGTTTGTAGTAGTTCCTAATGTGCCTGGCGGTTGGCACTGGATTATAGTAATGTAGAAATCTTTTAGTCTTTCTTTATCCATACACTCATGAAGAGGCATGTTTACTAAAAGTTAGTGTATGGTAACATTCTGCAAATGTTTATGCAAATGAGGCACCTTATGCAAATGAGGCCCCATACCAAGTCTCCGCACATGGCCCCGCACCCCCCTTGGGCTGCCCCAGGCTGAGGAAATGAAGTTTGTACCCCTCTCTTACCATAGACAGAGTCCAATTTTCTGCTGTTATCTGACCCCATCTGGGGGCAAAATGACATAACCTTCCTGGGATGGTGGAGGGTTCTGGACCGTTCAGGGCCAGGAAGGCAAGGTTCTCTAGATAGGAGTCAAAGCCCCTGTGGAGGCTGAGTTTGCTGAACCGGTTGAGGCTTAGCTGATTTTGTCTTTCTTTGCCTAGGTTGTTGCTGCTGTCCCTTTTGGGCAGACTGACCTAAATGATGCCCCTGCTGGGTATAGGAGGGAAAAACCTTTTTCTTCTTACTGAAGAATGGTTTCTTAGAGGATTTTTTCCTTGCAGGATCAGCTGTAGATTTAGACAATCTATCCAAAGTTATATTGTCAGCATCTACCTCATTAGCTTTTTCCTGCCAATTCTTGCCAAAGAGAGTCTCTCCTGTGCAAGGAATATTCCCTAGTTTATCCTATACCCAAATTTCCAAGTCAGATGCCTGGAGCCAGGGAATCCTACGTGCACCTATGGCAATGGCAGAGGTTCTGCTTATGCACTCAAACAGTCAAAGGCTGCACGATTCACAAACTTGGAAACATCCTGGGCATGTTTGACAAGGGCTAGATAATCCCGCCTCTTATCATCAGGAAGGAGAGGACTCATAAGCTCTAAATCTCCTGTGACCTCCTTAAGGAACATTCCCATATGTAAGATATAGGAACTAATCCTAGCAGAAAGCATGGAAGCCTGGAAGGTTCAACGTCCAAAGGCGTCAAGAGTCCTACACTCACGTCCTGGAGGATTAGATGCATGCCTTTTTGCACTCTTTATCCTTCTCATGGCTGACTCCACCACCATGGAATGGTGTGGTAATTGAGTCTTCTGAAACCCAGGACAGGGAGGAAGTTGATACATGGTGTCAAGTCTTTGAGAGTGAGGAGATGTGGTTAGAGGTCTTTCCCACATCCTTAACATGAGATCATGCAAGATCTCATGAATAGGTAAGGTAGTTGCCTCTTTGGGAGCTTTAGGGTACTGCAGGATTTCTAATTCCTTTGCCCTAGGCTCTTTTTCAGGAGCCACTGTGATGGGAAGACCTCGAGCCACATCTCGGATAAAATCCTGAAAGGACATATCCTCTGGTGGAAACATCCTATGCTGAGGAGAAGAGGAATCCTCAGGAAGAAGTGGTATCGGCAGAGCTTTCAGAGTCTTCAGACTCATCCGAGGATTTGAAGTATCTCCGATCCAGGTGATCGTGCAAAGCACGGTACCGGTAACCGATTGAAGTTGGCATTGGAGTGGTCCGGTACCGACCTATCGATACCAGATGGTATGCATGACTCGGTCCCGGTAGAATACCTGCTGATGTTGATGCAGTCGGTGCTGGCACCGGGGTCGGTGCTGGTGCCAGTTGAATTGTCTGAAACAGTTTCAAGGGCATCGAGGCCATGAGAAGAGCCACCAAACTGTGTTCAATAGCCAAGAATTTCTGGTCTATAGATGCTGCCGATGTTTGGGTATCGGTACCGGAAGAAGCGGCCGGTACCCCAGAGGATGGCACCAGTAGTTCTGCCGAGGTTGAAGCCTTGAGAACGTCCTGGAGCCCCGTTACTGCTTTGAAAGCCGAAGCCTCCCGCTGGGGCAATTTTGCTGGTGAAAGTCCCTCAAGGGCAACGCCAGAGGCATCTCGCTGTCTAGAAGGAGATCTACCCTTTGAGGACCGGCTAGATTTATGTTTAGTTACCTGAGATCCATGGGAGGAAGACGAAGCCCTGGATGAAGACGAAGCCCTGGATGACGTCGATGCCACGGAGGCTGCATCGGAGGGAAAAAGGGTGCTAAGTTTAGCAGCTCGGTTCTGCCGGCCCCTCTTCGACATCATCCCACAGGCAACACACTCTGAAATAGAGTGGTCAGGACCTAAACATTTGAGGCACCACTCATGGGTGTCGGTGACAGAGATGGTACCGCCACACTTAGAACACGTTTTTAAAACCCGAAGCGGGTTTTTCCATTCTGAAGGAAAAGTTGGGCCTAGTGCCCAAAATGGCGCGTGGTACCTGAGAGAAAATTACTGGAAAGACTCCAGAAGAAAGTTTATTTTTTTTCTGAAAGAAAAGAAAGAAGAACCGGCGGTACCGGTGTAGCGTTGAGGGAAGGCAGACGCGACCACAAAAAAGAAGAATAGAAGGACATTTTTTTCTGCAGTGACAGGGTATGTGACCTGTCGGCTCCATGGAAAATGAAGAACTGGAGAGGGACAGTTGGGAAAGGCGGGAAGGCAGCACGCAGGCACCGTGGGATGCTCCTGAAAGCTTTCCTATTGGACGCTGGGGAGTGTTCCCGCACAGGCTCCGTCGGTACCGACGATACCCATATGTGAAGACTACATTCCTGCTTGTTCCTGGAGATCACCTGTTACAGGTGAGTAACTATGCTTTCTCCAGGAACAAGCAGGAAGTCAGTCCTCACATATGGGACTCCCTAGCTACAGGCTACCGAGAACCTATAGCTTGAAAAAAGGCTCCCTCTAGGCGAGCCGCAACAGCAGCGAGAGAAATTTCTCCGAGGATGCATCCTGCATGGTAGCCTCACACCAGAGGGCCGGGGGGGGTCGGAGTTGCCTAAATCTCGAATAGATTCCGGAGTACCGCCTGACCGAAAACGCTGTCCCGTCGGGACTCCCTCTCCAGGCAGTAATGGGCTGCTAAAGTCTGGCTTGAAGACTAAGTTGCGGCCCAGCAGATGTCTGCCAGCAGAACAGAGCAGTGATTAGCTACTGATGCGGCCTTAGCCCTGACACAGTGTGCCGTGATACGACCCTGCAGCTAAAGGTCAGCTGCTCTGTATGCCCAGACGATGCAGTCTGCCACCCAGGTGGATAACGTGCGCTTGGAGACCGGTAGACCCAGTTTACTAGGGTCATAAGAGACGAAGAGTTGAGAAGCCCTCCGATGTCCCCGCGTATGTGCTCCAGGTAGAAGGCGAGCGCCGTCTTACAGTCCAGGGTATGCAGAACTGCTTCTGCCTTGTTGGTATGTGGCCTGGGAAAAAAGGTTGGAAGAGTCACCTCTTGATTGATGTGAAACGAGGAAACCACTTTTGGGAGGAACTTGGAGTGTGTGCGGAGCACCACCCTGTTTTTGTAAAACCATGTGTACGGCTTATCTGACACTAGAGCCTGCAGCTCACTCACATGCCTAGCCGACGTGAGCGATACCAGGAAGAGCACCTTCCAGGAGAGGAAGCGTAGATGGCAAGTGGACATCGGCTCGAAAGGAGGGCAAGTAAGTTGCTGCAAGACCACGTTGAGATCCCACTCCGTCGCCAGAGGGCGGATTGGAGGTTTCAGCAGGAGCAGGCTCCTGAGAAACCTGGCTACCAAGGGGTGAGCCAAGAGAGGCTGACTGTCTATCGGGACATGGTTAGCCGACAAGGCACTCAGGTGGACCCTGACTGAGTTAGACTTGAGTCCCAGCTCAGAGAGATGAAGCAGGTACTGTAAAACTTTAGGAACCTGAGATGAGAAGGGTTCCACAGTATGCTGGTGACACCACACTTGGAACCTGCGCCATTTACAAGCATAGGATTTTCTGGTGGATGGCCTCTTGGAGGCCAACAACACTTCTTCTACCCCAACTGCCTGCCTGCCTCCGGCCCAATCGGGGCTGTGAGAGGGGAGAAGTGGCGCCATCATATTGCAGCCGCCGACGGCGGGAAGAACACCTCTGCTGGGCTCCCGAGAGGCGCGTGCCCAACTGCCTGCCTGCCTCCGGCCCAATCGGGGCTGTGAGAGGGGAGAAGCGGCGCCATCATATTGCAGCCACCGACGGCGGGAAGAACACCTCTGCTGGGCTCCCGAGAGGCGCGTGCCCAACTGCCTGCCTGCCTCCGGCCCAATCGGGGCTGTGAGAGGGGAGAAGCGGCGCCATCATATTGCAGCCGCCGACAGGCGGGCCCGTGGCAAAAATTGAAGAACATCAAATGCGTATAAGATCTAATTTGAGTATTTATTCTCAGTATAAGTTTATCTGTCTGTCTCTCCCTTTAGACGCTCTTCCGTGTAGAAGTATGTCTGTATTACATGTTAACCTGATGTAGTCTTCCTTTGTTACCCATAGATCCATTGCTTATCACTTTGATATTTTGATAAGGTGATATAAAATTGGATGCATTGTTTTGTCTTTGTAGTCTGATGTTTTATGTCTGTATTTCATGTTAACCTGATGTAGTCTTGTAACCGCTTTGATTGTAAGAAAGGCGGTATAAAAAACCTGTTAAATAAATAAATAAATACTCTCTCAGCAACCAGGCCATCAAATTGAGCGATCTGGGATTGGGGTGCACGAGGGAACCCTGCTCCTGGGTGAGAAGGTCAGGCTGCACCCCCAAGGGGAGAGGGGTTTCCACCACCAGTTGAAGAAGTGGGAACCAAAGCTGTCTTGGCCATCTGGGTGCTACCAGGATCATCCAGGCCTTGTCCCTGCGAATCTTGAAGAGAGTCTGTGCTACCAGACGCATAGGCGGAAAAGCATACAGGAGGCTCCCCCACCAAGGGAAAAGAAACGCATTGGCCGCTACCCTGAGGGGGTGCAGCTGTCTGGAGCAAAACCGGGGCAACTGATGATTCTGTGCACTGGCAAAGAAATCCATGGATGGGAGGCCCCAGTGGCTGAAAATCTTCTGGGTGACCTCCCTGTTCAGTTGCCATTCATGGGGTTGAAGAACTCTGCTCAGTCTGTCTGCCAGGCAGTTCTCCTGGCCTGGTAGGTAAACTGCATGGAGAGACATGTTGTGTTGAACTGCGAAGGAACAGAGGTCCAGAGACTCCTGGCAAAGGATCCACGATCCTGTGCCGCCCTGTTTGTTCACATAGAACATAGCCACCTGGTTGTCCATCTGTACTCGGACAGACTGGTTGGAGAGGACAGGAGCAAAGGCTTTTAGAGCTAAACGAATGGCCCGGAGTTCCAACAGGTTGATCTGGAATGTGGCCTCCTGAGGAGTCCACTGACCTTGAGTGCAAGAGCCCTGACAATGGACCCCCAGCCTATCAAGGAGGCATCCGTGGTCAGCACCCTTGTATGCATGGGAAGCTGGAACGGTACCCCCCGCAGGAGGTACCCTGATTGTGACCACCACTGCAGGGACTGCACCGGGGGTTTGGATACTGCCACTCTGTCGGACAGGCGTCCTGTGGCCTGTGACCACTGGTCCTGCAAGGCCCACTGAGCTGTCCGCATGTGCATGCGTGCGAAAGGAGTAACATGAACCGTGGAGGCCATGTGGCCGAGCAGGCGTAAGAACCTCCGTGCTGACACGTGGGGTATGTGACTCACCATGCCCACCTGAGACAGTAGGTGGTCTGCCCTGTCCAGTGGTAAGTAGGCCCTGGCCTGCAGGGTGTCTAGCCCTGCCCCTATGAATTCCAAGCTCTGGGTGGGGAGCAAAGGGGACTTTGCGTGATTGATGACGAACCTCAGATGCTGAAGCAGAGCGATTGTGCGAGCTGTGGCATGGTGCGCCTCCTGGGCTGACTGGCCTCTTATGAGTCAATCATCTAGGTAAGGGAACACAAAGATCCCCTGGTTTCTGAGGAAGGCCACTACCACAGCTAGGCACTTCACAAAAACCCTTGGAGCGGAAGTTAGACCAAAGGGAAGCCCTTTGTATTGAAAGTGGTTTCCTCCGACCACAAACCTGAGGTATTGTCTGTGGTCTGGATGTATGAGGATGTGTGAATAAGCATCCTTTAGGTCCAAGGAGCATAGCCAGTCTCCCTGCTGGAGGTAAAGCAGAAGTATCGCAAGTGAAAGCATCTTGAACTTTTCCCTCACCAAGAACTTGTTGAGATTTCGCAGGTCCAGGATGGGGCGAAGGCCTCCTTGTCTTTTCGGTATCAGGAAATACCTGGAGTAAAAGCCTTTCCCCTGCAGGTGGTGGGGCACCGGTTCCACCGCTTGATCCTTGAGAAGACCAGCTAATTCCTGCAAGAGGAGGTTCTTGTGCAAGAGAGGTCTGAGATGCTTTCCTGGGAAAGAGGAGGTAGGTACTTGGCTGAAATGGAGAAGATAGCCGTCTTGGACTATCCTTAGAACCCAAGTATCGGATGTAATGGCTGGCCACCTGTGGGCATACAGGGACAGCTGACCTCCTGTGCAGGGCCAAACCACTGGTAGAAGAGGAGCTATGCAGTGGGAGTCAAAAACCCCCTCCCTACTGGGCAGGAGCTGGAGGCCTGGGGGTTTGAGGCTTACAAGTGCCATTCCCCTGTCCCCTGGCCTGATGCCCCTGCTGGGGAGCTGGGGAGGCCTGGTAAGTGGGGTAGTTTCTGTAAGCCTGTCCCTTCCTCGGGTAAAAGGGCTTTTTCCCCGAGGCCTTCTTCCTGTGAGAAGGAGCAGATATCTTTTTCAATAGACTTGCCTGGGTCAAGTACTCGGACTCGAGTTCAGCAGCCTTTTCAGTCATGGGTTTGCCAAAGAGGTTATTGCCTCGGCAGGGGACATCGACCAACTTGTCCTGTACCCATGGCTCAAGGTCAGACGACATAAGCCAAGCCTGGCGCCTTGCACCGATGCCGGCTGCGGCTACCCGGGCCAAAGTCTCGAAGCCATCGTAGGCTGCGCGAGACAAACTTCGAGCACTCTCTGATCCCGGTGGACAGGGCCTTGAAGCGCTGCAAGGGTTCCTCGGAGAGGCCAGCAGAGAACCCGGCAATCTCCTTTGCCAGGTCTCTTAAATACATGCCCATTGTGACATAGTGGGTCCTTCTAACCCGTTTAATGAAGCTAAAAAGCTAGGAACAAAAGTAGAGCTGAGCTGTAAACAGAAGCACATGGCTCCTTGTTACCGTGGGAACCAGGCACAGAGGCAAGAGAAACGCCGGTGCTATCATTCAAGGGGTGAATCACAAGGTAATGCAGGACACCTGTTAGAGGGTGGAGTTGAGCACGGCCCCAGAATTCACCCTATTAAGGAAACTTCAGTGGAGCTTATGGAGGTAGGCAGAGAAGGAGGTAATGAAGAGCTGGCTGAAGAAGCAGGAAGTGAGGCATATGAGCTGGAGAGAGAAGCCATTGAGAGCTACACTGAAGACAGCTATACCCAGAGTAAGCCAGAGTCTCTATGGAAAGGAGGGACAGATTCCTTCTTGAGGAGAAAGAAAGAAACCCCGAGGACAGGATATAACAAGGGCAAAAGAGATTGTCTGCAATATCCTGGGGAGCACGGGAGAGACAGAAAGCCTAGGAGGCAAGTGAAATGCTATGAGCAGGGCTTAGGTTGGGAACCTACAGCTATTCAAAAGCATCAGAGAAAACATCCACCAGTAAGGCTGAAAGGTAAGCCAAAAGGCTTGAATATACTTAATTACAGTGACTGTTTGTACCCAGAAGGGTGGTGCTGGGAAAAGAATACTGGGCCTGATAGTCTGTGTGAAAGCCAGTATTTGACCCAAGCATATCGTGTAAAGCCTGGAGCAGTAAGAAAGGGCGTGGCACCAGCAGTGCCAGTTCAAACATTTCCTCATGAGCAGGAGGAATTGATGGACTGTGAACCAGAGTGTGTTGATACTGGAGAAGATATAGATATAATGGACTGTACATTATCTCTGGCCAATGGAATAATTTCATTACGGTGAAAGCCTGTTTGAAAAGAGAGTACAGCACAGATAGCACGTGGAAACAGAGAGCTGTGAGGAAACAGCGTGGTTTTGTTTGAATGTTTGTTTTCACCTTGGTTAATGCTGAAGAAAGCCTTTTTCAGTTAAGGAACTTTTGTTTGTCCAAATACCAGTAAATACCTGGATTGTGTTTTCTGTTCATGGTAAAATCCACCCCGGGAGGGGAAATAAAATCCTTTGGTTGCTTAACCACTTCTTTCACAACTGCTCCTTATTGATTGGGTGAAAAGACTACATTTCCCAAGGGGCCTTGCTCCAGGATCTGTAAAACAGCTATTTCAATAGGGAAAAACCCACTCCCTTAACCTCTACTCGGGGGTTTAAGGAGAGCTGGTGACACCATGTACAGCTGGTATGTCTGGACACGGCATGACAGCATCGCGCCCTGGAAGCACTTTCTGCCGAGGGCATCCAGGATCCAGGCCTCTCAGCCGGGAGGCACCGAGGAGTGCGTCTTTTGGCTCTTGAGCCTTTGCATGGCCGATTCCACAACCATGGAGTTGTGCGGCAGCTGTGCCTTTTGGAACCCGGAGCTCTTACGGACTCGATAAATGGAATCAACCCGTTTGCTGAGGACCGGCACCGAGGCCGGGGACTCCCACATGTGGACCATCAACCGTTCCAGCATCGGAGGCACCGGTACAGTAAGGGCCTCCTTCGGAGGAGAGTCATACTGGAGGGCGTCGAGCTCTTCAGCTCGAGGCTCCTCCTCGGCATCTGCAGGGAAAGCCAAAGCTTTGGCTATATCCCTAACAAAGTCCGAGAACCTGGTATCCTCCGGGGGCGACCGTATCTGAGATTCCGAACCCGGACGTACCAGGTTTGGTGGGTGTCTGGCGAGTCTTCCTCCTCTGTCTCCCAAGCCTCCGAGGAGGACTCAATGGGCTCCGGCCTCGAGGGCTTCGAGCGCGTCTGTCCCGACGCCGATGGCCCCGGCGACGATGACCTCGGTCCCAAACGGGAGGTCGAGGGAGACCTTGGCCGAGGATCGACTCGAGCCTGCATGGACTCGAGGATCGGCTCTGCCCCCGGGGTTGACTTAGACATTGAGGTCCCGGTGGTCGGGGCGGATGCGCAGGTGAGACCGGCTATCAGCGCCCGCTGCTGGTCCATGAAGGCAGACATGCTGCTCTCTAAGGCCGCTAACCTGAGACCCAGCTCAGAAGGCTCTGCAGCCACCGGCTCGGTTCCCAACACCGGGACCGACGCCGGTTCTCATGGAGGAGAGTCCACGAAGACAACAGGCATTACCTTGTCTGACGTCTCCGGTTCCATATGAGGTATTTTGGCAGGCCTCTCCAACTTGGCGAACCCGGGGCGGTGTTCGGCACTCCGCAACCTGGTACCCGAGGGTCCCGGCCGATCAGTCTTCCAGAGACGCAGCCCTCACAGGTTTCTTCTTCTTATGGTGCTCCCGGGTGGGAGACCCCTGCTCAGAAGACCTCCGACGGTGCTCGGGTTCAGAGTCCCGAGACGTCGAGGCTTCTGATGAGGTCCTGGCCCGGACGGATCCAGACTTGGCGAAAATAGTCTCGTGCTGGTGCTGCCTGCTCCTCAATGCCTTGGAGGACATCTTGCCACACGGACCGCAGACCACCGGGTCATGGTCGGGTTCAAGGCAGCGGAGGCAGCAGTCATGGGTGTCGGTGAGGGACGTAAGGTTTTTGCACCGAACACACTTTTTAAACCCGCTGGCAGCCATCGGGGGAAAAAGGGCCCCTGCGAGGTCAAAAGACCAGACTGCCAGTTAAAAGAAAAAGAGCGCGAACGCTAGTCACTAAGGACAAAAAAGAAAAAGTTAGTCGGACTTGATACCGGTGTACCGAGCCGAGGCGGGAAGGGGAACCGACGTCGAACCGGTACCAAAAACGGTAGAATTAGTAAAAAAATAATCAACTTTTTCAGAGGAAAATGGGACGACGTCTGTCGGGCACTGCGGAAAAAATAAGACTGAGCAAGATGGCACCCTTGGGCGGGAAGGGAACTGCGCATGCGCGAGGCATTCCCAAAGGCTTTCTTTGAAAGTTGGGGAAATTGCTCTGCATGAGGGCTCCGTTGGCGCCGACATCACCCATATGTGAGGACTGATTTCCTGCTTGTTCCTGGAGAAGCCATTAACTCCAAATCCCCAGCCACCTCTCTGAGAAACATAGCCATATAGAGTATGTAGGAACTGATTCTAGCCAATAACATGGCGGCCTGAAAACAACGCCGACCAAAGGCATCGAGGGTTCTTGATTCTCTACCTGGAAGGTTTGAGGCATGTGTCTTAGCACTCTTTATTCGACGCATCGCCGATTCCACTACCATGGAATGGTATGGTAAATTTCTCTTTTGGAAACCGGGACATTCCGGTACCCGATACATGGTTTTGAGTTGTCGGGTATGTGGGGATACTGTAAGGGGCGTTTCCCACATACGAAGCACAAGGTCGTGAAGAATGCGATGAACAGGAAGAGTTGTAGCTTCCTTTGGCGCTGCAGGGTACTGAAGAATTTCAAGTTCTTCAACTCTAGGCTCTTTCTTCGATGTCACCGTTATGAAGAGACCCAAGTAATATTGTGGATAAAGTCTTGGAAAGACATGTCCTCTGGAGGGGACATGCGATGTTGTGGGGATGGAGATGGGTCTTCTGGGAGAGTTCTCATGTCCCAGATACTGACCGATTCATCATCCGAGGAATTGGAGTCCGAAGACTCAAAGTACCAATGGACAGGATGTTCGCACTGTACCCGTACTCGATACCGATCAAAATCGGTAGTTGATGGTGGCGGTGCCGGGATCCTCGGCACCAGAAATGGATTCGAGGGCCGGCATGGGTGTTAGCGTGGTAAGCGGCAAAAAAGTTGATACAGGTTGTGTCGGTACCGGAACTGGTACCAGTGCCTGAGGGATCGACTGTAAAGGCTTTACCGGTACAGAGGCCACTAGTAAGGCCACTAAGCTTGCTCAATAGCCAGGATACGTTGATCCATGGAACTTGCCGATGCTTGGGTATCGGTACCAGACTTGCAGGCCACGATCCCTGAGCATGGCACCAGGAGCTCTCTAGAGGTGGAGGCCTTGGGAGCATCCTGGGACCCAACTAAGGCTTTGTAGACATGGTCCTTCTGCCGGGGTTGTTTGGCTGGAGTATCCCCCTCCAGGGCAACCCCCAAGGCATCTCGAAGTTTAGAAGGAGATCTACCCTTGGAGGGCCGACCAGTCTTAGAAGAAGACCTAGGTTTTGATACCTGAGATCCTTTGAAGGTAGATGAAGCTCTCGATCACGTTGATGGTAAAGATGCTGCATCGGAGGCAAAGAGGGTGCCTAGTTTTGCAGCTCAGTTCTATAGGCCTCTCTGTCATCTTCCTCCAAAGAAGATACTCTGATGGTAGATGATCCGGACCTAAACATTTTATGCACCAGTCATGGGTGCCTGTGGTCGAAATGGTACTGCCACATTTTGAACACTTTGGAAAAACCATCCAGTGGTTTTAAATTTTATCAATGACAAAAGGGGAGGCCTAGGCCTAAGATGGTGTCGATGCGCCTGAAGGAAGAAAATAATTCCTTCCCTAATAGATTTTTTTTTTTAGAAAGATAGAAGAAAAGAAGAAAGTACTGACAGGGGTCAGTATCAGCGTCGACAGGAAGGCAGACACGACCACAAAAAATAAGGCTAAAAACACATTTTCTGCAGTGACAGAAATTGCTTCTTGTCGGCTCCACGGAAAACGAAGAACTGAGGAGAGAGCTGGAAAGGCGGGAAGGCAGCTACACAGGCGCAGTGGGATGCTCTCAAAAGCTTTCCTGTTGGATGCTGGGGAGCGTTCCCGTGTGGGCTCCGTTGGTACCTTCCAACACATAAGGCAAGTTACACAATTACTACTATTATAACTATCCAAGAGTTATCTTACTCGTTCAATACACCTTATTCTATCAGAAACTCTGAAACCCAGAGCCAATTTCAGCACAACTCAACCCACTTAATCTGAGAAGTAAACACAGACCAGTTCAGATCACTACATAATCATGTCACACCACACACTAATGCTCCTATTAATCTTCTTAATACTACAACTCCTCCAACAACAGGCAAAAACATTCCACACCATAACCTACATACCCTCATACACATAACTCCTATACATACAACACCTCACCCCATGGCACATATAAAGTCTCCACCCAAGACCCAACCAAATCTGACACACAACACACAAAACACAGAAACACAAAACAGATACCACTTGCAACCCATAGCCTGCACTTAAAACACATAACACCACCAACCTCATGGTATGCACCAACCTCACCTGCACACTCATAAACGCAAGATCAATCAGAAACAAAGCTATCATCATCTTAGATTATCTACACGCACATAAAACAGACATACTTTGTAAAACTGAGACCTGACTCAATGCTACCAACCAGGTAGTTATAAATCAAGTTACTCCACCCATGTACACCGCCTTCAACTGCCCCAGAGCAGGTAGAAGAGGTGGAGGAATACTAATACTGACCAAGAGTCATTACAAATTCAAAATCACACTAACAAACAGTATAAGCCACATCCCCAACAAACACATGGCAATATGCCTAGCATATAGACCTCCAAACACCAAATCCGAAGACCTAACGAAGATACTTGAAACTGTATGTGCACATGACACAACAAGCAAGCCACTCCTCATCCTAGGCGACTAACCTCAAACCATAACCTGATAAGAATGCCAAAGCCTTCCTTAAAGCAATGGAAACACTACACTATCATCAACTGATCAAAGAACCCACCCACAGGCATGGAACAACTCTGAACCTCATATTCATTCCTAGACCACTATAAGCACTTAACTCAGCTTCCCACCCCACAATCATACCAACACCATGGTCAGTCAACCACATAATAACCATCAAAATACAAGTCGAACAAGCAACCCACCCACAAGAAAGACATGAAATCAAAAAAAGATTTAAATCCTTCAATAGAGAAACCTTTCTAAAAGAAGTAATCCCGAATTTGCAACAAGATACAGAAGACCTTCACAAGATCGTTGAGAACTGGACCAACACACTATCTACCACAGCACAGCACCTCCCAGGAAATACACATACACAAGCACCAAACCATTCACCCCCTGGTACTCCAACGCAATCAGAGATGCAAAAAAGAAAACTAAGAAAAATAGAAAGAAAATGGAGACGAACCAAAGACCCAGACACACAACAACTATTTTATACTAAACAAAAGGAATACAACACCCTCATCAACAACAGCAAATAACAGCACCACACAAACATTCTCATGCAATCAGTAAACAAACCAAGAGAGCTTTTCAACATTGTTCGAGCTCTCACCAAAGACAACACGCATCAGGAGATCATTGAAGTCCACCCCGAAGACATGGCAATAAACATCAGCTTGCTACGGACATAAAGCATATTAACACAGAAGGGCAAGCATCCATACAACCATGGGAAAAATTCAGCATACCACCTCAAACTTCAAAAACAATGACTTCAGTAAAATGGCCAAGTACCTAAAGGAGGAATTGGTAGAGTGGAAGGGGATAAGGGAAGTGGAATTACAATGAGCTAAACTAAAGGTGGAAATAAAAGGGGCAACAAATAAATATGTAAGAAAAGTAAATAAAAACAAGAGGAGAAAGAAACCCATTTGGTTCTCCAAAGAGGTGATTGCTCAAATAAAGGAAAAAACACAGCTTTCGCAAAATTCAAAAGCTTCAAAACAGAGGAACACAGAAATGAATACAGGATCAAACTCAAAGAGACAAAAAGAGAAATAAGGAAAGCAAAATCAAAGGCAGAGGAAAAGATGGCGAAAGATGTGAAGTGTGGCGACAAAACTTTCTGCAGGTATATTCAGGAAAGGAAGTAGATCAGAGGTGGAATTGTAGGACTCAAAAGTGCTGGGAACGGACTCGTGGAAAGTGACATTGAAAAAGCGAAATTGCTAAACAAATACTTCTGCTCTGTTTTTACTAAAGAAATTCCTAGAGAAGGACCACCTGTGACTCCCAAATATAAAAATGGGAATGAAGTAGATACCACTCCATTCACAGAAGATGATGTGTTAGAACAACTTGCAAAACTGAAAGTGGACAAGGCCATGGGACCGGATGGGATACATCCCAGAATACTGAAAGAGCTCAGAGAGGTTATTGCACGGCTGTTAAAGAATGTTTTCAACAGATCCTTGGAAACAGGAGAAGTTCCTCGGGACTGGAGAATGGCTGATGTGGTACCTCTTCACAAAAGTGGTGACAGGGAAGAAGTGACAAACTACAGGCTAGTGAGCCTTACCTCGGTGGTGGGAAAAGTAATGGAAGCGCTCCTGAAAGAGTGAATAGTGGACTTTCTCAAAACCAACAGGTTGCAAGATCTGAGGCAACATGGTTTTACTGAAGGATGATCTTGACAAACAAATCTGATTGAGTTCTTTGACTGGGTGACCAGAGAACAAGATCAGGAGCATGTGATGGATGTCATCTACCTGGATTTCTGCAAAGCCTTTGATACTGTTCCTCATAGGAGGCTTATCAATAAACTCAGTAGTTTGGGGATGCGTCCCAAGGTGGTAAACTGGATCAGAAATTGGCTGACTGACAGATGACAGAAGGTGATGGTAAATGGAGCTCAGTCGGATGAAAGGAAGGTGATTAGCGGTGTGCCCCAGGCTTTGGTCCTGGGCCCTGCAATGTTCAATGTATTTGTGAGTGATATTGCTGAAGGACTGAATGGAAAAGCCTGTCTTTTTGCAGATGATACAAAAATTTGCAACAGAGTGGACTCCCCCAAAGGAGTGGTTAACATGAGGAAAGATCTACAAAAGCTGGAAGAATGGCATAATGCTTGGAAATTAAGATTTAATGCAAAGAGGTGCAGTGTCATGCACTTGGGTAGCAGAAATCCAAGGGAAATGCATGCGATAGGGGGCGAGAGGTTGGTATGCACGGATCATGAGAAAGACCTTGGTGTGATTATTTCTGAAGATCTCAAGGTGGCAAAACAGTGCGACAAGGCGGTGGCTAAAGCCAGGAGGACATTGTGTTGCATACAAAGAGGAATTACCAGCAGAAAAGAGTAGTTACTCACCTGTAACAGGTGTTCTCCAGGAGCAGCAGGAATCAGTCCTCACATATGGATGACATCGACATCAATGGAGCCCCCGTGCGGAGCATTTCCCCAGCTTTCTAAGAAAGCCTTTGGGAATACTGCATGCATGCGCGGTCCCCTTCCCGCCTAAAGGTGCCATCTTGCTCAGTCTGATGACATAGCTAAAAGACAGCACAAAAAAATGTAAAAATGAACTATGTACAACTGCAACTCTCAGGGGAGGAGGGAGGGTTGTGAGGACTGATTCCTGCTGCTCCTGGAGAACACCTGTTACAGGTGAGTAACTACTCTTTCTCCAGGACCAAGCAGGAAGTCAGTCCTCACATATGGGACTCCCCAGCTTCAGGCTACCGGGGAACCAGAGCTGAAAAATGAGCTCCCTCTAGCCGCAGCATCAGAGAAAGGATTTCACTGAAACATACCCCCACCGGTAGCCCAACCAGAGGGCTGGAGGGTAGGAGTTGCCTAAACCTCAAAGAGATTCCGGAGCACTGCCTGACCGAAAGCACTGTCCCTATGGGACTCCCTCTCCAGGCAGTAATGGGCTGCAAAAGTCTGGCTTGAGGACCAAGTTGCAGCCCTACAGATGTCTGCCAACGGTACAGAGCGGAGATGAGCTACTGAGGCAGCCATTGCCCTGACACGGTGGGCCTTGACCCGACCCTGCAAGGGAAGGTCAGCTGCCCTGTAAGCCCAGGTGATACAGTCAGCCACCCAGATGGACAAGGTACGCGTGGAGACAGGTAACCTCAAGTTATTAGGGTCAAAAGATACGAAGAGCTGAGTAGCCCTCCTATGCCCTTGCGTACGATCAAGGTAGAAGCATAAGGCCCTTCTACAGTCCAGGGTATGCAGGACTGTCTTAGCCCGGCTGGCATGGGGCCTAGGGAAGAACGTTGAAAGAACCACCTCCTGGTTGAGATGGAAAGAGGAGACAACCTTGGGGAGGAACTTAGGATGAGTCCTAAGGACTACCCTGTTCCTATAGAAGCGAGTGTATGGCCTGTCACAGACCAGGGCTTGAAGCTCACTCACTCGCCTGGCCGAGGTAAGGGCCACCAGGAATAGAGTCTTCCAAGAAAGGAAGCGGAGAGGACATGTAGCCATCGGCTCAAAAGGTGGGCGAGTCAGTTGCTGCAAGACCACATTCAACTCCCATTTAGGGGCCGGTGGACGGAGAGGAGGCTTGAGCAAGAGCAAGCCTCTGAGAAACCTGGACACTAAGGGGTGAACCGACAAGGAGTGAGCTGCCAGAGCAGAGAGGTGGACCCGAACAGAATTGGACTTAAGGCTCTGATTGGACAAGTGCAGCAGGTACTGAAGCACTACTGGCACAGTGCAGGAGAAAGGATCCTCCTTGCGCTGCTGACACCACAAGGAGAACCTTCTCCACTTTAGGGCATAGGTTTTCCTGGTAGACTGCTTTCTAGAGGCCAAGACCACCTCTTCTACTTCCTGAGGTAGGCCCCAGGGAGCCAACACTACCCTTGCAGCCTCCAGGCCATCAAATTGAGAGATTTGAGATTGGGGTGCAGAAGGGAACCCTGATCCTGAGAGAGAAGATCGGGTTGCAACCCCAGAGGTAGTAGGGTTTCCACTGCTAGTTGAAGCAGAAGTGGGAACCAGGGCTGCCTCGGCCACCTGGTGGCTAACAGAAGTACCGAGGCCTTGTCCCTCAGAATCTTGAACAAGGTTCGGGCCATCAGAGGCGTGGGAGGAAACGCATACAGGAGGCCCTGGGACCAAGAAATCAGGAAAGCATCCGCTGCTAACCTCAGGGGATGCGGTTGCCTGGAACAGAACCTGGGCAGCTGCCAGTTCAGGGGACTGGCAAAGAGATCTATGGAAGGAAGTCCCTATTTCAGGAAAAATTTTTGAAACACTAATGGGTGCAGTTGCCACTCGTGGGGCTGCAGAACCCTGCTCAACCTGTCTGCCAGGAAGTTCTCCTGGCCATGGAGATAGACAGCCTTGAGAAACATGTTGTGCTTGAGCGCAAAAGAGCAAAGGGCCTGTGCCTCCTGACACAGGAGCCTGGAGCCAGTGCCTCCCTGTTTGTTCACATAGAACACGGCCACTTGATTGTCCATCTGTATCAGAACAGACTGGTGAGCCAAGGTGTGAGAGAAGGCTTTGAGGGCCAAGCGAATAACCCGGAGTTCCAGTAGGTTGATCTGTTGCGTGGCCTCCCATGGAGACCACAGGCCCTGGGTGCACCTGTCCAAACAATGTGCACCCCAGCCCTGCAAGGAGGCATCTGTCATCAACACCACTGTGGAGACAGGCACCTGAAAAGGCACCCCTTGTAGTAAGTTGGGAGGGGGGGGGGGTGCAGCCACCACTGAAGGGAGTTCAGGAATGGTTTGGACACCCGTACTTTGTCTGTGAGGCTCCCTGTGGCTTGCTTCCACTGAGTCCTGAGGCACCACTGTGCAGGTCGCATGTGGAGGCGGGCATTTGGGGTCACATGCACTGTCGATGCCATGTGGCCTAAGAGCTTTAGACAGAGTCTGGCGGAAACCCTTAGCATGCTGAGAAACTGGTTTGCCAAGTCTATGAGCCTTTGCACCCTGTCTTCTGGCAAGTAAGCCTTGGCTTGCAGGGGAGTCCAGCCTCGCCCCTATGAACTCGAAGTTCTGGGAGGGGAGCAAAGTGGACTTTGCGAAGTTTATGACAAAGCCTAGGTGTTGAAGGAGGGAAACAGTTCGGAGGGTGGCTTGCCTGGCCTCCTGGTAAGTCTGACCCCTGATGAGCCAGTCGTCCAGATAGGGGAAGACAAAAACACCTTGATTCCCCTCAAGTAGGCCGCCACCACTGTCAGGCACTTTGTAAAGATCCGTGGGGCGGAGGTTAGGCCAAAGGGCAGCACTCTGTACTGGTAATGGTTTCCTCCCACCATGAACCTGAGGTACTTTCTGTGGTCTGGATGAATGAGGATGTGAGTGTACGCTTCCTTTAGATCTAAGGAGAATAGCCAATCTTCCTGCTGGAGGAAGGGCAGAAGTGTTCCAAGAGTAAGCATCTTGAACTTTTCTTTCTCCAAGAACTTGTTGAGGTTCCTGAGGTCGAGAATAGGCCTGAGGCCACCGGTTCTCTTTGGTACGAGGAAGTACCTGGAGTAGAAACCGTGACCCTGTAGGCGGGGAGGTACAGGCTCCACCGCCTGGTCTAGAAGCAGACCCTGAAGTTCTTGAAGGAGGAGGTCTGTGTGCAGAGGAGGTCTTGGAGGCTCTCCTGGGAAGTAGGGAGGAGGCAGCTGCTGGAAATGGAGCATATAGCCCTTGTGGACTATACGCAATACCCAAGAATCTCCTGTAATGGGTGGCCACCTGTGCAGGGATGGGGCAGCAGAGGTGGAAAGGCTATGCTGTGGGAGTCAAAAACCCCCTCCATGCTGAGTGAGAGCAGGAGCCGGAGGCTTGGAGGCCTTCTGCCTATGGGGCCCATGTCCCTGCCCCTTGGCCTGCTGACCCTGCTGGGGAGCTGGGGAGGCCTGGTACTGAGGGAAAGGTTTGTAGGCAGTCGCCTTCCTCGGGTAAAAGGACTTCTTACTCGAGCCCTTCTTTTTATGAGAAGGGGCAGAGGTTTTTCTGGACAGCCTTGTCCTAGTCAGGTGCTCGGATTCGAGCTCAGCAGCCTTCTCGGCCATGGGCTTGCCAAAAAGGTTTTCACCTCGGCAAGGGACATCGACCAACTTGTCCTGCACCCAGGACTTGAAGTCTGATGACTGCAGCCATGCCTGGCGTCGGGCCCCGATGCCGGCTGCCGCTACACGGGCCGAAGCCTCCAAGCCATCGTAGGCCGCTCAGGACATGAGCTTTGAGCATTCCCGGATTCCCGAAGACAAGGTCTGGAACCTCTGCAAAGGTTCCCCGGAGAGGCCAGCAGAGAACCCAGCAAGTTCCTTCGCCAGGTCTCGTAAGTACATGCCCATGTACAGCTGGTAGGACTGGACACGGCAAGCAAGCATCAAGCCCTGGAAGCACTTTCTGCCGATGGCATCCAGGTTTCGGGCCTCCCTATCGGGAGGCACCGCAGAGTGCATCTTCTGGCTCTTCAGACGATGCATGGTCGATTCCACCACCATGGAATGGTGCGGCAGCTGCGCCTTCTGGAATCCAGGGCTCTTACGGAGTCGATAGATGGAATCGACCTGCTTGCTCAAAACCAGCGCCGAGGCCGGTGCCTCCCACATCCGGAAGAGGAGCCATTCCAGCATCGGAGGAACCGGCACAGTAAAGGCCTCCTTCGGAGGAGAGTCATACTGGAGGGCCTCGAGCTCTTCGGCTCGAGGCTCCTCCTCGGGGTCCGTGGGAATCGCCAAAGCCTTGGCCATGTCCCGGACAGACTCCTGGAACCGGGTGTCCTCCGGGGGGGACCTACTCCGGGGCTCGGACTGCGGTGAGTCCGAAGGGACGCACCGAGTCTGAAAGGTGTCGCGGGACTCCTCGTCCTTCGTCTCCCACGCGGACTCATCCGAAGAGGAGTTGGGCCGCTCCGACCGCGCGGGCCTCGGTGGCACCTGCCCCGACGCCGAAGGGTGACCGTGACCAAGGACGACTTCGAGCCTTCATGGTCTCGAGTATCGGCTCGGTCTCTGGGGTCGACTTAGACGTCTATGTCCCGGTGGTCGGGTCAGATGCTCCAGCGAGGCTGGCCATCAGTACCCGCTGCTGATCCATGAAGGCAGACAATCTGCACTCCAAGGCTGTCAGCCGGAGTCCAAGCTCAGGAGACCCAGCAGCTACCAACCCGGGCCACAGCAGCGCCGGGCCCGACATCGGCTCCCTAGGAGGAGAGTCCTTGAGGACAACAGGACTTACGTGCCCGGCGGACTCCGGCTCCATGCGAGGCATCTTGGACGGCTTTTCCTGCTCCAAGGGCCTGGGGTGGCGGTCGGGGGTCCGAGACCTGGCCCCCGAGGAACCAGGGACCTCCTCTGATGCCGCCCTCACGAGCCTTTTCTTCCTCTTACGCTCACGATCGGGGATCCCCCTGTCTGAGGAACCCCGGCGATGCTCGGGATCAGACTCCCGAGATGTCAAGGCCTCAGACAAGGTCCGGGCCCGGCCAGAGGCAGAATCAGAAAAAAATCCATTCTTTCTGATGCTAGCGGCTTCGAAGTGCCTTGGTGGACATTTTGCCACACGGGACACAGACCTTAGGATCATGATCTGGTCCCAGGCATCGAAGGCATCAGTCGTGTGTGTCGGTGAGAGACATCAGTTTTTTACACCGATCACACTTTTTGAAACCACTGGAAGCCATCGGGGAAAAAAGAGCCCTCGCGAGGTCAAAAGACCGGCCTTCCAGGGAAAAGAGAAAAAAGGGCACAAACGCCAGCCACGAAGGGCAAAAACTGAAAAATAGAAGACGGGCTCGATACCGGTGTACCGAACCAGGCGGGAAGGGGAACCGGCGTCGAACCGGAGAAGAACGATGAAGAAATCGCAAGAAAAAAGTCACTTTTCCGGGTGACATGGCAGACGTCCGTTGGGCTCCACGGAAAAAGAGAGAATGAGCAAGATGGCACCTTTAGGCGGGAAGGGGACCGCGCATGCGTGCAGTATTCCCAAAGGCTTTCTCAGAAAGTTGGGGAAATGCTCCGCACGGGGGCTCTATCGACGTCGATGTCACCCATATGTGAGGACTGACTTCCTGCTTGGTCCTGGAGAATTAAGAGGTACTTATGCCACTGTACAAGTCACTGGTGAGGCCTCACTTGGAATACTGTGTTCAGTTTTGGAGATCATATCTTGCAAAGGATGTAAAAAGACTGGAAACAGTTCAGAGGAAGGCAACCAAAATGATTTGGAGCCTGTGTCAGAAGTCTCATGAGAAGAGACTTGAAGACCTAAATATGTACACTTTGGAGGAGAGGAGGGATAGGGGAGATATGATTCAGACCTTTAAATACTTAAAGAGAAATAATGAACAAACAAACCCCTTCCAAAGACGGGGAAGCTGTAAAACTAGAGGGCATAACATGAAGCTGCAAGGTGGTAAATTGAAAGGCAATGTCAGGAAATACTTTTTTACTGAAAGGGTGGTGGATGCTTGGAATGCCCTCCCGATGGAAGTGGTGGGAGCAAACACAGTGACGGAATTCAAAATGGCATGGGACAGACACAGTGGATCCCTTTATAGCAACAGGATAAAATCAAAATAAACTGAACCATCTAATTTCTCAACAAATAGGGGTGTCCTACATGGTGCGGTGGGTTCACCCTTAAACAAAGACATGGGGAGGGGTGGCCTGCACAGAGAGGCAGGTGCACCTACTCTTGCCATCTTACTGGGCAGACTAGATGGACCATACTGGTCTTTATCTGCCGTCATTTACTATGTTACTATAAAGAAATAGAGCAAATAATCACTTCACTCAACACCACCACATCTCCAAACGACCCATGCCCTGTTCAATGGATAAAAACCACCAAAGAACAGCTCAGTCCATACATACAAAAAATAGTCAAGGATATATGCCAAACTCCATGAAACAAGCATCCATACGGACAATCCTGAAAAACACCACTCTGCAAAACCGATCCTGTAACATAGAGACCAATCTCCAGTCTACCATTTCTTGCAAAGATCATAGAGAAGACAGTACAAAGACAACGCCAGGACCATATAGACCTCAGCGCACCACTGGACCTGCAACAACACAACTTCAAACCACGTCACAACATGGAAACTCTCTTAACATCACTCTTCAATAACATCCTGAAAGGAATTGACAAACCAAAAAATGATTTCTCCTCATCTTCATGGATATCTCCTCCGCTTTTTGACTCTGTTTCACACT
The DNA here is from genome assembly GCA_033557465.1 of Ichthyophis bannanicus. NCBI lineage: Eukaryota > Metazoa > Chordata > Amphibia > Gymnophiona > Ichthyophiidae > Ichthyophis > Ichthyophis bannanicus. The sequence continues at coordinate 272,249,655 of CM066043.1, read as the reverse complement.
CTATACTAATCCAACGCCTCTGGGAAATTGGCAATTGCAATACCACACTAAAATGGTTCACCTCTTACCTAAGCAATAGGCTACAAGTTAAATGTGGAACAAACTACTCAGATCCCTACACAATACCACAAGGCATCCCACAAGGATTGGCACTCTGGTCAATACTCTTCAACTTATACATGTGCCCTGTCTGACATTATCAAGAAACACGGAATATTGTTCCATCTATATGCTGATGACCTCATGATATACACCCCAATTGATCTTGAAGCACCGAACCTCACAGCCATCACAAAATGCTTAGAGGACATAGCCATAAGAACATAAGATATGCCATACTGGGTCAGACCAAGGTCCATCAAGCCCAGTAGCCTGTTTCCAACAGTGGCCAATCTAGGTCATAAGTGCCTAGCAGTTTCCCCAAAAGACACAGGTTCCTCAATGCTTGTATTTGGTCAAGAGGTGATAGAGTAGTTACTCACCTGTAACAGGTGTTCTCCAGGAGCAGCAGGAATCAGTCCTCACATATGGGTGATGTCGGCACCGACGGAGCCCCCGTGCGGAGCATTTCCCCAGCTTTCAAAGAAAGCCTTTGGGAATGCAGCGCGCATGTGTGGTCCCCTTCCCGCCCAAGGGTGCCATCTTGCTCAGTCTGATGACATAGCTAAAAGACAGCAAAAATAACAAAATAAAGTATATGACTGCAACTCCAAGGGGAGGAGGGAGGGTTGTGAGGACTGATTCCTGCTGCTCCTGGAGAACACCTGTTACAGGTGAGTAACTACTCTTTCTCCAGGACCAAGCAGGAAGTCAGTCCTCACATATGGGACTCCCCAGCTTAAGGCTACCAGAGACCCAAAGCTGAAAAATGAGCTTCCTCTAGAGTCTCAGCATGCAAGAAAAGAATCTTCTCTGATAACGCCCCCGAATGGTAGCCCAACACCAGGGCCGGAGGGTAGGAGTTGCCTAAACCCCAAAGAGATTCTGGAGTACCGCCTGTCCGAAAGCACTGTCCCTACGGGACTCCCTCTCAAGGCAGTAGTGGGCCGCAAAAGTCTGGCTTGAAGACCAAGTAGTGGCCCGGCAGATGTCTGCCAATGGAACAGAGCGGAAATGAGCCACTGACGCAGCCTTCGCCCTGACACGGTGAGCCATGACTCGACCCTGCAACAAGAGGCCGGCTGCCCTGTAAGCCCAGGCGATACAGACGGCTACCCATATGGACAAAGTACGCTTGGAGACAGCCAACCCCAACTTATTGGGGTCAAAAGAGACAAAGAGCTGAACAGCCCTCCGGTGCTCCCATGTACGGTCAAGGTAGAAGGACAGCGCCCTCCTACAGTCCAGGGTATGCAGGACCATCTCAGGCGGCTGGCATGCGGCCTGGGAAAGAAAGTTGGAAGAACCACCTCCTGATTGAGGTGGAAGGAGGAGACAACCTTAGGAAGGAACTTAGGGTGAGTCCGTAAGACTACTCTGTTCCTATAGAACCTAGTATAAGGTGCATCTGATACTAGGGCCTGAAGCTCACTCACTCGCCTTGTTGAGGTAAGGGCTACCAGAAACAACGCTTTCCAGGAGAGAAAACGCAAAGGGCAAGTAGCCATAGGTTCAAATGGTGGGCAAGTAAGCCATTGCAAGACCACATTTAAATCCCATTCAGGGGCAGGTGGACGCACTGGAGGCTTAAGCAAAAGCAGGCCTCTGAGGAAGCAAGCCACCAAAGGATGGCTTGAGAGACACTGACCCTCCACTGGGGAGTGGTGTGCTGAAAGAGCACTAAGATGAACTCACACAGAATTGGACTTAAGGCCTAGGTTGGACAGGTGAAGCAAATATTGCAGCACCACTGGTACTAGGCAGGAGAAAGGATTCTCGTTGTGTTGAGTACACCAGGAAGAGAATCTCCGCCACTTAAGGGCATAAGACTTTTGGGTGGACTGCCTCCTAGAAGCCAAGACCATGTCCTCCACTTCCCTAGGCAGTAGTAAGGGCGCTAGAACTACTCTCTCAGCAGCGAGGCCATGAAATGGAGGGACTGGAGATTGGGGTGTAAGAGAGATCCCTGCTCCTGAGACAGGAGATCTGGTTGCATCCCCAGAGGAAGAGGAGTGTCCACCGCTAGTTGCAGAAGAAGTGGGAACCAGGGTTGCCTCGGCCACCTGGGGGCCACCAAGATTACTGAGGCCTTGTCCCAGATCACTTTGAACAGTGTCTTGGACACTAGAGGCGTGGGAGGAAAAGCATATAGGAGGCCTGTAGACCATGGAATGAGAAACGCATCCGCTGCTACTCTGAGAGGATGCGGTTGTCTGGAGCAGAACCTGGGAAGTTGACAGTTCAGAGGACTGGCAAAGAGATCTATGGTTGGAAGAACCCATCTCAGGAAGATCTGTTGAACCACTAAAGGATTCAACTGCCATTCGTGCGGCTGCAAGATCCTGCTCAATCTGTCCGCCAGGTAATTCTCCGGACCTGGGAGATAGACCACTTTGAGAAGAATGCCGTGATTGACTGCCCAGGAGCACAGTTTTTGTGCCTCCTGACACAGAAGATGGGAGCCTGTGCCCCCTTGTTTGTTCACATAGAACATAGCAACTTAATTGTCCGTCTGGACTAAGACGGACTGGTGAGAGATGAGATGGGAGAAAGTTCTCAGGGCTAAGCGGATAGCTCTCAGTTCCAAGAGATTGATCTGCTGTGCAGCCTCCCAAGGAGACCACAGGCCTTGAGTACATGCTCCCTGGCAATGTGCACCCCAACCTTGAAGAGAAGCATCTGTTGTCAGCACTTGAGAGTGTGGGGGTGTCTGAAAAAACACCCCTTGCACTAAATTCGGAAGATGTAGCCACCACTGTAGAGAAGACTCGAGCAGTTTGGATACCCTCACTCTGTCCGTGAGGTTTCCTGTGGCCTGGTGCCACTGAGTTCTGAGACCCCATTGAGCTGGCCTCATGTGTAGACGGGCATTTGGAGTTACATGGACCGTGGAAGCCATGTGGCCTAAGAGCCTCAGGAATTGTCTGGCGGAGACCAGAGAATTGCTGTGGTACTGCCTGGCTAGATCCATCAATCTGTGGGCCCTGTCCACAGGTAAAAAGGCCTTTGCCTGTAGGGTGTCAAGTCTTGCTCCTATGAACTCCATGTTCTGTGAGGTGTGCAAAGTGGACTTCGCGAAGTTTATAACAAACCCCAGGTGCTGAAGCAGAGCGATAGTGCGAAGAGTGGCTTGATTGGCCTCCTGTGGGGATTGACCCCTGATGAGTCAGTCGTCCCGGTATGGAAAGACAAAGAGACCTTGAACCCTTAGGTAGGCCACTACCACCGCCAGGCACTTGGTGAATACCCTGGGGGCGGAGGTTAGGCCAAAAGGTAGTACTCTGTACTGATAGTGGTTTCCTCCCACTACAAACCAGAGATATTGTCTGTGGTCTGGATGAATAAGAATGTGAGTATAAGCATCCTTTAGGTCTAAGGAGCATAGCCAATCTCCCTGCTGGAGGTAGGGCAGCAGGATTCCAAGGTTAAGCATCTTGAACTTTTCCCTCTCCAGGAACTTGTTGAGATTTCACAAGTCTAGGATGGGCCTGAGGCCTCCTGTTCTCTTTGGTACCAGAAAGTACCTGGAATAGAAGCCTTGACCTCTCAGATGGTGGGGCACCGGTTCCACTGCCTGCTCCTGTACAAAACTTGCCAACTCCTTCAGGAGTAGGTCCCTGTGCAGAGGGAGTCTTGGAGGCTCCCCTGGAGCGTAGGAGGGAGGTACCTTGTGGAAGTGGAGGAGATAGCCCCTCTGGACTATACTTAGTACCCAGGTATCCCTTGTTACGGCTGACCACCTGTGGGCGTACAGGGCCAGCCGGCCTCCTGTGATGATGTGGGCCAGCTGAGGAGGAGAGGCTATGCCACTGGAGTCAAAACCCCGCTCCCTGCTGTGCAGGAGCCGGAGCTGGCGGCTTGGGGGTTTTCTGCCTACGGGGCCTATGTCCCTGCCCCTTGGCCTGCTGACCCTGTTGGGGAGCTACAGAGGCCTGAAAATGAGGGTACTGTTTATAGGCAGATGACTTCCTCGGGTAAAAGGTCTTTTTTCCCGAGCCCTTCTTCTGAGAAGGGGCAGAGGTTTTCCTGGACAGCCTTGTCCGGGTAAGAGTCTCGGTCTCGAGTTCTGCGGCCTTTTCAGCCATGGGCTTGCCAAAGAGGTTTTCACCTCGGCAGGGGACATCGACCAACTTATTCTGTACCCATGGCTTGAGGTCTGATGACTAGCCAGGTCTGACAGCATGCACCGATGCCGGCCGCGGCTACCCGGGCCGAAGCCTCAAAGCCATCATAGGCTGCTCGAGAGATAAACTTCGAGTACTCACGAATACCTGATGACAGAGCAGTGAACCTCTGCAAAGGTTCCTCGGAGAGACCAGCAGAGAACCCGGCAATCTCCTTTGCCAGGTCTCGAAGGTACACCGAGGAGTGCATCTTCTGACTCTTCAGACGATGCATGGCCGATTCCACAACCATGGAGTGGTGCGGTAACTGTGCCTTTTGGAACCCAGGGCTCTTGCGGAATCGATAGATGGAATCGACACGCTTGCTCAAAACCGGCGTCGAGGCCGGCGCCTTCCACATGCGGAAGAGCAACCATTCCAGCATCGGAGGAGCTGGTACAGTAAAGGCCTCCTTTAGGGGATAGTCATACTGTAGGGCCTCGAGCTCCTCGGCTCGAGGCGCCTCCTCAGGATCCGCGGGGAAGGGCAAGGCCTTGGCCATATCCCGCACAAAGTCAGAGAACCAGGTATTCTCCGGCGGGGACCGTCTCCGAGGCTCGGACTCTAGTGAGTCCGATGGGACACATTGAGTCCGAAAGGTGTCGGGTGACTCCTCATCCTCCGTTTCCCAGCCGGACCCCTCGGAGGAGGAATCAAGCAGCTCCGGTCAGGCAGGCACCGATGTCATCCGCCCCGACGCCGAGGTTACCAGCATCGACGACCTCGGTCCCAAGCGGGAGGCCGAGGGAGACCTCGGCCGAGGATCGACTTGAGCTCGCATGGACTCAAGGATCGGCTCGGCCTCCGGGGTCGACTTGGATGTCGATGTCCCGGTGGTCAGGGCAGATGCACCGGTGAGACCGGCGATCAGTGCCCGCTGCTGTTCCATGAAGGCAGACAAGCTGCACTCCAAGGCCGTCAACCTGAGTCCGAGCTCAGGAGACTCAGCAGCCCCCGACTCGGGCCCCGACGGCATCAGGCCCAATGTTGGCTCCCCTGGAGGTGAGTCCACGAGGACTACGGTACTCAGGTGACCTGGGGACTCCATCTCCACACGAGGTTGTTTTGCAGGCCTCTCCGGCTCCAAAGACCCGAGATGGCGCTCGGGGCTATGCGACTTGGCCCTCGAGGAGTCAAGTGCGTCCACCGACGCCGCCCTCGCGGGTTTTTTCTTCTTGCGATGCTCCCGCGAGGGAGACCCCCTCTCAGAGGAGCTTCGGCGCTACTTGGGGCCGGAGTCCCGAGACGTCGAGGCCTCTGACGAAGTCCGGGCCCGTCTGTACGCGGAGTCAGAGAAGATTCTTTCCTTTTGGTGCTGCCGACTCCTCAACGCCTTCGAGAACATTTTCCCACATGGACCACAGATCATTGGGTCATGATCGGGTCCGAGGCACCGGAGGCAGCAGTCATGTGTGTCGGTGAGAGACATAGGTTTCTTACACCGATCACACTTTTTAAACCCACTGGCAGTGTGACGCAGGGCGCCGGGCGGAGTGTGACGCGGGGCGCCGGGCGGAGTGTGACGCGGGGCGCCGGGCGGAGTGTGACGCGGGGCGCCGGGCGGAGTGTGCGCGCGCGTGTGCCAGCACCCCCTGGTGGCGGCGTAGTAGTTCCACCGAAGGGTGGGTTCCATGGGGCGCCGCCGTTAGCTGGTCCGCTGTCACCAAGAATGTTGAATTGGGGTTGGCCAGGTGCGAGGGTCAAGGGTACCAGCCTTGTGCCAGCCTCCTTACCAAACTCCCAAAGAGAAAACTTATACTCTTGCACAAAGTGGAGGAAAAATGAAAAGGCTTTTATTTCCCCTTTTGCACTAAGGGTTCAAATCATACGCACAACACACTGGTAAACGTAACAGAAAAAGTCTTTGCAACGGATTTTCCACACAGGGCATGAAATAACCAAAAAGGAGCTGTTAACTTCACAGTATCAAAAATGTTCAAAACAGTGATGCTTCATTCACTTACAGAGCTATGGAATGATTCAATCTCATCCACAACACAATATGTACATTCCATTGGGCTATCCAAATCCTCGGATATAGATTCCACTTGCATGGCCTCTTCCTCTGACTGCTCTGGGGAAACCGAATAAGTGTTCTTCCCTGGAGTATGTTCTGGTGCTTCCCAGGGCTTAGCCAAATGTTTGGGCCTAGGTTTCTGCAAGGTGGCATACCACAGTGGCAGCTCTTTTTCTAAATGTTTAAAAACCTTTTCTTGGTAAGGTTTTCCTCTGCCAGTTCTTTGCTTATAACAGCTGTCTTTTAACTTATACTTCTGTCCTTGTTTATGATAAGGAGGGTCACCTTTCCAGGATTCTTCTCTAGGCAAACTATAACAATTTTTAAAAGCTTTACCTCTTGCTTTTCTCCTGGTTCTTTGGGACAAAGCTGGAGGCCTACCTTGGCTACTGCCTTCCGTGTCAGTGCTCTCTGGTGCGTTCCTTCGGCTCTCCCACTCTTCTCTCCTTTGGCTTTTATGGCTGGTTTTCTTTCCGGCTTCAGAGCCTAATCTAGTCAGGCTTCGGCCTTCTCGGCCTATCCTCTGGGTTATAGGACTGGTTCTCCTTCCCCAGCCTGTTTTCCTGTTCAGGCTTGGCTTGGGCCTAGACCTTGGCTTTGATCTGTCCTCTGCATAGCCTGCTCTTGGTCCTTCTCTGGAGCTGCTTCTAACTTGTTCTCTCCCAGCTGGTAAACGTCCTGGTGAAGCTTCTGAGCTCCCCTGTGAGCCTGCTGACTCTTGCCTGCATCTCCTTAAATGTGTGGTGTTGGAGTATGACTCCTGCCCCCTGAGGCGTGGTTCTGGAGTCTCTGACCTGCCTCCCCTGCTCCCCCTAGATGGATCCTTTGGAAATTGCAGGTCATTTCTTTTTTTCTCAGAATTTAAAACTTTTTTTCTCTCTAGAAGAGGGTCCGCTGCGTCACACATCCCCCTTCTTAAAATATTACGGGCTGGGGAAAACCCTTCTCCGCAGCACGTAATCCCAGATGCTGTACTGTTCTGTAGCTGTTCAGGACGTTGGACGTCTGGGCAACTGTTCAGTCGTACTTTACCGGGTTGGGACACAGCCTTTGTGGACATTAATAGCGCCGCGCGCTCATGCCAAGGTCGAAGAAGGTTGGCGTGATACACCTGTTCTCGACCACCTGTGTCTCTTACGACGTATGAAGTGGTCCCTACCGGGTGGACGACCCTATGGGGACCCCTCCACCGGGACTCAAATTTAGGTGTGGCTCCGGGGACTAAAACCATCACCTTGTCTCCGATTTTTAAACATCTGGGTTTTACCCGTCTGTCGTAGTACTGTTTTTGTCTTCTCTGGCTCTTCTTAAGTTCTTCAGTGGCAAACCTGGAAGTTCGTTCGAGACGTATTCTCAACTTCCGAAGGAATAAGGGTATCCCTATCTCTTCTTCTTTTGGGTCAGTCCATTGTTCCCTTAGAATATCGAGGATGCCTCTAGGTGTCCGCCCATACATCAGTTCATATGGGGACGTGCCTAACGAGCTCTGCTTTCTTTCTCTACAGGCGTAGAGGATAAAAGGTAACATAGTGTCCCATTCAGCCGTCTCTCCATCTAGAGCGCGTCGGAGCATCTGTTTTATGGTCTGATTTAGTCGCTCTACCAGGCCATTGCATTGTGGATGGTAAGCGGCTGTTTTCAAGTGGCGGATACCAAAAGCGTCCCAAACTTGGTTAAGGTACTTCGACAGAAAATTACTTCCTTGATCTGTCAAGACCTCTTGCGGGAATCCTACTTCACAAAATAGTTTTATCAATTCGATTGCGATTGACTTGGCGGAAATATTCCTCAAGGGAACTGCCCAGGGGAACTTAGTGGCTTGATCAACAACCACCAGTATATACTGAAATCCCCGTGGCGTTCTGATGAGGGGTCCTACTAGGTCCATAGCAAGTCTTCGGATGGGATCCGTAATTATGGGCATCGGTACCAGTGGCACACCCGTTGGTTTATGTGGCGTGACCCTTTGGCAGCCGCACAGGATTCACAAAAGCGTGTTGTCTCTCGAAACACCCCTGGCCAGTAGAATCTAGCCAGCATCTGATCGAGGGTGCCTTGCGCACCTTTATGCCCCCCAACGGGGTGGTCATGGGCCAGACGTAGGACCGAAGCTTTGAAGTTACTTGGGACCACCAGTTGTTTCCGTACCAAACCGGTCCGCAGGTCCTTACTCTCCCGATAGAGTATCTCCTCCTCTAGGAGGAATCTTGGGTAGTCTCCCTCTCTTCTTTAGTCTGCTCGAAGGCCCGAGAGAGGGCTGGGTCCGCCCTTTGCTCCATTTTGAACGAGGGGAACTTTTCCATTACCTCGGCCGGAATCCATGGCATAGCTTTTCCCTCTTCCAGCTCCGCTCTTGCCTTAGAACGGCATTGTCTTTCTCTCCTTCGGTCTGCCTTTGGTTTTCTTTCCCTCCTCGGGGGGTCCCCTATTAAACCATCGTGCGACGGGAGCTCTCCGAGGGAAGTGTCTTTGGAGCAAGAGGGTTGTTCTCCATCTTGGGTGTGTGCCCTTGTAGACACTAGAGCTTTCACCTGGGCCACATCTTTGCCTGTCTGACTCTGTTGGGGCCTGGAATTTATATTAGGTTTTGGCTGCATGCAAGTGGAGTCTGATTTCCCTACCGGCGATAAACCTCTTTTTAAGGTCTTCCTAAACTGTGGCCAATCACGGCCTAGGACCAATTCTTGTGGTAACCTAGGTACCACAGCGATCAGCATTTCCCTCATAATGCCTAAGCCCTTTACCCATAACTTGTACACTGGATATCGGTTAGCTGCACCATGCACGCACTTAATTTTCACTTGACCTACTGGAGCTTCTGGAACCGATAGGCCCTGAGCCTGAATTATTGACCATAAGCGCTTAGAGACCATGGTCTGGTCGGCTCCAGAATCCAATAATGCTTTTACAGCTATGCCTTGTATTTTCACATCAAGGACAAAGCCTTCCCGTACTGCACTAGGGGATTCTCCCACTAGGGCAGTGCGAGAATAACACTCGTACTGGAGGTGTCCTCTTTTGCCACATGCAAAACACTTCTTTGTATTCTCCTTTACAGTTGGTCTAACATTTTTCCCTTTGGTAAACGGAGGATGTGAAAGACTCTCTATCTTTTGTGCTTCAGCCCCTATTGCTATCCTGGGATTTATCCTAGGATGGGCAACCTCTTCAGCTTCCAAGTATCTCTCTGTGAGATTTATTGCTTCAGCGGTAGTGCAGCAATTTTGTAGCACTAGGAAATTCTGCACTTTACTGGGAAGAGCATTCATATATTGTTCTAGGATGATAACATCCATGAGGGTGTCTATCGTTCTTTTTTCAGGCTTTAGCCATTTATGAGCCAGGCTGCGTACACGATGGCCTAGGGCCTTAGGTGTTTCGCCGGCCTTTAAGCAGGTAGCCCTAAACATTTTTTTATATGTGAAAGGTGTGAGGCCTAAGCGATCCCTAATCGCTAGCACTACTTCCTCATAGGAATCCGCTAAGATTGGGGGCATTGACCTATAGGCCGCTAGTGCCTCGCCCGTGAGCGATGCCGCTAGTCTCACTGCCCACTGCTCATTTGGCCATTTAGCCGAAGTAGCTATTCTGGTAAATGTGTCTAGAAAATCATCTATGTCATCATCTGCACATAGTTTCCCCACCACCAAGTCATTACAGTGCCATTGTCCATGGTCGGGATTCGCCGATCCAGCGCGTAACTGGGTCTCTGCCTTGCTCCTCGCCAGTTCCTCTTGCTGCTGGGCAAGCCATGTATTCATTGTCTGGATGACTGGTAGTTGCTGCTGTTGCATTGCTTTCAGCGCCTGTACTTGGCTTAATTGTGCCATCTCAGCCTGCTTATTGAACTGTTGCGCCATCCAAGCGCAATGTTCCTTGGGCTCCATGATCCTGAAATGATAATAAACAGAAGAAAAGGAAACCCAAGTGCGGCACTTTCAAAGGAAAAAAAACCTCTCCCTCGGTTTTTTTTTTTTTACTTTTTTTTTTTCACTTAACCTCGCTTAACCTCCATTAAGCTCACTTCCCCCAATATCCAACACTAAACAGGTTTTATTACTTGTTACCTTGTTCAAGTGTTGCGTCAGCCTTAGAGGAAGGTATGCTGCTATCCACAGCTTTGTCGTGCTTCTTGGACTGCCTCAGGATTGTCAGCTTACAGGCTCTTTTTTTCGGATCCGGTCCAGATTTCGGGAACTCCGTTCCAGGTTTTGGAACTCCAATCCAGTCGAGTTGTCTGTTCCGTTCCGGGTTTTTCCTTCCGGTCCAGTTTTTTCTGTGGGCCAGTTCGGGTTTTACTTTTTTTTTTTTTTCCAAAAAAAAAATTCTTTTCTTTTCAACTTTTACCGTTGCAGGCTTTTGTACGTCCTTGGGGTTGGCGTCAATCCTGCCAACTACGCCACTTGTGACGCGGGGCGCCGGGCGGAGTGTGCGTGCGCGTGTGCCAGCACCCCCTGGTGGCGGCGTAGTAGTTCCACAGAAGGGTGGGTTCCACGGGGCACCGCCGTTAGCTGGTCCGCTGTCACCAAGAATGTTGAATTGGGGTTGGCCAGGTGCGAGGGTCAAGGGTACCAGCCTTGTGCCAGCCTCGTTACCAAACTCCCAAAGAGAAAAAACTTATACTCTTGCACAAAGTGGAGGAAAAATGAAAAGGCTTTTATTTCCCCTTTTGCACTAAGGGTTCAAATCATACGCACAACACACTGGTAAACGTAACAGAAAAAGTCTTTGCAACGGATTTTCCACACAGGGCATGAAATAACCAAAAAGGAGCTGTTAACTTCACAGTATCAAAAATGTTCAAAACAGTGATGCTTCATTCACTTACAGAGCTATGGAATGATTCAATCTCATCCACAACACAATATGTACATTCCATTGGGCTATCCAAATCCTCGGATATAGATTCCACTTGCATGGCCTCTTCCTCTGACTGCTCTGGGGAAACCGAATAAGTGTTCTTCCCTGGAGTATGTTCTGGTGCTTCCCAGGGCTTAGCCAAATGTTTGGGCCTAGGTTTCTGCAAGGTGGCATACCACAGTGGCAGCTCTTTTTCTAAATGTTTAAAAACCTTTTCTTGGTAAGGTTTTCCTCTGCCAGTTCTTTGCTTATAACAGCTGTCTTTTAACTTATAATTCTGTCCTTGTTTATGATAAGGAGGGTCACCTTTCCAGGATTCTTCTCTAGGCAAACTATAACAATTTTTAAAAGCTTTACCTCTTGCTTTTCTCCTGGTTCTTTGGGACAAAGCTGGAGGCCTACCTTGGCTACTGCCTTCCGTGTCAGTGCTCTCTGGTGCGTTCCTTCGGCTCTCCCACTCTTCTCTCCTTTGGCTTTTATGGCTGGTTTTCTTTCCGGCTTCAGAGCCTAATCTAGTCAGGCTTCGGCCTTCTCGGCCTATCCTCTGGGTTATAGGACTGGTTCTCCTTCCCCAGCCTGTTTTCCTGCTCAGGCTTGGCTTGGGCCTAGACCTTGGCTTTGATCTGTCCTCTGCATAGCCTGCTCTTGGTCCTTCTCTGGAGCTGCTTCTAACTTGTTCTCTCCCAGCTGGTAAACTTCCTGGTGAAGCTTCTGAGCTCCCCTGTGAGCCTGCTGACTCTTGCCTGCATCTCCTTAAATGTGTGGTGTTGGAGTATGACTCCTGCCCCCTGAGGCGTGGTTCTGGAGTCTCTGACCTGCCTTCCCTGCTCCCCCTAGATGGATCCTTTGGAAATTGCAGGTCATTTCTTTTTTTCTCAGAATTTAAAACTTTTTTTCTCTCTAGAAGAGGGTCCGCTGCGTCACAGCAGCCATCGGGAGAAAAAGGACCCCTGCGAGGTCAAAAGACAGGGCTGCCAATGTAAACAGAAAAATGGCGCGTACGCTAGTCACTAAGGACAAAAAACGAAAAAAGAAGTCCGGGCTCGATACCGATGTATCGGGCCCAGGCGGGAAAGGGAAACCGGCGTCAAACCAAAGAAAACGGGTCCACGCAGAACAAAATCAACTTTTTCCTCGGGTGAAAATGAAACACGTCCGTCGGCCTCCGCGGAAAAAAGAAGACTGAGCAAGATGGCACCCTTGGGCGGGAAGGGGACCGCGTATACGCGCTGCATTCCCAAAGGCTTTCTTTGAAAGCTGGGGAAATGCTCCGCACAGGGGCTCCGTCGGCGCCGTCACCCATATGTGAGGACTGACTTCCTGCTTGGTCCTGGAGAAATCGCGTATCCTTTTTAATAATTGTTTATGGACCTTTCCTCCAGGAACTTGTCCAAATCTTATTTAAACCCAGCTACACTAACAGCTTTTACTACATCCTCCGGTAACAAATTCCAGAGTTTGACTACACGTTGAGTGAAAAAATATTTTCTCTTATTAGTCTTAAATAGGTTACCCTGTAGCTTCATTGCATGTCCCCTAGTCTTTTTATATTCTGATGACATAAATAATCGATCTACGTTTACCTGTTCCACGCCATTCATTAATTTATAGACCTCTATCATATCTCCCCTCAGCCGTCTCTTTTCCAGGTTGAAGAGCCCTATCTTTTTAGCCTCTCTTCATAGGAGTATCCTTCCATCCCCTTTACCATTTTGGTGGTTCTTCACTGTACCTTTTGTAATAACGCTATATCTTTTTAAAGATACAGCGACCAGAATTACACACAATATTCAAGGTGCGGTTGCGCCATGGAACGATACAGAGGCATTATAATATCCTTTGTTTTATTTTCCATTCCTTTCCTTATGATACCTAGCATTCTATTTGCTCTCTTGTTCACCGCTGCAAACTGGGTAGAAGGTTTTAACATGTTATCCATGATGACCCCTAAATCTTTTTCCTGGGTGGTGGTTCCCAATGTGGAACCTTGCATCGTGTAACCATAGTTTGGGTTGTTCTTTCCTAGGTGCATAACTTTGCACTTGTCCACATTAAATTTCATCTGCCATTTGGATGCTCAGACTTCCAATTTATCAAGATTCTCATGTAATTTTCCACAATCCTCTTGGGTTTTAACAACTTTAAATAGTTTTGTGTCATCTGCAAATTTGATAACTTCACTTGTTATTCCCTTTTCCAGGTAATTTATGAATATGTCAAAAATCAGCAGACCCAACACAGATCCCTGGGGTACTCCACTATTCACCTTTTTCCATTGGGAAAATTGGCCATTTAGCCCTACCCGCTTGCTTTCTATCTTTTAACCAGTTCCTGATCCACAACAGTATATCACCTCCTATCCCATGACTTTTGAGTTTTACCAAAGGTCTCTGATGAGAGACCTTGTCAAAGGCTTTCTGAAAGTCCAGATTAACTATATCAACCGACCCACCTTTGTCTACCTGTTTATTCACACCTTCAAAAAAACCATAACAGATTAGTAAGACAAGATCTTCCTTGTCTAAAGCCATGTTGGCTGTCTCCCATTAAGCCATGACTATCTCCATGCTGAGTAATTTTTTTCTTTATGATGGTTTCTGCCATTTTTCCCAGTACTGACATCAGCCTCACTGGTCTGTAGTTTCCCGGATCACCCGTGGAACCCTTTTTAAAAATTGGTGTTACATTTGCGATCCTCCAATTTTCATGTATTACAGATTATTTTAATGATAATTCACAGATTACTAATAGCAGGTCTGCAATCTTATATTTTAGTTCTTTCAACATCCTTGGATGTATACCATCCAGTCCAGGTGATTTGCTACTCTTCAGTTTATCAAATAGTTGTAATACATCTTCCCGATGTAGCGATATTTCTTTCTTCTGCAGAATCACCTTTAAATACCACTTCAGTCATGGGTAACATCCCTACATCTTCCTCTGTAAAGACCAAAGCAAAGAATTCATTCAGTCTCTCCGCTATAGCCTTGTCCCCTCTTACTGCTCCCTTTTACCCCTCTATCATCTAATGGTCCGACTGCCTCTCTCACAGGTTTTTTGCTATGAATGTACTTGAAAAAGTCTTTATTAGGGGTTTTTGCATCCACAGCAAGTTTCTTCTCAAATTCTCTCTTTGCCTGCCTTATCAATGCCTTGCATTTATCTTGCCAGTGCTTGTGCGGTTTCCAGTTTTCGTCATTTGACTCTTTTTTCCATTTCCTGAAAGATGCTTTTTTGGCAACAACAGCCTCTCTGACCTCACCTTTAAACCATGCTGGCAGTTTTTTGGACTTCCTTCCACTTTTCTTAAAGCGTGGAATACAGCTGGTCTGGGCTTCCAAGATAGTAGTTTTCAACAACACCCAAGCTTGATGTAAATATTTAACCTTTGCAACTGCTCCTTTCAGTTTTTTCTTAACTATTTTCCTGATTTTATCATAGTCTCCCTTTCGAAAGTTAAAAGGTAGTAATGTGGATTTCCTTACCATCCCTCCTCCATTAATTAAATCAAACGTGATCATGCTATGATCACTATTGCCAAGTTGCCCCAACACCCAGTTGGTTCAATAACAACAACCTCTCATTGAGCTTTAAGAAAACAGAAGCATTATACATCATCAGTAGTACTACCTTCAACCCTCCACAGAAAATCCAACTGTTGAACCATACCATTCCCATAAAGGAAGAAGTACGATACCTTGGCATCACAGTAGATAAAAACATCAACCTCCAATCACACATAAATTTAACTGCAACAAAGGCATACCACAAACTGAACAAAAAGGACTACAACCCAGAAGCAGAGGCCATGGTAACTATGGTTCCTAATCCGCTCTTTGCGAAGTCCCAAAAGACGGATCAAAACCCAAGGAAGCCGCCTCTGAAGAGCGAGTCCACAAGTAAGCCAAAATTTGTGTTAAAATTTTGTAAAATGTCTAAAAGAGCACAGAGTCCACGAAGAGCTTCATCCCAGGCAGCTGGTTATGACCTATGTAGCGCAGTGGAACAACTAATTCCTAAACACGGAAGGGATTTAGTTGACACTGACCTAAAGATGGAAATGCCCATAGGATGTTATGGACGCATTGCACCATGATCTGGGTTAGCTTTAAAACATTTTATAGACGTGGGTGCAGGTGTGGTTGACCCGGACTATAGGGGGGCAATTGAAGTGTTGCTTTTCAACCTTGGAGAAGAAGACTTTGTTGTCAAGGTGGGGGATCGCATTGCGCAACTCATCTGCGAAAGAGTTGGATTTCCTACCTTAGAAGAAGTATCCATGGTGACCCCTACAGGTCGAGGAACCGGAGGGTTCGGATCGACTGGTCAAACAGACATAAAGAGATTGTCTGCGACTTGTGAGGAAAAAGTAGAGCATAAGGCAGGAGCTTGGCAGCAAAATGCTGGTACCCGGTCAAGAATTACGAGCTGTGCGGGTGAAAAAGCGCCAGCCCGTAATATCTTAAGGGGGGGATATGTGATGAGGAAGGCACTGGTGAGCTTGCAGAGTTAGAAAAAATCAGTGATTGTACCTTTAAAAACATTCCAGCAGTGCACAGGCTTCAGAGCAAGCTTAGAGTTTCTGAGGCTAGGCTGCCACACCCAAGCTCTGCTGACGGAATAGCAGGTTTGGAGCATGATTATGAACATCTGTTAAGGCAGAGAGAAACGCTGCCCAGGAAGCACCTTTATAAACCCTGCTTAGGGAAAAGCAGAGGGGAGAAGAGCTGCTCAGGAAGAAAAGGTTGCTCAGAAGGGAAGAGCAGAGCAAGCAAACACTAATCCACGAATAAGGTCATAATGAATATCAGCTAGATAGGCTGCCCCAGTCTCTAATCTGGCTGCCTCTCCGCCCGACTCCTCCACCTGCTCCCCTTGTAACCCTTGAGACTACCTCAGACAGGCCTTCGCTACCCATGCTCCACAAACCGAAGCTTGCATGGAGAGGGCATTAACTTCAAAAACCTGCTTCAACAAAGTGTCCAGTTTCCGATCCTGGGCATCTTTGAGAGCAGTACTACCTTCAATCCGAATGGTAGTCTTCCTGGTAACCGCCGAAACTGCGGCATCCACCTTTGGGGATTTGAATAAATCTCGATCTTGATCTGACAAGGGATAAAGACAGCTCATCACTCTGCCCCCTTTAAGACCTGCTTCCAGCATGTCCCACTCGTCCTGAATCATTTCCCGAAATACTCTATGTACGGGAAAAACCCTATGAGCTTTGCATACTGCTTGCAACAACGGATCCTCTAAAGAAGCCTCTGCTTCCGGACGCGCGACCGGCATATTAAGAGCCTTAAGTGTCTCCGTGATGAGCGCTGGTAACTCTTCCCGCCTAAAAACTCGAACTACCCGAGCCTGATCCTCGTGGTCCGCAAGTTTTCCTTCCTCAAGTTCCTCTTCGCTCTCTACCTCCGGATCCAAATACTCGGAGCGTGGAGTCTCAGAAGCAACCGAACGTTCTTGCTGGTCCTGGACGACCTTTGACCTCTTGGCCGGAAGACCCCCAGCTCCGGAGTCCAAGAGACTGCCTGGACGCTTTCCTGGTAGCGTCTGCTCCGTCCTGTCGTCCCCGCCCCCTTAGTGAAGGACTGTTTCAGAAATCGCATAAACTCTTGAGAAAATATGGCTGCCAAACCTCCAGGGATAGGCCCCTGAGAAGGAGGCATATCGGGTACTGAAGATGGTCCTGCCACGGGCTCTAGAGGGCTCAATATAGGTGAAACGGGCTCTTGCCCAGCAGCCAAGGCTCCTCTGACTCCCAGCATTGACCTCCAACTGCTGATCCAGAGTAGATGCCTCCTGGACGCATTCCCTGCAGAGCCCTGCCTCTGACAGTCAATGTTCCCTCTAATTTTCTGTAGGCTGTGTGCGCATAAAATATCAGCTGTGTGCAGCTTTTGAAGGAAGGTTAAATTTTTGTGCGCCACATAATGACACTCGGAGTTATATACTTTAAAATTTGACTACACATCAGAATACAGTATGTACACCACATTGATTTTAATCAAATTAAATGAAAATAGACAATTATTAAATGAAGCAGTACATTTCTAGTAATTACAATCATAACTTTTAAATTTTAAGACGTCTGTGGTGTTTTCTATCAGAATCAGAGCCGTAATTTTTGTGCGCTCTGTTGTAAAGTATGTGCGCTCGCTCGGCGAGGTGTGTGCACGCGCACACGCGCACAGCTTAGAGGGAACAGTGCTGACAGTGATCCCCTTTGCCCCGCATACCATGCAGAGAGGCTTGGAAGGCATCTTGAGCCAAAAAACACTATCTGTATGTTCAAGCCCTGTTAACAACTGTAATAGACCTCAGCCCCGTTGCTCTGCCAACTCGGGGCTTTTTTTTTTTTTTTAAATATCTAAATTAAATATCTAAATTAGAAGAGGGATCCCCCCTTGCAACCTCTGACTAAAATGGGCTGAAAACGAAGCTTCCTGCCGTCCCCTGGCCCCTCAACAGAAAACTGTGATGACACTGTTTTTCCCGCACAGAAAACACGCGGTCGGGCTTGCCGCCCTCCGCGATCGTTGAAACACTGTGAGTCCCGGACCCACCCGAAACACACTGCGGTATCCCCCTTACCTCAGAAGAGTCATCCCTGGTGCCGTACTCACTCTTCTGGAGCTCCTGCCTTGCTCTCTCTACTGCGCTTAGCCAGTATCCATGGCTTCTGCGTCGTGGAGGAGCTAAGAGCTGAAACGGGCTGCTGCAGTGATTTTCTACTTCCGTCACTACTGCTGCTTGCCCCTTACTACCGGCTCCTCACCCAAAATTGTAGGTTGAGGAGCCGGAGCCTTCCCCCTGCAACGGGCTTTTCTTCAGCCCTTCAGACAACAACGGCAGGTAAATGAGAGGGGAAGGAGGGTAGGGCGGGCCTTTTTAACCTTCCTCAAAGCTCCTTTGAATCAGTGGATCTGAGGCCAAATGTATAATTACCCCAAGTAAAAATAAAAAATTCAACTAAATTTAACTAAACCTCCTTAATTGTCCCTGAAGTGAGTCCTGAACATCTGGGCTCACTACTCCTAGCTGCTTGGAGACTGAGATACTGGAGAAGGAAGGGAGTCCCTCAGCTATTTATACCAGCATCATCAAAAAGATGACGTACTCAGTCTCCAAAACTGCTAGAAGAGATGCAAGACCCGGATGTTTGGGACTACACTGGAGGGACGATAAGGAACTTAACTATCTCTGAAATCTTAACAAGTCAAGGTGACCTGCATGAAACGGTGGATACATCCCTAAACAAAGGCATGGGGAGGGATGACCTGCACGGAGCAGTGGGTGCACCTACTCTTGCCACCTTGTTGGGCATCCTAGATGGACCATGCTGGTCTTTATTTGCCATCATACACTATGTTACCTATCAGTAGCACTTCTCCTTTCCTGGCAATACTGTGTATGTCTTCTGTTAAATCTTTGTCCACTTCTACTCCCTGTGAGGGGGATCTGTATATAACTCCAATGCAAATAGATTTCCCTTTCTCTCTCTAGTTTAACCCACAGCGCCTCTTCTCTTCCTTTTAAGCCTTACAATTCTATAGCTTTAATATTATTTTTTACATATAGTACCACTCCACCTCTATTTTTTCCTATCCTATCCTTCCTAAATAAAGTATAGCCCGGTATAATTACATCACAGTCATTGTTGTCCATGAACCATGTCTCCGTAACCACCACTAAATCCAAGTCAGCCTCTTCCATTAAAGCCTCAACATCTGGGATCTTATTTCCTATGCTACGGGCATAGCACAGTTACTTACCTGTAACAGGTGATCTCTGGGAACAGCAGGAATAAGTCTTCACATATGGGTACGTCGGTACCGATGGAGTCCGCGCGGGAACGCTTCCCAGCGTCCAATCAGAAAGCTTTTGGAAGCATCCCAACACGCCTGCATGCTGCCTTCCCACCTTCCCAACTGCCTCTCCTCAGTTAAGTTTTAAAACTGAGACAAAGAGAGAGAGCAAGGAAGGGAAAGATAGAGATAGAGAAATGCAACTCCTAGAGGAGGTGGGTGGGTTGTGAAGACTTATTCCTGCTGTTCCCAGAGATCACCTGTTACAGGTAAGTAACTGTGCTATCTCCAGGAACAAGCAGGAATGAGTCTTCACATATGGGGACTCCCAAGCTCAGATGCCCGGAGGGCGTCTTAGCATGTTGCAAGTGTAGAATGAGCCATGCTATTCCTCAGGACCTCAGGCATCCTGGGGATGGAGGGTAGGAGTTGAATATAGAAAAAGGAGCTGTGGAACAGCTGGCTAGAACAGGGCTTCAAAAGGGGAAGACCCTGTATCGAGGGCATTTAGTAATGAAATATTGTAATCTGGGCCTCCCTTGTTGGCATTGCACGAGTGCACTGAGCTACTTCTGGATCTGATAGGAGAGCCAGTGAATGTGCTCAAGGGGTACCTCACTGAGAAGTAGAGGTAATAAGTAGAAGACAAACAAGTGGAGGTCAGAACCTGTCAGGGTGAGAAATAGCCCCAGGGGAAAACTGGGGTAGCATAAGAGGTAGAGCTTCAGCGGAGACGCAGAAGGTACTATTAAGAAAGCTTAAGCTTAGAACAACTGAAGCTCCGCCATGTCTTTCCTAAATGGGGTCAATTAGGAAATAAAAAGGTACATGGAGAGCTTCAAGAGTACCTAACCTGAAAAGGTTATGGTAAGGAAAAAACTTGTTAATTACCACAGGAAGTGGTTATAGCTGTAGCCCCCTAAGTATGCTGGAACAGCATTGATAGGGGTAGTGCCCATTTGTCAGGTTCATATAGGAATGTAGGAATACCTGAACCTGACAGACAGATAGATAAGTAGAGGATACAGATCTATCTAAAAATATATCTCATTATATCTATAAATATATATATATATGTATATATAATATATATATATATACATATATATCTATTTAAATATATACACCTATAGGGTATATAGGCATATAAGTATAAGAGATATGTATGGGCAGAAGACACACCGATAGATATGGATAAATAGATATATATATGTCTATATATACCTATATGAATAGGCAGGCATATAAACACGTCTCCAGGTATAAGGATGGAGAGATGTGCATAAAATCTCATCCCCCCTAGGGATATAGGGAGAGAGAAAGATTTATCTGACAGCAAGAAGGTTGATACCTGCTTGAATAGAGACATAGAGAATCCTCTTTTCCTGGTTATGACTGGCAGAGTCAGAGGAGAGGTCTCCCTGACAAGAAGAAGTCTGAATTCCTTGCAGAATTTGAGCTCTTGAATAACCAGGATGGCCTACGTGAAAATTGCAGAGGATAACTTCAGTCTGCAGACAGGAAGTCCAGATATCTCCAGAATTGCAGTATGGAGAATGGATAGAGGACGCCTCTGGAGGAAGATACCCTAGTGACCCGCCTATGAGGGCAAGATGGGTATTAGGCGTCCTCTAGCTGCTATTGAAGAAATTTACCTCTGATGAGAAGACCCGAGGAGATATGGGCCAAGCCAGGGAATTGGCCCTCCTTTAGGTTTTCACGTAATGAAAGGCCTGAGGCTTATGCCTCAAAAGAGATTTAAGATGAGATGGTAAGGGTAGGAAATACCTGCCAGACATGAACATGACTGGGGGAACCCCCCCTAACCATCTGGGGTTATCTGCTAGGCAAGATACTAATGCTCTCTAGCAAGGGCCCATAGTGTAAAGCTACTCTGTAGAGATGCAGAGAGCATGCTGCAGGTTGGTTAGAAGAAAAAACTGGCTGTGAAAAGCCAATAGGTAACCAGCTATTCTGCCAAGGACAAGAATAGAAGTTAACCAACCAGACTGTGATAATAGGGTTTCCCAAACGAGGTTGATAACCTGTTTGGAACTTAGCACTGAGGCGAGGAGGATTGCTAGTGGAGGGGAATCCCTGGTTGTGTAGTGAACAAAACCAGTGGCTTAACCCCTAGGAATTTCTGTATCTGCAGCAACTACCAGGGCAGCATGGAACATTTCTTTTCCCTCTGTCCTTTTTTTTTTTGACTGGGAAAAAGAAACAACAGACATGGTAGGACTTCTTATTGTCTGATGAGCTGCTGTAAGGTAACAAGGTGGGGAAGACAACTCCAGAAGGGAGAATCCCCTGGTAGAACAGGTAGAGGACCATAGGGCTTTACCCGTTTAAAGAGCCACTCTTACAAAGCAAATGTTGTAATAAGAGGGAGGTAAGACAGAGTTGCAAGAGACCGACTATGGAGGAGGTCTCGGACAGATGAGATGATACATGCCAGTATAGGGAAACAACTGTCTATTGATAGTTGCTACCTCTCTTTCCTGCAAGAGGAAGAGGAAAATCTATTGATTATGGGCATGATCATCATAAAGACTCTTAGAGTTAGAGAAAGATGTCTCATGAAGAGATATCTAAGTAGGTTAGGATAAAATTAGTGCAGATACTTCAAGTGAAAAGAAGCAGACTGCCATCCTAACCCCCAACCAAAAGGGACAATGATCTATTTGAAACCCTGCAACTGCTGGGTTTGTTGACCCTGTTGAGGTTGTGGATCCCTCAGACCAGGGCGATGTTTCCCCTGTTTGGGAACATCTGAATGATGGGCAGATGATGGGTAAAACCTTCTCCCCCTAGGGGAAGAAAGTTTGGTAGGACATTTCCTACCTACTGGGAAAGAAGAAGGCGTAGAACAGCCTCTGGAGAAAGGAAAGTCAGTGGATAAAAAGATTTTCTCCAGTGCAAGGAGCATTTCCCAGTCTTTCCTGTGCCCATTTGTCCAAGTCTGAGGCTTGAAGCCAGGCTCTACGTCGTGCCCCTATAGCAGAAGTTCTGCTAACAGACTCAAAGGAGTCTAGGGTAGCACGAGTAAGAAACGTAGAGATATTTTGAGTATGACTAACCAGTGAGGAATAGTCTGTACACCTGGGCTCTTTAAGAAAAGGAGTCAAAAGATGTAATTGCTTTGTGATCTCCTCAAGAGATAGACCCATATAAAAAATATATGAGAGAATTCTTGCTGAAAGCATGGCTGTCTGGAAGGTTTGATGTCCAAAGGCATCTAGTGTCTTAGACTCACGACCTGGCGGACAAGAAGAGTGCTTTTTATTACTCTTCACTCACCTCATTGCTAATTCTACCACAATGGAATGATGAGGAAGTTGAGTCTTTTGAAACCCTGGAGAGGGGGGCACCTGATATAGAAGATCAGTTGCTCTAGAAGGTGGGGGTACCTTTAAAGGAGCTTCCCACATTCGTAGAAGGAGATCCTGCAAAGAATGATGCAAAGGAAGCATTATGTTCTCCTTTGCTTTGCTAGGAACAGAGAGGTATTCTGTATTCCCATGTGTAGGATCTTGTCCAGGAATAGGAATGGCAAGTGATTTTGCCAAATCCAGGAGGAAAGTCTGGAAAGAAGGATCCCTAGAGGGAACTTCCCCTGGATAGGCTAGATCTGATGAAGAACTAGCATTGGCACCGAGGGATCTATCTAAGTATATAGGAATAGAAGATCCTGAATGGTGCAGTATGGGATCCTTAGATGGTTGTCGCTGGTACTGCAGGTCAGGACCAGCGACAGTCGGTAACAGATCGTCCATGCTAGGGATCGATTCCAAACTCGGCATCGAGGGAAGCGAGCCTGACGAGAGAAACATGGAAGGTACCGACAACAAAGGTAATGTGGATATCGGTACCGACTTCGGTACCGTATCCGATACCGGTGCATGAAGGCCAGCCGGTGGCAACTCTAACGGTATCGGAGGAACCGAGAGTTGCTGATCTGAAGTATCGGAACCGAGCCTTCGGTACCGACGGGAGTCGGTACCCAGTCCTCCAGATAGATTCCAGACTCGGCATCGAAGGAAGCAAGTCTATCGATGCATGTCTGGAGGGTACCGACGTCGGTACTAGTATCGGTGTCGGTACCGATACTGGAAAGTCGGTCTGAAACGTATCCACCGGGCCCGTAGGTACCGAGGACGCCAGACAATGATCCTTGGTGAGGAATGTTTCATCCAACACCAGTGCCGATGCCGGGGTATCAGTACCGCTCGAAACAGATGCCACCACCGGGCATGGCTCAGGTATGTTCTGTGAGGGGTGAACCTCAGGAACAACCTGAAGCCACACACAGGCTTTGGAGGCCGAAGACTCCCACCGGGGTTTTGAAGCCCGTGGATTCTCGAGGACAAGGCCGGAGGCATCTCGATGCTGTGCATGAGAACTGCCACTCGAGGACTGGCTAGTCTTAACAGACTGTTTTTGGGTTACCTGATTCTGTGGAAAAGAAGATATGGTTGGTGCCCTGAAGTTGGAGGGGGACCGCGTGTCGAGGGGAACTCTATGTTGAAAACTTCTTCTCACAAAATTATTCCCCGAGGGCTCCGAAGGAAAATGGTCAGGACCCAGGCAGGTTAGACACGAGTTGTGAGTGTCTAAAAATAAAGTTGTACCGCCACAGTTTGTACATTTCTTGGGGAAAGTGGCTGGCGGTTCCATGAAGGAAATGGAGAGGCCTAGAAGGCCTGAGAAACCGTGAGACACTAAGGAAAAAATATTCCTTAAAAAGGAAAATTTTACAAGAAAAGAAAAAAGAAACACCAGCAGTACCGGTGGCGTCGGGGAAGGCAGCCGCGACCACAAGAAAACTAAAAAATAAAAGAAGAATTTTCTGTGGTGACAGGAGGACATCCTGCCGGTTCCGCGGAAAAATGAAAACTGAGGAGAGGCAGTTGGGAAGGCGGGAAGGCAGCACGCAGGCGTGTTGGGATGCTTCCAAAAGCTTTCTGATTGGACGCTGGGAAGCGTTCCTGCGCGGACTCCGTCGGTACCGACGTACCCATATGTGAAGACTCATTCCTGCTTGTTCCTGGAGATTTATACATACCGCTTTCCAGATGTTGCCCCTATTACCCATTTCTACAGGAGTATTTAATGTTTCACTTACCTGGGGGCTTTCTTTACCCATCCCCAATGAATCTAGTTTAAAGCCCTCTTTAATAGGTTAGCCAATCTGCTTCTGAAAACACTTCGACCCTTCTTGAACAGATGGACACCATCTCTGCTCTGCAGCCCTTGGAACATCATCCCATGGTCCAGCAATCCAAATGCTTTCAATGACACCATCCATGCAGTCATGCATTCATCTCCAGGATGCGAGCTTCTCTGCCTCAGCCTTTACCCTCAACAGGGAGGATCGAAGAGAACACCACCTGCACACCTATCTGCTTCACCTTCTGTCCCAGAGCCAAGAAATCATGTTTGATATGCTTGGAGAGATTCCTAGCAGTATCATTTGTGGATGAGCAACATTGGATAACACAGGTACACTACCAAAAACTGCCTCCAGTTTTGCAACTGATTCCTATAGATTTTGGGGTGCTGAATCCAGGAAAAATAGCCAAAATGTTCCATCACGTCACGTTTTCTTGCAAAATTAGATTTCTTACCCATATAAGGAATGTTCACATAATTTCTTTTTAGCCAACTGCAGTTTATTTTCTTGGCCCAAAATAGAGGTTGTAATGGTTAACTAACTAGAAACACTCCCTCATGATATTTTAGAGTGTTTTGTATTCATTTTATACATTAACAGGACAATTGGGAGGCGGGGGGCTAAATCCAGTACTCGCGCTGGCGCATGTTCTTTCCTGTTCGCCTCGCCTCGTTCGCTCGCTCAAACACGGTGGTTGCGACATGAACGTTCCTGTCAAATTTCAGTTTCTTGCAAGTTCATTATTGCCTTTTGTTTGCTCAGTCGTAATCCAGCTTTATTCCGAAGTGGTTCACTACAGTTGTAGTTTGCAGTGCTGTGTATTTGTGATGGCTCACAGAGCCAGAGGTTGCGTCAACTCTCCGGACAGTTTTTGTTTTATTTGTGGGGAATATACCGTGAAAAAGCGGCAGAGGAACATTTCTGCATTTATTAAAAAAGTATATTTCGCCTATTTCGGTTTGAAGTTAGGCGATCAAGACAAACTGTGGGCTCCTCACAAAGTGTGCAAGACATGTGAGGAAGATCTAAGCTTATGGATGAAAGGTAAAAAACAAGCATTTCGTTTCGGAATACCTATGATGTGGCGTGAACAAAGAGACCACAGCAGTGACTGCTATTTTTGCTCTTGCATTATGAAGGGATACAACTTAAAAAATAAGAACGTAATAAGTTACCCCAACCTTCCCTCAGCAATTAGGTCTATGCCTCATAGCAACGAAGTACCTGTGCCTGAACCACCAAAATCTTTGGATCATATTTGTGTGGACGGTTCTGATCATGATGAGACTCATCAGATGGCTTTTCCCGATGAGTCCAGTACTTCCGAGTTTGAAACTGAACCAGATCCGAAATCTGAACTTTTCTCTCAAGCTGAATTGAATGATTTAGTCCGGGATTTAGGACTCCCAAAAGATGCTGCCCAACTGCTAGGTTCTCGGCTTAAACAGAAAAATCTATTGTCACCAGGAACAACTTTTTATTGGTACCGCAACCGCGAGACACAATTTTTGAAGTATTTCAGCAAAGAGAAAGATTTGGTATTTTGCAACAATATATACGGAGTGATGGAAAAGTTTAAACTCAAGTATGATCCTGCTGAATGGCGGGTGTTCATTGATTCGTCAAAAGACAGCATAAAAGGTGTTCTTCTTCATAATGGCAACACATTCGCTTCAGTTCCTATTGCTCACTCTGTTATTCTCCAAGAAAAATACGAGAATTTGGCCCTGATTCTTCAGAAGATTCGTTATGATGAGCATAAGTGGATGATTTGTGGAGACTTTAATATTCTATCCATGCTATTAGGGCAGCAATCCGGTTTCACCAAATATCCCTGCTTCCTTTGCTTGTGGGATAGCCGGGCCCGCGACCTACACTGGGGGAAAAAAGACTGGCCAATTCGGGAGTATTTGAGACCCGGTGAGAAAAATGTTCTTCATGAGAGCTTGGTACCTCGTGATAAAATTCTATTACCACCTCTCCACATTAAGTTGGGTCTCATTAAGCAATTCATCAAGTCCCTTCCAAAAGATGGTGAGTGCTTTCGGTACCTTTGCTCAAAGTTCCCCCGACTTTCTGAAGCAAAGCTAAAGGAAGGAGTGTTTGTTGGCCCTGATATAAGGAAACTCATTTCAGATGGAGCATTCGCTGAAACGATGTCTGAGAAGGAAAAAGAAGCCTGGGATTCCTTCAAGGATGTTGTTCTCAAATTCTTGGGGAACAGGCGGGATGAGAACTATAAGGATATTGTTGCCAGGATGCTCAATGCCTTCAAAGAACAAGGCTGTAACATGAGCCTGAAAGTCCATTTCTTGCACTCCCATGTGAACTACTTTCCCGAAAACTTGGGGGCGTACAGTGAAGAACAAGGTGAAAGGTTTCACCAGGACATCAAGGACGCAGAGAGAAGGTACCAAGGAAGATGGAACACCACTATGATGGCTGATTTCTGCTGGTTGCTGCTGCGGGAAACCCCAGATGAAAAATACGCCAAGCAGCGCACCAAGAGAAGCATTCGGGGGAAGAAGAAACGGGCCCACCAGGAGATTGATTGACCCAAGAATGACTTTAAAATCTAAACTGTGTTGACAAATATCGTGTTTTTACTAAACTTTGAAATAAAAATTTGCTAGTTATTACCACAGTGTCGGATCTCATTTATTAGAATTTTATTTTCACACCATCGGGTGTTTGTCTTCATGTATTGCAATGGTGCGGTTTGCGTTTTCTATTCTTACATACATACCTGTACAACATTTTTTGCACATTTCTTTGCTTTGCTTTGTGTCTAACCTCGCTCTTATATGCTCAATGTTTGTGCACATGTATGTGGCTGTTTTAAGTGCAGACAATTTTGCTACCATCACAGTGTGTTTTGTTGACATTACTCTATTCTTATGTGCTGCCTTGTTACAATTTTCTTTATTCTTATTTGAATAACTACTAAACAATTAGTATAAAGAATTCATCCAAGAAACTTTTATCTCGATCGCACTCAATCTGAAACGTTCACCTCAAACTGCTAACCCAATGTAGCAAAAAATCTGTACGTGATGGAGCAAATTGGTTACCAGATTTGGATTCAGCGCACCAAAAAACGTAAAAATCAATCGAAACATTAGAGGCAGTTTAAAAAAATTTTTTTTAGTGTACCTGTGTAATAGTCAGTAGGCTTGATGAGTCTGAGCAAACTCTACGTAACATCTCAGATTTTAGCACCTGGCAGACAGCACACCTCTCTGGACATCAAGTCTGGTCGGCAGATGGACACCTCAGTATCCCTCAGAAGAGAGTCATCAACCACTACTATCCTTTGCTGCCTAGTGGTGACTGATTCTGCAACTTTGAGGTGCTCAAGCTCTGGTTCTTCCCTTTCGTCAGATGCTTCCACCTCCTCCACTTCCAGGTCTGCATACTAGTTCATCAATTCAAGAGCTGGAGGAGCTGGAGTGTTGATACTGCAGGTTCTGATGACTCGTGTCCAACCTTCTTCCTTCTGTAGCCTCCCATCTTCACCTCTGTCGGAGAGTTTGGGTATATCAAGAGGCATCTCATCAATGTACTTCTCACATAAGAACATAAGATATTCTATACTGGTTCAGACCAAGGTCCATCAAGCCCAGTATCCTATCACAGTCTCGAATGCTCCACAGTCTCGCCACCTCTTCCCTTAGCTCCTCCTCTTCTTTCCTGAGAGCCTCAGCATGCAGGCATCCTGCACATGGAACTGGTCCTTCAACTGGCATTGGGATCTCTGTCTGGACAGAGGCAGAAGCTGTAACGGGGAGCAAAAGCTTTAGCAATACGATTTTTCTCAGCCGTTGTTTAGTTGATGAAGCTTTGGTACCTGTTGAAGTAAAAGAGAGAGACCTGCCAATGTCCCTACTTGTTCCTCAGCTGTCCTTTAAGAGAAAAAAGCATTTAACCTCTTTTAAGTGTGTTCTAACAGTGCTGTTCTATGTTATTGTGTGTAGCTAATTGGGGAGTTACCCTATAAAACAAGGCGGCTCACATGAGACAGACGGGTGGGTGTTGGGGTGGGTAGGGAGGGACCTAACACCTGATGAGGTCAGTGGCTTCAAAGAGTTAACTGTGAATGGGTAGCTAGAACAAAGACAATGAACTCTGACAGAGCCTTTGCCCTACATTACAAGCAAATAAAATAAATTCTCCCTTTGCAGTATAGGAAAAAGACTTCGCTTTTAAAAAAGAACACCAAAACCCCCTTCAATTATTACCTTTTAAAAATGAACACAAAAAACCCTTTGAGAGCTTTCAGGCAGAGTATTACCTTGCTTTGCAATGTAATCCATCAAATGGCTAGTTGGCAGATGGCAACCTCATCTTGGAGAGTCTTAGCAAGACCTTGCTTGTCTGTATGTGTCCTTAAGTCAGTACTAACGCCCGATGACCCAGAAGCCCTGGGTTTTCTTGGCAAGGTGTGAATGGAAATAGATTCCCAGGACCTTCTTCCAAGGCAATGGAGGGTAAAGTGATTTTCCCAAGGTTGCAAGGAGTGCCAATGGGAAGGTTAGCCATAGAGGCTGCCATTGCTGTCATATTGTGAGCTGTGACATGACCTTCGAGAGAAAGTCCTTTACTCTCATATGCAAAGGATATGCAATTTGCAATCCATTTAGACAAGGTTTGCTTGGAAACTGATAATCCAAGATGACTAGAGTCAAAGGCAACAAAAAGCTGGGAAGCCTTTCTATGTTGCTTAAGAACATAAGAACATAAGAACATAAGATATGCCATACTGGGTCAGACCAAGGTCCATCAAGCCCAGTATTCTGTTTCCAACAGTGGCCAATCTAGGTCATACGTACCTAGCAGCTTAGTTCTCTAAAGGTAAAAAGCCAAGGTTCTTTTACAATCCATTGAAGATTTCTTTCTGCATTGGAGGCATGAGGCCTAGGGAAGAATACAGGAAGGTAAACCGATTGGTTTAAATGAAAAGGCAAAACCATCTTTGGCATAAAGTGAGGGTGAGTTCTAAGAATTACTTTATCATGGCGGAACCTTGTATAAGGAGCATCAGCCACTAAAGCATGGAGCTCACTGATGCGTCTTGCAGAAGTGAGAGCAATTAGGAAGATTACTTTCCAAGAAAGAAACTTTAGAGATGAAGTGGCTAAGGGTTCGAAGGGCGGTTTCATGAGCTGCCCAAGGACAAGATTCAAATCCCATGCCACAGGTGGTGGTTTGATGGGAGGTTTAGTCAAGAGTAGACCTCTCATAAACCTTGCTACAAGTGATTGAGAGGAAACAGGTTGTCCATCCAGGGGCTTGTGGAAAGCTGCAATGGTACTAAGGTGGACCCTTACTGAATTGGTCTTAAGACCAGAGGATGACAAATGGAGGAGATACTCCAGTAACTCCTCCACTGTCACTGAAAAGGCATTAAGTTCCTTTGTTGAACACCAGATAGAAAACCTTTTCCACTTGAAGGCATAGGTCCACCTTGTGCAAGGTTTTCTTGAAGTCAAAAGGATATCCTTAACCTGTTGAGAAAGGTTGATATCCTGGAATTCTAGGCTCTCAGCAGCCACGCCCTGAGGTGTAGAGACTGAGGATTCAGGTGCAATAGCTTCCCGTTCTCCTGGGAAAGAAGATCTGGAGCACATCCCAACTCCAGAGGTCTGGCTTAAGAGAGACATAGAAGCAGAGGATACCACGTTTGTCGTGGCCAGCATGGGGCTATGAGGATCTTATGGCCCCTGTCTCTCTGAAGCCTGAACAGAGTTTTGGGAATGAGGGGAATGGGTGGGAAGGCATAGAGGAAGTCATGACGCCAATGGAGGTGGAAGGCATCCCTTGCCTGAGAGTTCTGAGCCGGAATTCTGGAACAGAACCGGGGAAGTTTGGCATTCTGAGGACTTGCAAAGAGGTCTGTAGCTGGAGTTCCTCAGATTTGAAAAATTCGAGCAAGTTGCTCTGGATGAAGAGACCACTCGTGTGGCAGCAATACTTGACTGAGTTTGTCTGCCAGAGATTTTGTGTGCCTGGAAGATACACCGCTAGTAGGTGGATTTGAAGATCCCTGACGAAGGCCCAAAGGCATAGAGCTTCATTGCACAACGCCTGAGACTCCGTCCCACCCTGCTTGTTCATATAGAACATGGCTACTTGATTGTCGTTCTGGACTAGAACCATCTTGTAGCTCAGGTGGGCCTGAAATACTTGAAGGGCAAAGAAGATGGCTCTGAGTTCCAGGAGGTTTCTATGAAAACAAGCCTCTTGCTCGGTCCAGAGACCTTGAGTGGGGAGACTGTCCAAGTGAGCCCCCCAGCCTAACTTGGACGCATCTGTTGTCAAGGTGGCTTGGTGTAGTGGCTGCTGGAAAGGAGACCCAATGAGAAGGTTTTCCAGCGATTGCCACCACTGTAGGGACGAAATGAGACGTGTCGGGTTACTGATTTTGTCCCTCAGGTTACCCGAGGCCTGTGTCCACTTAGAGGTTAGGGTCCACTGGGCTGCTCGCATGTGAAGGCGAGCATAGGGAACCACATGGACAGTGGATGCCATATGCCCCAGCAGCTGAAGCATTTCTCGAGCAGTTAGCAAAGTCTTCATAGCTGCTTAAGAGGCCAGCTGGAGTATTTGAAGACAATGTGGATGTGGCATGAAAGCTTTTGACTGCCTGGTGTCTAGAAGAGCCCCTATGAACTCTAGGGACTGAGAAGGGGAGAGATGAGATTTTGGGAGGTTTATAACCAGTCCCAGGTACTGCAGGATTTGCATTGTGTGGAAAAGAACGGAGCTGGCTTCTGGAGCTGTTGATGCTCAGATAAGCCAGTCGTCTAAGTAGGGGAAGATGAATATCCCAAGAGTTCTCAGGAATGCTGCTACTACTGCCATGCATTTTGTGAAGACCCTTGGGGCAGAAAACAGTCCGAAGGGTAGAACCCTGTACTGGTAATGTCTTCCTTGAAAGAGGAATCAAAGAAACCTCTTGTGATCTGAATGGATAAGAATATGTGTATATCCATCCTTTAGATCTAGAGAACATAGCCAATCCTGACTCTGAATGTAAGGAAGAAGTGTTCCGAGGGAGATCATCTTGAATTTTTCTCGGAACAGATACTTGTTCAACTCTCTTAGGTCCAGTATGGGTCTGTATCCACGTTTTCTTTGGAATGTGGAAGTAGGGGGAGTAGAAACCCATGCCCGGTTGGGATATGGGTACCTCCTCTGTTGTCCCTTGAGCAAGGAGTGAGGTGACCTCTTGACACAAGAGAGTGGTGAAAGGGCCCTGAGAATTGAACTGTCTTGTGATGGTGGGAGGGGGCATACTGTGAAAATGGAGTTTGTACCCCTCCCTTATAATGCAAAGAGTCCAGTGCTCTGATGTTATCTGTTGTCATCTCTTGGCAAAATGACAAAGTCTGCACGGGATGGTGAGAGGCTCTGGACCTTTCAGGGGCAGGATGACTAAGTTCTCTAGGAAGGAGTCAAAGTCCCTGAGGAGGCTTTGTCTGCTGAGCTGGTTGAGCTCTGGGGACATGGGCCTTCCTTTGCTGCCTGGGTTGCTGTTGACCCTTTTGAGGAGCATGAACTGAGCAGTGGACTGCCTGGGTGTAAGGTGGGTAAAATTTCTTTTTCTTGTTGAAAAAGGTTTGTTTTACTAGCTTTTTCTTAGCTGGGTTGGCTGTGGTCCTTAATCTGTTCAAGGTGGTGTTTTCGGACTCAAGCTGATTAGCTTTGTCCTGCCAATCCTTGCCAAAGAGATTTTCTCCTGTGCAAGGAAAGCAGGAAAGCATAGTTACTCACCTGTAAGAGGTGATCTACGGGAACAGCAGGAATTTAGTCTTCACATATGGGTATCGTCGGTACCGATGGAGCCTGCGTGGGAACGCGCCCCAGCGTCCAATTAGGAAGCTTTTGGGAGCATCCCACAGTGCCTGCGTGTTGCCTTCCCACCTTTCCCAACTGCCTCTCTCCAGTTGAGTTTAAAGCTGAGACAAAGAGAGAGAGAGAGGGAAAGAGAAAGAGATAGAGAGATACAACTCCTAGGGGAGGTGTGTGGGTTGTGAAGAATAAATTCCTGCTGTTCCTGGAGATCATCTGTTACAGGTGAGTAACTATGCTATCTCCAGGAACAAGCAGGAATGTAGTCTTCACATATGGGGACTCCCTAGCTGCAGATGCCAGGGAGAGACCCCAGACGTTGGGTGTCCCTGTGAAAGGGCTCCACCTCCCCCCATGGATCTCTGGCATCCAACCAGGGATGGTGGGTAGGAGTTGATTAGGTATGGAACAGGTGTTGGAGAACAGCCTGACCAAACAAGGCATCCCGGCAGAAGTCCTTGTCCAAGCAGTAATGGGCTGTGAAGATATGAACCGAGGCCCAAGTGGCTGCTCGACAGATGTCGTCGATAGACACAGAGTGCAGATGAGCCATTGAAGCTGCCATGGCTCTCACATTGTGAGCTGTGACATGGCCCTCCAGAGGAAGATTCTTACTCTGATAGGCAAACGAAATACACTGTGCAATCCAGTTGGACAGTGTTCTCTTGGAGACTGGAAGTCCCAAATGAGAAGGATCAAAAGCAACAAAAAGAGTTGAGAGGACTTTCTATGTTGCTGTGTTCTTTGCAAGTAAAAGGCTAAAGCTCTTGTACAGTTCAAAGTATGAAGATTCCTTTCTGCATTAGATGCATGAGGCCTTGGAAAAAACACAGGCAAGTAGACCGCTTGGTTTAAATGAAAAGGGGAGACCACCTTTGGCATAAAGTGTGGATGAGTCCTAAGGACTACCTTGTCATAATGGAACCTTGTATAAGGTGGATCAGCTACGAATGCCTGCAACTCACTGATGCAGCGTTCTGA
The DNA here is from genome assembly GCA_033557465.1 of Ichthyophis bannanicus. NCBI lineage: Eukaryota > Metazoa > Chordata > Amphibia > Gymnophiona > Ichthyophiidae > Ichthyophis > Ichthyophis bannanicus. The sequence goes on along the minus strand of CM066043.1, from coordinate 272,216,700 downwards.
TGTGATTGCAATGAGAAAGATAACCTTCCAAGAAAGGAATTTCAATGAGGTAGTAGCTAAGGGTTCGAAAGGTGGCTTCATGAGCTGACCAAGAACCAAATTTAAGTCCCATGCCACAGGAGGTGGCTTAATGGGAGGCTTAGTTAGAAGAAGGCCTCTCATAAATCTTGCTATAAGAGGAAGGGAGGAAATAGGTTGTCCATTAAGAGGCTTGAAAGAAGCTGCAATAGTGCTCAAATGGACTCTTACTGAGTTAGTTTTCAGTCCTTCCATCTGCTGCTCCCCTGATCAGGGGGAAGATTGCATTCAGGCCAGCCAACACGCCCGATCAGCCCTCCAGCCCAATCGGGGCTGTGGGAGGGCTCTCCTGAGACACAAAAGAGGCCGCCGTCAGGCGGGCCCGCGCCTGAGGGCCTCGCCAGAGGGGCCTTTGGCGTGGCCCTTAGGCAGGGCACTAAAACACCATCTTCAGTCCAGCCTATCCAAGACAACTGCAAACGAAAACCGCTGTGGAACAACAGTTCTTTTAATGACCAGCCACGCCTTACTATACCGGACAGAGGAAGACACCATCGATCCACACCATCCCAGCAAGCCTACTATTCCTCCTGCTGCCCAACAAGAGGCAGACCATCTGATGCGCTACAAAAAGACATCCCCTTGGATAACCCTTGCACCTCAATAACGAGGCAGATCTACGTGAACGCACATCTAAGAACTCCAGCTGACACGATCAAATCAGCAGACTCCCCACGGTATCTGTGCAATCTCCTGCCTACTATCTGCAATTCATAATACAGCAACCATTAGGGTCCTAAGTAAGGTGCTTCATATGTATATTATCTCGATGCATAACTAAATGATTATAATCTGGCCCACATTCAGCAAAAGTCTGTAGAAAATATCAACATAGCAGCTCTGTGACTATTTTGAAACATTGTATGTACTCCGATAGTCCTGTAGAAACTTAGTAACAAACCTGCTCACTTACTTGTTTTGAAATACTGTCTGGCAATTTTTGTTGCTTTATAATGCCAATTGAAACAATGTGAATTCTATTTACTGCTACTCTCCATCTAACATACTTCCCATGCAAAAATCATCATAAACAAATACTTGAATTCACAAATACTCAAACTCACAAGGCAAAAACCATGACCTGCTCACTACTAGCCCTCCTAAGCTTCTATCTACTCTTTAACACCTTCAACGAAACTAATGCATTTACCCATAGCAACAACCATATCCCTTTACTACACAATAGAAATAGAAAACACTACAACAACCATTTCCAACCACCACAAAACCCCCATTACAAGAGACAGTCTCACTTACTTCACATAGCATTAGAGCACACAACCAACACAAAACGCAACAGAGTAGATACTCAAAAAGAACTCAGATGTGCCCTTATCAATGCTCGGATCCACCCGCAAGAAATGGCCTGCCATCACCAACCTCATAACCTCAACCTAGATATATTATTGATCACAGAATCTTGGCTCTCTGATGCTGATACAGTCTTACTAAACCAGCTCACACCTCCAGCCTACTCCAGTTACACATGTAACAGATCTAGCAAAAAAGGAGGTGGAGTACTCATCATAGCAAAAACCGAACTCCAATACCGAACAAACCAAACCAGCAGCACACCACAGCTCAATGCCATCACTATTTACAATAACCACAACACGATCAACCTGATCTATAGGCCCCCAAATACTTCATCCGATGAACTATCGACCATCGTCGACCTAGCCTGCAATCCAAAAAATCCAGACAAACCGAACTGGCTACTAGGTGACTTTAATCTTGCTTCACTCCAGCCCACTGTGGCCTGCACCTTCCTCGATGCAATGTCCAACCTTAACTATGAACAAATAATAAACAACCCCACTCATCAACGTGGAAATGTTCTTGACCTCATCTTCACCCCACCCTCCTATTCAGACAAAAACTACAATTTTGATCTCTCAATCACCCCAGTTCCCTGGTCTGATCATAGTCTCCTATCATTCAAGATGCCAGTACAGCTAAAATCAGTCAGCCACACTATGAAACGGTCTCCAGCAAACCACAGACGCTTCAAACCATTTGACAAAGAAGAAATCATGAACATCGTACTCCCAAAAATGACCCAACCATCAGACAACATCAACGACATGGTCGACAACTGGAACAACACCCTCAAGGAATACTCGGAACAATCTACAGCTAATAACCACCCAACACCGGATAACCATTTGGATAAAAGACCATTGGCACCATGGTTCACACTAGAACTAAAGAAATCCCTCACACTTTTGAGAAAGCTAGAGAGAAAATGGCGTAAATCTCAGAACTCCTCTGACCAAGCAATTTACCTATCCCAGCTAAAGACCCATCGTGTAGCAGTCTGGAACAGCAGAAACGTCTATCACTTGGAACTCCTCGACCGCTCTCTAAACAAGCCACGAGAACTCTTTAACCTTGTAAGGTTTGTGGAGGAGTGGCCTAGTGGTTGGGGCAAGGTACTTCAGGCCGGAAGGTCGGGGGTTCAGGTCCCACTGGAGGACAGCAACCTTGGGCCGGAAGGACTGGGGTTTCTAGTCCCACAGGTGCTCCTTGTGGTCTTGGGCAAGCCACTTAACCCTCCATAGCCCATGTTCCCTGTAAAATAGTTATCTCCAAGTTATAATGCCCTGTTCAATGTAATTTCAGTTTGTTCAATGTAAACCGCACTGATGCAGAATAGCGCGGTATACAAGAGAATGTAATAAATAAATAAAATAAAATAAATACTAACCACAGAACCATCCCCACCACAGCAGGAATCCATACACCCCCAAACGTACGCCAACTACATCCAATCAAAAGCCATCAAAACATCAGTAACCTCCCCCCCGATACCTTCCCACATTCATGCACATGAGAACCCACTCTGCAAGTTTGCATCCCCTTCGACTAAACACGTCAAAGACATTATCACCAGAATAAACACAACTACGGCATCTAATGACCCGTGTCCTGCACACTGGATAAAAGCAATGCGATCTGAACTCAGCCCGTGCATATCGAAAATCATAAATCAATCATTCACAACAGGAACTTTCCCATCAGCTCTCAAGCAGACCTCCATAAGACCTCTTCTGAAAAACAACCAACTAGACCCAACAAAGGAAGAGTCCTATCGACCAATCGCCAGCATCCCCCTTCTGTCCAAAATAATTGAAAAGGTAACACAAATTCAGATCCAACAACATATAGACACTGCATCTCCACTAGACCCCAGTCAACATGGTTTCAGAGAAGCTCATGGAGTCGAAACACTGCTGACATCATTAACCAACTCTCTCATCAGTGGAATCGACAGCATCAAAAATGGATTTGCATTAATATTCCTAGACATTTCCGCAGCGTTTGATTCAGTGGACCATAACATACTCCTAACCCGACTCCAACACAAAGGGATCCAAGGGTTAGCACTGGATTGGTGCAAATCGTACCTGGAAGAATGCTGGCAACATGTCCGTATGGGAACAAACACCTCAGAACCATTCCAGCTGAAACAAGGAGTCCCTCAAGGATCCTCCCTCTCAGCGCTACTCTTTAATATCTATATGCAGCCGATATGTGAGATCACACAATCATTCGGAGTATCTTCTCTAATTTATGCGGACGACGTGCTGATCTTCACACCAATCAACATCACTCTGCCAGATTATACAGTACTAGTAGAGTGTTTCGATGCAATAGCAGACTGGCTTCTCACACAGAACATGAGAATAAACTTCAAAAAAACCGAAGTCTTAATCATCACGAAGAATAAGGAATTTTCACCCCCATCTACCCTAAAAGTGTGGGACGCCGAACTGCCAATCAAATGCTCCATAAAATATCTGGGTATAACTCTGGATCATCGCCTAAACTTCAAGGAACACATAAACCGAACAGTGAAAACCATCTACTTCAAGATTAGGACCCTCCGACACCTCAAAAACATGCTCGATCCCGATAATTTCCGTACCATCTTTCAAGCGATAGTCATTCCCCACTTTGACTATGCAAACATAGTACTCCACGGCCTCTCAAAAAGCACCCTAAACACGCTGCAATTAGCAATGAACACCGCTGCTCGCATCCTCCATGGGGCCTCAAGGAGTGATCATATAACCCCCATATTAAAAGAATTACACTGGCTTCCAATACCTTGCAGAATTACATACAAGACACTACTTATGACATTTAAGGCCACCAATAACTTAGCGCCCCCAGCAATATGCATACTCCTCACCCGCACCCCTAATACCAGATCCAGGAGATCAGTGGCAGCCAATACCCTAATCATCGCAACGGACTCCACAAAGCGTTCAAATGCAACCACGGAAAGAGCATTCTCATACTTCGCTCCTAGATGCTGGAACAATCTTCCTCCCTCCATAAGAGCAATCAATGACCTCAAGCAATTTAGAAAAGCTATAAAACACCACCTATTCCTCTTACACTTCTCTCAATACCAGTTACCATCACCTACCCCCTCAACTTTTCCTAACCCCCCATAAACCATAATTGATCTGATCTATCTCTTCTTGTATAATAAGAAAGTTACCATTGTAGATAGTTGAATTATTAAGATGTACAAGGTTTTCCTAAGTTAAATCCTGTTAGATCTCCTGTTACATGTAAACTCACGACAGCCTGTTGCTATCTGTGAGCACTTTATGTTTACTGTAAACCGCGCTGATGAGAAAGAGTGCGGTATATAAGAACGTTTAATAAATAAATAAATAAATAAATGAAGGAGATACTCCAGTAATGATTCCAGAGGTATCGCAAGGGGGTTAAGACCCTTCTGCGAACACCATATGGTAAATCTTTTCCACTTGAAAGCATAAGAGCGTCTTGTGGAAGGCTTCCTGGAAGCATAAAGGATTCCTTTACTTGCTGAGGGAGATTAAGATCATGAAGATCTAGGCCTTCAGCAACCAAGCCCTGAGATGCAGAGACTGGGGATTGGGATGCCATAACATTCCGTCCTCCTGAGACAGGAGATCTGGAGCAGATCCTAACTCCAGGGAGGGAGCTTGAGAGAGATTTAGAAGCAGAGGGTACCACACTTGACGTGGCCAATGTGGAGCTATGAGAATCATACGGCCTCTGTCTCTCTGAAGCTTGAATAGGGTTTTGGGAATCAGGGGAATGGGTGGAAAGGCATAAAGGAAGTCTTGACCCCAGTGAAGGAGGAAAGCATCCTTGGCCTGAGAGCCCTGAGCTGGAATTCTGGAACAGAACCGGGGAAGTTTGGCATTCAATGGACTTGCAAAGAGGTCTATGTCCGGGGTTCCCCAAATTTGAAAAATCTTGGCCACCTGGTCCACATGTAGAGACCATTCGTGTGGAAACAGAACTCGACTGAGTCTGTCTGCCCAAGAGTTTTGTATGCCTGGAAGATACACTGCCAGGAGATGAATCTGATGCTCTCTGGCGAGGGCCCATAGTTGCAAAGCTTCATTGCAAAGCGACAGAGAGCCTGTTCCCCCCTGTTTGTTCACGTAGAACATGGCTACCTGATTGTCTGTATGAATGAGGACTGGCTTGTAGCTGAGAAGGGTGTGGAACACTTGAAGAGCAAGGAAGATTGCTCTGAGCTCCAAGATATTGATATGTAGATGAGTCTCCTGTGGAGTCCAAGTGCCTTGGGTGGAGAGGTCTTGCAGATGAGCTCCCCAACCCATTGGTGAAGCATCCATTGTGAGAGTTTCCTGGGGTAAGGGCTGTTGAAATGGGTTGTGAGTGGACTTCCACCATTGGAGGGACAAAATAAGGCGATTTGTGTTTGCCTGGGTCCACTGAGTGGATAAAGTCCACTGAGCTGCTCTCATATGGAGGCGAGCATAAGGAACCACATGCACGGTAGATGCCATGTGGCCTAGTAGTTGTAGCATTTCTCGGGCAGTGAGATGAGGTTTTAGCACTGCCTGAGAAGCTAACTGCACCATGCGAAGGCAACGGGCCTGGGGAAGATAGGCCCTTGCTTTTCTGGTATCCAGCAAAGCTCCTATGAACTCTAGGGACTGAGTGGGAGTTAGAGTGGATTTTGGGATGTTTATGACCAGGCCCAAATACTGAAGTATACGCATTGTGCAAGATAGAGAAGTCCTGGCCTCTGCTTCTGATGGGGCTCGAATGTGCCAATCGTCTAAGTAGGGGAAGACGGATATCCCTAGAGTGCAGAGAAATGCTGCTACCACAGCCATGCATTTCATGAACACTCTTGGTGCTGAGGCCAGGCCAAAAGGAAGCACCCTGTATTGGTAGTGCTTTCCTTGAAAAAGGAACCGAAGGAACTTTCTGTGAGTTGGATGGATGAGAACATGGGTGTACGCATCCTTGAGATCTAGAGAACAAAGCCAATCCTGACTCTGAAGGTATGGCAGCAGAGTTCCTAGAGAAATCATCTTGAATTTCTCTTTGAACAGGAATTTGTTCAATTCTCTGAGGTCCAAAATAGGTCTGTATCCCCCTGTTTTCTTTGGGATAAGGAAATAGGGGGAGTAAAACCCTGTACCCTGTTGATGAATGGGTACTTCTTCTATTGCCCTTGGGCAAGAAGCATAGTGACCTTTTGACCTAAAAGGTTGATGAGAGAGGTCTGAGAATTGAACTGTCTTACCATTGTGGGAGGGGGCATGCACAGGAAGTGCAGCTTGTAACCCTCTCTTATAATGGAGAGTGTCCAATGCTCTGCTGTTATCTGCTCCCACCTGGGGGCAAAGTGACATAACCTTCCTGGAATGGTGGAAGGCTCTGGTCCATAGAGGGCCAGGAAGGCTAAGTTCTCTAGATGAAAGTCAAAGGCCTTGTGAAGGCTGAAACTGCTGAAACGGTTGAGGCTTAGCAGTCTTTGCTTTCCTTTGTTTAGGTGGTTGCTGACCCTTCCGGGCAGGCTGACCTGCAGAACGTCCCTGTTGGGAAGGAAAGCTTCTTGAAAGATTTCTTTCTCGCAGGATCAGCTGTGGCTTTGGATAGCCTATCCAAAGTGGAGTTGTCAGCATCTAATTCATTGGCTTTTTCTTGCCAATTTTTGCCAAATAGATTTGCACCTGTACAAGGGATATTGCCCAGTTTGTCCTGCACCCAGAGCTCCAAGTCGGATACCTGGAGCCAGGCAATTCTACGTGCACTTATGGCAATGGCAGAGGTTCTGCTTATACACTCAAAACAGTCAAAAGCTGCACGGCTGACAAACTTAGAAACATTCTGGGCATGATTGACCAGTGTGAGAAAATCCTGCCTTCTATCCTCAGGAAGAGGGCTCAAAACCTCTATATCACCTGTGACTTCTTTAAGGAACATTCCCATATATAAAATATAGGAACTGATCCTGGCAGAAAGCATGGAAGCCTGGAAAGTACGACGTCCAAAGGTATCCAAAGTTCTACACTCACGTCCTGGAGGATTAGAGGCATGCCTCTTTGCACTCCTGATCCTTCTCATAGCTGATTCCACTACAATAGGGTGGTGAGGAAGCTGAGTTTTCTGGAATCCAGGACAAGGAGGGACTCAATACATGGTATCCAGTCTGCGAGAGTGAGGAGAGGTGGTGAGAGGTGTCTCCCACATTCTCAACATGACATCATGTAAAATCTCATGGATAGGCAAGTTAGCTGCCTCCTTAGGAGCTTTGGGATATTGTAAAATCTCCAACTCCTTAGCTCTGGGCTCTGTTTCAGGAGTCACAGTAATGGACAAACCATGAGCCACCTCCCTGATAAAGTCCTGAAAGGGGATATCCTCTGGAGGAGACATCCTACGTTTAGGAGAGGAAGGCTCCTCCGGAAGAAGTATTCCGGTACGGACAGAGCTGTCAGAATCCTCAGAGTCCTCTGAGGATTCGAAGTACCTTCTGTCCGGATGCTCTTGAAGAGCCCGATACCCGTAACGACTGAAGTCGGTACCGGGGGGAATTGGTACCGGGGTATCGGTACCAGAAGGCATCGCATGACTGGGTGCCGGCAAAGCCGACACCTATGTCGATGCTATCGGTACCAGTACCGGTACCGACATCGGTGCCGGTACCGGTTGAACTGTCTGACGCAGTTCTGAGGGCATCGATGCCGCAAGGAGAGCCACCAGACTGCGTTCAATAGCCAGGAACCTCTGGTCTATCGACGCTGCCGATGCCTCGGTATCGGTACCGGAAGCAGCCGGTACCCCAGAGCATGGGCATGGCACCAGTAGTTCTGCCGAGGTTGAGGCCTTGAGAACATCCTGGAGCCCCGATAATGCTTTGGAAGCCGAAGCCTCCCGCCGGGGCAATTTTGCCGGTACAGAACCTTCAAGGGCAACGCCAGAGGCATCTCGATGCTTAGAAGGAGATCTACCCTTTGAGGACCGGCTGGACTTATGTTTAGTTACCTGAGATCCATGGGAGGAAGACGAAGCCCTGGAAGATGTCAATGTCACCGAAGCTGCATCGGAGGGAAAAAGGGCGCTGAACTTGGCAGCTCGGTTTTGTCGACCCCTCTTAGACATCATGGCACAAGCCATGCACTCGGAGATGGAGTGCTCAGGACCTAAACATTTAAGACATCACTCGTGGGTGTTGGTGACGGAAATGGTACCGCCACACTTGGTGCACTTTTTAAAACCCGAGGCGGGTTTCTCCATGATGGAGGAAATTTTGGGCCTAAGGCCCAAAATGGCGCATGCACCTGACAAAGAAAAGTTTGGAAAAAAGATTATTACATATATATTTTTTTTTTTTTTTTAAAAGAAAGAAAGAAGAACCGGCGGTACCGGTAAGCGTCGAGGAAGGCAGACACGACCACAAAAAGAAGAATAAGGAAAGAAAATTTTCTGCGGTGACAGGAACACGACCTGCTGGCTCCACGGAAAACGAAGAATTGGAGAGAGGCAGTTGGGAAAGGCGGGAAGGCAGCACACAGGCACTGTGGGATGCTCTCAAAAGCTTCCTAATTGGACGCTGGGGAGCGTTCCCACGCAGGCTCCGTTGGTACCGACGATACCCATATGTGAAGACTACATTCCTGCTTGTTCCTGGAGATTATTCCCCAGCTTGTCTTGCACCCATTGTTCTAAATCAGATGCCTAAATCAGATCTCAGATGCCTGATGCCAGATGCCTGAAGCCAGGCAATGCGACATGCACTGATGGAAATAGCAGAGGTTCTGCTAATGCACTCAAAGCAGTCAAAGGTTGCACGGTTCATAAACTTAGACACATTCGACTTCCGGTGACGTCATGGTGTGAATGGCAGCAGTTTAGCCAGGCTCCGTCTGTGTCCTGCTAAATCGAGGAGGAGTTACTGAACCCGGCGCCGGTAGACAGCCAGGAGATTGAAGTGAGGATGGCCCTGAAAGCCTGCAAGAAGTTAGCGGGCTTTCGGTCCTCGTATGTGCAGAGGGAAGAGATGGAGGAGTGAAAAGCGGGTGGTGTGGAGGAGACCGGAGCAATGGGGAGCTCAGAGGAGGAAGGGGAGCGAGAGCTGCAAGGAGCTGAGGAGGTGCTGATGCGTACCTGGCTGAAGGTATTCAAAAAGGACTTATATGCTGAGCTAGCGGAGATGAGGAGAGAAATAAAAGAATCACTGTCGAGCATACAGCAAGACTTAAATGGATTGAGGGACTGCATGGCAGAGCTGGAGGACCACGTGGAGGAATGCACGGGGGAGCTGCAGGAAATGGCGGCGGAGCAGAGCAAATTGCAAAGGCAGCAGGAGGAGATCACAGAGAAGCTGGAAGAGATTGAGGATCGAGCGCGCCGGAACAACTTGCGAATTAGAGGGATTGGAGAAACAGAAGCGTTTAAAGATTGTGTGATGGTGGTCCAAACGTTATGTACCCATATGCTAAACTTGGAGGGGGAGAAGAGGAGGAAGGGAGCAGGATCGGAGTGGAGTGGGCGCACCACAGCCTGGGACCGCGGAGAGACAAGCAGCCCAGAGACATTGTTGTCTGTATGAGTAGCTTCCCGGTAAAGGAAAGAAACCTGCGGATAGCGCAAAAGTTTGGCCGGATTGCTTGGGAGGGCAATGAGGTGGAACTATTCAATGACTTGTCCAAGGGAACCCTGGACAGATGACGGGGGCTGAGAGAGGCTACTGCATATCTGCGAGGGAGAAATATGAGATATCGGTGGATGTTTCCCTTCGGTCTGTTAATGACTGTAAATGGGGTGTCCCGGAAAGTGAAAGTGTCTGAAGAGGCATGGGCAGTGCTGCGGGAGCTGTGCTGCGAACAGCTACCGAAGGGCCTGGAGAGAAGTGTGGATGTGCATACTGGAGGAAAGGGGGAGCGGAGGGCTCCCGATGGCAAAGGGTTACAGCAAAGGGACGGCGAAGACAGCGGAGATCTGAGGACCGTGGATTAGCGAAGAGCGGGACAGCAAAGGACTGAAGGAGGCCACCGGTGGTCTGGTGAACACGTGAGATGCCAGGGAGCCCAGGGCGTTAGGCCCAGATGGACACTGGACTTTTAGGGCATGGGGGAGAGGGGAGAGGATATATGATGTATTGTATATGGTATAATGTTTACTGCAAGGGTTGGGTTGGGAAAGAATGGCTTTGTATAAGTGTAAGATATATTTGTGGGTCAAGGGTAAGCAAAGCGGCGCTGGGGGAGGCGGGAGAGGTGAGGAAAGGAGGCGGGACACGACAGACACACACGGGAGGATGGAAGGGTGGGAGCGGGGAGGAAGACAGGGAGGGGGAGGGAGCGGAAGAGAGGAGGAGGGGATGGGACATGGGAAGGGTAGTGGGGGGAGGGGGGACACGGTCAGGGGGAGGGAAGGGGGAGTACGTAGGTAGAAATGATGCTACGGGTGGGAACTATTAATGTGAAGGGTCTGAACTCACCTACTAAGAGGCGGCTGTTGTTCTGGGAGGCGATGAAGAATGAGTGGGATGTGGTTTTGGTGCAGGAGACACACCTGCGCCGTAAGGATGTAGGGTTGATGAGAAATGCACGATATGCAGAACAATATTATTCTTGTAACTGGGAGGGAGGGAGGAAGGGTGGGGTGGCGGTGTTAATAAAGGGGGGGGGGGAAGTGGGATTCAGATAGAGCGTAATTTTGAGGATGGGGAAGGGCGCATGGTGGGGATAGCGGGGAAGTGGGGAGGGGAGGAGATTATTCTGGTGTCAGTGTATGGGCCGAATGGGAAACAGGTGAGTTTTTGGAGGAGGATGATGAAGTTGCTGGGAGGGCAGGGGTTGGGGAAGTGGGTAGTAGGAGGGGACTTTAATGTGGTGCTACAACCCAGGTTGGATCGAGAGCAGGGGGGATCGGAGGGGGGGGGGGAGAAATAGAGGTGGGCTAGAATTGCTGATGAGGCAACTGAATTTGGTGGACTCATGGAGAGTGATGAATCCTCAGAAGCGGGAATTTACTTATTATTCGGTACCCCATAACAGCTGGAGTAGAATAGATATGTTATTGGTGGATCAGGAGTGGATGCTAGGGGTGAGGGAAGGGGGGATAATCCCGATAGCTTGGTCAGATCATGGGGCGGTGGAGATAGTGCTGAAGGAGCAGAGACGGGGAGGGTTGAAATTCTGGCGCCTCAATGAGGGCCTGTTGAAATACCCTGAGGTAGTTCAATATATTCGGGGAGAGATTAAGGACTACGTGGCACTTAACGATAATGGGGAGGTCAGAGAGGTTATGGTTTGGGAAGGGTTGAAAGCGGTTATTAGGAGGAAGTTTGGGGGGCAAGGAAGAAGAGGGAGAGATATGGCAGGGAGGTGGAGTTGGACAAGGCTTTGAAGGAGGCGGAGAAGGTGTATCGGAGGTCGGGGAGAAAACGGGATAGAGATGTGATGGAGAAGATAAGGGGAGAGCTGCAGGGATTGCAGGTGGAGAAGGTGGCGTTTGAATTGTCTCTGGTTAAACAGAGATATTATGAATTTGGTAATAGGGCGGGGAGAATGTTAGCGCAGCGGTTGCGGAGGCGGACTATGCCTTCACGCATATACCAGATAAGGGGGAGGGGGAGGTATACTATGGGGAGGAGGAGATTAGGGAGCGGTTTAGGCAGTTTTATGAAGAGCTGTACAAAAGAGAGGAGGGGATGGGGGTGGAGCAGTTACGTCGGTACCTAGAAGAGATAGAATTGCAAAAGTTGCTGGAGGAGGCGCAGGAAGGGCTGGAAGCACCAATTACAAGAGAGGAACTGGCTAAGGTTATTAAGGGGATGCCAAGGGGAAAAGCGCCAGGGTTGGACGGGCTGTCGAGCACCTTCTATAAAGTATTTGGGGAGGAGTTGGGAGAGATAATGGGTATATAATGGAATGCTGGAGGATGGGGGAGAACTGACAGAGGGAATGTTAATGGCGGGGATATCGGTCTTGCTGAAGGGTGGGAAAGACCCGAAGGAGTGTGGTTCTTACAGGCCCATCTCCCTTCTTAATGTGGATGTAAAGATCCTGGCAAAGGTGCTAGCGGAGAGATTGGCGCCCTGGTTGCCGGGGGTGATAAAGGATGACCAGACAGGGTTTATCCCGGGGAGACAGGCTTCAGATAACATCAAAAGGGTGGTAGGAGTGACATGGGAAGCAAGGCAGGGACAGGAGGATTTTATTTTAATGTCCATCGATGCCGAGAAGGCATTTGACAGGGTAAATTGGAACTTTTTGATGGAGGTTACGCGGAAAATGGGGGTAGGGGCAAATTTGGGGAAATGGATCAGGGGGTTATATGCGGGGCCAAGGGCGAGGGTAAAAGTAAATGGGAGCTACTCGAGGGACTTTAGTCTTGGGAGGGGAATGAGGCAGGGGAATGAGGCAGGGGTGCCCATTATCCCCACTGCTATTTGCGATGAGTGTGGAACCGTTAGCGCAGAATATTCAGACTAATGATAAGATTAGGGGTCTGGAAAGGGGGGGGGGCGTAAGCCATAAAATCTCCCTGTATGTGGACGACATCCTTCTATATCTTAGCCAGCCACAGCGGTCTCTGCCGGAAGTGTTGGAAGAGGTGGGGAGATTTGGGGTGGCGTCGGGTTTCAAAATGAACTTGGACAAAACGGAGGTGCTGCGGGTGAAGGTGCCACCGAGAGCAGAGGAGCAATTGAAAGACCTCGACCCTCTGCGGTGGGTTAAACATTCGATGAGCTATTTGGGGGTACAATTGCCAGCAAAATATGGGGATATATATCGAGCCAATTATCCGGGAGTGATGAGGGAGTTGGAGCGGGATTGGGATGGGTGGATGTGGCAGGAGGTCTCGTGGTTAGGAAGGATAGCGGGGTCAAAATGAATGTGTTATCAAGATTGCTGTACTTGTTTCAGGCTTTACCGGTGAGGGTGCCGGAGGAGGTGATGAGGAGAGTACAAAGGAAAGTCTTTCAATATATTTGGAACAAGAAGCCACCGAGGATAGCCAGGGAGGTCATGTATGCTCCGAAAGCGGAAGGGGGTGTCAAATATTAAGGATAATTACCGGGTGGCACAGTTGCGCCATGTCATGGATTGGAGGAGGAGAGGGGGTCAAAAACCATGGGTAGCTTTGGAGCACGGGCAGATAAAAGGGGGAAGACTGGAGTCTTGGTTGTGAGCAGGTGGGCAGGACCGTAGATTGTTAGAGGGGTTCACCTGCAATGCAGCAGGTGGCGGAGGTGTGGGATGGGGTGCGGGCAAAGGGAGGTAGGGCAATTTTCGTGGATGATGCCGTGGAGGGGAAGGAGGGCCTTCAAACCGGGGTGGGCGGGGGGGGGGGGCGATTTGATCAGTGGACGGCAAAGGGGTTGGAGTGTTTTTACCAATTAATGGAAGAGGGGGAGGTGAAACCCTTCGAGGAGGTTAAGGAAGGGTTCGGGTTGGAGGATCAGGACAGGTTCCCATATATTCAGGCCAGATACTTTTTGCAGGGGGGAGGGGGAGAGTTGGGGAGAGAAGTGTCGGAGATAGAAGCTCTCTGGTATGGGAAACTGGGGACGAAGGGGATGATATCGAGGTTGTATAAAGGGGTGCGGGAATCTGACGGGGTTAAGTTCCGGTATACGGAGGAGTGGGAGAGGGAGTTAGGAGGGGCAGTGACACTGGTGGAATGGAAGCAGATTTGGGATCGGGCGAGGGGGCTACCTTGGGCGAGCAGTATTAGAGAAAACTGGTATAAAATTTTGTTTCGGTGGTATTACACTCTGGAGAGGCTCCATACGATTTTTCCAGGGGTCTCGACGAGGTGTTGGAGGGAATGTGGGGAGGTGGGCACTTTTTGGCATATTGGTGGGGGTGCGTGAAGGTTAAAAGGTATTGGGAAATGGTCCTGGGAGGGGTGCAATGGAAATTGGGGGTGGAGGTGGAAAGGGATCCAGTGGTCTGTTTGCTTTCATGGTGGAAGGAGGGGCAAGGGGAGGGTGGGGGCCCAATGGTGCGGGCTTGTCTGAGTGCTGCTAGATGTGAATTGGCGGCAGCATGGAAGAGGTTGGAGGTGCCAATGCAAGGGGAATTTTGAAGGGAGGATTAGACATATTGTTTTGATAGAAAAGTTGACTGCAGCACGGCGAGAGAAGGTGGATAAATTTATGGGGAAGTGGGGGAAACTGGCATGTCCTGGGGGAGGTGGGTGGGGAGGGGGGCTTATAGGAGGGGGATATGGGGTAGGGAAGGGAGGGGGTAGGGTGGGGGGGGCTCAATTTCTCCGAGCTAGACTCTGTATAGATGGAGGGGGTTGACTGGGAAGGTGGAGTATTGGGTGTGTGGGGTATGGTAATATCTATTGCATCATAGCAGATTGGTGGGTAACCGAAAAGTTGGTTAGATAACTTTATCTTATTTAGGATTGGGGTGTGTGTATTTCATAATGGCAAAGAGAAACTCCGTTGATGTACATGTTGATTTTAAATTGTTCAATAAAAATTAAAATAAAAAAAAATAAACAGACACATTCTGGGCATGTTTGACCAGAGTGTGGAAGTCTGCCCTTTTATCATCAGGGAGGACTGGAGCCATCAGTTCCAGATCTCTTGTAACCTCCTTAAGGAACATTCCCATATAGAGAATGTAAGAGCTGATCCTGGCTGATAGCATCGAGGATTGAAAGCATCGATGCCCAAAGGCATCGAGTGTCCTCGCTTCATGGCCTGGAGGATTGGAAGAATGCGTCTTAGCACTCTTTATCCTACGCATCAACAATTCCACTTCCATTGAATGGTGTGGTAATTGTTTCTTCTGAAAACAAGGGCATTGTGGAACTCGGTACATGGTATCAAGCCTCTGAGAGTGTGGAGACACCGTTAAGGGTGTTTCCCACATCCTTAGCATGAGGTCATGTAAGATTCTTTGAATGGGAAGGGTAGCAACTTCTTTAGAAGCTATCGGGTACTGAAGAATTTCTAATTCTTCTGCTCTCAGTTCCTTCTCAGGGGTCACAATGATTGAGAGTCCCCGTGCTACATCACGTATGTGTAGTTACTCACCTGTAACAGGTGTTCTCCAGGGACAGCAGGAATCAGTCCTCACATATGGGTGACGTCGATGTCAACGGAGTCCCCATGCGGAGCAAATCCCCAGCTTTTGAAGAAAGCCTTTGGGACGGCATCGCGCATGCGCGGTCCCCTTCCCGCCCAAGGGTGCCATCTTGCTCAGTCAAATGACATAGCTAAAAAGACGGCCAAAGAATAAAAATTAATAATAGGACTGCAACTCCAGGGGAGGAGAGAGAATCGTGAGGACTGATTCCTGCTGTCCCTGGAGAACACCTGTTACAGGTGAGTAACTACGCTTTCTCTAGGAACAAGCAGGAAGTCAGTCCTCACATATGGGACTCCCTAGCTATAGGCTACCAAGAACCCATAACTGAAAAATAGGCTCCCTCTAGACGAGCCGCAGCAGCCATGATAGGAGTTCAACCGAGAATACAACACTCTGGTAGCCTGACACCAAAGGGTTGGAGGGTAGGAGTTGCCTAAACCTCAAATGGATTACGGAGTACAGCCTGGCCGAAAGCGCTGTCCTGTTGGGACTCCCTATCCAGGCAGTAACGAACCGCAAACGTATGGCTTGAAGACCAGGTTGCGGCCCGGCAGACGTCTGCCAGCGGAACAGAGTGGACGTGAGCCACTGATGCAGCCTTAGCCCTGATCCGGAGGGCTGTGACTCGACCCTGCAATGGGAGATCAGCTGCCCTGTATGCCCAGGCAATGCAATCTGCCACCCAGGTGGACAACGTACGCTTGGAGACCGGCATCCCCAGCTTACTGGGGTCATAAGAGACGAAGAGCTAAGGAGCTCTTCGATGTCCCCGCGTATGCTCCATGTAGAAGGCCAACGCCCTCTTTCAGTCCAGGGCATGCAGAACTGCTTCTGCCCGGCTGGCATGGGGCCTGGGAAAAAAGGTCGGAAGCACCACCTCCTGGTTGAGGTGGAATGAGGAGACCACTTTCGGAAGGAACATGGGGTGTGCGCGAAGCACCATCCTGTTCCTATAGAACCGTGTGTACGGTCTATCGGACACCAGAGCTTGCAACTCACTCACTCGTCAGGCCGATGTGAGTGCCACCAAGAAAAGTGTCTTCCAAGACAGGAAGTGGAGATGGTAGGTAGCCATCGGCTCAAAAGGTGGGCAAGTAAGCTGCTCTAAGACCACATTCAAATCCCACTCGGTCACCGGGGGGCAGACCAGGGGCTTCAGCAGAAGCAGACCTCTTAGGAACCTGGACACCAAGGGGTGTAAAGAGAGAGGTTGTCCTTCCACTGGAGAGTGGTGTGCAGATAAAGCACTCAGATGAACTTGGACAGAGTTTGACTTGAGACCTAAATCTGAAAGGTGAAACAGATACTGCAACACCACTGCCACCTGACAGGAGAATGGATTCTCACTCTGCTGAGCACACCACACCTCAAATCTACGCCACTTAAATGCTTAGGTTTTCCTAGTCGATTGCCTCCTAGAGGCTAGCAGCACATCCTCTATCTCTTTAGGGAGGAGAAGTGGTGCAAGGACTACCCTTTCAGCAGCCATGCTATCAGGTTGAGGGACCTGAGGTTGGGATGCAGAAGAGAGCCCCTCTCCTGCGACAGGAGGTTGGGTTGTAATCCCAGAGGAATTGGAGCCTCTTCCGCCAGCTGCAGGAGCAGCGGAAACCATGGCTGTCTCGGCCACCTCGGCGCCACCGGGATGATCTAGGCTTTGTCCTGAAGGATCTTAAATAAGGCCCGATCTACCAGGGGCATGGGAGGAAACGCATATAGAAGGCCCACAGACCATGATATTAGAAAAACATTTGCAGTCAACCTGTGTGGGTGCAGCTGTCTAGAACAGAAACAGGGCAACTGGTGATTTAGTGGGCTCACAAACAAATCCATGGATGGGTGCCCCCAGCACTGGAAGAGCTGTTGGGCGACGTTGGGATTCAGTTGCCACTCGTGCGGCTGGAGAATTCTGCTTAGCCTGTCAGCTAAGAAGTTCTCCTGACCTGGCAAGTAAACCACTTTGAGGTACATACCCTGGCTGACCGCAAAGGAGCATAGGTCCAGGGTTTCCTGGCATAGGATGCGAGAGCTTGTGCCCCCTTGCTTGTTCACACAGAGCATTGCCACTTGGCTGTCTGTGTGAATCAAGACAGTTTGATGAGCCAGTGTTTGGCAGAATGACCAAAGAGCTAGGCGGATCGCTCAAAGCTCAAGGTGATTGATTTGTTGTGCGCTCTCCCACGGAGACCACACACCCTGAGTGCAGACCAGCTGGCAATGGGCACCCCACCCCAGCAGGGATGCATCTGTAGTCAGCACCCTCGAGTGCGTGGGAGGCTGAAAAGGCACTCCCTCGAGAAGGTTGTGAGGCTGAAGCCACCATTCCAACAACCTCACCAGGCGTTGGGATACTCTGATGTTGTCTCTGAGTCTGCCTGTGGCTTGAGTCCACTGGTCCCTGAGGCACCACTGAGCTGTTATCATGTGTAGTGTCACCCAGCGTGGGACCCCACAGGTTAAGGCAGGGTACTACACTGAGGCCTTATCTTGAACTGGCCAGAAAAAGGATATAGAAAGCCTTGCTATGCTCTCTGGGAGTTGTAGTTCTTATAGACCAGCCAAGAAATGAGTTGCGGACGTGTGGTAAGGCTCAAAGACAGGATTTTATTCCCCTTCTGGGAGGATTCTTTTTGTAACGAAAAACAAGGCAGATAAACCAACTTCGGGTACAAAAATAAAGAAACAAAATGTGAACAAAAACTGCTTCTTTTTCCAGCTTCTTTACACCAAATGAAAAGGTATTTTAAACAGTCCTTTTTCCAACAAACATAAACCCTTTCTCTGTTACTTCCACAGTTAGAAAGTTTCACAGCTCCTTTAACATAGAGAGGAGATCTCGTCTGCAATTGTGAGCGTACAATCCATGTATTCAACAATGGGTTGGTCCCCCTGCACTTCACACTGCATGTCCTCACTCTCTGTTGCAAACAGTCTCTCTTTCAAATAGCTAGACGTGTTATTTAGCAGTCTCTCCCTATCACAAAGAGACTTCTTTTCTTCCTCTGTTAACGTCTGTGAAAAACAATTACCGTATTCACTAGAGTTCCTTTCTTGAAAGCCCTTCAAATGCTGCCAATCATATGGGAAGTTCCTGCATTCAATTCTCTTTCTATTAGAGGTAATAAGCTTACCTTCTGGCTCTCTCAGCTTACAGTTCCTCGGCACAGCTGAAGCTACCGGAGTGGAACAGGACGGCAATTCCTTACAGGTTTTCCCTTTTGGCTTTTCCCCAGGTACAAAACTGTCTTCAGGACAGAAGACTTTATCCTTTCTGTCCCTGTAGCCTGGGTAATTGGCTTTTCCAGCCTGTCTCAGCCTGGCTTTAAAACTGCCTTCTCTGTTACCTTTTGTATAAGCGTTACTGTGTTCAAAGGTGTCTGTGCACTGCCTTCTATGGCAGACTCCTGGGTTTTCTCTCTCAGCCTTGGAGCTAAACCTTTCGGTTCTCCCAGCCCTCTCAGTGGCTCCGCTCCAACCCAGACTTCCAGCAGAATGTCCTGGGCTCCTGGGGTTCTCTGCCCTTTCAGAGTTCCTTGACTTCTCAGGAGTTTCTGCAGTTGCTGCTCTCTCTGCCTCTCTGCTAATTCCTGTAACTCCTGGGACTTCTCTGGCTTCCAGGATTTCTGTTGCTTCTGCTCTCTCAGCTCCATCTAACCCGAACCTGAAGTTGCACTCGCCCTTTCCTCTAACTCCAGGTGAGTGAGGTTTATCCACGTGTGTCTCAACCCCGCCTCCTTTCAGCTGCTCCTCATTCCCTAATGATTCTTGAGCCTTCCTGCAGCTTGGGCGTGTTCTCAGAGCTCAAGACCTGGTTTGTTTATGTTGCCTATAGCAACTCCCTGTCATGTGCTTGTCTGAAGTGTCAGTGTCAGATCCACTATCTGTATTTCTACTTATTTCCATGGGCTCTGCTAGATCCACTTCATGACAGTAGTCGGGCATTGGGTGTCACATGCACTGTGGGTGCCATGTGCCCAAGGAGGCGCAGAAAGTGTCTTGCTGAGATTCGGGATCTGCGACTCACTTGCTGTACTAGGGCCACAAGTCTTTGTGCCCTGTCTTCTGGTAGATAAGCCCTTGTCTGAAGGGTGTCTAGCCTTGCCCCTATGAACTCCAGTCCCCGAGTGGGAACTAGAGTGGACTTTGTGTAGTTGATCACAAAGCCCAGGTGCTGGAGCAACTGGATAGTCTGGGACATGGCCTGTTGAGCTTCTAGAGCTGACTGGGCTCTCATGAGCCAGTCATCTAAGTAGGGGAAGACAAATACCCCTTGAGTTCTTAGGAAGGCTGCTACCACCGCAAGGCACTTTATGAATACCCTGGGTGCCGAGGCTAGGCCAAATGGAAGCACTTTGTACCTAAAATTGTTTCCTCCCACTACAAATCTTAGATATTGTCTGTGGTCTGGATGAATGAAGAAGAGTAGTTACTCACCTGTAACAGGTGTTCTCCAGGAGCAGCAGGAATCAGTCCTCACATATGGGTGATGTCGGTGCCGACGGAGCCCCCATGCGGAGAATTTCCCCAGCTTTCACAGAAAGCCTTTGGGACTGCTAGCACGCATGCGCGGTCCCCTTCCCGCCCAAGAGTGTCATCTTGCTCAGTCAGATGACATAGCTAAAAGACAGCAAAAAACAAAATAAATGATATGACTGCAACTCCCAGGGGAAGAGGGAGGGTTGTGAGGACTGATTCCTGCTGCTCCTGGAGAACACCTGTTACAGGTGAGTAACTACTCTTTCTCCTGGACCAAGCAAGAAGTCAGTCCTCACATATGGGACTCCCCAGCTTAAGGCTACCGGGGACCCAAAGCTGAAAAAATATGCTCCCTCTAGAGCCTCAGCATGTATGAAAAGAATCATCTCCAGGAACAAGCAGGAATGAGTCTTCACATATGGGTACGTCGGTACCGAAGGAGCCTGCACGGGAATGCTCCCCAGCATCCAATCAGAAAGCTTTTGGGAGCATCCCTCGCGCCTGCACGCTGACTTCCCGCCTTTCCCACTGCCTCTCCTCAGTTTTCGTTTTTCCGCAGAGCCAACAGGACGTCCTCCTGTCACCGCAGAAACTTTTTTCTTTAAAATTCTTATTTTCTTGTTTTCTTGTGGTCGCGGCTGTTCTTCCCGCCGATGCCAATACCGGTACCGCCGGTGCTTTATTCTTTTCTTTTCTAAAATTAGAGAGATTGTTTCTCCTCAGTTTTTTGTCTTAACATTTTGGGCCTACCAGGCCTCTCCAACATGGAGCCTTCTTCCCCTAAGAAGTGCCTTCATTGTGGAAACATAGTTTTCTTTTTAGACTCCAAGGCTTGGTGTCTAACCTGTTTGGGTCCTGACCCTTTTTCCCCTGAACCATCAGGCTGTACTATTGGGAGAAGACCTTCCCTTTTTCGAGTTTCCCTCGATGCCGTTTTTCCTCCTGAGGTGAGGACACCAGTTTATTCTTCTCTCCAGGATCAGGTAACCCACAAACAGTCTGTTAAGACTAGCCAATTCTTGAAGGGTAGTTCTCATGCTCAGCATGACGGCGGCTCCGGCCTTGCCCTCAAGACCTCTTTGGCAATAAAACCCCGGCGGGAGTCTTTGGGCTCCAAAGCATTCACGGGGTTTCAGGTTGTTCCTGGGGCTCACCCCTCACAGAACATACCTGAGCCGTGCCTGGGGGTGGTATCCGCTTCGAGCGGTACCGATAACCCGGCACCGGCACCGGTGTCGAGTGTTCCACTCTTCACCAGGGATCGTCATCTGGTGTCCTCGGTACCTTCGGGGCCGATCGATACGACCCAGATTGGCTTTCCTGTATTTCCGCCATGCTCGGGGTTGGTACCAGCTTCGAGCGGTACCGATACCCCGGCATCAGCATCGGTGTCGAGTGTTCCACTCTTCACCAGGGATCGTCATCTGCTATCCTCCGTACCTTCGGGACCGATCGATACCACCCAGATTGACTTTCCTCTATCTTTGCCATGTTCGGGGTTGGTATCGGCTTCGAGCGGTACCGATACCCCGGCATCGGCACCGGTGTCGAGTGTTCCTCTCTTCACCAGGAATTGTCATCAGACATCCTCGGTACCTTCGGTACTGATCGATACCTCTCTGATTGACTTTCCTGTATCGGCATCGCCGATACCACCACCGACGTCAGTACCTTCTAGGCATGCATCGATAGACTCGCTCCCCTCGATGCCGAGTCTAGAATCGATATCCAGTCTCGATGACTTGGTACCGATGCGTTTGGGAACCGACCCATATCGTTCCCGATTACGCAGTACCGAGGATATTTACCAAGCCTCTCTGGTTACCTCGGTACCGCTTCAGCAGCCTCCGATACCTGCTTCGATGGCATTACCGTTCCCGATACCGGTATCGATGTCGATTCCTGCAGTTCCATCGGTGCCATCGATCCTTTCTATGCCTAGCTTGGAATCGATACCGAGCACCGACGATGCAGTACTAACTGCCTCGAATCAGAACTGTCAGTATCACTGTCCATCTAGCAGGATTCTTTTTCTGCACCAGTCCACTATGTCTTCTGGTGCTCAAGCTGCTCCTTCAACCTCAGCCTACCCAGGAATAGTTCCTATTGGAGATCCTTCTTTTCAGAAATTTCTCCTTGACATGGCAACATTTCTTGCTATTCCTATCCCTGGCTGTGATCCTACTCGAGGCTCTCCTGCAGAAAAGGAAAATATAAGGCTTCCTTTACATCATTCTTTGCAGGATCTTCTTCTCAGAATATGGGAATCACCTTTAAGGGTTCCCTCACCTTCTACAGCAACTGATGTTCTGTATCAGGTGCCCCCCTCTCCAGGGTTTCAAAAAACTCAACTTCCCCATCATTCCCTTGTAGTGGAATCAGCAATGAGGAAGGTAAAAAGCAAGAAGAAGCATTCTTCTTATCCGCCAGGTCGTGCATCTAAAGCACTTGATGCCTTTGGACGTCAAACCTTCCAAACTTCTATGCTGGCTTCTAGAATTATTTCATATATTTTTTATATGAGTCTGACACTTCAGGAGGTCATAGAGAAATTATCTCTTTTGTCCCCTTTTTTGTCAGAACCTAAGGCCACTGACTATTCCTTGCTTCTTAATCATAGCAGGAATATCTCTTGGTTTCTTTCTCGTGCTTCTCTAGACTCTTTTGAGTCTGTTAGCAGATCCTCTGCTATTGCCATTGGAGCACGTCGTACAGCCTGGCTGCAAGCTTCAGACTTGAGCAGATGGGCACAACATACACTGGGTAATTCTCCTTGTACTGGAGAAAATCTCTTCAATAAAGAGGCTTTACGTCAGGTTGCTCATTGCTCCACTGACTTCCCTGGTTCTGAAAACCATCCTAAGCCTTCTTTTTCCCCAGGACGTAGGAAATGTCCTACCAAACCTTCTGTCCCTAAGAAAAGAAGGTTTCACCCTTCTCCTGCCCATCCTCCAGATGTACCCATGCAAGGGACATCTCATCCTAGTCTGAAGTCTCCAGACTCTAGACAGTCTAATCATAACCAGCAACCATAGGTTCTCCTGTGTATTGCAATCTACAGTTAACTTCTTAGCAGAAGTTTATTCTTCAAACTCTACACTGGTTTTTTCTTTATGCTAAGCTGTTAGGATACTTTTGTCCATGGGTTACAGAATTCTCCCCTTCCTACTACTACGAAGGGAGGTTACAACTATCCCATGATAGTTTCTGTCCCCACATGGACATCTTTTCCTTCAACTGACTTACCATATGGTAAGTCACTTTCCAACCCCCTCTCTTCCAGGGTTTCCCCTGCTTGAGTTGGTACCATACTAAAACACTTCTCTTTCTTTCCAGTGTAGACTTTTTGTTATCCTTCAATGCATGCTCTGAACAACTCATCAGACAGGGACGGGAATATCTCCGCTCCCTTTGTCTGTTTTCTCTCTGTTTTTATACAGGAGAATCCCCTCTGCTGTTTTGTTCAGTGGCTGTATATGCAGGAGTTCCAGTGATTACTTTTATGCTCATTGCAAGCTACTTTCAACTATCTTGCATAATACTACTCACTGCAGGTTATCTTCTTCTAGCCATATCCTTTCCTAGGATGTGGCAACACACCTGACTTCTGTCAGTTTTATCTTCTAATTCTCCTGCACAATGCTCTCTGCAGTCTTCAGAGAAGCTTTCTACTATGGGCCCTTGCTACAGAGCATTGAACTTTGTCTCTGAGGGTTTTTCCTATATAGTAGAAAATGTTTATATAATCATTCCATGGCGTGAATGTCCAAGGAGTTCCCAATCTTGCAGGAATCTACCCCTTTTTTCCTTACAGCTTGGCATTATGCTTTTTTGCTCCACTTGGACAATGCATACTCTTTTAGTGTACATGATACCCCTGTGTCCCTTGGCTGGGTCATCCTGGTGTCTTAGTCTATGCGTTTTTTTGTCCTTTGGACATGTCTGAGTCCTAAAGTACTCCTGACGTGCTCTTGCCAGTCTTCTATTACCCTCTGTTTTTTCACGCAACCATACTGGTTATTCCACTGAACTACATTCCTGCACCGCACAAATAGATTCTCTATATATCTTCAGGTGGTTTTTACCCCCTCATTATTAGATGAATCTTTTCCCATCACATTCCCCATGTGAATGTTTTTGTGGGGCTCAGTTGCAGGCATGTATCCTCAGACTTATATTCATGTATGTATATGTCCTATACATACTTCTGTAGTCTGTGTGGGCATAAGTCATGCCCATCCATATATATATCATACATATTCTCATACGGCTCAGTAAGTGGGAGCGGTTATACACAATATTATTGCTGTGATGTCAACAGCTTCTATTTTTGTTATAGATCTCCCTGTCTATGAAGTATCAAACTTCAATGTCTTCCTATCTCTTACCAGCTAGGAAAGACCGTGTACATCTTCAGTATTTCTGAGTACATTTCTGTTCTCCTTGGGAATAGGGGCTTTTTTCCATACCCCCTCTTCCCTTCAGGACTGGGCTAATTCTCCAGATCGGTCAGTCTTCTTCTTTTAGTCCTCAATGTTAATAACTCTGTACCTAAAAGAGTTTTCAGCTTTTTCCCATAAAGCTTTCCATTGAAGACCTGCTGTTCTTCTCCTACCCCAGTTGACACCTGGGTCACCTGCCCATTCCAGGTTTGGAACTTCATCCTCACTGCTGTGAAGATACCTTGAGGATTCCGTTACTGCATCTACAGTACACTCCATCACAGTTCTACTTCCTACAATCCAGTAGGTAAACTCTATATTGTACTAGTTCATTAAATATTTTAATGATACTTGACATACATTCTAAAGACTCTTTTTCTCTGTAGTCTTTAGATTCGCTGTTCCTCTACAGCTCTTCTCTATTCAACTCCTACCCCCCATCCCTCAGGGGATGCCGGGGATCCAGGTTTGAGAAATGCCGTCCTGTTCCAGGGATACGCATTTTATGGGATCTCCCCTGGTATCCACAGCTAGGGAGTCCCCATATGTGAAGACTCATTCCTGCTTGTTCCTGGAGATAGCACAGTTACTTACCTGTAACAGGTGATCTCTGGGAACAGCAGGAATTAGTCTTCACAACCCACCCACCTCCCCTAGGAGTTGTATCTATCTATTTCCTTTCCTCTTTCTCTCCTTCTGTCTCAGCTATGAAACTCAACTGAGGAGAGGCAGTGGGAAAGGCGGGAAGTCAGCGCGCAGGCGCGAGGGATGCTCCCAAAAGCTTTCTGATTGGATGCTGGGGAGCATTCCCGTGCAGGCTCCGTCGGTACCGACGTACCCATATGTGAAGACTAATTCCTGCTGTTCCCAGAGATCACCTGTTACAGGTAAGTAACTGTGCTTTCTCTGAGAACGCCCCTGAATGGTAGCCCAACACCAGGGCCGGAGGGTAGGAGTTGCCTATACCTCAAAGAGATTACGGAGTACCGCCTGTCCGAAAGCACTGTCTCTGCGGGACTCCCTCTCGAGGCTGTAGTGGGCCGCAAACGTCTGGCTTGAAGACCAAGTAGCGGCCCTGCAGATGTCTACCAACGGAACAGAGCGGAGATGAGCCGCTGATGCAGCCTTCGCCCTGACACGGTGAGCCGTGACTCGACCCTGCAATGAGAGGCTGGCTGCCCTGTACGCCCAGGGGAACAAACGGAGCAAGAGACGGAAGGAGGTTTGGACCAGACTGCTTTATTGAAGATGATCCCTACGCGTTTCGGCTAACGCCTTCTTCGGGGGACATACAGCTACCATGAGTTAAAACAAACATTGTTATACAATGGATATGTAACATATAAATCCAATAAATAATATGATATATCAATAAAAACAAATAAATAAATAAATAAATGTGTAACGAAAGTATTAGAACAATAAAATGACTAATATATTAGTAAATGTTACGTTTAGACCAACCAGAGGACAGAGGAGAGTCAAAAACCATAAAACAAAATAATAATAATAATAAAGATCAATACAATAAAATAAAATAAAATCAATTAGACAAAATCTAATTAAATCAAATCAAATCAAGTAAACGAGGGCCGAGACAGAGAACTAAAATATTATAAAAAGCAAATAGACACAAATTGGTAAAAAACGTGAATACAATTCTGTACATAAATAAATATAGATAAAGTTGTATATTAAACAAATAAATATGATAATGATGAAGCCATTGAATAAATATGTAAAATATATAAAAGTATATAAATACGAATAAATGTAATAGAATAATAACATACCAGTATTGTAAAGATGGAGATGTCTCATAAAGACAATTGGGTAAAAAGCACTATATGTTGATAGCGCCGTAGTTGATGAGGTTGTCTCTTAAAGACAATTGAGTCGTAGCACTATATAATGGCTATGAAAGGAAAAACTATATAATCACTAATTAGAACAATTAATTATATATAAAAGACAAGAACAAAACATCAAATGTACCAAAAATCAATGAATAAATACATAAAAATAGATAAAAAAGGGAATAAAATGAATGATAATAATACTAATAAATATCTATAAAGTAATATAAAAAATACTTAGATACAAGTTTATGAACTATGAGATGTTAAACAAACTTAAGACATGCGAATAAAATAAAATACTTGTAAAACAATAATATATTAAAAAAGATAGAAGAGGAATTGGCACATGATAAATAAATATAATAAAAATACATGTAAATATTAAATCAAAGGAAAGACACAGGTGAGTAGATCTATAAACAGAACATGTGTTATAACAATTGGAGCTACAAAGAGGACCACAGGAAAGAGAATAATGAATAGTGAGTGTAAGTCTCATGCTATCAATGGGGAGAAAAAAAAGGGGGTTTTAATATTCTCAATGGACGTATACAGTGAGAGAAAAGGACGGAGGGGAACCGGGTTGTTTCAAAAGTAATAGAACATGCAGAATGAGATTAAAGTGCTAATTATTAAGCACAAGTTTAGAGCAATAATGTAACAAAATCCATATTCTGCTGTTATATATGTTTTAATAAGATCAAGGATATGTATGAAGGAATATACTGTATGCTAATTGCATCAATGTATTTAATGTGATTGTGCAACTGATTTTGCGCATGTTAATTGAGTGCAGTCGACATCCCTCAATATAGAAAGTCACATGATGAACTAGGCAAAAATTACTATAATATGAAAGAGCTATGGATCAGAGGATCCGTGAAAAAGCGCATTCATGTGTTATATCAATTGAAACTGTGAAGGGGACCGCAGGGCGTAATGGAATGAGCTACGGATGTATGATGAATCAGAACCTTGTGTTTCATAAAGGGGAGAGGGAGAGTTGGATGGTATCAATGTGCTTTAGACATGGAGGGAAAATGTAAATGGTGAATAGATTGGATAAAGATTATTAGATAGTGTATAATGAGATTAGAATACTGAATGTTGAAAATAAATTTACAACGATGAACTATCATGGGGATATGTATTGTAGTGGTGTACACATTTGTAAAACAAGGAGTGTGTAACAAGAGGTATTCTACATTCTAATACATCATATATTTACCATGATCGCTGAGCTGGTTTTGGCACTTAAACATAAGGAAACATATTGGCGCGGGTGGTAAATAATCAGTCAATGATACGCTTTATATTGTAAAAAATAAAAATAATAATATAATGAAAAATGCGTGCTATTAAGTAGGAACTGAGTGAATCAGAGTATTTGAGACGGAAGGAAACTGTGAAACTAAAAGTAGAGAAGGTTTGAGCGAGATAATTACGACCTCGGTAACACCCGAACTTAAATCAGAACTTAAAGACCAACCGGATGTGTGAAAATGAACCGTACTTACTGTTTAAGCAGGCAAATGTAGCATAAAAGATACCCAAATGGGGAAATGCAAAAAGGGAGCGTGCCGAATTTTACACATAATAGCATCAGGGGCTGGCACTGTGTGACAGTTGTTTAATAGATCACGCCACCATTCAAATGATAACATAGATACATCAGCTCCCCTTTTCCCCACACAACCACGATCTCCAGTATCCCATTCCTCAAGGCCCAATTACAAGCGGGATTTTCAAATGGATTCCCTTTGGGCAAAAGGAAGAAGAGACGCTCATCCAAGATCCCCACCACCACGTCCACCACGGAACAGGTATCAACAGTCCAGACAGTTTTCACCGCAGGAAAGAAGACACAGTCAGGGTATGATGGCCAAAAGGAACCTAGATTGGGATCTATAAACTCAGTCATTAACCTATCTTCATATCCATTAACAGAACTCGAACTTCAGGTCCTTAACAAGGGTTTATCATTCGTTCCTACTAAACGTCATGATAATTTTCTCACACACATCGAACTTTATAAGTTCTTCCGTAAACTTAAAATAATAGATTACTTTGCTAGAAATCCTGCCCTCTCCTTAGATGTCTCCGTTGTCAAAAAACCATCCACTTGGATTCCTCCGTCTCCTCCAGATCCTATGATCACGGCATATGAAAACATGGTTCTCACCCGAGTTGAAGCATTATATAAAACTAAACAGAAAAAATCATATTATAATCTTTCCGTGCCTTTAAAATCAGCATTAAATAGTCTTCAATCAAATTCGTCTATAGTAATCAAACCAGCAGATAAAGGTGGTGCTATTGTTGTCCAAGATAGAGTTTCTTATGTCACAGAAGTCAAACGCCAATTAGATGATACTACATTTTATCTAAAAATTTTCAACGATCCTACTAATACATTACAACAAAAAATAGATAACTTGTTATATATTGGAAAGGAAGCGGGTTATCTAACACCTAAAGAAATATCTTTTTTGACTGTCACTCATCCTATTACACCCACAATGTATATGCTTCCAAAAATCCATAAATCCATGCAAAATCCCCCTGGACGTCCTATTGTTTCAGCTAATGGATCATTGCTCGAACCTCTCTCAAAATTCTTAGATTTGTTTTTACGTCCATTTGTCTCAATAGTGCCATCTTATGTTAAAGACTCCACTCACATTATTAATATCCTTAAAGATTTTGAAGGGTATCATAATGGACTCATCTTACTCACCCTTGATATCAACTCTCTATATACAAATATCCCACAAGAAGCAGCTTTGGAAGTAATAGCAAATACATTGATTCAAAGACCAAAACCAGTTCGCGTCCCCACCTTTTTCCTTACCCAGTTGGCCTCCCTTGTGATGCAAGAAAATTTCTTTATTTTTAAAGGCCTCTTTTATAAACAAGTTAAAGGGGTAGCCATGGGCTCGCCCATGGCCCCCGATGTGGCTAATCTCTATGTGTCAGAGTTTGAAAGCAAGTTTCTAACATTTCATCCATATAAGAAACATATTCTTCTTTGGAAACGTTACATCGATGACGTCCTTGTCATCTGGGATGGCCCTGAACACACTCTACAATCCTTCCATCTTTGGCTCAATACATTAGATGTACATTTACAGTTTGAGGGTACATATAGCTCAGATTCTATACCATATCTGGATATTATGATTAAGAAATCTGACAAAGGCTTTATTACTGATTTATATAGAAAACCAACCGACAGGAATACTTTCCTTACTTACGACAGTTGTCATAACACTTCCTTTAAGCAGAACTTGCCAGTCAGTCAATTTCTTAGAATTAGACGTTTATGTACCAATGATACCGATTTTGAGAAACATGCCACGGATTTATTTCAGCGGTTTGAACAACGTGGATATCCAAATACATGTATTCATAAAGCATACCAGCGAGCATCTGGTACAAATCGTTCTACACTCTTAAAGAACATGGTACGCCCCAAATTAGATAGAGTAACATGTCCTCTCACCTTCTCAGCACTTTCCAAGTCTATCACGGAAATATTAAAACAAGAATGGGATTTAATTGCTTCCTTACCAGCCTTTGCATCCAAACAACTCATGGTCTCATACAAACGTGCTTCCAATCTTAGCCATTTTCTGGTTCCCTCTGCCCTGACTGCACCTAGAACCGTTCCAAAGGTCAAAGGCCACTACAGCTGTGGAAATTGTTCTGTTTGCCTTCATGCTATTATAGCAAAAAATAGTTTTACACATGATTCCACTGGCCACAAAATTACCATTAATCACTATTCTAATTGTAAAACTGCAAATGTAATTTATTTAATCCGATGTCCCTGTGATATGATTTACATAGGGAAGACCTTACGTCAAATTAGAACACGCATTATAGAACATAGAAGCAATATCCAAAGACAACTTACAGATAAACCATTGGTTTCACATTGGGTAGAGAAGGGACATACGATTAGTGATCTTAAGTTTTTGGTGATCAAAACTGCTATACCACACTGGCGTGGTGGAGATATTAACCTTACTTTACTCAAGTTAGAACAACGATTTATTTATAATTTTAATAGTTTACATCCATTTGGTCTCAATCAGGAGAGTGATCTTTCAGTCTTCTTATATTAATCATTTCCACATTAATATTTTCAATAATTAGCTTAATTATGCCTTGTTTTCAGGATACCTCTGTAATTATTTTTGTATTGCTATTTTTCGGGATATTGATTCCATCACAATTTCCTTTATTAACAATATTGTTCACTATTTCTTTCATACATAACTTATTTCTCATTCTTATATTCATACATACATTTTTAAACACTATTTTACATGTACATACATTTATTTTGGCTTCATCATAAGTACTACTACTTGCCTAGCTTATCATGTGATGATATACATTGTTTTTGAAAATAAGGTTTCTGCATTCAAATAATCATTTTATTACCTTTATGGTTTTATTTTATAGCATATCATTACAAACTAATATTCCGTAGTATACATCGATTGATGATACACTTATATTAACTTTACCTTGTATATAGTTGTTTGTACTGACTTTTTTAGCTCCGCCCAATTGTGACGTCTCTCTCAAAAAAGGCGCGAACATTGACGTCTATAAAACAACTGTCATACAGTGCTAGCCCCTGATGCTATTGTGTGTAAGATTGGGCACGCTCCCTTTTGGTAATTCCCCATTTGGGTATCTTTTGTGCTACATTTGCCTGCTTAAACAGTAAGTATGTTCCATTTTCATACCTCCGGTTGATTTGAAGTTTTGATTCAAGTTCGGGTGGTACCGAGGTCGTAATTATCTCCTTCAAACTTTCTCTACTTTCAGTCCCACAGCTTTCTTCCGTCTTCAATACTCTGATTCACTCAGTTTCTACTCAATAGCATGCATTCTTTTGTTTTGTATATAGTTGTCCGTATTGACTCTTTTTTAGCTCCGCCCAATTGTGACGTCTCTTTTTAAAAAAAAGGCGCGAAAATCGGCGTCTATTAAACAACTGTCACACAGTGCCAGCCCCTGATGCTATTATGTGTAAAATTCGGCACGCTCCCTTTTTGCATTTCCCCATTTGGGTATCTTTTATGCTACATTTGCCTGCTTAAACAGTAAGTACGGTTCATTTTCACACATCCGGTTGGTCTTTAAGTTCTGATTTAAGTTCGGGTGTTACCGAGGTCGTAATTATCTCGCTCAAACCTTCTCTACTTTTAGTTTCACAGTTTCCTTCCGTCTCAAATACTCTGATTCACTCAGTTCCTACTTAATAGCACGCATTTTTCATTATATTATTATTTTATTTTTTACAATATAAAGCGTATCATTGACTGATTATTTACCACCCGCGCCAATATGTTTCCTTATGTTTAAGTGCCAAAACCAGCTCAGCGATCATGGTAAATATATGATGTATTAGAATGTAGAATACCTCTTGTTACACACTCCTTGTTTTACAAATGTGTACACCACTACAATACATATCCCCATGATAGTTCATCGTTGTAAATTTATTTTCAACATTCAGTATTCTAATCTCATTATACACTATCTAATAATCTTTATCCAATCTATTCACCATTTACATTTTCCCTCCATGTCTAAAGCACATTGATACCATCCAACTCTCCCTCTCCCCTTTATGAAACACAAGGTTCTGATTCATCATACATCCGTAGCTCATTCCATTACGCCCTGCGGTCCCCTTCACAGTTTCAATTGATATAACACATGAATGCGCTTTTTCACGGATCCTCTGATCCATAGCTCTTTCATATTATAGTAATTTTTGCCTAGTTCATCATGTGACTTTCTATATTGAGGGATGTCGACTGCACTCAATTAACATGCGCAAAATCAGTTGCACAATCACATTAAATACATTGATGCAATTAGCATACAGTATATTCCTTCATACATATCCTTGATCTTATTAAAACATATATAACAGCAGAATATGGATTTTGTTACATTATTGCTCTAAACTTGTGCTTAATAATTAGCACTTTAATCTCATTCTGCATGTTCTATTACTTTTGAAACAACCCG
The DNA here is from genome assembly GCA_033557465.1 of Ichthyophis bannanicus. Lineage (NCBI taxonomy): Eukaryota > Metazoa > Chordata > Amphibia > Gymnophiona > Ichthyophiidae > Ichthyophis > Ichthyophis bannanicus. The sequence continues at coordinate 272,184,393 of CM066043.1, read as the reverse complement.
GTTCCCCTCCGTCCTTTTCTCTCACTGTATACGTCCATTGAGAATATTAAAACCCCCTTTTTTTCTCCCCATTGATAGCATGAGACTTACACTCACTATTCATTATTCTCTTTCCTGTGGTCCTCTTTGTAGCTCCAATTGTTATAACACATGTTCTGTTTATAGATCTACTCACCTGTGTCTTTCCTTTGATTTAATATTTACATGTATTTTTATTATATTTATTTATCATGTGCCAATTCCTCTTCTATCTTTTTTAATATATTATTGTTTTACAAGTATTTTATTTTATTCGCATGTCTTAAGTTTGTTTAACATCTCATAGTTCATAAACTTGTATCTAAGTATTTTTTATATTACTTTATAGATATTTATTAGTATTATTATCATTCATTTTATTCCCTTTTTATCTATTTTTATGTATTTATTCATTGATTTTTGGTACATTTGATGTTTTGTTCTTGTCTTTTATATATAATTAATTGTTCTAATTAGTGATTATATAGTTTTTCCTTTCATAGCCATTATATAGTGCTACGACTCAATTGTCTTTAAGAGACAACCTCATCAACTACGGCGCTATCAACATATAGTGCTTTTTACCCAATTGTCTTTATGAGACATCTCCATCTTTACAATACTGGTATGTTATTATTCTATTACATTTATTCGTATTTATATACTTTTATATATTTTACATATTTATTCAATGGCTTCATCATTATCATATTTATTTGTTTAATATACAACTTTATCTATATTTATTTATGTACAGAATTGTATTCACGTTTTTTACCAATTTGTGTCTATTTGCTTTTTATAATATTTTAGTTCTCTGTCTCGGCCCTCGTTTACTTGATTTGATTTGATTTAATTAGATTTTGTCTAATTGATTTTATTTTATTTTATTGTATTGATCTTTATTATTATTATTATTTTGTTTTATGGTTTTTGACTCTCCTCTGTCCTCTGGTTGGTCTAAACGTAACATTTACTAATATATTAGTCATTTTATTGTTCTAATACTTTCGTTACACATTTATTTATTTATTTATTTGTTTTTATTGATATATCATATTATTTATTGGATTTATATGTTACATATCCATTGTATAACAATGTTTGTTTTAACTCATGGTAGCTGTATGTCCCCCGAAGAAGGCGTTAGCCGAAACGCGTAGGGATCATCTTCAATAAAGCAGTCTGGTCCAAACCTCCTTCCGTCTCTTGCTCCGTTTGTTCCCCTGTGGCTTCTGCAAGAGCTTCGCTCCTCCTTTGTTTCTCGTGCCCTGTACGCCCAGGCCATACAGTCTGCTACCCAAATGGACAGAGTACGCTTGGAGACAGGTAACCCCAACTTATTAGGGTCAAAAGAGACGAAGAGCTGAACAGCCCTTTGGTGTCCCTGTGTACGGTCAAGGTAGAAGGACAACGCCCACCTACAGTCCAGGGTATGCAAGACCATCTCAGCCCAGCTGACATGCGGCCTGGGAAAGAAAGTTGTAAGAACCACCTCCTGGTTGAGGTGGAATGAGATGACGACCTTAGGAAGGAACTTAGGGTGAGTCCATAAGACTACTCTGTTCCTGTAGAACCTAGTGTATGGTGCATCTGACACCAAAGCTTGAAGCTCGCTCACTCGCCTTGCTGAGGTAAGAGCTAACAAAAACAACGCTTTCCAGGAGAGAAATCGCAAAGGACAAGTAGCCATAGGCTCAAACGGTGGGCAAGTAAGCTGTTGCAAGACCACATTCAAATCCCACTCAGGGGCAGGTGGACGAACTGGAGGCTTAAGCAAAAGGAGGCCTCTGAGGAAGCGAGCCACTAAAGGGTGGCCTGAGAGAGACTGACCCTCCACCTGTGAATGGTGCGCTGAGAGAGCACCGAGATGGACCCTAACCGAGTTGGATTTGAGACCTAGGTTGGACAGGTGAAGCAAATATTACAGCACCACTGGCACCAGGCATGAGAAAGGATCCTCTTTGTGTTTAGCACACCAGGTGGAGAACCTACACCACTTAAGGGCATAAGATTTCCGAGTGGACTGCCTCCTAGAGGCCAAGACCACGTCCTCCACTTCCCTAGGCAGCAGTAAGGGTGCTAGAACTACCCTTTCAGCAGCCAGGCCATCAGATTGAGGGACTGGAGGTTGGGATGTAAGAGAGATCCCTGCTCCTGAGAGAGGAGACGGGTTGCATCCCCAGAGGAAGAAGAGTGTCCACCGCTAGTTGCAAAAGAAGCGGGAACCAGGGTTGCCTTGGCCACCTGGGGGCCACCAGGATCACCGAGGCCTTGTCCCGGATCACTTTGAACAGTGTCTTGGACACTAGAGGCGTGGGAGGAAACACATATAGGAGGCCTGTAGACCATGGAATGAGAAAGGCATCCGCTGCTACTCTGAGAGGATGCGGTTGCCTGGAGCAGAAACTGGGCAGTTGACGGTTCAGTGGACTGGCAAAGAGATCTATGGTGGGAAGACCTCATCTTAGGAAGATCTGTTGAACCACCAAAGGATTCAACTGCCATTCGTGTGGCTGCAGAATCCTGCTCAATCTGTCTGCCAGGTAATTCTCTTGTCCAGGGAGATAAACCGCCTGGAGAATTATGCCATGATTGACTGCCCAGGAGCACAGGTCCTGTGTCTCTTGACAGAGAGGTCTAGACCCTGTGCCCCCCTGCTTGTTCACACAGAACATGGCAACTTGATTGTCCGTCTGCACTAAGATGGACTGGTGGGAGAGGACATGAGAGAAAGTCCGGAGGGCTAGGCGGATTGCTCCGAGCTTTAGGAAATTGATCTGCTGTGCGGATTCCCAAGGGGACCAGAGGCCCTGGGTGCATGCTCCTTGGCAATGTGCACCCCAACCTTGGAGAGAAGCATCTGTTGTCAGCACGAGAATGCTGAGGCGCTGGAAAAGGCACCGCTTTTAGCAGATTCGGAAGATGACGCCACCACTGCAGAGAAGAAGCTAGTAGCTTGGACACCCTCACTTTGTCCGTCAGGTTTCCCGTGGCCTGCAGCCACTGAGTTCTGAGGCCCCACTGAGCTGGCCTCATGTGTTGACGGGCATTTGGAGTTACATGGACCGTGGATGCCATGTGGCCTAAGAGCCTCAGGAATTGTCTGGCGGAGACCAGAGAATTGCTGTGGAATTGGCTGGCCAAGGCCACCAGTCTGTGGGCCCTGTCCACTGGCAAAAAAGCCTTTGCTTGAAGGGTGTCCTGTCTTGCTCCTATGAACTCCATGTTCTGTGAGGGGTGCAAAGCGGACTTTGCGAAGTTTATGACAAACCCCAGATGCTGGAGAAGAGCGACAGTGCGGAGGGTGGCTTTATTGGTCTCCTGTGGAGACTGACTTCTGATGAGCCAGTCATCCAGGTATGGAAAGACAGAGTCCTTGAACTCTGAGATAGGCCGCCACCACCGACAGGCAATTGGTGAAAACCCTGGGGGCGGAAGTTAGGCCAAAAGGGAGTACCCTGTACTGATAATGGTTTCCTCCCACTGCAAATCTGAGATATTGTCTGTGGTCTGGATGAATGAGGATGTGAGTATACGCATCTTTTAGGTCTAAGGAGCATAGCCAATCTCCCTGCAGGAGGTAGGGCAGCAGGATTCCAAGGGTAAGCATCTTGAACTTGTCCTTCTGCAGGAACTTGTTGAGATTCCGCAACTCTAGGATGGGCCTGAGGCCTCCTGTTCTTTTTGGTACTAGAAAGTACCTGGAATAGAAGCCTTGACCTCTCAGGTGGTGAGGCACCGGTTCCACTGCCTTTTCCTTTAGAAGACTTGCTAACTCCTGCAGGAGTAAGTCCCTCTGCAGAGGGAGCCTTTGAGGCTCCCCTGGAAAGTAGGAGGGAGGTACCTGGTGGAAGTGGAGGAGATAGCCCCTCTGGACTATGCTTAGCACCCAGGTATCCCTTGTTACAGGAGCCGGAGCTGGTGGCTTGGGGGTTTTCTGCCGACGGGGCCCATGTCCCTGCCCCTGCCCCTTGGCCTGCTGACCCTGTTGGGGAGCTGTGGAGGCCTGAAAATGAGGGTATGATTTGTAGGCAGATGACTTCCTCGGGTAAAAGGTCTTTTTTCCCGAGCCCTTCTTCTTCTGAGAAGGGGCAGAGGTTTTTCTGGACAGCCTTGTCTGGGTGAGAGTCTCGGACTCGAGTTCCGCAGCCTTTTCAGCCATGGGCTTGCCAAAGAGGTTTTCACCTCGGCAGGGGACATCGACCAACTTGTCCTGCACCCATGGCTCGAGGTCTGATGACTGTAGCCAAGCCTAACGGCGTGCACCGATGCCGGCCGCAGCTACACAGGCCGAAGCCTCGAAGCCATCATAGGCTGCTCGAGAAATAAACTTCGAGCACTCTTGGATCCCCAATGACAGGGCCTTGAACCTCTGCAAAGGTTCCTCGGAGAGACCAGCAGAAAATCCGGCAATCTCCTTTGCCAGGTCTCGAAGATACATGCCCATGTACAGCTGGTAGGTCTGGACACGGCAAGCAAGCATAGAGCCCTGGAAGCACTTTCTACCGAGGGCATCCAGGTTTCGGGCCTCCCGGCCGGGAGGCACCAAAAAAGTGCATCTTCTGACTCTTCAGACAATGCATGGCCGATTCCACAACCATGGAGTGGTGCAGTAGCTGTGCCTTTTGGAACCTGGGGCTCTTGTGGACTCGACAGATGGAATCGACCCGCTTGCTCAAAACCGGCGTCAAGGCCAGCACCTCCCACATGCGGAAGAGCAACCGTTCCAGCATCGGAGGAACCGGTACAGTAAAGGCCTCCTTGGGAGGAGAGTCATACTGCAGGGCCTCGAGCTCCTCGGCTCGAGGCTCCTCCTCGGGATCCGCGGGGAAGGCCAAGGCCTTGGCCATATCCCACACGAAATCCGAGAACCGGGTATCCTCCGGTGGGGACCGTCTCCGAGGTTCGGACTCCGGTTAGTCCAAAGGGACACACCGGGTCCGGAATGTGTCTGGGGACTCCTCATCCTCCGTTTTCCAGCCCGACTCCTCGGAGGAGGAATCAAGCGGCTCCGGTTGGGCAGGCACTGATGCCATCCGCCCCGACGCCGAGGGTACTGGCGTCGACGACATCGGTCCCAACCTGGAGGCCGAGGATCGACTCGAGAGCGCATGGACTCGAGGATCGGCTAGGCCTCCGGGGTCGACTTGTACGTCGATGTCCCGGTGGTCGGGGCAGATGCACCGGTGAGACCGGCGATCAGTGCCCGCTGCTGTTCCATGAAGGCAGCCAACCTGAGTCCAAGCTCAGGAGACTCAGCAGCCCCCGACTCGGGCCCCGACGGCATCGGGCCCGATGTCGGCTCCCCCGGAGGAGAGTCCACGAGGACTACAGCACTCACGTGACTCGGGGACTCCGGCTCCACATGAGGTTGTTTTGCAGGCCTCTCCGACTCCGAGGACCCTGGACGGCGGTCGGGGCTATGCGACCTGGCCCTCGAGGAGCCAAGTACATCCACCGACGCCGCCCTCGCGGGTTTCTTCTTCCTGCGATGCTCCCGCGAGGGAGACCCCCTCTCAGAGGATCCCCGGTTATGCTCAGGATCGGAATCCCGAGACGTCGAGGCCTCTGACGAAGTCCGGGCCCAGCTGGATGCGGAGTCAGAGAAGATTCTTTCCTTCTGGTGCTGCCGACTCCTCAACGCCTTCGAGGACATCTTCCCACATGGACCACAGATCATCGGGTCATGATCGGGTCCGAGGCATCGGAGGCAGCAGTCATGTGTGTCGGTGAGAGACATAAGTTTCTTACACCGATCACACTTTTTAAACACGCTGACAGCCATCGGAGGAAAAAGGGCCCCTGCGAGGTCAAAAGACAGGGCTGCCAGTGAAAAATGGCGCGAACGCTAGTCACGAAGGACAAAAACCAAAAAAAGAAGTCCAGGCTCGATACCGGTGTACCAGCTCGAGGTGGGAAGGGGAACCCGGCGTCGAACCGAGAAAAAACACGAAAAGATCAACTTTTCTCGCGGGTGAACTCAAACTACGTCCGTCGGGCTCCACGGAAAAAAGAAGACTGAGCAAGATGGCACCCTTGGGCGGGAAGGGGACCGCACATGCGTGCTAGCAGTCCCAAAGGCTTTCTGTGAAAGCTGGGGAAATGCTCCGCATGGGAGCTCCGTCGGCGCCGACGTCACCCATATGTGAGGACTGACTTCCTGCTTGGTCCTGGAGAATATGCGTATACGCATCTTTGAGATCTAAGGAGCATAGCCAGTCTCCCTGGCGGAGGTAAGGCAGCAATATTCCAAGGGAAAGCATCTTGAACTGTTCCCTCACCAGGAACTTGTTTAATATTTTTATTTAAGTTTTTTCTTGAACATAACATAACAAGTTGAAGCAATAGAAAATAACCACATCCTTAGAATATCCAAGGAAAATTATACATCACAAAGAAAAGAAACACATCAAGGGAGAGCATACCCTGAGTCTAGAAACAAAAGTAAAGAAAACAGAAGCATTTTAAACTCCACTTTGGGGAACAGTTATCTCACCACCCAAACCCTTAACAACCTCCTTTTGATTCAAAAATGACTGTAGCTGGATCACATCAATATATACAAAGGATTGACCCTCAAAGGTAATTACACAAGGAAATTTCAAATAAAAAGAGGCCCCTATAGCCAACACTCGAGGTTTTAACGCCAGGAATTGCTTGTGCCGGACCTGGGTAGCCCTGCTTACATCCGGGAAGACTTGTAGCTTTTGACCACAAAAGAGAGACTCCCGAACTTAAAGTAAGCACGAAGAACAACTAATTTAACAGATTGAGAACCAAAAGTAACCACTAAAGTGTTACGTTTGGGTATGATATCTGCAGAGTCTTCCAAAAAAGCGGTAAGGTCCTGACCCACCGTTAAATCTAAAGGCGGAGCATCTTCCTCATCCTTAACTAAAGGGAGGGAAGATCTCAAAGACAAATAGTGCATATGTACAGCCTCCATATTCCCATCCAATTTTAACACTTCAGTAAAATATTTTTTAAGTAAAATATCAGGAGACAACAAATGGGTAACAGGAAAATTTCAGAAACGTAAGTTCTTGGCTCTAGACTGGTTCTCAAGCACCTCCAGTCGATAAGCAAAAGAAGAAAAATCCCGCATTAAGGCAACATTATTATCCGAACAAGACTGGAGCTGAGAATCTGTCTTAGCCAATGACTTAACAATTGTAACCAATTGTTTATCGGTACTTTGCATTTTACTGACAACATCAGAAGTAAATTGACATAGGGAAGACACGGTGGTAGTTAGACGCATATCAATATTATGGATGGCAGTCCAAATATCCTTTAGAGTTACCTCACCGGAACCTGGACTCTTGGCAGTCCCCTCTGTACTTCCTGGCAAAACAGGTTGTGGCATAGGTGGAACAAACTCTGGAGACAACTCCAACACAGTAGATGGGAAAGGAGGAAGAGGAAGAGGGAAAGGCGGTGGTGTCCTGGAATAGGAGCTCAATGAAACTCCCTCAGGTGACGATGTGGCAGATAGCTGGGAAATCAAATATTTATCCATGGGACCCACCACTTTATTTCCTTGGGCCTTAGCCCCAGATTTAGCAGGCAATTTAACCTTACGTTTTCCCATGGCGATAAACGCTGATTTCAGCTTCTCAGATCTAAGGAGCATCTTGAACTGTTTCCCTCACCATGAACTTGTTTAAGTTTCGCAGGTCGAGGATAGGTCTTAGGCCTCCAGTTTTCTTTGGTATCAGAAAGTACCTGGAGTAGAAGCCTGTGCCCTGCAGGTGATGGGGAAAGCACAGTTACTTACCTGTAACAGGTGATCTCTGGGAACAGCAGGAATAAGTCTTCACATATGGGTACGTCGGTACCGACGGAGCCTGCACGGGAATGCTCCCCAGCATCCAATCAGAAAGCTTTTGGGAGCATCCCTCGCGCCTGCGCACTGCCTTCCCGCCTTTTCCACTGCCTCTCCTCAGTTGAGTTTCATAGCTGAGACAAAAGGAGAGAAAGAGGAAAGGAAGATAGATAGATAGATACAACTCCTAGGGGAGGTGGGTGGGTTGTGAAGACTTATTCCTGCTGTTCCCAGAGATCACCTGTTACAGGTAAGTAACTGTGCTATCTCCAGGAACAAGCAGGAATGAGTCTTCACATATGGGGACTCCCTAGCTATAGATGCCAGGGGGAGATCCCATAAAATGCGTGTCCTTGGATTAGGACTGCAGTTCCCACACATGGATCTCTGGCATCCCATGAGGGATGGAGGGTAGGAGTTGAAAAGAGAGGTAGCTGTGGGGAAAAAAACAGCAAAGCTAAGAACTACAGGGGAGGAGTCCTTGGTATGTATGATAAGTGCCATTAAAATTATTTAATGAACAATCACAAAATGGATCTTACCTACTGGATTGTAGGAAGTAGAGAGCGTGATGGAGTCTACTGGAGATTCAGTAGAGGATCCTCAAGGTGACCTCACAGCAGAGAGGGTGAAGGTCCAATCTGGAACTTGGAGGTGACCCAGGTGTCAACTGGGGTAGTATACGAACGGCAGGTCTTCAGTGGAAAGCTTTATGAAAAAAGCTGAAAACTCTTTTAGCTACAGAGTTATTAACATTGAGGAGTAAAAGAGGAAGACTGACCGATTTAGACAAGTAGCCCAGTCCTAGAGGGAAGAAGAATATGGAAAAGAACCCGCATTCACAAGGAGGACAGATGTGTGAAGGGCTGAAAATCTCAGAACTACTGAAGATCTACACTGTCTTTCCTAGCTGGTGAGAATTAGGAAAGATATTGAAGCATGATGCTTCAGGGATAGCGAGACCTAGAGTAAGGTAGAAGCTGTTGGTACCACAGTAGTGGTTGTGTGCATAACAGCCCCCACATACCGAGGGACAGTATGAAGATATGCCAGCCTACTGTCTGGAAGCTCTAGGAAGGTGGAAACCTTTATAGCATAGACAGTTAGGGAGATAATATGTAACACATATCTACCTATAAAAAGCATCTCGACAGATACATATATAGAGGGATATATATATATATATATATATATATATATATGTATGTATATATATATATATGTGTAAATATATATAGATATATATATATAGGGCATAACTAATGCACACACAGCTTACAGACATATGTATGTAGAGAATATAGAGAGAGATAGATACATACATGAATATGTAAGACTGAAGGTACATGTCTGCAACTAAGCCCCATAAGAACATTCACATGAAAAATGTGAAGGAGAAAGATTCATCTATTTACAAGAAGGTGGAACCTACTTGAAAAGATATATAGAGAATCTATTCCTCCGGGCTAAGAGGGTGCAGGAATGCTATCCAGTGAAATAACCAGGATGGTTGTGTGAAAACAGAGGATAATATCAGTCTGTAGAAAGCAAGTCGTGAGTTCTGTAGAACTCTGACATGGTAAATGGACAGAAAAACGCAGAGAAGGAGATACCAGGATGACCCATTGGAGGGGACACAGGGGTATCATGCATTACTAGTAGAATATGTGCTGTCCATGAGGAGTAGGATAGCATGAGGCCAAGCTGTAAGGAAAAAAGAGCATATTCCTGCAGGATTGGAAAAACTCTTGGACATTCAGGCAGAAAAAGCTTATATCCTGTGTTATAACAGGAGACAAGAGGGTGTGGAGAACCCTCACAGTCATGGAAAATGACTGATAAGCTTTTTCTACTATATAGAATAGCCATCAGAGACAAAGTCCAATGCTCTCTAGCAAGGGCCCATAGTAGAAAGCTTCTCTGAGGATTGCAGAGAGCAGTATGCAGGAGAATCAGGAGATAAAACTGACTATAGGTCAGGAGTGATGCCACATCCCAAGAAATGGAGATGGCCAGGAAGAAGATAATGAGAGAAGCCTGGAGTGAGTAGGGTTATCCAAGATAGATGAGGACTGTCTTGGATCACTGCTAAGGCTAGACAAAAGTAGTGGAAGACAGACTGGAACTTGTAAGAAGTACCAGTAGTTTACTCACTGGAACTCCTGCATGAACAAAAGCTAAAAGACAGCAGAGAGAATCTTTCTGTGGAAAACAGAGAGAACAGACAAAGGGAGAGGAAAAAATTCCTGTCCCTGTCTGATAAGCTGTCCAGAGAATTTATTCAAGGAAAAAACTCTACACTGGAATGAAAGGCCAGAGAAGCTGTTCAGTATTGTACCACCCATTCAGGGAAACCCTGGATGAGAGGGTAGAGAGAATAACTGAAGGGTGACTTACCATCTGGTGAGTCAGCTGAAGGAAAAAATGGTCATGTTGGGACAGAAACTATCATGGGATAGTTGTTAACTTCTCTTCTTGGAAGGAAGAGGAGAAATCTGTAACCCATGGACAAGAATATCCTGACAGCTTAGCCACGTGTAGAGCTTTAAAGAAAAAAACAGTGAACAAACTTCTGCTAAGAAGAGGTTAACTGCAGGTTGCAACTTTCAAGAACCTATGGCTGCTGGGTATGCTGAGACTGGTTAGAGTTTGGATTCTTCAGACCAGGACGAGGTGTCCCCTGCTTGGGTACCTCTGAATGATGGGCAGAAGAAGAGTGAAACCTTCTTTTCATAGGGAAAGAAGGTTTGGTAGGACATTTCCTACCTCCTGGGGGAGAAAAAGGCTTAGGATGGGTCTTAAAACCAGGGAAGTCAGTGGAGCAATGAGCAACCTGACATAAAGCCTCCTTATTGAAGAGATTTTCCCCAGTACAAGGAGAATTACCCAGTGTATGTTGTGCCCATCGACTCAAGTCTGAAGCTTGGAGCCAGGCTCTACGACGTGCTCCTATGGCAATAGCAGAGGATCTGCTGACAGACTCAAAAGAGTCTAGAGAAGCACGAGAAAGAAACCAAGGTATATTCTCGCTATGACTAAGAAGCAAGGAATAGTCTGCAGCCTTAGGTTCTGAGAGAAAAGGAGTCAAAAGAGATAATTTCTTTGTGACCTCCTGGAGAGATAGACTCATATAAAAAATATAAGAGATGATCCTTGATGCCAGCATAGATGTTTGGAAGGTTTGACGTCCAAAGGCATAAAGTGCTTTAGATGCACGACCTGGCGGATAAGAAGAATGCTTCTTCTTGCTTTTTACCTTCCTCATTGCTGATTCCACTACAAGGGAATGATGGGGAAGTTGAGTTTTTTGAAACCCTGGAGAGGGGGGCACCTGATACAGAACATCAGTTGCTGTAGAAGGTGAGGGAACCCTTAAAGGTGATTCCCATATTCTGAGAAGAAGATCCTGCAAAGAATGATGTAAAGGAAGCCTTATATTTTCCTTTTCTGCAGGAGAGCCTCGAGTAGGATCACAGCCAGGGATAGGAATAGCAAGAAATGTTGCCATGTCAAGGAGAAATTTCTGAAAAGAAGGATCTCCAATGGGAACTATCCCTGGGTAGGCTGAGGTTGAAGGGGCAGCCTGAGCACCAGAGGATATAGTGGTCTGGTGCAGAAAAAGAACCCCACTAGATGGATAGTGGTACTGGCAGTCACGATTTGAGGCAGTCAGTACTGCATCGTCCATGCCAGGTATCGATTCCAAACTAGGCATAGAAAGGATCGATGGTACCGGTGTAACTGTAGGAACCGACATCGATACCGGTAGCCGAGTCGGAATCGGAGACGCTAACGCCCTCGAAGCAGTCATCGGAGGCTGCTCAAGCAGTACCAAGGCAACCAGAAACGCTTGGTGAATATCCTCGGTACTGCGTATCCGGAAACGATATGGGTCGGTTGCAAGACGCGTCGGTACCCAGTCATCTAGACTAGATATCGATTCCAGACTCGGCATCGAAGGGAGCGAGTCTATCGATGCATGTCTAGAGGGTACCGACGTCAGTGGTGGTATTGGCAATGTTGCCGACACCAGAAAGTCAATCTGGGTCGTATCGATCGGTCCCGAAGGTACCGAAGACGCCAGCTGACGATCCTTGATGAAGAGTGGAGCACTCAACACCGATGCCGATGCCGGGGAATCGGTACCGCTCGAAGCGGTGAGATACAGGAAAGTCAATCTGGAACGTATCGATCGGTCCCGAAGGTACCGAGGACGCCAGATGACGATCCCTGGTGAAGAGTGGAGTACTCAACACCGATGCCGATGCCGGGGTATCGGTACCGCTGGAAGCGGATGCCACCACCAAGCATGGCTCAGGTATGTTCTGTGAGGGGTGAGCCCCAGGAACAACCTGAAACCCCTGAAATGCTTTGGAGCCTGGAGACTCCCGCCGGGGTTTTAATGCCAATGGGGACTTGAGGGCAAGGCTGGAGCCGTCATCATGCTGGGCATGAGACCTACCACTCAAGGATTGGCTAGTCTTAACAGACTGTTTGTGGGTTACCTGATCCTGTAGAGAAGAAAAAACCGGTGCCCTCACTCCAGGAGGGAAAACGGTATCGAGGGAAACTCGAAAGAGGGAAGTTCTTCTCACAGATTCGCAGCCTGATTGTTCAGGGGGAAAAGGGTCAGGACCCACACAGGTTAGACACCAGGCATTGGAGTCTAAAAAGAAAACTGTGTTTCCACAGTGAAGGCACTTCTTAGGGGAAGAAGGCTCCATGATGGAGAGGCCTTGCAGGCCCAAAAATTTAAGGCAGAAACTGAGGGAAAAATCTCCCTGAGTTTAAGAAAAAGAAAAGAAAAACCCACTGGCGGTACCGGTGGCGGCGGGAGAAACAGCCGCGACCACAAGAAAACAAGAAATAAAGAATTTAAAGAAAAAAGTTTCTGCGGTGACAAGAGACGTCCTGCCGGCTCTGCGGAAAAACGAAAACTGAGGAGAGGCAGTGGAAAAGGCGGGAAGGCAGTGCGCAGGCGCGAGGGATGCTCCCAAAAGCTTTCTGATTGGATGCTGGGGAGCATTCCCGTGCAGGCTCCGTCGGTACCGACGTACCCATATGTGAAGACTCATTCCTGCTTGTTCCTGGAGATACGTTTCTACCACCTGATCCTCGAGAAGAATTGCTAACTCCTTCATGAGGAGGTCCCTGTGGAGAGAGGGACTGAGAGGCTCCCCCAGAAAGTAAGAGGTAGGTGCCTGGGTGAGATGTAACCAATAGTCCATTTGGACTATCTGGAAAACCCAGATGTCTGTTGTGATGGCTGGCCACCTGTGGGCATACAGGATCAGCCTTCCTCCTGTGCAGGGCCTTGCATCCTTTGAAAGAGGGACTATGCTCTGAGAGTCAAGCCCCCTCCAGGCTGGGCTGGAGCCGGTGCCTGGGGCTTGGGGGCCTTTTGATTACGAGGGCCTTGCCCCTGTCCCTTGGCCTGCTGCCCCTGCTGGGGAGGCCTGGGGTAGTTTCAGTAAGCTGATACTTTCCTCGGGAAAAAGGGCTTCTTACCCAAGCCCTTCTTAAAAGGGGCAGATGTCTTCTTCTCGAATCTTGTCCGGGGTCAGGTACTCGGACTCGATCTCGGCAGCCTTCTCAGTCATGGGCTTGCCAAAGAGGTTTTCACCCCGGCAAGGGACAAAGACCAACTTGTCCTGAACCCATGGTTCCAGGTCTGACGACTGTAGCTATGCCTGGCGTCGGGCACTGATGCTGGCTGCAGCTACCAGGGCCGAAGCCTCAAAGCCGTCATAGGCTGCTCGAGTCATAAACTATGAGCACTCTCGGATCCCGGTGGACAAAACCTGGAAGCGCTGCAAAGGTCCCTCAGAGAAATCAGTTGAGAACCTGGCAATCTCCTTTGCCAGGTCTCGGAGGTACATGCCCATGTAAAGCATAGTTACTCACCTGTAACAGGTGATCTCTGGAAACAGCAGGAATTTAGTCTTCACATATGGGCATCGTCGGTACCGACGGAGCCTGCGCGGGAACGCTCCCCAGCATCCAATAGGAAGCTTTTGGGAGCATCCCACAGTGCCTGCATGCTGCCTTCCCACCTTTCCCAAATGTCCCTCTCCAGCTGAATTTAAAGCTGAGACAAAGAGAGAGAGAAAGAGCGAGAGATACAACTCCTTGGAGACTGGAAATCCCAAATGGCTAGGATCAAAAGCAACAAAGAGTTGCGAGGACTTCCTATGTTCCTGTGTCCTTTGTAAGTAAAACACAGTTACTTACCTGTAACAGGTGATCTCTGGGAACAGCAGGAATTAGTCCTCACATATGGGTACGTCGGAACCGACGGAGCCTGCGCGGGAAAGCTCCCCAGCTTCCCAGAAAGGAAGCTTTTGGGGCCTCCCACAGCGCATGCGCGCTGCCTTCCCGCCTTCCTGACCAACTCTTTTCAGTTCGAGTTTAAAGCTGAGACAATAGAGAGAGGAAAGGGAAAGAGAGAGAGAGAGAGATACAACTCCTAGGGGAGGTGGGTGGGTTGTGAGGACTAATTCCTGCTGTTCCCAGAGATCACCTGTTACAGGTAAGTAACTGTGCTATCTCCAGGAACAAGCAGGAATGAGTCCTCACATATGGGGACTCCCTAGCTAAGATACCGGGGAGATCCCCCCCAAGGGTTCCTCATCTTCCTATGGATCTCAGGCATCCATTCAGGGAAGGTGGGCAGGAGTTGTTTAAGAATGGAACAGGTGTCTGAGGACAGCCTGACCAAACAAGGCATCCCGGCGGGAGTCCTTGTCCAAGCAGTAATGGGCTGTGAAGGTATGAACCGAGGCCCAGGTGGCTGCTCGACAGATCTGATCAATGGATACAGAATGAAGATGAGCCATAGATGTGGCCATGGCTCTGACATTGTGAGCTGTGACATGGCCTTCCAGAGAAAGGTTCTTACTCTGGTAAGCAAAAGAAATACACTGAGCAATCCAATTGGACAGTGTTCTTTTTGAGACTGGAAGTCCTAAATGAGAAGGATCAAAAGCAACAAAAAGTTGAGAAGACTTTCGATGTTGCTGTGTCCTGTGGAGGTAAAAGGCAAGAGCTCTTTTACAGTCTAGAGTATGAAGGTTCCACTCTGCATTTGATGCATGAGGAGCTGGAAAAAAGACAGGTAAATATACCTCTTGATTAAGATGAAAAGGCGAGACCACTTTAGGCATAAAGTGGGGATTTGTCCTAAGGACTACCTTATCATGATGGAACCTTGTATAAGGTGGATTAGCCACTAAAGCCTGCAGTTCACTGATGCGGCGAGCAGAAGTGATTGCAATAAGGAAAATGACTTTCCAGGAAAGGAATTTTAAGGAGGTAGTGGCTAAGGGTTCAAAGGGTGGCTTCATAAGCTGACCACGAACCACGTTTAAGTCCCATGCCACCGGAGGAGGCCGAATGGGAGACTTAGTTAAAGTTAGACCTCTCATGAATCTTGCAATAAGAGGATGAGAGGAAACAGATTGTCCATTGATAGGCTGAAGAGATGCTGCAATAGCACTCAAATGGACCCTTACAGAATTGGTTTTAAGTCCTGCATTGGAAAGATGCAGGAGATATTCGAGTAAAGAATTCAAAGGTAGTGCTAGAGGGTTAAGACCTTTGTCAGCACACCAAATTGAAAATCTTTTCCATTTAAAAGCATAAGAACGCCTGGTGGAAGGTTTCCTAGATGCATGGAGGACATCCTTCACCTGTTGAGAAAGATTCAAGTCTTGAAGGTCTAGGCCTTCAGTAACCAAGCTCTGAGGTGAAGGGACTTGGGGTTTGGGTGCCACAAAGTCCCCTCCTCTTGAGACAGAAGGTCTGGAGCAGCTCCCAGATCCAGGGAGGGTGCCTGGGAGAGATGCAGAAGTAGAGGGTACCACACTTGGCGTGGCCAGCGTGGAGCTATGAGGATCATAGATCCTTGATCCCTCTGAAGTTTGAATAGAGTCTTGGGAATCAAGGGAATGGGTGGAAAGGCATATAGGAAGGCCTGACCCCAATGAAGGAAGAAGGCATCCTTGGCCTGAGCTCCCTGACATGGAATCCTGGAGCAGAACCGGGGAAGTTTGGCATTGTACGGACTTGCAAAGAGGTCTATGTCCGTGGTTCCCCATTCCTGAAAGATTCTGAGTACCTGATCCATGTGCAGGGACCATTCGTGTGGAAGCAGAACTCGACTGAGTCTGTCTGCCCAAGAGTTTTGGATTCCTGGGAGGTACACTGCCAGGAGATGGACCCGATGCTCTCTGGCGAAGGCCCACAGTTTTAGAGCTTCGTTGCAAAGCGACAGAGAGCCAGTCCCTCCTTGTTTGTTTATGTAGAACATGGCTACTTGAATGTCGGTATGAACAAGAACTGTCATGTTGATGAGGAGGGTATGAAAGACCTTGAGAGCAAGGAAAATTGCTCGCAGCTCCAAAAGGTTGATATGAAGGGTGGTCTCCTGTGGAGACCAAGTGCCCTGAGTGGTCTTGGAGATGAGCTTCCCAACCTGCTTGGGAGGCATCTGTAGTGAGAGTTGCTTGGGGTAACAAAGGTTGGAAGGGGGCCCCCAACAACAGATTTTGAGTGGATATCCACCATTGGAGAGACCAAAAAAGACGTTTTGAGGTTGCTATTTGGTCTGAGAGAGCTCCTGAGGCTTGTGTCCACTGGGTGGACAGAGTCCATTGAGCTGCTCTCATATGTAGGCGTGCATAAGGCACCACATGAACTGTGGATGCCATGTGGCCTAGCAGTTGTAGCATCTCCCTGGCCGTCAAGTGGCTTTTGGACTGAACTTGAGAGGCCAAGTGCACTAGACGGTGGCAACGGGCCTGAGGAAGATAGGCCCTTGCAGTGGTGGTATCTAGCCAGGCCCCTATGAATTCTAGGGACTGAGTAGGGGTGAGTTGAGACTTTGGCAGATTGATGACAAGTCCCAGATACTGCAGTATGCGTCTGGTGTGGTCCAGGGAAGTCTGAGCCTCGGACTGAGATGGAGCTCGGATGAGCCAGTCGTCCAGGTATGGGAAGACAAAGATTCCCAGAGTGCGTAGAAATGCAGCTACTATTGCCATGCATTTGGTAAATACCCTTGGAGCAGAGGCTAGACCGAAGGGAAGGACTCTGTATTGAAAATGTTTTCCCTGGAACAGAAACCGTAGGAATTTTCTGTGGGATGGATGGATGAGTATATGTGTGTACGCATCCTTGAGATCTAGAGAACAAAGCCAGTCCTGACTCTGTAGGTATGGAAGGAGAGTGCCTAGAGAAAGCAACTTGAATTTCTCCTTGTATAGGAATTTGTTCAATTCTCTGAGATCCAGAATGGGTCTGTACCCCCCTGTTTTCTTGGGAATGAGAAAATAAGGGGAGTAAAAACCTGACCCTTGTTGAGGAAGAGGAACCTCTTCTATTGCCTTTTGGGCGAGAAGAGTGGTCACCTCCTGGCCCAACAGGTACAGGAGAGAAGGGGGAGAATTGAACTGTCTCACCATGAAATGGGGAGGAAGGCTGGAGAAATGTAGTTTGTAGCCCTCTTTGATGATAGAGAGGGTCCACGGTTCTGATGTGATTTGTTCCCATCTGGGAGCAAAATGAGCTAACCTTCCTGGAATGGTGAGAGGTTCTGGTTGTTGCAGAGCCAGAAAGGTTAAGTTCTCTAGAATCAAGTCAAAACCCCTGAGGGGGTTGGGACTGCTGGATTGTAGCAGCCCCTGTAGACTTTGTTCTGGCCTGTTTAGTTTGCTGACGCTTAGGAGCAAAGCGAACTTGGGAAGATTGCTGGCCAGTATTTGTGGAAAATCTGGTCTTTTTATAGAAAGGTTTCTTAAAAGGCTTTTTCTTGGCAGGAGTAGAGGTAGACTTAGAAAGTCTATCTAAAGCAGCATTCTCTGCATCCATTTGAGTGGCTTTGATTTGCCACTCCTTGCCAAACAGATTTTCACCTGTACAGGGCAGATTGCCCAAGCCTTCTTGTACCCAGGGTTCCAAATCAGAGGCCTGGAGCCAAGCCAGTCTGCAAGCAGCTATGGCAATGCCAGAGGCTCTGCTTGCCCCCTCAAAAGAGTCAAAGGCTGCTCTGTTGGAGAACTTTGAAACATCTTGAGTTTGCTTTAGCAAAAGAAGGAACTCCTCTTGCTTATCCTCTGGGATAAAGGGGAGAAACTGACGTATCTTTAATGCAATCTCTTTCAAAAACATGCCCATATAGAGGCTGTATGAATTGATTCTGGCAATAAGCATGCTAGCTTAGAAGATTTTTCTCCCAAAAGCATCCAGAGTCCTACATTCTCTTCCTGGAGGGGTAGAAGAGTGCCTTTTGGTACTCTTTATCTTTTTCATAGCAGACTTCACCACAATAGAGTGGTGAGGAAGCTGAGTCTTTTGAAAACCAGGAGAAGGAGGAACCCGATACATGGTGTCCAAACGTCGAGAATGTGGAGATTTATTTATTTTTATTTTATTTAAACAGATTTATACCCCGCTTTCTCCTTCAATCAAAGCGGTCACAGCACAATACAATACAAAGTTAAACAGAGGTGGATGAAACATATACCACTCTTCATAAAATCAGAGCAGTAACAAAGGGATTACATAACACAGAATACATTACAGTACATACATAGAATAACTTTACAGGATAAGTTACAACATAAAATATAGTACATAACATACCATCTGTAAGGGGTGCAAACAGTCCCGGAAACCACTTCATAGGTAGACGCCACGGACCAACGCCTAAGGGCCACGCCAAAGGGCCCTCAGGCGCGGGCCCGCCAGGCGCGGGCCCGCAAGGCGCGGGCGCGCCCTTGAAACGGCGTTTTTTATGCCGTTAAGCATGATGTCAGCTTGGCGATTTGAGGAGGAAGGGGGAGCTCCTGCTCTCACCCCTGATGGAATGCCTTCTCTCTCACAGCCCTTGAAACGGCGGTTTTTATGCCGTTAAGCATGATGTCAGCTTGGCGATTTGAGGAGGAAGGGGGAGCTCCTGCTCTCACCCCTGATGGAATGCCTTCTCTCTCAAAGCCCTTGAAACGGCGGTTTTTATGCCGTTAAGCATGATGTCAGCTTGGCGATTTGAGGAGGAAGGGGGAGCTCCTGCTCTCACCCCTGATGGAATGCCTTCTCTCTCACAGCCCTTGAAACGGCGGTTTTTATGCCGTTAAGCATGATGTCAGCTTGGCGATTTGAGGAGGAAGGGGGAGCTCCTGCTCTCACCCCTGATGGAATGCCTTCTCTCTCACAGCCCTTGAAACGGCGGTTTTTATGCCGTTAAGCATGATGTCAGCTTGGCGATTTGAGGAGGAAGGGGGAGCTCCTGCTCTCACCCCTGATGGAATGCCTTCTCTCTCAAAGCCCTTGAAACGGCGGTTTTTATGCCGTTAAGCATGATGTCAGCTTGGCGATTTGAGGAGGAAGGGGGAGCTCCTGCTCTCACCCCTGATGGAATGCCTTCTCTCTCACAGCCCTTGAAACGGCGGTTTTTATGCCGTTAAGCATGATGTCAGCTTGGCGATTTGAGGAGGAAGGGGGAGCTCCTGCTCTCACCCCTGATGGAATGCCTTCTCTCTCACAGCCCTTGAAACGGCGGTTTTTATGCCGTTAAGCATGATGTCAGCTTGGCGATTTGAGGAGGAAGGGGGAGCTCCTGCTCTCACCCCTGATGGAATGCCTTCTCTCTCACAGCCCTTGAAACGGCGGTTTTTATGCCGTTAAGCATGATGTCAGCTTGGCGATTTGAGGAGGAAGGGGGAGCTCCTGCTCTCACCCCTGATGGAATGCCTTCTCTCTCACAGCCCTTGAAACGGCGGTTTTTATGCCGTTAAGCATGATGTCAGCTTGGCGATTTGAGGAGGAAGGGGGAGCTCCTGCTCTCACCCCTGATGGAATGCCTTCTCTCTCACAGCCCTTGAAACGGCGGTTTTTATGCCGTTAAGCATGATGTCAGCTTGGCGATTTGAGGAGGAAGGGGGAGCTCCTGCTCTCACCCCTGATGGAATGCCTTCTCTCTCACAGCCCTTGAAACGGCGGTTTTTATGCCGTTAAGCATGATGTCAGCTTGGCGATTTGAGGAGGAAGGGGGAGCTCCTGCTCTCACCCCTGATGGAATGCCTTCTCTCTCACAGCCCTTGAAACGGCGGTTTTTATGCCGTTAAGCATGATGTCAGCTTGGCGATTTGAGGAGGAAGGGGGAGCTCCTGCTCTCACCCCTGATGGAATGCCTTCTCTCTCACAGCCCTTGAAACGGCGGTTTTTATGCCGTTAAGCATGATGTCAGCTTGGCGATTTGAGGAGGAAGGGGGAGCTCCTGCTCTCACCCCTGATGGAATGCCTTCTCTCTCACAGCCCTTGAAACGGCGGTTTTTATGCCGTTAAGCATGATGTCAGCTTGGCGATTTGAGGAGGAAGGGGGAGCTCCTGCTCTCACCCCTGATGGAATGCCTTCTCTCTCACAGCCCTTGAAACGGCGGTTTTTATGCCGTTAAGCATGATGTCAGCTTGGCGATTTGAGGAGGAAGGGGGAGCTCCTGCTCTCACCCCTGATGGAATGCCTTCTCTCTCACAGCCCTTGAAACGGCGGTTTTTATGCCGTTAAGCATGATGTCAGCTTGGCGATTTGAGGAGGAAGGGGGAGCTCCTGCTCTCACCCCTGATGGAATGCCTTCTCTCTCACAGCCCTTGAAAGAATTTCATGTATGGGTAAGGTGGCTGCCTCTTTGGGAACCTTAGAGTATCCTAAAATATCCAATTTTTTTGCTCTAGGTTCCTTTTCAGAGGATACAGATATGGAGAGTCCTTTAGCTACTTCAATGATGAAGTCTTGAAAGGACAAATCCTCTGGAGGAGACATTCTCCTTTTTGGAGAAGAGGGCTCCTCAGGAAGAGTAAAAGAGACATCAGCAGAATCATCTGATGTATCAGAATCTTCAGAGGATTCAAAGTATCGTCTATTTGCTTCCAGAGATCGATACGCGTACCGATCGGTATCGACATCGGGCGTACCGGGAATCGGAGCGGTATCGAAGAAATCTCCGGAACCGGAGACCGGAACCGGCATGCTACTGGAAGTAGATGCCCTGGGTACCGGTATCGGTTGCGGTACCGGAATCGGAACCGATTGTCGCGGTACCGATGGCGGTGCAGCATTAATGAAAGCCAGTAAGGCCTGCTGCATGGATTGTACCGTAGTACCCATAGTCGCCACAACTGCCTGGAAGTCGGTACCGGTGTTAGCCGGTACCCCAGAGCAGTCTAACAGGAGATCGGTCGAGGCCGTGCCATCGATGTCTACCTGTAACCCCATAGGAGGAGCTTTGGAAGCTGGAGCTTCCCGCCGGGGTTGTTTGGCTGGGGCAGGGTCCTCAGGGTCAAATGCAAGGGCCTCTCGCTGCTTAGAGGGAGATTTGCCTTTTGAGGACTTGCCTGAAGAATGTTTGGTTACCTGAGATCCATCAGGAGAAGAAGACCTGGAGGATGTTGATGCTGGAGTATCGGTAGAAAACAGCATATGAAACTTAGCTGCTCTGT
Organism: Ichthyophis bannanicus; assembly: GCA_033557465.1. Taxonomy (NCBI): domain Eukaryota; kingdom Metazoa; phylum Chordata; class Amphibia; order Gymnophiona; family Ichthyophiidae; genus Ichthyophis; species Ichthyophis bannanicus. The sequence continues at coordinate 272,163,053 of CM066043.1, read as the reverse complement.
TCTGTAAGCCCCTTTTGGACATCAGAGAGCAGGATGGACAATCCGGAATGGAATGGTCAGGCCCCAAACATTTAAGACACCACTCATGGGTATCTGTAACTGAAATAGTACCGGTACACTTAGTGCATTTTTTAAAACCAGAAGCTGGTTTTTCCATGAGGGAGACCTGAGAAAGCCTAGAGGCCTCACAGAAAAAATACACCAAGTGAAGAAAAAGTAATTATTATTATTTTTTTTTTTTAAATAAACGAAAAAACGACCGGCAGTACCGGTCCGGAATCGGGGAAGGCAGACACGCGGTCAAAGAAACAAATTAAAATAACAATTTCTTCAGCGGTGACAGGAACACGACCTGCTGGCTCCGCGGAAAAAGAAGAACTGAAGAGAGTTGGTCAGGAAGGCGGGAAGGCAGCGCGCATGCGCTGTGGGAGGCCCCAAAAGCTTCCTTTCTGGGAAGCTGGGGAGCTTTCCCACGCAGGCTCCGTCGGCTCCGACGTACCCATATGTGAGGACTCATTCCTGCTTGTTCCTGGAGATAAGGCCAGAGCCCTTTTACAATCCAAAGTATGAAGATTCCTTTCTGCATTTCAGGCGTGAGGCCTTGGGAAGAATACAGGAAGGTAAAATGCTTGGTTTAAATGAAAAGGTGACACCACCTTTGGCATAAAATGTGGATGAGTCCTAAGAACTACATTTATCATGATGGAACCTTGTATAAGGAGGATCAGCCACCAATGCTTGCAATTCACTGATGCGACATGCTGATGTGATTGCAATAAGAGGTGACCTTCCAGGAAAGGAATTTCAAGGAGGTAGTGGCTAATGGTGCAAAAGGCGGTTTCATAAGCTGCCCAAGAACCAAATTTAAGTCCCATGCCACCGGTGGTGGCTTAATGGAAGGCTTAGTTAAAAGAAGGCCTCTCATAAATCTTGCTATAAGAGGATGAGAGGAAATAGGCTGCCCATTTAGAGGCTTGAAAGAAGCTGCAATAGCACTCAAATGAACTCTCTCTGAAATGGTCTTAAGCCCTGCATTAGACAAATGAAGGAGATACTCCAGTAATGATTCCAGAGGTATCGCAAGAGGGTTAAAACCCTTCTGCGAGCACCATATGGTAAACCTTTTCCACTTGAAAGCATAAGAGCGTCTTGTGGAAGGCTTCCTGGACGCATAAAGGATATCCTTTACCTGTTGAGAAAGGTTAAGATCGTGAAGTTCTAGGCTTTCAGCAACCAGGCCCTGAGATGCAGAGACTGGGGATTGGGATGCCACAGCATCCCGTCCTCCTGAGAAAGGAGATCTGGAGCAGATCCTAACTCCAGAGGCGGAGCTTGCGAGAGATGTAGGAGCAGAGGGTACCACATTTGCCGTGGCCAATGTGGAGCTATGAGAATCATATGACCTCTGTCTCTCTGAAGCTTGATCAGGGTTTTAGGAATTACGGGAATGGGTGGAAAGGCATACAGGAAGTTCTGGCCCCAATGGAGGAGGAAAGCATCCCTGGCCTGACAACCCTGAGCCGGAATTCTGGAACAGAACCGGGGAAGTTTGGCATTCAGCGGACTTGCGAAGAGGTCTATGTCCGGGGTTCCCCAAATTTGGAAAGTTTTGGCCACCTGATCTGCATGGAGAGACCATTTGTGTGGAAGCAAAACTCGACTGAGTCTATCTGCCCAAGAGTTTTGAATGCCTGGAAGATACACCACAAGGAGATGAATCTGATGCTCTCTGGCAAGGGCCCATAGTCGCATAGCTTCATTGCATAGCGACAGAGAGCCTGTTCCGCCCTGCTTGTTCACATAGAACATTGCTACTTGATTGTCCGTTTGAACTAGGACTGTCTTGTAGCTGAGCTGGGTGTGGAATACTCGAAGAACAAGGAAGATTGCTCTGAGTTCTAGGAGATTGATGTGTAGATAGGCCTCCTGTGGAGTCCAGGTACCCTGGGTAGAGAGGCCTTGCAGGTGGGCTCCCCAACCCACCTGTGAAGCATCTGTTGTTAGAGTGCTTTGGGGTGGGGGTTGCTGAAAAGGAGACCCCACAAAAAGGTTCTGGGGTGACTGCCACCATTGGAGGGACAAAATAAGGCGATCTGAGTTTGCTATTTTGTCTGACAGGCAACCTGACGCCTAAGCCCACTGAGTGGATATTGTCCACTGGGCTGTCCTCATATGGAGGCGAGCATAAGGAACCACATGCCCGGTGGATGCCATGTGGCCTAGCAACTATAACATTTCTCGAGCAGCGTGTTGAGGTTTTAACACTGCTTGGGACGCTAACTGCACAATGCGAAGGCAGCGGACCTGTGGAAGGTAGGCCCTTGTCTGTCTGGTATCCAGCAGAGCTCCTATAAACTCTAGGGACTGAGTGGGAGCAAGGTTGGATTTTGGGACGTTTTTGTCAAGTCCCAAATACTGAAGGATGTGCATTGTGCGAGAGAGAGCAATGCTGGCCTCTGGCTCTAAAAGGGCTCGAATGAGCCAGTCGTCTAAGTAAGGGAAGACGAATATTCCTAGGGTGCGAAGAAATGCTGCCACCACAGCCATGCATTTTGTGAACACCCTTGGTGCCGAGGCCAGGCCAAAAGGAAGAACCCTGTATTGGTAGTGCTTCCCTTGAAATAGGAAGCAAAGGAACTTTCGATGAGTTGGATGGATGAGAACATGAGTGTACGCATCCTTGAGATCTAGAGAACAAAGCCAATCCTGACTCTGAAGGTATGGCAGGAGAGTTCCTAGAGAAATAATTTTGAACTTCTCTTTGAACAGGAATTTGTTCAATTCTCTGAGGTCTAAAATGGGTCTGTGTCCTCCTGTTTTCTTTGGAATAAGGAAATAGGGGGAGTAGAACCCTGTACCCTGTTGGAGAATGGGTACCTCTTCTATTGCCCCTTGGGCAAGAAGCACAGTGACCTCTTGACCTAACTGGTTGTTGAGAGGTCTGAGAATTGAACTGTGTTACCACTGTAGGAGGGGGCATGCTGAGGAAATAAGCTTGTACCCCTCTCTTACAATAGACAGAGTCCAATTTTCTGCTGTTATCTGACCCCATCTGGGGGCAAAATGACATAACCTTCCTTGAATAGTGGAGGGTTCTGGACCGTTCAGGGCCAGGAAGGCAAAGTTCTCTAGATAGGAGTCAAAGCCCCTGTGGAGGCTGAGTCTGCTGAACTGGTTGAGGCTTAGCAGCTTTTGTTTTTCTTTGCCTAGGTTGTTTCTGCTGTCCCTTTTGGACAGACTGACCCAAACGATGCCCCTGCTGGGTATAGGAAGGATAAAACCTCTTCTTCTTACTGAAGAATGGTTTCTTGTAGGATTTTTTCCTTGCAGGATCAGCTGTAGATTTAGGCAAGCTATCCAAGGTGATATTGTCAGCATCTATCTCATTAGCTTTTTCCTGCCAATCCTTGCCAAAGAGATTCTCTCCTGTGCAAAGGAATATTCCCTAGTTTATCCTGTACCCAAAGTTTCAAATTAGATGCCTGGAGCCAGGCAATCCTACGTGCACCTATGGCAATAGCAGAGGTTCTGCTTATGCACTCAAAGCAGTCAAAGGCTGCACGATTCACAAACTTGGAAACATCCTGAGCATGTTTGACAAGGGCGAGATAATCTTTCCTCTTATCAGAAAGGAGAGGGCTCATAAGCTCTAAATCTCCTGTGACCTCCTTAAGGAACATTCCCATATATAATATATAGGAACTGATCCTAGCAGAAAGCATGGAAGCCTGGAAGGTTCGACGTCCAAAGGCGTCAAGAGTCCTACACTCACGTCCTGGAGAATTAGATGCATGCCTTTTTGCACTCTTGATCCTTCTCATAGCTGATTCCACTACCATGGAATGGTGTGGTAGGTGAGTCTTCTGAAACCCAGGACAAGGATGAACTCGATACATGGTGTCGAGTCTTCAAGAGTGAAATGTGGTTAGAGGTATTTCCCACATCCTTAACATGAGATCATGCAATATCTCATGAATAGGTAAGGTAGCTGCCTCCTTGGGAGCTTTAGGGTATTGTAGGATTTCTAATTACTTTACCCTAGGCTCTTTTTCAGGAGCCACTGTGATGGAAAGACCTCGAGCCACATCTTGGATAAAATCCTGAAAGGACATATCCTCTGGTGAAGACATCCTACGCTGAGGAGAAGAAGAATTCTCAGGAAGAAGTACTCTGGTATCGGCAGAGCTTTCAGAGTCTTCAGACTCATCTGAGGATTCAAAGTATCTCCGATCTGGGTGATTGTGCAAGGCACGGTACCGGTACCGATCAAAGTCGGCATTGGAGGGGTCCGGTACCGACTTGTTGATACCGGATGGATAAGCATGACTCGGTCCTGGTAGAATACCTGCCGATGTTGATGCAGTCGATACCGGTACCGGAGTCGGTACCGGTGTCGGTGCCGGTACCGGTACCGGTTGAATTATCTGAAGCGGTTTCAAGGGCATTGAGGTGGGAAGAGCGCCAGACTGCGTTCAATAGCCAAGAATCTCTGGTCTATCGACGTTGCCGATGCTTGGCTATCGGTACCGGATGAAGCAGCCGATACCCCAGAGCATGGCACCAGTAGTTCTGCTGAGGTTGAGGCCTCGAGAACATCCTGGAGCCCCGTTAGTGCTTTGGAAGCCAAAGCCTCCAGCCGTGGCAATTTTGCCAGTGAAAGTCCCTCAAGGGCAATGCCAGAGACATCTCGATGCTTAGAAGGAGATCTACCCTTTGAGGACCAGCTAGATTTATGTTTGTTACCTGAGATCCATGGGAGGAAGACGAAGCCCTGGAAGACGTCGATGCCACAGAGGCTGCATCAGAGGGAAAAAGGGTGCTAAGTTTAGCAGCTCGGTTCTGCCGGCCCCTCTTCGACATCATCCCACAGGCAACATACTCCGAAATAGAGTGGTCAGGAGCTAAACATTTGAGGCACCACTCATGGGTGTTGGTAACGGAGATGGTACCGCCACACTTGAAACACTTGAAAACCCGAAGCGTGTTTTTCCATTTTAAAGGAAAAAGTTGGGTCTAGTGCTCAAAATGGCGCGTGGCACCTGAGGAGAAAATAGCTGGAAAAGACTCCAGAAGAAAGGGTTTTTTTGTTTTTTTTTTAAAAAGACAGAAGAACTGGCGGTACCGGTGTAGCGTCGAAGAAAGGCAGACGCGACCACAAAAAAGAAGAATAAAGGAATTATTTTCTGCGGTGACAGGATGTGCGACATGTCGGCTCCGTGGAAAATGAAGAACTGGAGAAGGACAGTTGGGAAAGGCAGGAAGGCAGCACGCAAGCGCTGTGGGATGCTCCCAAAAGCTTCCTTTTGGACGCTGGGGAGCATTCCCGCGCAAGCTCCGTCGATACCGACGATACCCATATGTGAGGACTACATTCCTGCTTGTTCCTGGAGATAGCTGGAACGTCTGGATTCGGCATAACAGCATCGAGCCCTGGTAGCACTTTCTGCTGAGTGCATCCATTTTGCGGGCCTCCAAGCCAGGAGGCACCGAAGAGTGCGTTTTATGGCTCTTGAGTCGGCGCATGGCCGATTCCACAACCATTGAGTTGTGCGGCAGCTGTGTTTTTTGGAACCCGGGGCTCTTGCAAACTCGATAGATGGAATTGATTCGCCTGCAGAGGACCGGCACCGAGGCCAGTGTCTCCCACATGCGGAGCATCAGCCATTCCAGAATGGGGGGCATCTGTACAATAAGGGCTTCCTTCGGAGGAAAGTCATACTGGAGGACCTCGAGCTCCTCAGCTCGAGGCTCCTCCTCGGCATCCGCCGGTAAAGACAAAGCCTTTGCCATATCCTGGACGAAGTCCAATTACCGGGTGTCCTCCGGGGGTGACCTTCTCCGAGGTTCAGATCCCAGGGAGTCTGATCGGACGTACTTGGTACGGTGGGTGTCCGGAGACTCCTCATCCTCCATCTCCCAATCGGACCCCTCCGAGGAGGTGTCGAGCGGCTCCGGCCTCGAGGGCTTCAGTCTCGACTGCTCTGATGCTGAAGGTATCGGTGCCGACGATCTCGGCCCCGAACGGAAGGTCGAGGGGGACCTCGGCCGAGAATCAACTTGAGTTATGAGTGTCTCAAGGACCGGCTTGGCCTCCGGGGTTGACTTCGACGTTAAAGTCCTGGTGGTCAGGGCGGACGGACGTGTGAGACCGGCCATCAGCACCTGCTGCTGGTCTATGAAAGCAGACACGCTGCGCTCCAAGGCAGCCAACCTGAGACCGAGCACAGGAGGCTCCGCAGCCCCCGGGTCGGGTCCCGATGCCAGCTGTCCCAGAGGGGAGTCCACAATGAGGACAGGGCTTAACTTCCTTTGCATCTCTGGTGCATTTTGAGGGCGTTTGGCAGGCCTCTCCGACTCAGAAGATCCAAGGTGGTGCACCGGGCTCCGCGATCGAGCCCGCGAGGGATCAGGCCACTTGGAACTCTCAGACGATGACGCCCTCACTGAGTTTTTCTTCCTCCAGTGTTCCTGTGAGGGAGACCCCATCTCAGAGGACACCCGACGCTGCTTGGGATCAGACAGCTCCCGAGAGGTCAAGGCCTCTTATGAGGTCCGGGCCCGGGCGGGTGCGGACTCGGGAAAAATCCTGTCATGTTGCTGCTGCCTGCTCCTCAAAGCCTTGGAAGACATCTTCTTGCACAGGCCACAGACCACGGGATCGTGGTCAGGCTCGAGGCAGCGGAGGCAGCAGTCGTGTGTGTCGGTGAGAGACATCAGTTTCGTGCACCGATCACACTTCTTAAAGCCGCTGGCAGCCATCGGGGAAAAAAGGGCCCCTGCAAGGTCAAAGGACCGGACTGCCAGCTAAAAAGAAAAAGAGCGCGAACACTAGTCTCTAAGGACAAAAACAAAAAAAATGCACCGGACTCGATACCGGTGTACCGAGCCGAGGCGGGAAGGGGAACCGGCGTCGAACCGGCTAAGCAGGAAATTAATTTTCCAACTTTTATCTACTTTTTCCACGGGGGAATTAGGACGACGGAATAAAGGAGACTTAGCAACATGGCACCCTTGGGCAGGAAGGGGACCGCGCATGCGCGATGCAGTCCCAAAGGCTTTCTTCGAAAGCTGGGGATTTGCTCCACATGGGGGTTCCATCGACGCTGACGTCACCCATATGTGTGAGGACTGACTTCCTGCTTGTTCCTGGAGAATGAAATCTTGAAAGGACATGTCCTCTGGAGGAGACATCCTACACTGAGGAGAAGGAGAGAGATCCTCCGGAAGAATCACTCCAGTACCGACCGAGTCCTCAGAGTCATCGGAATCAGAGGACGCAAAGTATCTCCATGCCAGGTGTTCCTGCATTGTTTGTTGCCGGTATCGATCGAAGTCAACATCAGACTGTCTCGATACCGGAAACTGATTCAAGGGCCGGCATGGAGGGAAGCAAGGAATGAGGCGCATCTGTTAAAGCAGGTGCAATCGGTATCGGTATCGATGACTGCGGAACTGCCTGGAGCGGCTTTAGTGGTACTGAGGCTGCTAAGAGAGCCGCAAGGCTGCACTCAATGGCCAGGATGCGCTGATCCATGGCACCTGCCAATGCCTGGATGTCAGTATCGGCAGAGCAGACCACGACGCCAGAACATGGTACCAAGGGTTCTCTGGAGGTGGAAGCTTCGGGAACATCCTGAAGCCCCATTAATGCTTTGGAGGCCGGGGCCTCGAGCCGGGGCTGTTTTGCCGGAATGTTTTCCTCAAGGGCAAAGCTATTAGCATCTCGATGCTTCAAAGGAGATCTACCCTTTGAGGACCGGCCGGTCTTAGAAGACCTGGGTTTAGTTACCTGAGATCCATGGGAGGAAGATGAAGCCCTGGAAGACGTTGATGCAACGGACATTGCATCTGCGGCAAAGAGGGTGCCGAGTTTTGCAGCTCTGTTCTGCAGGCCTCTTTGTCATCTTTCTACAGAGGAGACACTCTGATGGTAAATGGTCAGAACCTAAACATTTGAGACACCAGTCATGGGTGTCGGTAGCAGAAATGGTACCACTATACTTTGAACATTTTTTGAAACCACTAGTTGGTTTCTCCATTTTAAAAGAAAAGAGGGCCTAGTACCAAAAATGGCGCCTGGCACCAAGAGGAGACAGACCTTCCAAAAAGAAGAATTCTTTTTCTTTTTTAGGAAAAGAAGAAAATGAAGAAAGGACCGGTGGTACCGGTATAGGCATCGACGGTGAAGGCAGACGCGACCACAAAAAGATTTTCTGCGGTGACAGGGGTTTCTGCCTGTCGGCTCTACGGAAAACTGAAGAGGGAGAGTTGGAAAGGCGGAAAGGCAGCGATGCAGGTGCAGTGGGATGCTCCCAAAACCTTTCCTATTGGATGCTGGGGAGCATTCCCGTGCAGGCTCCGTCGGTACCGACAATATCCATATGTGAAGACTACATTCCTGCTTGTTCCTGGAGATCACCTGTTATAGGTGAGTAACTACGCTTTCTCCAGGAACAAGCAGAAAGTCAGTCCTCACTTATGAGACTCCCCAGCTACAGGCTACCAAACCTGTAACCAAAAAACATCTCCGCAAAGGTGTGAGCAGAAGCCGATCTCCAAAGGAGCCCGAGATCTCGGGTCCCCGGGGCGAAACCCTCGGTAGCTGTCGAGAAGGGTCGGAGGGCAGGAGTTGCTTATACCCCGAACAGATTACGCAGTACAGCCTGGCTAAAGGCGCTGTACAGGCGGGACTCCCTCTCCAGGCAGTAGTGAGAGGCAAAAGTGTTCGCCGAAGCCCAGGTTGCAGCCCAGCAGATGTCCGATAGTGACAGTGAGCGCAGCAAAGCCACCGAAGCCGCCTTGGCTTGGATGCTGTGTGCAGTGACCCGCCGGTCCAGCAGGGCGCCCGCCATCGTGTGAGCGAAGGCGATGCAGTCTGCCACCCAAATGGAGACGGTGCGTTTTGTGACTGCCTGCTCCAGGCGATTGGGATCATAGGTCACGAAAAGCCAGCCAGACTTGCGATGAGGCTGTGTGCCCTGCAGATAGAAGGCAAGGGCCCTCTTGCAGTGGAGTGTATGCAAAACCGCTGATGCCTGCTCGGCATGGGGTCTCGGGAAGAAGGTCGACAAGACTATCTCCTGATTGAGATGAAAATCGGAGACATCCTTCGGCAGGAACTTGGGGTGGGTACGGAGGACCGCCCTGTTCCTATAGAACCTGGTGTAAGAGGCTTCAGCCATGAGAACCTGGAGTTCACCGACTCGGTGGGCGAGGTCAAAGCCACCGAGAAGACCACCTTCCAGGATAGGTGCCGAAGCGAGCACGTCGCCAGTGGCTCGAAGGGTGAACGTGTTAGCTGCATGAGCACTACATTCAGGTCCCATTCCACCAGAGGAGGCCGGATGGGAGGCTTGGACAGCAAGAGGCCCCGCATGAAGCGGGAGACCAAGGGCTGCTCCGAGAGGGGTTTTCCCTCTACAGGGAAGTGATGTGCCAAGATGGCACTCAGGTGTACCCTGATAGAGTTTGACTTCAGCCCCTCCTTCGAGTGGTGGAGAGGTACTGGAGGACCCACCGAGTGGGACACAAGAAAGGGTCGATCTGGAGCTCAGAGCACCAGACTGAGAAGCGTCACCACTTGAGGGCATACGCTCGTCTTGTTGAGTCCTTCCTCGACACAAGGAGGACCTCCTCAGGAGGTCTAGCATGGCTAGAGTGACCTGTTCAGTCGCCAGGCTGCGAGGGACAATGAGGCCAGGTTCGGGTGTAGCACCCACCCCTCCTCCTGCGTTAGCAGGCCGGGGACACAGCCCAGGGGAATCGGAGGCTCGGACATGAACCGGAGCAGGAGTGGGAACCACGATTGCCGAGGACACGAGGGAGCGAAAAGTATCAACGATGCTCAATCCTGCTGAGCTTTGTGAAGGGTCCTCGCAATGAGAGGAGTGGGTGGAAACGCAGAGAAGCCCGGAGGTCCAGCTCAAGAGGAATGCATCCCACACCTCCCTGCTCGGGTGCGGGACTGAGCCAAAAAACGGGGGAGCTGAGTGTTCGCCGGGCTGGCGAACATGTTCATGGTCGGGGTCCCCCACTGATGGAAAAGTCAGTTGGTCACCTCCAGGTCCAGCCACCATTCGTGAGGGTGGAGGATCCTGCTAAGTTTGTCAGCAAGGATGTTCTCATGGCCCGGGAGATGGATCGCTCATAGGGTCATCCCTTGACGGAAGAGGAAGGAGCAGAGGAGGACTGCATCCCGGCAGAGAAGGCGTGATCCTGTGCCCCCCTCCTTGTTGATGTAGAACATCGTTACTCGATTGTCGGTCTACACAAGTATCGATTTTCCTTGGAGATGGTCCTCAAAGGCCCTCAGGGCCCCTCGGACTGCCCGAAGCTCGAGCAAGTTGATCTGCTGTTGAGACTCTTCGGGTGACCATCGCCCCTGTGTGCACAGTGCACTGCAGTGGGCTCCCCATCCCAGCAGGGAAGCATCCGTTGTCAGCACTAGTTCGTGCTGCAGGGTCTAGAACAGCAGCCCCTGTCAAAGGTTGCAGGGGGCCTGCCACCAGTCTAAGGACCTGCGAAGGTCGTGGGAGACCTGAACGGGGTCCCTGAGGTGACTGGAGGCCAGGCTCCATTGAGTGCTGAGGCACCACTGGGCCGTCCGCATGTGGGCATGTGGAACCACATGGACGGTGGAGGCCATGTGCCCCAGGAGGCGCGGCACAGTCTGCGCCGTGACCAGAGAGTTGCTCTGGACCTGGGCCGCCAATGATCGGAGGCGAGCCGCGCGGTCTGTCGGTAGAAAGGCAAGTGCCCGCTGAGTGTTGAGGCGTGTGCCGATAACCTCTAAGGCCTGTGCTGGCTCAAGGTGGGACTTGGGGTAGTTGACCAAGAATCCCAGGCACTAAGGAGGAGGATCAAGAGTAGTTACTCACCTGTAACAGGTGTTCTCCAGGAGCAGCAGGAATCAGTCCTCACATATGGGTGACGTCGGCGCCGACGGAGCCCTCGCGGAGCAATTTCCCCAGCTTTCAAAGAAAGCCTTTGGGAATTGCAGCGCGCATGCGCGGTCCCCTTCCCGCCCAAGGGTGCCATCTTGCTCAGTCTGATGACATAGCTAAAAGACAGCAAAAAATTTAGCAAAAATGAAATGATAGGACTGCAACTCCGAGGGGAGGAGGGAGGGTTGTGAGGACTGATTCCTGCTGCTCCTGGAGAACACCTGTTACAGGTGAGTAACTACTCTTTCTCCAGGACCAAGCAGGAAGTCAGTCCTCACATATGGGATTCCCTAGCTTAAGGCTACCGGAGACCTCAAGCGGAAAAATGAGCTCCCTCTAGCTCAGTAGCACAGAAGAAAGGAACCTTCTCTGAAAATGCCCCTGACCTGACCGGTAGCCCAACATCAGGGCCGGAGGGTAGGAGTTGCCTAAACCTCAAAGAGATTATGGAGAACTGCCTGACCGAAAGCACTGTCCCTGCAGGATTCCCTCTCCAGGCAGTAATGGGCCGCAAAAGTCTGGCTTGAAGACCAAGTAGCGGCCCGGCAGATGTCTGCCAACGGAACAGAGTGGAGATGAGCCACTGATGCAGCCTTCGCCCTAACACGATGAGCCGTGACACGACCCTTCAACGAGAGGCCGGCTGCCCCATAAGCCCAAGCGATACAGTCAGCAATCCATATGGACAAAGTACGCTTGGAGACAGGTAGCCCCAACTTATTGGGGTCAAAAGAAACGAAGAGCTGAACAGCACTCCTATGCTCCAGCGTACGATCAAGGTAGAAGGACAAGGCCCTCCTACAGTCCAGGGTATGCAGGACCATCTCAGCCCGGCTGGAGTGCGGCCTGGGAAAGAAGGTTGGAAGAACCACCTCCTGGTTGAGATGAAAAGGAGAAACCACTTTAGGAAGAAACTTAGGGTGAGTCCGTAAGACTACCCTATTCCTGTAGAACCCAGTTTAAGGAGGATCAGACACTAGGGCCTGCAGTTCATTAACGTGCCTAGCAGAGGTAAGGGCTACCAAAAACAAGGTTTTCCAGGAAAGAAAACGAAGAGGGCAGGTAGTCATAGGTTCAAAGGGCGGACAGGTAATCCGCTGCAAGACCACATTCAGATCCCATTCAGGGGCTGGTGGGCGCAAAGGAGGCTTAAGGAGAAGGAGGCCTCGGAGAAAACGAGCCACCAAAGGGTGGTTGGAAAGAGGCCTGCCATCCACCGGTGCGTGATACGCAGAGAGAGCACTGAGGTGGACTCTGACAGAGTTGGACCTAAGGCCCAGATTGGAGAGGTAAAGCAAATATTGCAAGACCACTGCCACCAAGCAGGAGAAGGGATTCTCAGACTGCTGAGCACACCACATGGAGAACCTACGCCACTTAAGAGCGTAGGACCTCCGGGTGGAGGGCCGCCTGGAGGCCAAGACGACCTCTTCCACCTCACGAGGCAGCAGGAGGGGAGCAAGGACTACCCTTTCAGCAGCCAGGCCATCAGATGAAGGGACCGGAGGTTGGGGTGTAGGAGAGTCCCCTGATCCTGTGACAGGAGATCGGGTTGAAACCCCAGAGGAGGAGGAGTGTCCACCGCCAGCTGCATTAGAAGCGGGAACCAGGGTTGTCTCGGCCACCGGGGAGCTACTAGGATCATCGAGGCTCTGTCTCTGAGAACTTTGAAAAGCGTCCGAGACACCAGTGGCATGGGAGGAAAGGCATACAAGAGGCCTGTGGACCATGGAATCAGGAAAGCATCCGCCGCCACTCTGAGAGGATGCGGTTGTCGAGAGCAGAATTTGGGAAGCTGCTGGTTCAGGGGACTGGCAAATAGATCCATGGTGGGGAGGCCCCACTTGAGAAAGATCTGCTGAACCACCAACGGATCCAATCTCCACTCGTGAGGTTGGAGGATCCTGCTCAGCCTGTCTGCCAGGTAATTTTCTTGACCTGGGAGATAGACAGCCTTGAGCAGGATGCCGTGAAGGACGGCCCAAGAGCACAGTCTCCGTGCCACCTGACAGAGAAGGAAGGAGCCAACTGTGACACCTTGCTGTGAGTTCTAGCTGTTTATTAATTATTGATTGTTTGTCTAACTGTTTATTTAATTATTTATTGTTTGTCTTAGTGGTGTGCTAGTTCAGCCTTCTCAGTAATAACTTACCTTGCCTCTCTCAACTAACTGGGCTTTGTGTGGTAGCCAGGTTAACTGTCCTTTTTACATTAAATCTCTCTCCCCAGAGCCTGCTCTGTGTTAAACTTTTTTTCCTGTCCTAGCCTGCCTGAGTGAATCCTCCCCCTCCCCCCCCCCCTGCTGAGGTATTGTGTAGCCTTCTTCCTGTTTCCCCCACGTGTGCATAGTCTGTTTTAGTCTGCTTTTCTCTGATCAGAGAAGAGCAGTGCTTTTTACAGTGCTCTGCTAAAGAAGTGGATATTGCCTCCTGTGACACCTTGCTGTGAGTTCTAGCTGTTTATTAATTACACAGGTACACTAAAAAAAATTATTTTTAAACTGCCTCTAATGTTTCGATTGATTTTTACGTTTTTTGGTGCGCTGAATCCAAATCTGGTAACCAATTTGCTCCATCACGTACAGATTTTTTGCTACATTGGGTTAGCAGTTTGAGGTGAACGTTTCAGATTGAGTGCGATCAAGATAAAAGTTTCTTGGATGAATTCTTTATACTAATTGTTTAGTAGTTATTCAAATAAGAATAAAGAAAATTGTAACAAGGCAGCACATAAGAATAGAGTAATGTCAACAAAACACACTGTGATGGTAGCAAAATTGTCTGCACTTAAAACAGCCACATACATGTGCACAAACATTGAGCATATAAGAGCGAGGTTAGACACAAAGCAAAGCAAAGAAATGTGCAAAAAATGTTGTACAGGTATGTATGTAAGAATAGAAAACGCAAACCGCACCATTGCAATACATGAAGACAAACACCCGATGGTGTGAAAATAAAATTCTAATAAATGAGATCCGACACTGTGGTAATAACTAGCAAATTTTTATTTCAAAGTTTAGTAAAAACACGATATTTGTCAACACAGTTTAGATTTTAAAGTCATTCTTGGGTCAATCAATCTCCTGGTGGGCCCGTTTCTTCTTCCCCCGAATGCTTCTCTTGGTGCGCTGCTTGGCGTATTTTTCATCTGGGGTTTCCCGCAGCAGCAACCAGCAGAAATCAGCCATCATAGTGGTGTTCCATCTTCCTTGGTACCTTCTCTCTGCGTCCTTGATGTCCTGGTGAAACCTTTCACCTTGTTCTTCACTGTACGCCCCCAAGTTTTCGGGAAAGTAGTTCACATGGGAGTGCAAGAAATGAACTTTCAGGCTCATGTTACAGCCTTGTTCTTTGAAGGCATTGAGCATCCTGGCAACAATATCCTTATAGTTCTCATCCCGCCTGTTCCCCAAGAATTTGAGAACAACATCCTTGAAGGAATCCCAGGCTTCTTTTTCCTTCTCAGACATCGTTTCAGCAAATGCTCCATCTGAAATGAGTTTCCTTATATCAGGGCCAACAAACACTCCTTCCTTTAGCTTTGCTTCAGAAAGTCGGGGGAACTTTGAGCAAAGGTACCGAAAGCACTCACCATCTTTTGGAAGGGACTTGATGAATTGCTTAAAGAGACCCAACTTAATGTGGAGAGGTGGTAATAAAATTTTATCACGAGGTACCAAGCTCTCATGAAGAACATTTTTCTCACCGGGTCTCAAATACTCCCGAATTGGCCAGTCTTTTTTCCCCCAGTGTAGGTCGCGGGCCCAGCTATCCCACAAGCAAAGGAAGCAGGGATATTTGGTGAAACCGGATTGCTGCCCTAATAGCATGGATAGAATTTTGAAGTCTCCACAAATCATCCACTTATGCTCATCATAACGAATCTTCTGAAGAATCAGGGCCAAATTCTCGTATTTTTCTTGGAGAATAACAGAGTGAGCAATAGGAACTGAAGCGAATGTGTTGCCATTATGAAGAAGAACACCTTTTATGCTGTCTTTTGACGAATCAATGAACAGCTGCCATTCAGCAGGATCATACTTGAGTTTAAACTTTTCCATCACTCCGTATATATCGTTGCAAAATACCAAATCTTCCTCTTTGCTGAAATACTTCAAAAATTGTGTCTCGCGGTTGCGGTACCAATAAAAAGTTGTTCCTGGTGACAATAGATTTTTCTGTTTAAGCCGAGAACCTAGCAGTTGGGCAGCATCTTTTGGGAGTCCTAAATCCCGGACTAAATCATTCAATTCAGCTTGAGAGAAAAGTTCAGGTTTCGGATCTGATTCAGTTTCAAACTCGGAAGTACTGGACTCATCGAGAAAAGCCATCTGATGAGTCTCATCATGATCAGAACCGTCCACACAAATATGATCCAAAGATTTTGGTGGTTCAGGCACAGGTACTTCGTTGCTATGAGGCACAGGCCTAATTGCTGAGGGAAGGTTGGGGTAACTTATTACTTTCTTATTTTTTAAGTTGTATCCCTTCACAATGCAAGAGCAAAATAGCAGTCACTGCTGTGGTCTCTTTGTTCACGCCACATCATAGGTATTCCGAAACGAAATGCTTGTTTTTTACCTTTCATCCATAAGCGTAGATCTTCCTCACATGTCTTGCACACTTTGTGAGGAGCCCACGGTTTGTCTTGATCGCCTAACTTCAAACCGAAATAGGCGAAATATACTTTTTTAATAAATGCAGAAATGTTCCTCTGCCGCTTTTTCACGGTATATTCCCCACAAATAAAACAAAAACTGTCCGGAGAGTTGACGCAACCTCTGGCTCTGTGAGCCATCACAAATACACAGCACTGCAAACTACAACTGTAGTGAACCACTTCGGAATAAAGCTGGATTACGACTGAGCAAACAAAAGGTAATAATGAACTTGCAAGAAACTGAAATTTGACAGGAACGTTCATGTCGCAACCACCGTGTTTGAGCGAGCGAACGAGGCGAGGCGAACAGGAAAGAACATGCGCCAGCGCGAGTACTGGATTTAGCTCCCCGCCTCCCAATTGTCCTGTTAATGTATAAAATGAATACAAAACACTCTAAAATATCATGAGGGAGTGTTTCTAGTTAGTTAACCATTACAACCTCTATTTTGGGCCAAAAAAATTAACTGCAGTCGGCTAAAAAGAAATTATGTGAACATTCCTTATATGGGTAAGAAATCTAATTTTGCAAGAAAACGTGACGTAATGGAACATTTTGGCTATTTTTCCTGGATTCAGCACCCCAAAATCTATAGGAATCAGTTGCAAAACTGGAGGCAGTTTTTTGGTAGTGTACCTGTGTTATTGATTGTTTGTCTAACTGTTTATTTAATTATTTATTGTTTGTCTTAGTGGTGTGCTAGTTCAGCCTTCTCAGTTATAACTTACCTTGCCTCTCTCAACTAACTGGGCTTTGTGTGGTACCCCCTCCCCCCTGCTGAGGGTTCAGGACAGGGTACCTTGTAACTGCCCTCTTTAATAGGACTTATCTCCCTCCCTCCCTCCCCAGCACCCACCCACCCCTGGGGTAATTGTAGTTTTATAGGTACTTGCACATCATTGAGGAAAGGGGCTGCTCTCAGGTGCAGCTCGTTATCCAAATCAGTCATACACAGAGGACCTGAGATTAATTACTTAAGCTTTAGGTACACAAGGTGTATTAAGGGTATTAGATACACTTTTATTGGTATAAGCATCTACACCAATCCTTATTATATACAGAATTTAAAAGACTTAAACACAAGCTTTAAACTAAGATGCAGACAGAAGTCCAGCAACGAGATGGGGGTTCTCCGGTCTTTTGCATTGAGTGTCACATGTATGATTTTCTCCCAGTTGGTGAGAGGTCTTACGTATGCACTAAGTGCAAAGAACTCTTTGCTCTCAGGGAACGAGTCCGTTCTCTAGAGGCTAGAGTAGCAGACCTGGAAGACGTAAGAAAGACAGAGAAGTACATGGACGAGACCTACAGGGATACAGTCCAGAAGTCCCACCTCCAGTCTGGCAGCATCCCTGTTGCCATGGAGGAGAGAGGTCACGTGACAGGAGAGCATCACCCTGGTGTGGCAGGAAGTGATCCTGTAACTAGGACCTGTCCTCCAAATGATGTAAAACCCTCTCGCACCGAGGACGTTTCTCCAGGGCCATGTCCCCACGAGGGGAGGGTCAGGACAGCTGTTATAGTTGGTGATTCAATCATTAGGAATGTAGATAGCTGGGTGGCTGGTGGACGTGAGGATCGCCTGGTAACATGCCTGCCTGGTGCGAAGGTAGCGGACCTCACGCACCGCCTAGATAGGATCATAGATAGTGCTGGGGAGGAGTCTGCTGTCTTGGTACATGTTGGTACCAATGACATAGGAAAATGTGGTAGAGAAGTTCTGGAGGCTAAATTTAAGCTTTTAGGTAGGAAGTTGAAATCCAGAACTTCCAGGATAGCGTTCTCCGAAATGCTTCCTGTTCCACGTGCAGGACCCAAAAGACAGGCAGAGCTCCGGAGTCTCAATGCGTGGATGAGACAATGGTGCAAGGATGAGGGTTTTGGATTTGTTAGGAACTGGGGAACATTCTGGGGAAAGGGGGGGCTCTTCCGAAGGGATGGGCTTCACCTTAATCAGGATGGGACCAGACTGCTGGCATTAACCTTTAAAAAAGAGATAGAGAAGCTTTTAAACTAGAAAATAGGGGAAAGCCGACAGTCACCCAGTAGTGCATGGTTCGGACGAAGGTATCTTTGAAGGATACTACCAAAAGCAGTGAGGTTCCAAAAGGGAGTATAGTAGCCCAAATGCCCTTGAGTAAGGAGCAGACAGAGCATAAAGATTCCAAATTACCCCTGCCTACCAATAGCCAGATTAATATGAATAAAATACAGTCTCTAAAATGCTTGTATGCCAATGCTAGAAGTCTAAACAATAAGATGGGAGAGTTAGAATATATAGCACTAAATGAGAGGTTAGATATGATTGCACTCTCAGAGACATGTTGGAAGGAGGATAACCAGTGGGACACTGTGATACCTGGATACAAACTATATCGTAATGATAGAGCTGATCAAATTGGTGGAGGGGTTGCACTCTATGTTAGAGAGGGCATTGAGTCAGAAAGGATTAAAGTTTTGCAGGGAACAAAATTTGCTGTAGAATCTCTATGGATTGAAATTCCATTTATGAAAGGGAAGGTGATGGCAGTGGGAGTATACTATCGACCACCTGGCCAGAATGAACAAATGGATGATGAAATGCTCAAAGAAATCAAGGAAGCTAACAAAAGTCACAACAGAGTAGTAATAATGGATGATTTCAATTACCCCGGTATCGACTGGGTCAGTGTCACAGCAGGACAAGCTAAAGAGATAAAGTTTCTAGATGGAATAAATGACTGCTTCTTGGAGCAGCTGGTTCATGAACCGACCAGAGGGGAAGCCATACTGGACCTAGTCCTTAGTGGAACGCCAGATCTGGTGCAAGAAATAAGGGTGTTGGGACCACTTGGCAATAGTGATCATAGTATGATCATGTTTGATTTAATTAGTGGAGGACAGATAGTAAAGGCATCCACAGTACTACCTTTTAACTTTCAAAAGGGAGACTATGATAGAATGAGGAATATAGTTAGGAAAAAACTAAAAGGAGCGGTTCCAAAGGTTAAAGACTTACAGCAAGCTTGGGTGTTATTTAAAAATACTATCCTCGAAGCCCAGACCAGCTGTATTCCACGCATTAAGAAAAGTGGAAGAAAGTCCAAAAAACTGCCAGCATGGTTTAAAGGTGAGGTCAGAGAGGCTGTTGCTGCCAAAAAAGCAACCTTCAGGAAATGGAAAAAAGAGCCAAATGATGAAAACTGGAAACAGCACAAGCACTGGCAAGTTAAATGCAAAGCATTGATAAGGCAGGCAAAACGGGAATTTGAGAAGAAACTTGCTACGGAAGCAAAAACACGAAATAAAGACTTTTTCAAGTACATTCGTAGCAAAAGGCCTGTGAGAGAGTCAGTTGGACCATTAGATGATAGAGGGGTAAAAGGGGCAGTAAGAGGAAACAAGGCTATAGCAGAGAGACTGAATGAATTCTTTGCTTCGGTCTTTACTGAGGAAGATGTAGGGATGTTACCCAAGACTGAAGTGGTATTTAAAGGTGATACTGCAGAGGAATTGAGAGAAATATGGCTACACCGGGAAGATATATTACAACTATTTGATAAACTGAATAGTAGCAAATCACCTGGACCGGATGGTATACATCCCAGAGTGTTGAAAGAACTGAAATATGAGATTGCAGACCTGCTATTGGTAATCTGTGAACTTTCATTAAAATCATCTGTAATACCTGAAGATTGGAGGGTCGCCAACGTAACACCAATTTTTAAAAAGGGTTCCAGGGGTGACCCAGGAAATTACAGACCGGTGAGCCTGACGTCAGTACCAGGGAAAATGGTAGAAACCATCATAAAGAACGAAATTACGCAGCATGTAGATAGTCATGGCCTAATGGGAGACAGCCAACATGGCTTTAGACAAGGAAGATCTTGTCTTACTAATCTGATATGTTTTTTTGAAGGTGTGCATAAACAGGTAGACAAAGGTGAGTCGGTTGATATAGTGTATCTGGACTTTCAGAAAGCTTTTGACAAAGTCCCCCATTAGAGACTTTTGGCGAAGCTAAAAAGTCATGGGATAGAAGGCAGTGTACTATTGTGGATCGGGAACTGGTTAAAAGATAGAAAACAGAGGGTAGGGCTAAATGGCCAATATTCCCAATGGAAAAAGGTGAATAGTGGAGTACCCCAGGGATCTGTACTGGGTCCGCTGCTTTTTGACATATTCATAAATGACCTGGAAAAGGGAATAACTAGTGAGGTTATCAAATTTGCAGATGACACAAAACTGTTTAAAGTTGTTAAAACCCAAGAGGATTGTGGAAAACTGCAGGAGGATCTGGATAAATTCGAAGACTGGGCATCCAAATGGCAGATGAAATTTAATGTGGACAAGTGCAAAGTTATGCACCTAGGAAAGAACAACCCACACTATAGTTACACGATGCAAGGCTCCACATTAGAAACCACCACCCAGGAAAAAGATTTAGGAGTCATTGTGGATAACATGTTAAAACCCTCCGCCCAGTGTGCAGCGGCGGCCAAGAAAGCAAATAGAATGCTAAGTATCATAAGGAAAGGGATGGAGAACAAAACAAAGGATATTATAATGCCTCTGTATCGCTCCATGGTACGACCACACCTTGAATATTGTGTGCAATTCTGGTCACCGTATCTTAAAAAGGACATAGCGTTATTAGAAAAAGGTCAGAGAAGAGCCACCAAATTGGTTAAGGGGATGGAAGGCTACTCCTATGAAGAGAGGCTAAGAAGGTTAGGGCTCTTTAGCCTGGAGAAGAGACGGCTAAGGGGAGATATGATAGAGGTCTATAAATTAATGAATGGAGTGGAACGGATAAACGTGGATCAATTGTTTACGCTATCAGAGTATAGAAAGACTAGGGGACATGTAATGAAGCTACAGGGTAAACTATTTAAGACAAATAAGAGAAAATATTTTTTCACTCAACGTGTAATCAAACTCTGGAATCTGTTACCGGAGGATGTAGTAAGGGCTGTTAGTATAGCTGAGTTTAAAAAAGGTTTGGACAAGTTCCTGGAGGAAAGGTCCATAAACCACTATTAAAAAGGGACCCAGGATATCAATGCTTGACCCAGTACAAGCATGTGGAACCTGTCTTTTGGGGATATTGCTAGGTACGTATAACCTAGATTGGCCACTGTTGGAAACAGGATACTGGGCTTGATGGACCTCGGTCTGACCCAGTATGGCATGTCTTATGTTCTTACCTCCTTGTTTGTTCACGTAGAACATTGCAACTTGATTGTCCGTCTGGACCAGCACAGACTGGTGAGGTGGGAGAAGGCTCTCAGAGCTAGGCGGATGGCTCTGAGCTCCAGGAAGTTTATCTGCTGAGCAGACTCCCAAGGAGTCCAGAGGCCTTGAGTACATGTCCCTTGGCAATGTGCTCCCCAACCTAGGAGAGAAGCATCGGTTGTCAGCACCTGAGAAGGCGGAGGAGATTGAAAATCCACTCCCAGCACCAGGTTTGGTAGATGAAGCCACCACCGCAGAGAAGAGACCAGCAGGTTGGATACCTGTACTGAGTCCGCCAGGCTCCCCGTGGCCTGATGCCATTGAGTGTGAAGTGTCATGAGGCAGACAGCACTGAGCCTGAAATAATAAAGGGAAATGTAAAAGAAGAGCTTACCTCACAGCCACATGTGCAGTTGATACATTCACATTGCAGGGGAGCAGGGAATGGAGAAACAAACTTTCCTCATGGCATTAGTGACGCAGTAGAAATTCAGAGTCCTAATCAGGCTCACCTGAGGGAAGAGGCACGTTCTACGTCTAACAAGCAGAGAAATAAAACCAGGTGGGAAATCCCACAAGAGGAGGTCAGAGAGATCAGGGAGATCACGGAGATCAGGAGGATCGGGGAGAGCAAGGAGAGCAGAGAGTCCAGGCAGAGGAGTCATTCTCAGAAGGGAATAGAGACAAGGACTCAGGAGCAAACACCAGGAGACACGTTGTCTTGGAGAAACAGGGCTGAATGGAAGCAGGCTGTTGAACCCGAGAGGGCTGGGAAGAACAGTGCAAAAGACTTCCAAGCCAGGGGGTTCCTCGTGCAGAGGAAAGCAACCAAGCAGGCAGAGAGCAAAGGTCACACCCAGGAAAGCTCCCGGAAACCAGGAAGTGATTTCAGCTCAGCTAAGCCCAGTGTCTGGTACTCACGGAGAAAGGCAGTTTGCACCCTGGAGAAGAAGCCTTGGCTAGAGGAGGAAGGGCTGGAAACAATCTTCACCCAGAAGAAAGATAAATACCCTGTCTTCTATAGAGGGAAAGAAGTGGGTCCTTGTATAAAAAGCCAAGCTTACAGGGTGCTAGAAAACCCCTATTGGAATAGGTGGTGGGAAGAAACCCCAAGCACAGCTCCTTGTATATCTGACTGTACAAAGCAGTCTCCTCTCCCAGAAGCTGAGGTCTCCCGAGGGCAAGGTTCTGAAAATAGCAATAAAGAAACATGGTGCCCATATACAGGACCAGGTCCTGAGGTTATGCAGTGGGAAAGTTCAAACCCAGAGGTCATTCCAGAACCGATGGAGTGTGCTTTATGCATTTCAGATGAGATAGAAGAAGCAAGAAGAAGCTTTAGTATCATTTGGAAAAACTTTTATTTACCTGTGAAGCAACAGTTTATTTTGTGTTATCCTCCTTTGATGTATTCAAGGGAAGGGGAATAAAGCCCAGCTTTAATTTACACTTTGGACACGACTACAGAGTATTCCTTTTACAACCCAGGCTATACCCTATGCCTAGGCGGGCGCCCAAGGCGGGTATAGTCTCACAGAAGGCACCATTGAGCAGGTTGCATGTTCAGGCGGGCATTGGGGGTTACATGGACCGTGGAAGCCATATGGCCGAGCAGTCTCAGAAATTGCCTGGCAGAGACCAGAGAATTGCTGCGAAAGTGGCTGGCTAGATCCATGAGCCTGTGTGCCCTGTCTAGAGGCAGGAAGGCCCGCGCCTGAAGTGTGTTCAACCTTGCGCCGATGAATTCGAGATTTTGAGAGGGGAGCAAAGTGGACTTTGCGAAGTTTATGACAAATCCCAAGTGCTGGAGCAGAGTCAAAGTGCAATGAGTGGCCTGAGTGGCCTCTTGGGAAGACTGGGCCCTGATGAGCCAGTCGTCCAGGTATGGAAATACAAAGAGGCCTTGAAGTCTTAGATAGGCCGCCACCACTGCTAGGCATTTCGTGAACACCCTGGGGGCGGAGAATAGGCCAAAGGGCAGTACTCTGTACTGGTAATGATTTCCTCCCACAACAAACCTGAGATATTGTCTGTGGTCTGGATGAATAAGGATGTGAGTATAGGCATCCTTTAGATCTAAAGAGCATAGCCAGTCTCCCTGCTGGAGGTAGGGCAGCAGGATTCCAAGGGTAAGCATCTTGAACTTTTCCCTGGCCAGGAACTTGTTGAGGTTTCGCAAGTCCAGGATGGGTCTGAGGCCTCCTGTTCTTTTTGGTATCAGAAAGTACCTGGAATAAAAGCCTTGACCTCTCAAGTGGTGGGGCACCGGTTCCACAGCCTGTTCCTGAAGAAGACTTGCCAACTCCTGAAGGAGTAAGTCCCTGTGCAGAGGGAGTCTTGGAGGCTCCCCTGGAAAGTAGGAGGGAGGTACCTGGTGAAAGTGAAGAAGATAGCCTTTTTGAACTATATGAAGCACCCAGGTATCTGATGTGATGGCTGACCACCTGTGGGCAAAGTGGACCAGCCGGCCTCCTGTGCTGAGAGAAACCAGCGGAGGGGAAGAGGCTATGCTGATGGAGTCAAAAACCCCCACCCTGCTGAGCAGGGGCCTGCTGCCTACGGGACCCATTACCCCGTCCCTTGGCCTGCTGACCCTGTTGGGGAGCTGCTGAGGCCTGATAATGAGGGTAGTGTTTATAGGCAGCCGCCTTCCTCGGGTAAAAGGGCTTTTTCCCCGAGCCCTTCTTCTTCTGAGAAGGGGCAGAGGTTTTTCTGGACAGCCGAGTCCTGGTCAGAGTCTCGGTCTCGATCTGTGCAGCTTTTTCAGCCATGGGCTTGCCAAAGAGGTTTTCACCTCTGCAGGGGACATCGACCAACTTGTCCTGTACCCATGGCTCGAGGTCGGATGACTGAAGCCAAGCCTGTCGGCGGGCACCGATGCCGGCTCCGGCTACTCGAGCCGATGCTTCGAAGCCATCGTAAGCGGCCCGAGAGATAAACTTCGAGCACTCTTGAATGCCAGTGGACAAGGCCTGGAACCTCTGCAAAGGTTCCTCGGAGAGACCAGCAGAAAACCCGGCAATTTCTTTTGCCAGGTCCCGGAGATACATGCCCATATAGAGCTGGTAGGTCTGGACTCGACAAGCAAGCATAGAGCCCTGGAAGCACTTCCTACCGAGGGCATCCAGGTTCTGGGCCTCCCGGCCAGGAGGCACCGAGGAGTGCATCTTCTGACTCTTGAGTCGATGCATGGCCGATTCCACCACCATGGAATGGTGCGGTAGTTGTGCCTTTTGGAACCCGGGGCTCTTGCGGACTCGATAAATGGAATCGACCCGCTTGCTTAACACCGGCGCCGACGCTGGGCTCTCCCACATGCGGAAGAGAAGTCGCTCCAGCATCGGAGGAACCGGTACAGTAAAGGCCTCCTTCGGGGGAGAGTCATACTGGAGGGCATCGAGCTCTTCGGCTCGAGGCTCCTCCTCGGGATCCGCGGGGAATGCCAAGTCTTTGGCCATATCCCGCACGAAGTCCAAGAACCGGGTGTCCTCCGGGGGGGACTGTCTCCGAGGTTCGGACTCGGGCGAGTCCGATGGGACGCACCGAGTCCTAAAAGTACCAGGGGACTCTTCATCTTCCGTTTCC
Source organism: Ichthyophis bannanicus (assembly GCA_033557465.1). Classification (NCBI taxonomy): domain Eukaryota; kingdom Metazoa; phylum Chordata; class Amphibia; order Gymnophiona; family Ichthyophiidae; genus Ichthyophis; species Ichthyophis bannanicus. The sequence goes on along the minus strand of CM066043.1, from coordinate 272,138,648 downwards.
CAGGCTGACTTCTCGGAGGAGGAAACGAGCGGCTCCGGTCGGGCGGGCACCGATGCCCTCCGCCCCGATGCCGAGGGTGTCGGCGTCGACGACCTCGGTCCCGAACGGGAGGCCGAGGGAGACTGCGACCAAGGATCGACTCGAGCTCGCATGGACTCGAGGATCGGCTCGGTCTCCGGGGTCGACTTGGACGTCGACGTCCCGGTGGCCGGGGCAGATGCACCAGCGAGGCCAGCGATCAATGCCCGCTGCTGGTCCATGAAGGCAGCCAAACTGCTCTCCAAGGCCGTCAACCTGAGTCCGATCTCAGGAGACCCAGCAGCCCCCGACTCGGGCCCTGACGGCGTCGGGCCCGATGTCGGCTCCTTCAGAGGTGAGTCCACAAAGACTACAGTACTCACGTGTCTAGGAGACTCCATCTCGAGACGAGGATGTTTCGAAGGCCTCTCCGACTCCGAGGACCTGGGACGGCTATCGGGGCTATGCGACCTGGCCCTCAAGGAACCAGGAGCGTCCACTGACGCCACCCTCGCGGGTTTCTTCTTCCAATGATGTTCCCGGGCAGGAGACCCCCGCTCAGAGGAACTCCGACGATGCTCAGGACCGGAGTCCCGGGACGTCGAAGCCTCTGACGAGGTCCGGGCCCGGCCGGACACGGAGTCAGAGAAGATTCTTTCTTTTTGTTGCTGCCGACTCCTCAACGCTTTAGAGGACATCTTGTCACATGGACCACAGATCATCGGGTCATGATCGGGTCGGAGGCAGCAGTCGTGTGTGTCGGTAAGAGACATAAGTTTCTTACACCGATTACACTTTTTAAACCCGCTGGCAGCCATCGGGGGAAAAAGGGCCCCTGCGAGGTCAAAAGACAGGGCTGCCAGTGAAAAAAGAAAAAATGGCGCGAACGCTAGTCACGATGGACAAAACCGAAAAAATTACGAACGGACTCGATACCGGTGTATCGGGTCCGGGCGGGAAAAGGATCCGGCATCGAACCGAGAAAAGAAAAACAAATAAAATCAACTTTTTCAGTGGCGATCACAAACAGCGTCTGTAGGGCTCCGCGGAAAAAAGAAGACTGAGCAAGATGGCACCGCTTTTGCCCGCCATCCCCCCCGGCTGTCCCCCGTTGAACTCCTGCCCAATCGGGGCAGTGGGAGTGCTCCTGCCCAATCGGGGCAGTGGGAGCCTAGCAGCCGCCCCACCGCACCGCATAAAAGCGGCGTCCCTACAGGGCGGGCCTGCGCCTGAGGGCCTCGCCAGAGGGCCCTTTGGCGTGGCCCTTAGGCTGTGGAAATTAGGCGTGAAGGAAAGAATTCCTCCTCGTCTGCACCAAAACCTCAGGTGTCACCATACCCGGATCAAACCCCCCTCCACACTGAACGCCAGCAAAACCACAATGACAGAGACCCATGAGATGAACTAATCAGCAGTGATCAAAGGGAAACCCTGAGGAATCGAGCTTCAAGAACAACAGTCCTTAGCTTCACTCTCGGAAAAGCATCCTGGGTCACGTAATAGCAAGACGCTACAGTCACACACGGCTTGAGCTCCCCTGGCTGGGTTGAGCTCGCCAACACCGGATACCACGCGGCTTGAGCTCCCCTTGCTGGGTTGAACTCGCCAACACTGGATACCAACGACAACGCAACCACTAAGGTAAACGTTTTCATGCAAGTTCCTCAAACTGACTTTAATCCAACAAACATATTAACTGACACACTACTTAAAGGCAACGCCTTAAACCCCCTGACTAAATCTCTCATTGGGGTGCATTGTCTACCATAATTAGCACTGTAACTACTACCATTTGTATAGAACTATAAGAATCACTGTGTCCCAAGCCTTATACCTTGCCAACAATTTGCTATCTCACTGTACTAACCAATTTGTTACACTGTATCCTACGTCACTGTGCTGCCTAAATCAAGTAACAATAGCACCACCACAGTCTTAACAGTTATGAAATGGAGCTCATCTACACTTTTCTAATATTGTGCATGTGTATACTGGTTTCTCCACTCAGACTCAACCTGAACCCGTACTACTCTCTACCACACATATATACACCAATCTACTTTTACCCCCCCCCCCCCAATACCCTTATTGCATCAACAGCTAAGAATATACATATACTATTGCTAGTAGCTTTAAATTTTCCACTATTGTTCCTTTGGTACTATTGCTAATAGTCTACCTAATTTAACTGTTGCTAGTAGAAAAGGTTACACTGCTGCTAATAGAAAAGAATATACTGTTGCCAGTAGAAAAAGCTAACTTGAAAACTGTAATTTCACAACAATTACTGTTGCCAATAGAAATAGATATATTGTTGCCAGTAGAAAAGGATATACTGTTGCTAGTAGAAAAGGATACACTGTTGCTAGTTGAAAAGGATATACTGCTGCCACTTGAAAAGAATATACTGTTGCCAGTAGAAAAGATATACTGTTGATATACCATTTCCAAAATGTATTGCTCAAACACCTTCTGGCTAAAACTAATAAGCAGCAGTTTAATAATCCTGACACTTATCACACTGACAACTAGTCAAAATAACAATAATTACAAACTAATCCCAATAATTCAGAGAAGCGTCCGCCTGGATCCCCCTTCGTCTCAAATGCATATTGGCATCAACATGAAAATAAATCATCACAGACTAATACATATAAAACCTACCACATTCACCCATCTACACACTCAACCAACAACCACCCAAACATTGTCCTGTATATTAATAATGCAAGATCTATGAAAAATAAATTACCCATCTTCACTGACTTACTAAATGATCAAAAGCCAGACATCCTATGTGTTACCGAAACTTGGCTAACCGACTCTGATGTTGTTTACCTAAACCAACTTAACACCAACATCTATGACATATCTCACACACACAGAAACTCTAAAAAAGGAGGTGGTGTTCTTATAATGACAAAAAAAGAACTAAAGGCTAAACCACATCCATCTGATCTCCCAAATAACATTGACACCATCATTTTAAAAATAGATCATTTCAAAATTTGCTTATTATACAGGCCACCGGACCAAAAATCTGAAAACTTAGATGCCCTAATAGAACTCCTCAGCTCATCCACAGTCTCCAACCCTATTATATCACTAGGAGATTTTAACCTCCCATCCTTGCCACCTTCACACTCAGCCCTTTTCTTGGAATCAATTGCAGATATGGGTTTCCTCCAAATAATCAATACAAAGACTCATAAGAAAGGTGGAACCCTTGATCTAGTCTTTTTACCAGATGCTTTCCAAAAACATTTCAACCAGTCATCGCTTGAGTGTATACCTGTTCCCTGGTCAGACCACCACCTGATCAAATTCACCTTAGCCTACACTGGAAGAAACAATAAAAATAATCTACAAATTACCCCTCCACCTAGATTCACAAAATTTAACGCTGATGAATTTATCAATCTAACTATACCCCATCTCACCCTTGTACCAACTGACCTTGATGAAGCTGTCACAACTTGGCACAAAACAATTAACAATGCAGCTGCTTATAAACAATCCATCAAAAAGAAAAGCTACTCTAGAATAGGAGATACCCCCTGGTTCAACAGCACCTTAAGACATATGAAGAGAGAATTGAGAAATATTGAATCTAAATGGCGCAAAACCAAATCCATCCCTTATTACAATGCGTATCACAGCCACCTTAAAATGTACAAAGAAGCTTCAGACAGCGCAAAGAAAAATTACCACTCAACCATACTAAACAAATCCATTAATAGACCAAGAGAACTTTTTAGTATCGTCCAAAACTTAACCAATAACTCATATGGGACCAGCAACGATAATATTGATATCTCTGCCCAGACTCTAGCAAACCACTATATGAATAAAGCAAAATCATTTGCATTCACACCAAATCCTCTATCCCTTTCCCACCAACACCAATTTGAAAAATGGTCCGACTTTCACCCTATAACCAAAGACACTATCAAGACTACTATTTCAAACCTGAACACTACGACCTCTCAACTTGATCCATGTCCGGTAAACTGGATCAAGCATACCCTCACTACACTATCCCCCTTTATCCTTCCCATAGTCAACCTGTCGCTGCGCCAAGGATACTTACCACCTTCCCTCAAACATGCACAAATCCGTCCAATAATTAAAAATAACACCCTTGACAAAACATCACCCAACTCCTACAGACCTATCTCTAGTATCCCATTTATGGCTAAACTGATTGAAAAGATCGTCCAAACTCAAACACAAGATCATATAGAAACCTCAGCCCCACTTGATGACCAACAATATGGCTTTCGCCCCTACCATGGTGTAGACACCCTATTAACAGTACTCCTCGATACATTAATAAGAGGCATTGATAACCCTAAACAAGCTTTCATTCTCCTCTTTCTAGACATCTCTGCAGCGTTTGACAGTGTACACCATGCTCTAATGCTTAACAGACTAGAACAAATAGGAACCCACTCAACTGTACAAAATTGGTTCACCTCATATCTAACTGATCGAACACAAACCGTCCGAACTAACACTGAAACTTCTAAAACATACAAACAGGAAATTGGTCTCCCACAAGGCTCCGCCCTCTCTGCCCTCCTATTTAATATATATATCCAACCGGTCTGTGACATTTTCAAGAAATTTAAAGTCCACTACCACATATACGCAGACGACATGATGATGTACATTCCATTCACAATCCCAACACTCCCACTACAACTGTTAACAGAATGCTTCTCTGAATTAACAACCTGGCTAAAAGAACACAATCTCCATATCAATCATTCTAAAACTGATATATTAATAGTAACTAAAAATCAATCCTACATACCTCCAACACACATCACTCTCCAAAATCACAACATTACTATAAAAAATGAAGTGAAATACCTGGGTGTCACCCTTGACTCACACCTTAGTATGGACACACATATTAGAAACATCACTAAGAAGATCTACTTTAAACTCAAAATTTTAAAACAATTACGTCCTCTTGTACTTCTACATGATTTTCTGAGCATTGTACAGGCCATCATCACACCACACTTTGATTTCGCAAATCTCACCCTACTAGGAACAACAAAACAAAACATTAAAAGACTCCAACTTGCCCAAAATGCAGCAGCAAGAATTGTAATGAAGGTTCCACCATTTGAACACATTACCCCTATACTAGCAAACCTTCACTGGCTCCCAATTCAATCCAGAATAAATCACAAATTGATTATCACCACATTTAAGACTTTAAACACAATGGCCCCAGTCCCCTTAACAAAACTTATCACCAAAGACACATCCCAAACTACGCTACGGAGAGGCCACACGAATAGAATTAGGATCCCGAAAGAATTCACAACTGCTAAAAAGACTACTAATAGGAAAGCGTTCTCACATGCAGCTCCCACCCTATGGAACTCCCTCCCTGAAGAAATAAGGGCATTAAATGATGCAAAGGAACTCCGCAAGAAATTAAAGACTTATCTATTCACCTCCCATTTTGGCACACTTGAAAATACCTTACCTCTGACAGGTAATGGTTAATAGCAACCTAGGGTACACCAACTCTAATTCTCCTAGCTAACTACAATTACAATTAAAATCGACTAAATAACTACTTGTAAATCTTGTAAATAGATATATGTAATAGATCAAAATATGTAAATAAGTTCATCTGTTATTTAACAAGTTCGTCTGTTATTTAACAAGTTTTACCATATTTAGTCATTCATGATTAATGTATTTAGCAAAATTGTACCAAGTTAACAAATGTTCCATGTAAAACAGCTAAATTGTACCTAGTTAACAAATGTTCCATGTAAAACAGACTTGTAAATCTGTTCATTCCTTGTTCAATGTAAACCGCACCTGATCTGTGGAAGGTAGCGGTATATAAGCAACTGTTAAATAAAATAAATAAAATAACACAATCTAATCCCCATCACTGTTGATCAACCAACACTCATATTACCCCAGAGACACATCCCTACCAAGCAAAACAAGCCACAGAAGCGTCCTAAAATCAAGTCAAAGAACAACAGTAGAAACAAACCCTTGTCAACGCAAGACAAACCTACACGGGCTTCCCACCCAGCACACAACACATGTAACATCATCCTTATTAATGCTAGGTCAATAAGGAACAAAACGCACATCATCTACAACATCATCACTGATGAACAACCTGACATCCTCTGTATTACAGAAACTTGGCTCACAGACTCAGATCCCGCAACAATAAACCAAATAAGTAAACCCGGTTACAAACTATACAACTGCCCACGCTCCAATAAAAGGGGAGGTGGAGTCCTCATAGCAGCCAAAACCAGCCTGAAACTAACAAACACATCCATGATCACAAGCACGGACCTTGACTTACTCAAAGTAGAAAGTACGGCTTTATCCATCTGCCTAATCTACAGACCTCCCTCATCACACCACGAAGCACTAGCTACAGCACTGGAAAACATCACTACCACCCAAAACAAAAAATTCCAAATCTTCTTGGGAGATTTGAACTTAGCATCAATTCCCCCAACCCACGCGAACACCTTCTTTGAAGCCATGGACCAACTGGGCTACCACCAAATAGTAAGTGATGCCACCCACGATAGGGGAAATACCCTGGATATGGTTTTCGTACCCACCAATCTTCAACCAAACGAAGAACCACCTATGATAAAGATAACCCAAGTCCCATGGTCTGACCACCACCAAATCGATATCAAAATAAAATTGCCATCCATACCCAAAAACGCAAAAGAAATGAGAATACCATACCCACTCAGGAAGTTCAACAAATTCAACAAAGAACACCTCATAACCACCATTTCATCCCATATAGATCTGGATTACACAGACCTCGATGAACTAACAAACAGATGGAACGCAAGCATACAAAGTGCATCAAACCCAACACTAAAAACCTCGGAGAAGGCAAGCAAGCCCAGTTCAGAACCCTGGTACACAGAAGCACTAACAAGAACGAAGAGAGAACGCCGTAAAATAGAGAGAAAATGGAGGCAAACCAAATCCATCGAACTCAAAACCAAATACATGACTCTTCTCGCAAAATACAAAGATGACGTCAACGCCGCAAAGAGAAAGCATCACACTAACCTATTAAGCAAAGCTATCAACAGACCACGTGAATTATTCGAACTCGTCAAATCGTTAACTAAAACATCTCAGAGCGACAACCTAAACAACGAAATCAAGGCCCAAACTCTGGCAAACCACTATGCGAGCAAACTGACGGCCACAAAACCCACGCTCTGCCTAGAAACAACACTGCCAACACCCCCACTCAACATTGAGACCAACGCAACCCAAAACCAGGTATGGAACAACTTCAACAAAATCGGAGACCAGCAAATTGTAACCATAATCACAAGCATAAACAGCACCATGTCCCCCCTCGATCCATGCCCAGCAGCCTGGGTCAAGGCAGTGAAACAAGACATAACCCAGTACGTCTCTCACATAGTAAACCTATCACTGCAACAAGGAATCATGCCTTCTGAACTAAAAAAATCTATCATAAGACCGATTCTAAAAAACAGTACACTCAACAGAGATGACCCAGTATCCTACCGCCCAGTATCGAGCATATCATTCCTAGCAAAGATCATTGAAAAGGCAGTCCTACTACAACTACAAGACCACCTGAACGACTATGCTCCCCTAGATGCCCAGCAATACGGCTTTAGACAACATCATGGGGTAGAAACCCTATTACTAGTCCTGCTCAACAACTTACTCAAGGGCCTGGAAAACAAAAAGAAAATGTACATAATCTTATTCATCGACATCTCAGCTGCCTTCGATACAATTAACCATGGAACCCTCTTAAACAGGATCAAGTCAATAGGAATATCAGGAACCCCCCTAAAATGGTTCACGTCATACATCTCAAACAGAATGCAACAGGTACAGTTCAACGGCGAAAAAGCGGAAGCTTTCCCCCAAACACAAGGTATACCACAAGGCTCTGCACTCTCAGCGCTCCTTTTTAAAGTATATATGCAACCACTATGTGAAATCTTCAATCAGCACAAAATCAACTATCACATATATGCCGATGATATTATGCTGTACACACAACTTGACACTGACAACCCGGACTACAGCCCACTCGAAACATGCCTTAGCGAGATGCAATACTGGCTAAAACAAAGCAGCATGGCAATCAACCATAAGAAAACTGAGGTGATGTATATCTCCAGGAAAGCAAATTTTGACCCCCCCCCCCACAACAATAACCTTGTGCAATAATACCTACCAAACGAAGAAAGAAATAAAATATCTAGGAGTAACATTCGACTGCGACCTAAAAATGGAGAAACACCTCCGCAAAACCAACAGGGCAGTTTTCCACAAACTGAGAGTTCTACAACCTATACGGAACATAATTGACCCCCACGACTTCAGATCCGTTGCTCAAGCACTCATCATGCCACATTTCGACTACTGCAACACCATCCTTCAGGGACTACCTAAGAAAACCCTTAACATCCTGCAAATGGCGCAGAATGTATCCGCCAGGATCATTATGAGGAAAAGTCTTACTGAACACATCACACCAGTACTAATTGAGTTGCACTGGCTCCCCATTACAGCTCGCACAAAATACAAAATACTGACAACCACTTTCAAACTCATCCACAGCATTGCTCCATCCTTCCTCTCCACCCTAATCAGCATGCAACCCACCAACAGAAACAGAAGAACCGTCAACTCCAACACCCTCCACACCCCTACAGATATAAGATCTGTCAAAGTCAGCACTAGTAACAGGGCATTCTCATACACAGCACCTACACTATGGAACCAACTACCGCCCATGCTACGAGCCAGCAAAGATCTATCGGATTTTAGAAAAAAACTCAAAACACACCTATTTCAAAGTCATTTCAACCTGTTCTAAATCCACATGAAGGGCAACTATCTACCCAAAGACCCAGAGAACCTTCTATGTAAAAATGTACATATGTAAACTCTTTCCCCATAGACTAGAAGTAGATAATTTTCTATGTGCCATCCCTTCCTCCCGAATCAATCATGTATATACCATAAATTTCCTGTTTTGATTTGACAGCTTTTTCTATGTAATCATACCCGCTTCTGATCGCTGGAAGGAGCGGTATATAAATGTTTGCTAAATAAATAAAATAAACAAATACACCGATCACACTTTTTAAACCCGCTGGCAGCCATCGGGGGGAAAAGGGCCCCTGCAAGGTCAAAAGACAGGGCTGCCAGTGAAAAAAGAAAAAATGGCACGAACGCTAGTCACGAAGGACAGAAACCAAAAAAAATACGAACGGAGGAGGGTCACGTGATGCGGCTGGAGTAGTGGTCGCATCTCGGGTGTGCTCCGATACCCTTAACCCGAACCGGCAAATTTCCACCATGCACTATCGGAGTAGTTGAGTGGGAGTGTGCCCATTGTGTGTAGGATTGTGTGCAGTCTCCCACAGTGCGGTTTCTTAGGCGTGGGGTATGGCGGCAGCGGTCAAGACAATGCGGTGAGACCGAGAGCGGGTGGCCGGTACGAGCAAAATGGCGGAGTCGGCCCCATCGCCTAGTTCGCCTAGATCCCCGGCCTCCCTGGATGAACTGTCGGCCGCAGTGGTAGCAGCTCTGTCCCCCCAATTTGAAGTCCTGCAGGAAAAGATGGACGGGCTGCGCTCATCGGTGGACACTCTGGGGGGCCGCCTGCGCGAAGCCGAGGATCGCCTGGGGCAGGCGGAGGATAAAGTTGAGGGGCTGGTCTCAGAGGTGGCAGGCCTAAAGGCTCAACTGGGTCTACAAGAGGCAAAGCTGGATGACCTGGAGAACAGGTCGCGGCGTAACAACCTTCGCTTTATGGGGGTCCCAGAAACTGTTTCGGATAAAGAGCTGCGGCACTATATGGAAGAGCTACTTATGCACATGTTGGGGGATGCTGTGTCTGGAGACCAATTGCATATAGAAAGAGTGCACCGTGTCGGGGCCAGACAAACCCGCGATACCCGTCCCAGAATTGTGATCGCGAAGTTTTTGCACTACCCGCAGAAAGACCTGATTGTACGAGTTGCTCGACAAAAAGGGGAAGTGGTCTACAACAACTGCAGAATTCGCGTGGCCCAAGACTATTCGGTAGCGTTGAGTCGCAAACGGCGGGAGTATGCCCCCCTATGCGAGAAACTTATCGGCGCGGGAGTTCGGTTTTCAGTCCAGTACCCCTCCAAGTTACATGTGATGCACGACGGGACCCATCGGGCCTTTGCAACAGCTGCGGAGGCTGAGAGCTATGTCAATCAGCTCACTGCCCGAGCGGCGACAGTGGCAACATCGTAGCTCTGGAACAGAAAGGGATGGCCGGTTTGTACTCCTGTGACTCCTCTTTGGGACTGTACATTGTGGCAAGTGCCCTACTGAACTCGTGGGTTGAACTAGGGACATTGTAGCCAAGCTACTTTGTGTCCCTTGAACTGAACTGATAGTTACAAACTTGCCATGCTAACAATGCAACAGTGTTACAAGTGAGACATGATCTGCGAATGTTGCTGGTTAGTGGTGTTGCCCGTTGGCCTCGGGCTAGATAATTTCCTTTTTCCCCCTTTTTTTTCTCTTTTTTCTTTCTTCCTTTTTTGCTCCCTTTGCCTTTTGCCGGGTTTTTTTGGCAGCTTTAGCACCCTGGCCAAGCATGATGGAGGGGAGACGGCGGTAGTGCTGAGCCCGTAGGGCGCGGCTCCTTCCCCGGTCTCTCAATCTATCATGTGGGTGCGGAGAGGGGTGGTGTGAGTATTTTAACAGTCACCCTGGCCCCATAAGGGTAGTCTCCCTTTGTTTTTTCTCGCTGCGTTGTTTTGTGGTCCTTCCGCCCTTTGAACCGCAGCCACACTTCAGATACTGGCCAGTTTTTTTTTCTCTCTCCCCTTCCTTTTAAGTGTTGTGGCTGGAGGAATGGGAGCAGGCAATGCGACGACGGGAGAGCCTGGGATTGTGGGGGTGGAGTGGGCCCGGGCGACCGGGGACCCGCCGAGGGTCCTGCTGAGGTGGGGGAGGGTTTACTCGGGGAGGGACCCGCTATCTTGTTGTCGCGTTGCCTGCTTGGGCCCCCTACTTCGGCCCACAGCAATAGGGGTCGGGGGGAAGCCCCGGGTGCCTTCGTAAATGGGGGTGTGGCGCTCCGAGCCATCCTCGAGGTTACTGGCTTTGGGTTGCCTCCCCTCCTCCCGCTCCTGTTAAGTTCTGGGAGATGGTGTGGTAGAGATTGATGGGGGAGAGCGGAGAGGGGGGTGGGAGCGGCGGACATAACTGCCTAGGCCACAACCCGCGCTCCCATAGCCCCATAGCTCGCGGTTACTCTGGGATTAATAAGGGCAGGGGCGACGTTCGATCCACGCGATTCTGGTCGGGGGCCCACCACTTTCAGCTATTGCTTAGGAGCGTGCACATTATAACTGAGGTGGGCCTGATTATAGCTCGGCAATTAGGGACGGATTACCCCTGGCTCCGCGCAGTACGGGCCCAGAGAGACTTTGGGCTGTCTGGAACTGCGGGTAGTTTGGTGTCTAGGGTTGGGCACACTGGGCGGGGGGGGGGGGGTGGGATCGTTAGCGGCCGGCCTTAATACAGATGGGGTGGGGGGTCAGGCACACCTTGAGTGGCCTTAGCGGGGCTTTCTCAGAAGTGGGTGGGGGGAGAGAGCCATGAGGGTTCCAAGTGGGGAGTGGGGAAGGGATGGGGGGGAAATAGGGTATGGGGTGGAAGGGGGTTAGCTTTGGGTGGGGAGGGGGTCTTGGGGGGGGTTAGAGAGAAAGGGCAGTCTTGGGGGGGGAAAGAGTTTGGGACCATAGGCCTGGGAGAGCTCGCGATCTTTTTAAGGAATAGGGGTGGACCCCAGGCTGGGGGTGTTCATCTAGGAATGCTTTGGAATGTTGGACTTTTTGCTGCTCTCTATTTTGTTGTTAGCTGAAGCTTGTCTCTTGGAACGTGTGTGGGATAGGAAGCCCAATTAAACGTTACAAGATATTGCAGGCTTTAGCCCGACTGCAGTGCGATGTTGCCTTTTTACAGGAAACCCACCAGACTGATGAGGAACATGCGAAAATGCAGAGAGCGTGGGTGGGGCAGAGTTGGGGCGCCCCGGCAATCGGGAAAAAAGGTGGAGTGGTCCTACTGATCCATAAACAGCTGCGTTTTGAACTTGTACAGCAATATGTAGACCCGACGGGTAGATACCTATTGGTCTACGGCAACTTAGAAGGGAGGTCCGTGGTGCTGGGCAATGTATATGCCCCGAACACCCTGGACAGATCCCTATATGCCCGCCTAGCCTCTAGGGTCGAACTGCTGCCAGATGTCCCTCTGATATTGGCGGGAGACTTTAATGGGGTGTTGGATATTGACATGGATACATCCGGGGGTGGGCGGGACGGCTGGCGGGCCCCGACCACTAGGGCTCTTCAGGGGCTACGGAGCTGGTTGGGTCTCGTGGACCCGTGGCGCCTGCTAAACCCTTTGGAGCGGGATTACACCCACCAGGCGCGAGCTCACAACTCAAGTGCGCGAATTGATTACGTATTACTTTCCGAGCGGTTGTTTGCACAAGTTGGGGAGGCGGAGATTGGCCCGGCGGCGGTATCGGACCATGCCCCGGCTTGGGTGGATGTGCGGTGGGGGGACCTTCCTGTCTCGCAGAGAATTTGGCGGTTTCCCCTGGGGCTGTACACCGACCCCGAATTTCATACGTATTTGTCGCTGCGATGGGGGGAGTTTATGGACGTCCATGAACGGCATAGAGAGGAGCCTGAGCTATTGTGGGAAACAGCGAAGGTGGTTTTACGCGGTGACATCATTGCCTATGGAGCACGCATAGTCCAGCTAGAAAAACAGGTGGTAAAAGCCCGACGCCGATACGCGGGGGCTCCTACAGTGGCTAATAAACGGTTCTATTGGGAGTTGCAGACGTCTCTTAACGAGCTGCTCCATCAAAGAGCCAAGAAATCCCTGATGTATTATAAATATCAGCTCCATCGTTTTGGGAATAAGCCTGGCAAGCTCTTAGCGCGGTGTCTTCGGGGCAGTAGAGGGTCTCGCTCCATAGTGGCTTTGCGGGATGAGCAGGGCCGTTTGCACCAACATAGTCCGGCTATAGTTCAAGTATTTCGCTCCTTTTTCCAGTGGCTTTACAGGGGATCTACCAGCTCCACAACATTAATGGAGGGTTATCTCCAGGGGCTGCGATTGCCTAGGTTGACGGTGGAGCAGCAGTCGGCTTTGGATGCACCAGTAACAGAGGAGGAGGTCCGCAAGGTGATCCTGGGGGCCAGTTGTTATAAGTCGCCGGGTCCGGATGGGTATGGCGCGGAGTTCTACAAGCTTTTAGTGGAACGAGTTACCCCTGTGTTGACTGCGGTATATCGCCGGAGGGTGGAGCAGGGGAGTTTTGGTTGGGGGGCTAATCATGCCTTTATTACTCTGATCCCCAAACCCGGTAAGGACCCCTTGCGGGCAACTTCTTATCGACCTATCTCGCTGCTAAACTTTGACGTGAAGGTCTTGGCGAAGGTGCTGGCCGAGCGGCTAGCCTCCGTGTTAGGGGGCCTACTGCATGAGTCGCAGGTGGGTTTTGTCCAGGGGCGCCATGCCGTACGGAATCTGCGGAAAATTTTAGCCTCCATAGAATGGGTGCGTGCGCGTGCTGAACCATCGTTGCTGATCAGTTTCGATGCGGAGAAGGCGTTCGACCGGGTCAACTGGGACTACATGAGGTTCCTTTTGCCCCGGTACGGCTTGGGCGACTCCTTCCTTCGGATGGTGGAGTTATTGTACACCAACCCAACGGCTAGCATTCTCTGCAATGGGGTGCTATCGGATACCTTTAACCTTGAGAGGGGGACACGCCAGGGTTGCCCGCTCTCTCCGCTGCTGTTTGTGTTGACGCTTGACCCGTTGCTGCGGAGTATAGCGGAATCTGATGACATTCGGGGTGTGTCTATCGGGCCCTGCGGGTTTAAAATCGCGGCCTTTGCGGATGACATTCTTGTCCACTTGCGCGACCCTCAACAGTCACTGCCGTGTTTGCTGGCTGAATTTTCCCGTTATGAGGAATTTGCGGGATTGCAAATTAACCGAGATAAATCGGAAGCCTTGGACATTGGGGGTCGGCTTCAGGGGACTTGGGGAGGGGACTTCCCATTACGCTGGTCCGGGGATTCCTTTGTGTATTTGGGGATTGAGCTTACTAGAGACCTGTCGATATTGTATAAGCGGAACCTTGAGCGCGTCCTGGCCCGGATTCACTCACAGCTCCAGGCTTGGTCCCCTCTCCCACTATCCTTGTCAGGCAGAGCGGCCGCCTTGGGGATGGTGGTCCTGCCGTGGGTCCTATACTGGCTACAGACTCTGCCGGTTTGGTTGCTACGCCGTGACCTTTTACGTATAGAGCGTGAGTTTCGCGGATTTCTGTGGCGGGGAACCAGAGCACGCATACCGATGAACCGCCTGAGAGGAGCCTGGAGATTTGGGGGCATGGGTGTACCAGATCTCTGGACTTATGCCCTGGCTTGCCAGGCTCGGCATTTGGGGGACTGGTTGGGTAATACCGAGGTATATACCCCTAGGGCACTGGAAGAAGCTTTGGTGGCGCCGCATTCCTTGCTGGCGGTTTTACACTTACAGCGCGCGATCCTGCCGGCTCGAGTGACACACAGTGTGCTGGTTAACGCCGCGAGGCGCACCTGGCAATGGTTGAATAAAGCGTGGGGCTGATCGTCGGCGGTTTCGAGCTGGCTGCCGCTGCAGGGCAATGCCCAATTTCTCCCGGGATCAGAGTCGGCTCCCTTCCGTCGGTGGGCGCAGGCGGGGATACGGTTGCTGGGGCACGTAATTGACTTGGAGGGGCAGTGTAAACCCCTGGACGTGTTGTGTCGAGAGTACGGCCTGCCCCCCGGAGTTTCTTTGTTCCCCTATTTGCAGCTTTCCCATTATGTGAGATCCTTAATGGGGCGAGAATTGTTGGAGGACCATTCCGCGCGGATCTTAGAATTCTTTGCCCTTGGGACTGAGACTCCGCCTACTATAGCAATACTCAAAAAAGCCCTGATGCCCTTGGTGCCACCGCCGGACTACTCAACGGAAGAGGTGTCTTGGGCGCGGGAGTTGGGGTGCGAGGTGGCTCCGGGTTCGGTTCGTGCTGTGCTGAGTCGCATTGCCCGACTGGCGGAGGGAGCCTATTGGCGGGAGATCCAATTTAAATGCATCTTGCGCGCCCACTTCTCCCCGAGGCGTGCACTGCGTAGTCGTCTCACGGTACACGGTGGATGTCCGAAGTGCCCCTGCCCGCTCGCAGACTTGGGCCATATGTGGTGGGGCTGTCCCTATATACGTCGTTACTGGGTTCGGATTGCACATTATTTGGGTGTTATTCTGCAGCAGCCGGTTTGTTGGACGGGGCAATTGGTGACATTGGATCAGATGGGACCACTCCACCCGAAGGGCCGATGGCAGCAGCTATTGTTACGGAAGGCATGTCTGGTGGGGAAGGCTCCAGTGCTGAGGCGATGGTTGGAGCCGGCGGCCCCTTCCTTCTGGGAGTGGTGCAATGGGCTCCATCAGTTTATGCTATTAGAGCGGAGGAGTGCGCAGCGTCACCCCAGGAGCTGGGCTTCCTTTCTTTTGGTGTGGATGCCCTATATTCAAACATTGTGGCTGCAATCTCGCAGTGCTGTTTTGAGCCTGGAGTAAGGTGTTGAGGAGCTCCTTGAGGGCCTTTGCTGCATAGTGAGATGTGCGCCCCCTGTGGCTGTGGGAGGGGGGGGGTGGGGTGGGGGATGGGAGGGGTGTTATTAGGAAGTTGGGAAAAAAAATTTTGTTTGTATCTTTGCTAACCCTCGGGCAGTGGACAAGACACAGCCCTGCCCAAGGTATGTTTGCTTGTTATGCTGATTAATGGAAAAAACGAGACTGTTTGCAGAGTTTTGTATTTTACTGTGTGACTTAATAAAGACATTTTTGAAAAAAAAAATTACGAACGGACTCGATACCGGTGTATCGGGTCCGGGCGGGAAAAGGATCCGGCGTCGAACCGAGAAAAGAAAAACAAATAAAATCAACTTTTTCAGCGGCGATCACAAACAGCGTCTGTAGGGCTCCGCGGAAAAAAGAAGACTGAGCAAGATGGCACCCTTGGGCGGGAAGGGGACCGCGCATGCGCGCTGCAATTCCCAAAGGCTTTCTTTGAAAGCTGGGGAAATTGCTCCGCGAGGGCTCCGTCGGCGCCGACGTCACCCATATGTGAGGACTGACTTCCTGCTTGGTCCTGGAGAATGCATGATGCCACAAGGTGGGCTTCCCCGGCCGAGGGCCCCATGACAAGCCAGTCATCGAGGTAAGGGAAGACCGGTATGCCCTGCTGTCTGAGGGAAGCGGCAGCCGCGGAGAGGCACTTTGTGAAGACTCGCAGAGCAGATGCGAGACAGAAGGGGAGCACCTGTATAGGTTATGCTCCCCTTGCATCCTGAAGCGCAGGAACTGCCTATGCTAGGGGGTGAATTAGAAGGTGGGTGTAAGCGTCCCTGAGATCCAAGGAGCATAGCCAGTCGCCCTGCTGGAGGAAGGGTAGCAGGACGCCAAGAGATAGCATTTTGAACTTCTCCCGCACCAGAAACTTGTTTAGTTTTCGGAGGTCAAGGATGGACCGCAGGCCCCCCATCTTCTTTGGGACGAAGAAGTACGGGGAATAGAAGCCCCGACCTCGGAGGTGCATCGGTACCCTCTCGACCACTCGCTGGGCGAGGAGGTTGTTTAGCTCCCACTGTAGGAAGGACTAGTGCACGAGGAGTCGAGAAGGCTCCGCTGGGGAGTAGGGAGGGGGAAGCCTGTCCAAACAGAGACGGTAGCCGTCCCGGACTACTTGGAGGACCCAAGTGTCCGACGTGATGGACGCCCACTGAAGGGCGAAGGAGGACAGGCGACCCCCCCACCGGCTGCGGCGCTCCAAGGGGGAGAAAGGCTATACAGCTGGCATCAAAACCCCTGAGTGGGCTGAGAAGGGGCTGGGGTTTGAGCCTTGGGCCTTTTCGGTTTGTGATGGCCATGTGGCCCAGGTTTTCCCTTCGTTGCAGTGGTCGGCGCGGGGGTGGATGGGTACGGTGGGTAGCCTCGGTAGGGCAGCCCCTTCCGCAGAAAGAACGGCTTCTTAGTTGGCTATTTCTTTCAGGGAAGGGAGGAGGTCCGGCGCGACAGGCGGGTATGGGTGACGACCTCCGTCTCAATCTCGGCAGCCTTATCCTCCATCGGTTTACCGAAGAGCTGTTCACCAAGGCAGGGTACGTCCAGCAGCTTTTCCTGGACCCACTGCTCCAAGTCTGAGGACTGGAGCCATGCCTGGCACGCGGCCCAGATGCCAGCGGCTGCGTCTCGAGCTAAAGACTGGAATCCATCGTAGGCAGCATGGTAGAGGTATTTTGAGTACTCTGCAACTGACTTGAGGAGGGTCCGGAAACTCTTGAGGGGTTCGCTCGCGAGGCCCACAGAGAAGACCCTAAGTTCCTTGGCTAGGTCACATAAAAACATGCCCTTGTACAATTGGTATGCCTGAATGCGGCATGAGAGCATGGATTCTTGATAGGCCTTGCGGCCTAGGGCGTCGAGGGTTCTTGAATCCCTGCCCGGCGGAACCGAAGAATGTGACTTTGGGCTCTTTTGTTTTCTCATGGCCAACTCCACCATCATGGAGGTGTGGGGGAATTGGGTTTTCCTGAACCCAGGGCTGCGCTGGACCCTGTACATCCCATCGAGGCGCTTGCTCACGATGGGGACCGACGCAAGGGTCTCCCACATGCGGGGCAGCAGCCTGGACAAAATGGGAGTGATAGCAAGAGATTCCCGAGGAAGGAACTCATACTGCAAGATATCAAGCTCTTCAGCTCAAGGTTCCTCCTCCGCCTGGGTAGCCAGGTTGAGAGCCCGTGCCATATCACAAACGAACACCAAGGGGGTGTCCTCGGGTGGCGAATGCTGCTGAAAAGCGGGCGGGGACGGGTCCAACAGAAGTTCCCGATGGGTACGGGTCTCAGGGGAGGTATCACCATTGGAAGAGAAGTCTGATTCCGGCTGGTCGCCTCGCCCAGAGGCCGAGGCCCGTTTGAAGCCGGAGGCCCTGGAGGATCTCGCCCCCCGAGGAATGGGAAGGCGAGCGAGACTGATGCCGAAGACCCTCATGAGGCCCATGGCTCTCAGGGGTTTCCAGGGAGCATTTAGGTGTCCCTCTCAAGGGAACCTCAGTCTCTAGGTGTGGACCAGCGAAGCTGGATATGAGCGCCTGCTAGGAAGCTATGAACGCAGAAACGCTACGTTCTAGTGCCAGTATACATAGTAACATAGTAAATGATAGCAGATAAAGACCAGTATGGTCCATCTAGTTTGCCCAGTAAGATGGCAAGAGTAGGTGCATCTGCCGCTCTGTGCAGGCCACCCTACACAGGCTCACCTTCAATCAACCAGACAGTCAGCTTTCTCCCTCCCTGTGGAACTCTCTGCCCACCGCCCTACGACTAGAAGAGTCTTACCCCAAGTTTCGCTCCCTCCTGAAAATCCACCTCTTCTCCTCTGCCTTTAACTTTCACCCCTCGATTCCCCTCTACTGAATTTTATTGTTTATTTTTCTTTTTTCCTCTGTCACTTTTCTTTATATTGATTATAATTTCCTTTTCCTTTCTGATTTATTTTTTATTTGTATTGTAAACTGCCCCAATGTAACGGGGGGCGGTATATCAAAAGTTTTATAAACATAAACCCCTCCCAATGTCTTTGTTTTAGGGGTGAACCCACCGCTCCGTGTAGGACACCCCTTTATGTTGAGAAATTAGATAGTTAAGTTTATTTTGATTTTATCCTGTTACTGTAAAGGGATCCACTGTGTCTGTCCCATGCCATTTTGAATTCTGTCACTGTATTTGTCCCCAACAATTCCATCGGGAGGGCATTCCAAGCATCCACCACCTTTTCAGTGAAAAAGTATTTCCTGACATTGTCTTTCAATTTACCCCCTTGCAGCTTCATGTTATGCCCTCTAGTTTTACAGCTTCCCCGTCTTTGGAAGAGGTTTGTTTGTTCATTATTTCTCTTTAAGTATTTAAAGGTCTGAATAATATGTCCCCTGTCCCTCCTCCAGAGTGTACATATTTAGGTCTTCAAGTCTCTTCTCATAAGGCTTCTGACGCAGGCTGCAAATCATTTTGGTTGCCTTCCTCTAAACAGTTTCCATTCTTTTTATATCCTTTGCAAGATATGGTCTCCAAAACTGAACACAGTATTCCAAATGAGGCCTCACCAGTGACTTATACAATGGCATTAGTACATCTTCCTTTCTGCTGGTAATTCCTCTTTGCATGCAACCCAACATCTTCCTGGCTTTTGCCACTGCCTTGTCGCACTGTTTTGCCACCTTGAGATCCGCAGAAATAATCACACCAAGGTCCTTCTTCTGGTCCGTGCACATCAACCTCTCACCCCCTATTGCATACATTTTCCCTGGATTACTGCTTCTCAAGTGCATGACACCGCACTTCTTCACATTAAATCTTAACTGCCAAGCATTAGACTATTTTACCAGCTTTTGTAGATCTTTCCTCATGTTATCCACTCCCTCAGGGGAGTCCACTCTGTTGCAAATTTTCATGTCATCTGCAAAAAGACAGACTTTTCCATGCAGTCCTTCAGCAATATCACTCACAAATACATTGAAAAGTGCTGGGCCCAGGACCGAACCCCAGGGCACCCTGCTAATCACCCTCCTTTCATCCGAGTGAGCTCCATTTACCATCACCTTCTGTCGTCTGTCAGTCAGCCAATTTCTGATCCAGTTCACCACCTTGGGACTCATCCCCAAACTACTGAGTCTATTGATAAGCCTCCTATGAGGAACAGTATCAAAGGCTTTGCTGAAATCCAGGTAGATGACATCCATCGCATGCCCCTGATCTAGTTCTCTGGTCACCCAGTCAAAGAACTCAATCAGATTTGTTTGGCAAGATCGCTCTTTGGTAAAACCATGTTGCCTCAGATCATGCAACCTGTTGATTTTGAGAAAGTCCACTATTCGCTCTTTCAGAAGCGCTTCCATTGCTTTTCCTGCCACCGAGGTAAGGCTCACGGGCCTGTAGTTTGTCACTTCTTCCCTGTCACCACGTTTGTGAAGAGGTACCACATCTGCCCTTCTCCAGTCCTGAGGAACTACTCCTGTTTCCAAGGATCTGTTGAAAACATCCTTTAATGGCCCTGCAAGAACCTCTCTGAGCTCATTCAGTATCCTGGGATGTATCCCATCCGGTCCTATGGCCTTGTTCACTTTCAGTTTTGCAAGTTGTTCTAACACATCATCTTCAGTGAATGGTGTGGTATCTACTTCATTCCCATTTTTATATTTGGGAGTCACAGATGGTCCTTCTCCAGGATTTTCTTTAGTAAAAACAGAGCAGAAGTATTTGTTTTGCAATTTTGCTTTTTCAATGTCACTTTCCACAAATCCATTCCCAGCACTTCTGAGTCCTGCAATTCCATCTCTGATTTTCCTCCTCTTCCGAACATATCTGAAGAAAGTTTTGTCGCAACACTTCACATCTTTAGCCATCTTTTCCTTTGCCTTTGATTTTGCTTTCCTTAATTCTCTTTTTGTCTCTTTTAGTTTGATCCTGTATTCCTTACTGCGTTTGCAAGCTTTTGAATTTTGTGAAAGCTGTGTTTTTTGCCTTTATTTGAGCAGCCACTTCTTTGGAGAACCAAATAGGTTTCCTTCTCCTCTTGTTTTTATTTACTTTTCCTTACATATTTATCTGTTGCCCCTTTTATTGCCACCTTTAGTATAGCCCATTGCCATTCCACTTCCCTTATCCCCTCCCACCCTGCCAACTCCTCCTTCAGGTACTTGGCCATTTTACTGAAGTCAATATTTTTGAAGTTTAGGACTTTGAGCTTGCTATGACTGAACTTGCACCTTGGCTTTTATCTCAAACCACACCGTGTGATGATTGCTGTTGCTCACAGGGGCACCCACCCAGACATTTGACACGCTCTCACCGTTGGTGAGCACTAAATCCAGCATTGAGCTTTCCCTGGTTGGTTCCATCACCATTTGTTTAAGTGACGCATCTTGGAAAGCATCCACAATTGTTTTGCTTCTTGCCAGATTCGCAGAAGGAGCACTCCAATCCACATCGAGTAGATTAAAGTCACCCAGTATGATCACTTCCCCCTTTGTGGCTATCTTGGCAATATCTATAATCAATTCATTATCTATTTCTTCGATTTGAGTCGGGAGTGACGTCCTGAACTAGTCCTTCTCCATCCGTCACCCCCTTTTTCTAGTTTAATGCCCTGCCGACTTCACTCCGTCTAGAACCTGTTTACTTAACATTCAAGAATTTGCTCAAAACCCACCTGTTTCAACAAGTTTTTGACCTCAAAGAATGACCTCCCTAGCCTATTGTCTGTGTTTTGCTATTTTCTTTGTCCCTTTCCTGTCTCAAATATGGCGTTCCTTTCCCCTCTGCAGCAATGTTCTATATTTTATTGTAAACCACCCTAATGTCTCGACGTGGGCGGTATATCAATGATTCTTTTCCCTGCGACAGAGAGATGTAGATATTTGACTATCTTCTCTCCTTTGAACTGTGTTCCCAAGTTGGTGCCTTTGATGATGGAATCTCCAAGTAGTAGTAGTTTTCTATTTGGTGAGCTTTTTTTCATATTTGGTGCTTTAGCAGGAGATTGGGCATTGACTGACTCATTTAAGGGCCCTTGAGTTTCCATGGATTGGTGATCCTCATTAACCAAAGCAGAGAAAGCATTATGACTATTTCTGAGTGTGCCCACTGTCCAGGGACACTAGTGATATAAAGCTACTTGGAAAATAAATACTTACATTGCAGGGAACTGGTCTTTTACCTGATTCTCCCAATTACATTAGAAGCAAAGGTATCAGTTAAAGTTACAGGGACCTTTGCACAGTAGGCAGATACAAAGAAAGAAAAAGTTCAGTTTGACTATTTCTGCTTCCACTGTTTGAATTTTCAGTTGCAAGCCTGCTCCCAGGGAGGGTCTAATTAGATTATCTTACAGCCTGCCACAAGTACCTGGTCAACCCCAGTCTTCACAGCTTCCAGAGCCTCCACACAGCTAAGCTTTCAGCTTTCTATCTTTTGCCTGTTGCAAATACAAAATTTAACTTTTGGTTTTATACATTACTTTTTGGGAATATTCTGACTGCCTACATTCCTTGTGTAGCCCTTAAATTGGATATCTGAATGTGCCCACTGCTCATGTAAGGCCTACTGGCCAGGGACACTTAGGTTCCCGCCCACCCTACCCCACCCACCCCAGGGCTGCATTGCCGAAATAGTGGTCACATACGTTTCTGTCTATCATTTTATCTCCAGGAACAAGCAGGAATGAGTCTTCACATATGGGTATCGTCGGTACCGACGGAGCCTGCGCGGGAACGCTCCCCAGCGTCCAATAAGAAAGCTTTTGGGAGCATCCCACGGCGCCTGCGTACTGCCTTCCCGCCCTTCCCAACCGCCTCTCTCCAGTTCTTCTTTTCCGCGGAGCCAGCAGGTCGTGTTCCTGTCACCGCAGAAGAAGTTCTTTATTTTTTCTTTATTCTTTTGTGTCGCGTCTGCCTTCTTCGACGTGGGACCGGTACCGCCAGTCTTTCTTTTCTTTCTTTTAAAAAAAAACAAAAAACGCTTTATTTCTACTGTGCATTTTCAGTTTTTGGGCCCTAGGCCTAAAAATATTTTCCTCATGGAGAAGCCCGCTTCTGGGTTTAAAAAATGCACAAAATGTGGCGGTACTATTTCTGTCACTGACACCCATGACTGGTGTCTAAAGTGTTTGGGACCTGACCATTCCATCACAGATTGTGTGTCCTGTACCATGATGTCTAAGAGAGGTCGGCAGAACCGAGCAGCCAAGCTCAGTACCCTGTTTCCCTCTGATGCAGCTTCGGTAGCATCGACGTCTTCCAGGGCCTCCTCTTCCTCCCATGGATCTCAGGTAACCAAGCATAAATCTGGCCGGTCCTCGAAGGGTAGATCTCCCTCCAAGCATCGAGATGCCTCCGGGCTTGCCCTCGAGGACTCCACACCAGCAAAATTACCCCGGCGGGAAGTTCTGGCTTCCAAAGCATTATCTATGGGGTCACAGGTTGACATCGATGGCTCGGCATCGACAGATCACCTGTTGCCGTGTTCTGGGGTACCGGTGGCTCCCACTGGTACCGACATCCAGACTCTGGTGGCGTCAATGGATCAGAAAATTCTGACCATGCAACGCATCTTAATGGCTTTCATACAGGCTGCGACGCCTCCGGTACCGCAACAATCCTCGTTGCTGGTACCGGCATCGCTCCCGGTACCGATTGCATCGACATCGGCTTCGGTGTCGACTGCAACGGTACCCTGTCCTATGATGCCCATCGGTACCGAACCGGTACCAATTACTCCCAATGTCGATCCCACTCGATACGGTTATCAGGCTTTACAGGAGCATCCAGACAGGCGATACTTCGATTCCTCTGAGGACTCTGATGAGTCTGAGGGTTCTGTAGAAGCATCGATACTTCTTCCTCAGGAGTCTTCTTCACCTAAACGAAGAATGTCTCCTCCAGAAGACTTGTCTTTTCAAGACTTTGTTAGGGAAGTGGTTAGGGGCCTCTCTATCACAGTGGCCCCTGAGTCAGAACCCAGAGCCAAGGAGTTGGATATTTTACAATATCCTAAAGCTCCTAAAGAGGCAGCTACTTTACCTGTTCATGAGATTCTTTATGATCTCATGTTGAGGATGTGGGAGACACCTCTCACCACCTCTCCTCATTCTCGCAGGTTAGACACCATGTATCGTGTCCCTCCTTGTCCTGGCTTCCACAAGACTCAGCTTCCTCACCACTCTATTGTGGTAGAGTCTGCCATGAAGAAGATAAAGAGTGCAAAAAGACACTCATCTAATCCTCCAGGGCGTGAATGCAGGACCCTGGATGCTTTTGGCCGAAGGGTTTTCCAAGCTGCTATGCTAGCTGCTAGGATCAATTCCTATAGTCTCTATATAGGAATGTTTCTAAAAGAAGTCACAGATCATCTGCAGACTTTAACCCCTTTCATTTCAGAGGATAAAAGAGAGGAGTTTCTCATTTGGCTCAAACATGCCCAAGATGTCTCCAAATTTTCCAACCATGCAGCCTTTGACTCTTTTGAGTGTGTAAGCAGAGCTTCGGCTATTGCCATAGGGGCATGCAGAATTGCTTGGCTACAAGCTTCTGATTTGGAGCTCTGGGTCCAAGATCAATTGGGAAATGTCCCTTGTACAGGTGAAAACCTTTTTGGTAAGGACTGGCAAGCAAAGGCCACTCAGATGGATGCTGAAAACTCTGCTTTGGATCGACTTTCAAAGTCTACCTCTGCTCCTGTTAAGAAAAGATTGTTTAAAAAGACATCTTTTTCCAAAAAGGGAAGATACTATCCTGCTTATGGTCAGCAAGCATCTTCTGCAGGTCATTTTGCTGCAAAGCGTCAGCAACCACCTAAACAGGCCAAGTCAAAGGCAGCTAGATCTTCCACGGCCCAGCAGCCTCAGCCTCCTCAGGGCCTTTGACTCGCTACTAGAGAACTTAGCCTTTCTAGCTCTGGAAGGACCAGAGCCCCTTACCATCTCAGGAAGGTTGAATTACTTTGCTCCCAGATGGGAGCAAATCACAGCAGAGCAATGGACACTCTCCATCATAAGGGAAGGGTACAAGCTTCATTTCTTAATCCTTCCCCCCCCCCCCCCCCACCATGGTGAAACAGTTCAATTCTCCAACATCTCTCCTCAATCTTCTAGGTCAGGAGACTGCCATCCTTCTTGCCCAAGGGGCAATAGAAGAAGTACCTCTTCTTCAACAAGGCACAGGGTTCTACTCCCCTTATTTTCTTATTCCAAAGAAAACAGGGGGCTACAGACCCATCTTAGATCTCAGAGAATTGAACAAATTTCTATTCAAGGAGAAATTCAAGATGATTTCTCTCGGTGCTCTGCTTCCATACCTTCAGAGTCAGGACTGGCTTTGTTCTCTAGATCTCAAGGATGCGTACACCCATGTCCTCATCCATCCAACTCACAGAAGGTTCCTTCGGTTCCTTTTTCAAGGAAAGCACTACCAATACAGGGTGCTTCCTTTTGGTCTGGCCTCTGCACCAAGGGTGTTCACGAAATGCATGGCAGTAGTAGCTGCATTTCTACGCACTCTAGGAATATTCGTCTTCCCATATCTGGATGACTGGCTCATTCGAGCTCCATCTCAAGCAGAGGCCAAGACTTGTCTAACCTGCACAATGCGTGTTCTTCAGTATTTGGGACTAGTAATAAACATCCCAAAATCCAGTCTCACCCCTACTCAGTCCCTCGAGTTTATAGGGGCTTGGTTGGATACCATAACTGCAAGGGCCTATCTTCCTCAGGCCCGTTGCCTACGCTTGGTGCAGTTAGCCTCCCAAATACAGTTAAAGCCCCTTTTAACTGCTCGAGAAATGCTACAACTCTTAGGCCACATGGCATCCACTGTGCATGTGGTTCCATAGGCTCGCCTTCACATGAGGGCAGCTCAATGGACTTTGACCACCCAATGGACTCAGGCATCAGGTTGCCTGTCAGACAAAATAGCAAACTCCAGTTGCCTTTTTTGGTCTCTCCAGTGGTGGAAGTCCTCTCAAAACCTATTGCTGGGATCCCCTTTTCAACAGTCATTTCCCCAAGCAACCCTTACAACAGATGCCTCTCCAAGGGGTTGGGGAGCTCATCTGCAAGATCTCTCCACCCAGGGCATCTGGGAGACTTCACTACACATAAATCTCTTTGAACTCAGAGCAATTTTCTTAGCTCTCAGAGTGTTCCACTCCCTGCTCAGCTACAGGACAGTCCTCATCCACACGGACAATCAAGTAGCCATGTTCTATGTAAACAAGCAGGGAGGGACTGGCTCTCTGTCGCTTTGCAACGAAGCTTTGCGACTGTGGGCCTTCGCCAGAGAGCATCAGATTCATCTTATGGCAGTATATCTTCCAGGCGTTCAAAACTCTTGGGCAGACAGACTCAGTCGAGTTCTGCTTCCACACGAATGGTCCCTCCACAGGGACCAGGTAGCCAGGAGTTTTCAAATTTGGGGAACCCCGGACATAGACCTATTTGCAAGTCCGTGGAATGCCAAACTTCCCCGGTTCTGTTCCAGGATTCCGTGTCAGGGAGTTCAGGCCAAGGATGCCTTCCTCCTTCACTGGGGTCAAGACTTCCTTTATGCCTTTCCACCCATTCCCCTAATTCCCAAAACACTGTTCAAGCTTCAGAGAGACCGAGGTTCTATGATCCTCATAGCACCACATTGGCCACGCCAAATGTGGTACCCTCTACTTCTGCATCTCTCTCAAGCTCCGTCCCTGGAGTTGGGCTCTGCTCCAGATCTTCTCTCCCAGGAAGACGGAACGTTGTGGCACCCAAACCCCCAGTCTTTCCATCTGAGGGCCTGGTTGCTGAAGGCCTAGACCTTCAAGTTTTCCATCTCTCTCAGCAAGTCAGAGATATTATTCATGCTTCTAGAAAGCCTTCCACTAGACGTTCCTATGCTTTAAAATGGAAAGGATTTACCATTTGGTGTTCAGAGAAGGGTCTTAACCCTCTTGCAATACCCTTTGAATTCTTTACTAGAGTATCTTCTGCATCTTTCCAATGCAGGCCTCAAAACGAATTCGGTAAGAGTCCATTTGAGTGCTATTGCAGCGTCCCTCAAGCCGCTCAATGGACAGCCTGTTTCCTCTCATCCTCTTATAGCAAGATTCATGAGAGGCCTTCTTTTAACTAAACCTCCCATTAGACCACCTCCAGTGGCATGGGACTTAAATCTGGTTCTTGGCCAGCTTATGAAGCCACCCTTTGAACCTTTAGCCACCACCTCCTTGAAATTCCTTTCTTGGAAGGTTATCTTTCTCATTGCAGTCACCTCAGCACGTCGCATCAGTGAGTTGCAAACCTTGGTGGCTAATCCTCCTTATACAAGGTTCCATCATGATAAGGTAGTCCTCAGGACCAATCCACACTTTATGCCCAAAGTGGTCTCGCCTTTTCATCTGAACCAGGAGGTATACTTACCTGTCATTTTTCCAGGACCTCATGCATCAAGTGCAGAGAGGAATCTTCATACTTTGGATTGTAAAAGAGCTCTCGCCTTCTACTTAAAAAGAACACAGCAACATAGAAAGTCTTCTCAACTCTTTGTTGCTTTTGATCCTTCCCATTTAGGACTTCCAGTTTCTAAGAGAACACTGTCCAACTGGATTGCTCAGTGTATTTCTTTCGCCTACCAAAGTAGGAGCCTTTCTCTGGAAGGCCATGTCACAGCTCACAATGTGAGGGCCATGGCAGCCTCAATGGCTCACCTAAACTCTGTGTCCATCGACCAAATCTGTCGAGCGGCCACCTGGGCCTCGGTTCATACCTTCACAGCCCATTACTGTTTGGACAAGGACTCCCGCCGGGATGCCTCGTTTGGTCAGGCTGTTCTCAAACACCTGTTCCATTCCTAATCAACTCCTACCCACCTACCCTGGTTGGATGCCAGAGATCCATGGGGGGAGGTGGAGCCCTTTTCAAGGACACACAACTCTGGGGTCTCTCCCTGGCATCTGCAGCTAGGGACTCCCCATATGTGAAGACTCATTCCTGCTTGTTCCTGGAGATAGCACAGTTACTTACCTGTAACAGGTGATCTCTGGGAACAGCAGGAATAAGTCTTCACAACCTACCCACCTCCCCTAGGAGTTGTATCTCTCTATCTATCTTTCCTTCCCTCTCTCTTTGTCTCAGCTTTAAAACTCGAACTGGAGAGAGGCGGTTGGGAAGGGTGGGAAGGCAGCACGCAGGCGCTGTGGGATGCTCCCAAAAGCTTTCTTATTGGACGCTGGGGAGCGTTCCCACGCAGGCTCCGTCGGTACCGACGATACCCATATGTGAAGACTTATTCCTGCTGTTCCTAGAGATCACCTGTTACAGGTAAGAAACTGTGCTTAATTTGGTGTTAAGCCCACCTTTTCTTCTTCTTCTCCTTCTAGGAATGCTTAGTTTCAGTTTCACTTTATTTGTATTTGATATACCGCCCTTATATATCAGCAGGGCGATTTACAATCACGTTAACAAACAGAAAGTGGCACGAGCCAAGAAGAGGAAGAGGAACTACAATTTCAACAGAAAAGAGGAAATAAGAGAGCATAATGACAAGACAGAAAGAGGAGAGTATAGACAGTCATAGACAACAACACAAACAGACTCAAGTCAATTTTGTGAAACTGGGAGATTGTAAGCAGTGGTAAATAAGTGTGTTTTAAGCTGAGATTTGAAAATGTTATAATTTGTTTCTAGTCGGAGTGGTGTGGGTAACGAATTCCAGAGGGCTGGGCTGAGAAAGAAGAAAGCAGAGTGGCGGGTGGATTGAAGGTGTGCACGTAAGGGAGAGGGAAGATGAAGATGACTGACGTGTACAGAGTGGAGTCTGCGTGTGGGAACATGGAACTGAAGGAGGTCAGTGAGATACTGTGGTGTGTGAGCACAGATAGCACGGTGCACCAGAATAAGAATCTTAAAGTAAACACGGAAATCAATAGGAAGCCAATGTAAATGAACTAATAGTGGTGTAACATGATCCATGCGAGAAGAGTAAGTGATGATCCTGGCTGCAGTATTTTGTAACATTTGCAAGCGTCGTGACTGAGTGCGAGTGATACCTGTGAAAGCAGAGTTACAGTAATCAACCCGAGAAACAACCATGGCTACAATAAGAGTAGTTAGAGCAGAGATAGAGAGAAAAGGGCGGATAGAACGTATTTGACAGGAAGAAATATGATGCCTTAGTTAAGTGAGAGATATGATCCGTGAAAGTGAGATTAGAATCAAGTAGAAGTAGGAGGGAGGAGTGGCTCAGTGGTTGGGACAGGTTACCTCAGGCCGGAGGGCCGGGGGTTCAATTCCCACATGGGGACAAGTAACCTCAGGCCGGAGGGACTGGGGTCTCTAGTCCCATGGCTGCTCCTTGTGGCCTTGGGCAAGCCACTTAACCCTCCATTGCCTCAGGTACACTTAGATTGTGAGCCCTGCAGGGACAAGGGAATAAAAAGTACCTGTTAGTATACATGTAAACCGCTCTGATGCGTAAGTAAAGGGCGGTATATCAAATGCCTAAACCATAACCATAACCCCAAGATAGCGGAAGGAAGAAACCAGAGGAATTGTGAATTGTGGTCAGCATGTCTTGTATTCAGTGCAATAACTGTGGTGCTTTCATTCTTAGATGAATTATTTGGAACCTAAGAGCTTGTCCTATGTGCCTCAAGAGCTGCGTACGAGTGGTAGCGCTATACAAATGCTCAGTAGTAGTAATAGTAGTATTAAGTCAGCTGCCATGCATAAAGAATTGACTCTACTAAGGGAAGAACTAGCTGCAATGAAACACAACTCTTCTAGGATACAAACAGAACAAAGTCCACCACCGCTCCAACAAAGAATCAAACATCCCAGAAACAAATGGATCACAGTGGCTCGGGTAGATTGCGACCTGTAATGCAGAGACATCCTATATATCAAGAGATATCCCTGCATAATGCCTTACAGCACTGGATTTGAAGGAGAAATGCTAATATCGCTTGAAAAGAGTTCACAAAGCGGGTTTGGGAAAAAAGGAGGATAGGATGCAACCAACATTAATAATAATGAGGGAGGAGTGCCCATTTATAGGTTGCAGGGGGTGCTAGAAACCCTAGCACCGGCCCTGCTTCAAGACTTCCAAATAAGAGAAACATTTTTTCACTCGAGTAATCAAACTCTGGAGTTCACTACAGGAGGATGTAGTAAAAGCTGTTAGTGTTGTTGTTGTTGTTAAGTGCCGTCGAGTCGGAGTCGACTCATGGCGACCCTCTGGATAGCTATTCTAAATTGTGTTCGGTCTTCAGTCAGGCGGCTCATTGATGACAGACTGGTACCCGTAGCTGCTGCTATTGTAGCGATCCATCTCATTGCTGGCCTTCCTCTTTTGCGTTGACCTTCTATCTTGCCAAGCATGATGTCTTTCTCTAATGATCTCTCTCTTCGCATGATGTGTCCGAAGTATGAAAGTCGAAGTCTTGTCATCTGAGCTTCTAAAGAAAGCTTAGGTTTGATCTCCTCTAGTACCGACTGGTTTGTTCTTCGGGCAGTCCATGGTATACACAGTATTCGCCGCCAGCACCATAATTCAAAGGCATCAATTTTCTTCCTGTCTGTCTTTTTCACTGTCCAGCTTTCACATCCATATGATGTTATTGAAAATACCATGGCTTGAACAAGTCGAATCTTTGTATGGAGAGACACATCTCTGCTCTTGAGAATCTTATCTAGGTCTTTCATAGCCATTCTGCCAAGAGCAATGCGTCGTCTGATTTCTTGACTGCTTGTTGCTTCTTTATTGATAGTTGATCCAAGTAGGTTAAAGTTGTTCACAATTTCAATTTCTTCTCCTTCAACGATGAACCTGTTGATTATGCCAGTTGTCATGATCTTTGTCTTTTTTACATTAAGGTGCAGGCCCATTTTGAGACTATGTTCTTTGATTGTGAGAAGCAAATGTTTCAGATCATCTTCGCTTTCAGCCAGTAATGTGGTATCATCAGCATAGCGAAGGTTGTTGATGAGTCTTCCACCAATCTTCACAACTCTGTTGTCTTCATACAGTCCTGCTTCTCTGATGATTTGTTCTGCATATAAATTAAACAGGTAGGGGGAAAGTATGCAGCCTTGTCTTACACCTTTGCTTATTTTAAACCATTCTGTTTCTCCTTGTTCCGTTCGAACTGTTGCTTCTTGATCAATGTACAGATTGTGCAAGAGAACGATCAGGTGTTCTGGTATACCCATGCTTCTTAATGTGGCCCAGAGTTTCTCATGGTTTACACAGTCAAAAGCCTTGCTATAGTCGATAAAGCACAAATAGATATCCTTTTGGTATTCTTTAGTCTTTTCAAGGATCCATCTCACATCCGCAATGATGTCTCTCGTTCCTCGCCCTTTCCTGAACCCTGCTTGCACTTCAGGTAGTTCTTGTTCTAGGTATGGCTGTAGTCTCTTTTGAATAATCTTCAGTAGAATCTTGCTGGCATGTGGGATCAGAGCGATTGTGCGATAATTTCCACAGTCAGTTGGATCACCTTTCTTTAGTATTGGTATAAACACAGATCTTTTCCAGTCAGTTGGCCATGATGTTGTCTTCCATATTTCTTGGCAGAGCCTTGTAAGTACGGTAACAGCTGCATCAGATTGCTGCAATACTTCTATGGGAATGCTATCAATGCCTGGTGCTTTGTTCTTTGATAAGGCTTTCAATGCTGCTTCAACTTCTTCTTTCATCACCAATGGTTCCTGATCATAAGGTATAGGTTGAAACGGCTGTTGGTCCATTTGATCTTTATCATATAAAAGCTCTGTATATTCCTTCCACCTTTTCTTGATCTTCTCAGCATCATTCAACATAGAACCTTGAGCATCTTGTAACATTCCAATTCGAGGCTGGAACTTTTTCTTTAACTCTCGCAGCTTTAGGAAAGCCGATCTTGTTCTTCCTCTAATAGTTTCTGCTTCTATTTCCTTGCAAGTGTCATTGTAGTACTTTTCCTTGTCCTGTCTTGCTGCACGTTGGAAATCTCTGTTGAGTTCTGCGATTGTCTTTCTTTCTCCTTTGGCTTTAGCTTCTCTGCGTTTCTGGGCAATTTTCAGAGTTTCTTCCGTCATCCATTTTGGCCGTTTTTGCTTTTTAACCTTTTGTAGAGACTTCTCGCTTTCTTCCAGCACAACCTTCTTGATGTCATTCCATAACTCTTCCGGAGCTCTGTCATTTGTATCTAAAGCAGCAAATCGATTTTGCAGGCAGTCTTTAAATTCCAGTGGTATATTCTCAAGGTCATATTTTGGTGCATTCATGAGTGGTTTGCTCTTTTTCAACTTTAGCTTGAGTTTGCATACTAGTAGTTGATGATCTGTACCACAGTCAGCTCCAGGTTTTGTCTTTGTTGATGTTACAGAGCTTTTCCATCGTTGACTTCCACAGATGTAGTCAATTTGATTTTTATACAATCCATTGGGTGAAGTCCATGTGTACAGTCGTCGCTTGTGTTGCTGGAAGAAGGTGTTTGAGATGAATAGATCATTGGTCTTGCAGAATTCTATCAATCTTTCTCCAGCTTCATTTCTGTTGCCAAGTCCATATTTTCCAACTACTTTGCCTTCTTCTTTGTTGCCAACTTTTGCGTTCCAGTCACCCATGACTATCAGGATATCCTGTTTGCATGTTCTGTCAATTTCAGCTTGTACTTGTTCATAGAACTCTTCAATTTCATTCTCTTCTGCAGCTGTTGTTGGGGCATATACTTGAATTATAGTTGTGTTGATAGGCAATCCTCGTAGACGAATAGAGATTAAGCGTTCGCTGACTGCATTGTATTTCATTACAGTTCTTGCAAGTTTCTTCTTTATTATAAATGCAACACCATTTCTTCTTTGTCTTTCATTTCCAGCATAGTAGACCATGTGATCATCTGATGCAAAGTGCCCGATGCCAGTCCATTTCAGTTCGCTGACATCCAACAGATCAAGTTGTACACGTTCCATTTCATTCTTGACCACCTCCAACTTCCCTTGGTTCATGCTTCGTACGTTCCATGTTCCAATGTGTAAGACATCTTTACAGCTTCTGACTCTCATTTCATGCGCAGCTACATCAGCAGTCAGACTTCCCAAGGGCTTTGATCCAACCACATCATAAATGCTGGCTTTACTCTGAAAAGTCTTCAGCTCTTCCCCAGTAGCTAGTTGAGTGCCTTCCGACCTGGGAGTCTCATCTTCCAGCACCATAGCACAATTTGTTTTGTTGTAACTATCCATTGGGTTTTCATGGCAAGATACAGAAGTAGATTGCCGGGCCTTCCTTCCGCGCAGTTTAAGTTTGGTGTTGTTGCCGTTGTCACAGAAATGTGATCCTCCGCCGTCAACACTATCCCATTCTGCTGCTGCCCAGATGGGTGGTTTGTCTTCGTCTGGCACCTCAGCTGAGACCTGTCCATCTTGGGAGACCCTGCCAGTAGTTAAACTACCGATAGTTTAGCTCTCAGCATCACTGATGCACGCAAGCCCTCACAGCACGACAAGCTGCAAACCAAGTGTATGTAGTTGGGTTTAAAAAGATTTGGACAAGTTCTCCATGGACAAGCAGGAAGTAAGTCCTCACATTCTCAACTCTGCTAAATCATTAACATCTTTGTTAGTGATATAGCGGAAGGACTGTCAGGTAAGGTTTGCCTCTTTGCGGATGATACCAAAATCTGCAATAGAGCAGACACCAGGAAGGTGTAGATAATATGAGGAGGGATCTAGCTAAGCTTGAAGAATGGTCTAGAATTTGGTGGCTGGGATTTAATGTTAAAAAATGTAAGGTCATGCATTTGCGCTGCAGCAATCCAAGGGTGTGATATAGTATAGGGGGTGAAGTACTTTTGTCCACTAAAGAAGAGCGGGACCTCGGCGTGGTTGTGTCTGATGATTTTAAAGTAGCTACACAGGTAGAAAAGGTGACAGCAAAAGCTAGAAGGATGCTTGGGTGCATAGGGAGAGGAATAGCTAGCAGAATAAAGGAGGCGATAGTGCTTCTGTATAAGTCTTTGGTGCGACCTCATTTGGAGTATTGTGTGCAATTCTGGAGACTGCACCTTCAAAGGATATAAACAGGATGGAGTCAGTATAGAGGGTGGCTACTAAAATGGTTAGTGGTCTTCATTATAAAGCATATGAGGACAGACTTAAGGATCTTAATATGTACACCTTAGAGGAAAGGTGGGATAGAGATGATGTGATTGAGACGTTTAAATACCACCATGGCATAAATGCACAGGGGGAGAGCCTCTTTCGATTGAAAGCAAGTTCTTTTTTGAGGGGACATGGGATGAGGATGAAAGGAGATAAGATTCAGGAGTGATATGCGGAAATATTTATTTACGGAAAGAGTGGTGGATCGTAGAATAGTTTTCCAATGGAGGTGGTAGAGATGAGGACAGTATTCAAAAAAGCATGGGACAAACACAGAGGATCTCTAAAGGAAAAAAGGGGACTGTTGTAGTTGTTGATATGGAAGGATAGGCCATGTGGTCTTTTTCTGTTGTCATTTTTCTATGTTTCTATGTCCCCAATGGAGCCCCTTGAGGGAATGCTCCCTAGCTTCTATTGGAAGCTTTTGGGAGGCTTCACCGCCCCTGCATGCTTCCTTTCCCACCTGCGGCCAAGGTGCCATCTTCTTAAGTTTTCCACAGAGTCCCATGGACATCTTCCACAGTCCTTGTCTGATAAACATTTTTTCCCCATGGGATCCTTGCCTAAAACCTGTTTTTACAACCTTGTATGCCTGCCATTATGGTTCTCTGAAATAGAGCAGACACCCAGGAAGGAGTAGATAAAATGAGGAGGGATCTAGCTAAGATTGAAGAATGGTCAAGAATTTGGCAGCTGAGATTTAATGCTAAAACATGCAAGGTCATGCATTTGGGCTGCAAAAATCCAAAGCAGTGGTACAGTATCGGAGGCAAAGTACTTCTTTCCATGAAAGAAGAGTGGGACCTGGGCGTGATTGTTTCTGATGATCTTAAAGTAGGTGGAAAAGGCGACCACGAAAGCCAGAAGGATGTTTGAATGCATAGTGAGAGGAATGGCCAGCAGTAAAATGGAGGTGATAGCTCCTCTGTATGTCACTGGTGCAACCTCATTTGGAGAATTGTGTGATATTCTGGAGGCCACACCTTCAAAAGGACACAACGGGATGGAGTCGGTGCAGAGGGTGGCTACTAAAATCGTTAATGGTCTTGTTATAAAGCATATGAGGACAGACTTAAAGATCTTGATATGGTGAAATTAGACTTACCTGCTAATTGTAGTTCCTTGAGTAACTCCAGTCTAGTCCCGAACCTCTGGGTTTGTGCTCGTCCTCCTGCAGCTTGGAGACTGAGCATGTCACATTTCTGATGACACCAGTATAAGTAGTCCAGGGCCCACCTCCATGATCCAGTAATCTATTGACAAAGCAGACTCACCAGAGCAATAAGTAAGCAGATCTTAAATATTAACCTTAACATTTGAACTGAAATTAACTATAGAAAATGTATCTATTATTTTTTTTTTTACCCATACATACTGGACAGCTTGTAAGCCTGAGTACCTGATAGGTGTGCTCCGTCTTCTCCCGCACTTCTCTTTGAGACCATTTCTCCCAATCATTCCCCCCCCCCCTCAGAACAAAGGACTGTGATCCAGCACTCCTGTCTCATGCCACCCCCTACCTCTTCACCTGGCGCTTCAGGCTACGTTCCGGCAGGCAACCTAAGGGAGGGATGCGGGACTAGACTGGAGTTACTCAAGGAACTACAATTAGCAGGTAAGTCTAATTTCACCTTCCTTAGCGTCCCTCCAGTCTAGTCCCGAACCTCTGGGTATGTAACAGAGCAGTAATACAGTACTTCAACAGGAGGGGGCCTGCAAGACCAGTCTGAAGAACCGCTGATCTAAACCTAGAATCCCCTTCCGCCTGCACATCAATCCTGTAATGCTTGACAAAAATATGTAGCGATGACCATGTCGCCACCCTACAAATGTCCACCGCTGGAACCAAACTGAACTCCGCCCAGGACGCTGCATGAGCCCTTGTCGAATGAGCTTTCAAACCTGTTGGCACCACTCTGCCCTTCAGCATATATGCAGACGCAATCGCTTCCTTAATCCACCTAGCAATAGACGCCTTCGAGGACAGCTCACCCCTTCTGGCTCCTCCAAACACCACAAATAATATGTCTGTTCTGCGGAATGCCGCCGTTCTCTGCACGTACTTTTTCAGAGCTCTACTAACATCCAAGCGATGTAAACTCCTTTTATCTGAATCCTTATTTGTCCTTTCAAAAACAGGCAAAGACACTACCTGATTTACATGAAAGGCCGACACTACCTTTGGCAAAAAGGAGGGAACCGTCTTCAGAACTACCTTTTTCCTCTCAAAGGACAAAAAAGGCTCCCTACACGACAACGCCTTTAACTCCGAGATCCTCCTTGCTGAAGAGATAGCTACCAGGAAGACTACCTTCAGAGTAAGGTCCTTCAGTATTGCCTTCACCAGTGGTTCAAACAGCTCTCTGACCATCGCCTCTAACACCACGTTCAGATCCCACCCTGGCACCGAAGCCCTGCAGGGAGGTCTCAACAGCGACACCGCTCTTAAGAATCTTTTAACATCTGGATGAGTTCCAAGCGATATCCCTCGCACCTTCCCTCGAAAACAGGACAGCGCAGCCAACTGCACCCTAAGGGAAGAAGCCACTAAACCTTTATCGATAAGGATAAGACTTGCGGAACCATGGCAGACAACGCCCTCAGCTGCCTATCTTCGCACCAGGCTTCAATCAATCACCAAACTCGGATGTAAACCATAGAAGTGGACCTACGTCTAGACTTCAGCAATGTAGCAATCACCTTGACCGAATACTCTTTGGACATCAACCTTGCCCTCTCAAGAGCCAAGCCATAAGCAAAAAACGACCCACCTGAGGCATCCTTAATGGCCCCTGCATCAGGAGATCCCCTCTGATCGGCAGTCTCCACGAGGGCTCCACCAGAAGTCTTATCAAGTCTGCATACCAAGGCCTCCATGGCCAATCTGGTGCCACCAGAATTACCAGCCCTCGGTGCCACTCTATGCGCTGCAGCACCCGACCTATAAGCACCCACGGTGGAAACACATAAAGAAGACTGTCTTCTGGCCAGTTTTGCATAGGGCATCCAACCCCTTGGACAATCTCTCTCTTCTTCTGCTGAAAAACTTTTCTACCCTTACTGACTCGAACGTCGCCATTAAGTCCATTACCAGCAGACCCCATCATTGCACCAGCAAGTCGAAGACTTTGGGATGGAGCACCCACACTTCTGGGTCCACCCTGACTCGACTCAAAAAATCGTCTGTCACATTGTCCACTCCCGCTACATGCACTGCCGATAACGCTTCCAGGTGTGACTCGGCCCACTCTAAGAGTTCTTCCGCCTCTTCTTCCAGTGCCACACTGCTGGTGCCTCCTTACTGGTTGATGTAAGCCACCGCTGTGGCATTGTCCGACAGCACCCAGATCGCACTCCCCTGCAGCTGCCGCTGAAACGCTTTCAGAGCTAAGGTCACCGCCCTCAACTCCAATCTGTTGATTGACCAACTCTTTTCTTGTTCGATCCACTGACCTTGAGCGTACTGTCCCTCGAAGTGTGCTCCCCAGCCGAACAAACTCGCATCTGTTGTCAACACCTTCCAATCCAGAGCTTCTAGAGGCATCCCTCTTTCCACACACCCCGGAACCAGCCACCACTGCAGAGACCGTCTCGCCTCTGGTGGACAGACCATTTGCTGTGACAATTGATAGGACTGATGAGGCCACCTTCGAAGCAGCGCTGTCTGTAGTGGCCTCATGTGTGCCCTGGCCCATTGAACCACTTCTATCGTAGCCGCCATTGTCCCTAAGAGTTACAGATACGGCCACGTGGAGAGCGCTCTCCTCCTCAGGAAATCCTGAAGCAACTTTCTTAACTTCCTGATTCTCAGCTGCGGCAGATACACCCTGCCTCTGCTCGTGTCAAAGCGGGCTCCCAAATACTCCAACTCCTGTGACGACACCAATTTGCTTTTTGCTACATTTACCATCCATCCTAGGGTCTGCAGGAAATGTACCACTTTGCGTGTCGCCTCTTCGCTTTCATCCTTTGACTTTGCCCGAATCAAACAATCATCCAGATAAGGGTGCACCAACACTCCCTCTCCTTGGGCAATGCCGCCGCCACCACCACCATGACCTTGGTGAATGTCCTTGAAGCTGTTGCCAATCCAAACGGCACTGCCTGAAACTGAAAATGGACCATGGGCACCGCAAAGCGGAGAAAGCGTTGATGCTCCTTCCTGATCGGAATGTGCAGATAGGCCTCCAAAAGATCTAAAGACGTAAGATACTCTCCCTGCCTCACTGCTACTATGACCGACCTCAGCATTTCCATGCGAAAATGAAACACCCTGAGACATCTGTTTACCCGCTTGAGATCCAGAATAGGCCTTAAGGTCCCTTCTTTCTTTGGGACCACAAAAAATATGGAGTACCGACCGTACCCACATTGGTCCGCCGGCACTGGCACCACCGCCTTTAGGGCTATCAATCTGTCTAAGGTCTCTTGAATTGTTGCTCTCTTTACTCTTGTGCCGCATGGGGACTGAACAAAGGCATCGCACACCGGACGTTGGAATTCGAGCGCATAACCTTTTTGCACCACTTCCAACACCCACTGATCCGCCATAATTTGGGTCCAGACAGGAAAAAAGTCCCTCAAACGACCTCCCACCAGAACTATTCCTGACTGGACCCCCCTCACTTCATTGTGGTTTCTTAACGTTCAGGGAGGAAGCGGCCCCAAAACCTCTGCCCGCTGCGTAATTGGGCAGCGGATGCGGCTTCAAAGGCGAGGTTGGGCAAGCTGCCTTTTAAAGGGAAGCTCCTCTTTGGGGAGGAGTTAGAGAAGTTAGTAAAGGATTTAGGTGAGTCAAAGGGAGGGGCAGGTTGCCGGAGGACAAGCAGAAGCAGGGTTGTGCTATACAGCCCTCTAAGAGTCAGCAGAGGGAGTTTAGGCGTTTTCGGCAATAGGGGTTTGGTCAATTTCAAAACCCTGCGGACCTGTACTGGAAACGCCCTCTTTGAAATTGCCCAATTACGCAGCCAAATATATCTCATTGCCGCTACCACTGACGCCATACTCTTCGAGAGGCCCCGAATCAGATCATACTGACTATCCGCAAGGTATGCCGCTCCTGATTCGATTCGAGCCGCCTCCTCGGACGCCTCATCGACTTGTAACCCTTTCAGTCTCTGAGACCACCTGAGGCACACCCTTGCCACCCATGCTCCACAAATTGAAGCCTGAATGGACAGAGCATTCACCTCAAACACCTGTCTAAGCAAAGTATCTAGTTTCCTATCCTGCGCATCTTTAAGAGCCGCACTTCCCTCTACTAGGATCATCGTCTTTTTAGTCACTGCCGAAACCGCCGCATCCACCTTGGGCGATTTAAAAATCTCCTTATCCAGTTCCCCTGGCAGATACAGACGGCCCATCAGTCTGGCCCCCTTAATGCTTGCCTCCGGCGTATCCCATTCTTCCTGAATCATTTTCTTAAAAACCCTATGAACTGGAAATGCCCGCTGAGACTTACGGACAGCCTGTAATAAGGGATCCTCCAAAGAACTATCCTCCGCTGGACCTGCTGTCGGCATATTCAAAGCTTTCAGCGTCTCTGTAATAAGCGCCGAAAGTTCCTCTCTTCTGAACACTCGTACTACTCTAGCCTGGTCCTCTGGTTCAGTGATCTCACATTCTTCCAACTCCATCCTGCTCGGTATCCTCCGTCATTAGTTCCAACTTCTTAACTGGGACAGTGCCCCCTGCTACGCTTACCGGAGTCCTGAGCCTCTTGGTACCGCGCACTCCGTTCTCCGCAGGCCCAGAGCTCCCACTCCCGGAACTCCCCAGCGCCTGCTGCAGCAGGGACAAAACCTGCTGGGAAAAAATGGCCCCCAACCCCCCCTGTACTGAAGTCTGGGGTAAGGAAACCCCCAGAGCCGAAGAAGGCCCTGACACTGGCTCCTGAACCACATCCAGCGAGGAGCGGAGATCCGCAGCCTCCTTCCCGCTCTCTCCCCCACCTTGTTCAGGCATCTCCGCCAGCAACACCTCATGTGCACAGCCTTTGCACACTCCCGCCTCTAAGATAGAGCTTCTATGAACCCCACACAGGAGGCACCGAGGCCTAGCTGGCATATGGATCAGTGACACAGTGCCCCGTCAACTCAAACACCTTTTTTTTTTTTCCAAGTTCAAAACGAATTTGAAGCAACAGACACTAAATCACCAGGAATTACGTTTAAACAAATTTAAAAGCCTGTAAATCCACCTCAGCAGACCTCTAAGACCGCTAAAAGTCACCTCTTCACTTTCCCGCGCAAACGCCACGTGGCCCCGAATGGCCTTCCGGGATCTGAAGACCGCCGCTACCGACTGTTAATCACTGCCGCTCATTAAAAATTCATATCGCTTTCCTCTGCTCCGAGGCCCCTTCCTCGCTGCCCTGCTCACAGCCGTGCACAAAACTGGCCGCGCTAGGCACAACGCACTTCCCGGCCTCTGCCGGAGCTCCTGCTCCTTCCGCCGCACCACTCAGCACTCTCCCTCGCTGAGAGCGGGCGGGCAGCAGTACTCCCACGGCTTTGCACCCCTTTCGCGGGATCACAGCCGGAGTCCCCACTCAGCTCCCACACTCAGCCCCGTTATTGCACCAAGCTGCAGAGAGGGGGGAGAAGGGGGGGGCAGCCTCCTGTCAGCCTCAGAGCCCTGTCCACTCTAAAGCCAAAATTGCCGAATTAAAGGGCCAGTCACCCTTTTCTTTTCTTTTTTTTTACATTATCAAACTATAACCTAACTGACTGCTTGCTCCAGTGAGTCCCGAGCCTCTGGACTCACACCTCCTTCTGCTGCTTGGAGACTGAGAACTGGATCATGGAGGCGGGCCGTGGACTACTTATACTGGTGTCATTAGAAATGTGACATGCTCAGTCTCCAAGCTGCGGGAGGACGAGCACAAACCCAGAGGTTCGGGACTAGACTGGAGGGACACTAAGGAAGTATACGTTAGAAGAAAGGCGGGATAGAAGAGATATGATAGAGACATTTAAATTCCTCTATGACATAAACGCACAAGAGGAGAGCCTTTTTCGATTGAAAACAAGCTCTGCTCCGAGGGGACATAGGTTGAGGGTGAAAGGGGATAGGCTCAAGAGTAATATGCAGAAATATTTCTTTATGGAACTAGTGGCAGATGTGTTGAATAGTCTCCCATTGGAGGTAGTAGAGACAAGGACAGTATCTGAATTCAAAACAGCTTGGGACACATACACAGGATCTCTAAAGGTAAAAAGGGGACTTTTGTAGTTGATATGGAAGGGCAGACTAGATAGGCCATGTAGTCTTTTTCTGCTGTCATGTTTCTATGTTTCTGCCTTTTCCTTTTAAAATTAGTTTTTTGGTCTTTCCATCGCTTTTGTTTCCGGCTCTGCCTCCAGCAAGTGCCCCAGTCAGGCCCACTTTCATCATCGAGCCATTCGACTTAGCTACATTTGTTTTTTCTGGCATTTCCCAAAAACCAGCAAGCTGGTTAAAAAAATGTTCCAACTGCACCAGGACCATATCTCTCACGGATAGGCACAACTGGTGCATTCAGTGCATGGGACCTGATCATCAGCCCTCTTGTGCTTTTTGTCTGCAGATGACAAAAAGAGGCCTCAAGGGTCAGGAATAGCAGCAAGAGTCCCTTTTCAGCACTGAGAGGTCCAATCTATCCCCTTCAGCATCAACAACATCAGTCTCTGTGTCATCCAAGATGGCACTGGACAGTGCATCAACACTGAGGAGGGCTCTCAAGCTCAGTCTGAGCTGAGCACTCGTAGTGCCCTGGAGCAATGGACACGATCACCCGGGATCATGGAGAAACTTGGCCTTCGCCTTATCAATGTCGAGGGGTGATTGTACCGAGCAACAGGTGAAGGATCTTGTGCATCAGCATCAAAGCCCATAGAAACATGGCATTGAGAGTGATGGGAGTAGCATGAGCACCCCCCAAAGGGAGGACTGCTCTTCCTCCATAGCATCAGAGGGGCATTGACAGCCTTCCGACAGCCAAGACCAAGCCTCTGCTACCCCTGCACAGATGCTAGGTATATCGGTTGAAGTGCTCAGGCCCCGCAGCCTTCGGAATCGGTAACCTTAAAGAAACGCCTACTATAAGCGCTCGAAGATCACTTTGCAGCACTCTTAACGATACAGCAGACAGAAGCCTCGACATCAGCATTGACCTTCGTGCAGTTGATTCTCAAGATACATGCCCTGCCAAGTACTTTCTGGTTTATTTATTTTTTAACATTTTTTATATACCACTTTTCAGTTTTAAAAAAAACCTGAAAAGCGATATATAAAAAACGGGGGGATTCTGTCCCACCCTAGACCTCAGAGACCTGAACTCTTAAGGATCGATATTCAAAGGCTACATAGTTTACAGAGCTGTAAAGTGCGTAAATACCACTTAGAGAGATATTCAGTGGCACGGTTAACACCGTTACATGCTTAGCATCAGGGCGTGTTGTGGGTGTTCTGGGGAGGAGCAGAGGCGGCAACAATCGCTAACTGGGCAGCGGTGATATTGCACCCCTGCCCGGTTAGCGGTTTGTGGGTAAAGATAGGCACAGCAAAAGCTGGCCTATTTTTACCCTTGGGAGCTAACCAGGCAGCGACTCAATATTGCCGTTGCCCGGTTAGCTTCTACGGGTCTTCGGCTGTGCAGTGACCCAGCATATTCAATCCCAGCGCTACATATGATCCCAGCAATGAATATCTGAGGTTAAAGTTCGGTGGCGACGGCTATGCACCGTAGATGCACATAGAAACATAGAAATATGACGACAGAAAAAGACCACATGGCCTATCTAATCTGTCCTTCCATATCAACAACTACAACAGTCCCCTTTTTACCTTTAGAGATCCTGTGTGTTTGTCCCATGCTTTTTTAAATTCAGTTACTGTCCTCATCTCTACCACCTCCACTGGGAGACTATTCCACGGATACACCACTCTTTCCATAAAGAAATATTTCCGCAAATCACTCCTGAATCCATCCCCCTTCACCCTCATCCCATGTCCCCTCGTAGCAGAACTTGCTTTCAATTGAAAGAGGCTCTCCCCCTGAACATTTATGCCATGGAGGTATTTATTATTTTTTTATTGTATATTAATTACATATACAGGACAAAAACAAGAAATGTAAGTGAAAAAAAAACTACTGTATACAATATATAATATACCATACACAGCATACAAAACTAGGAAATATAAACTCAAATCAAGCCCACATCTAGGGGGTGCTCAATCAACAAACCCAATTATATCCGGTGATAAACTCCAAAAAACCACCATATCTAAATAACTAAGTCTTATCCTTCAAAAATTCTAACAATTGATCTACCTCACAAAAGACATAGCGTTTCCCTTAAAACGTTATATGACACTTACAAGGGAATTTCAAATAAAATAAAGCTCCAAGGGCCAAAACTCGCGGGCGGACCTCCAAAAAGGCCTTACAACACCTTTGTGTGGCCCTGGAGACATCAGGAAAAATCTGAATAGCTTGCCCACAGAACTTTTCAGCCTTCTTCCGAAAATAGGCTCGAAAAATTCTGCCCTTATCCAATTCCGATACCAAAGTAACTAACAAGGTAGCCCGAGAGGAAATATCATCTTTAGACGATTCCAAAAACTGTGAAATGTCCACCGTAGAGGAAACTAACTGATCAGATTGAGCACCCCCTGCCCCATCCAAGCTTTT
The DNA here is from genome assembly GCA_033557465.1 of Ichthyophis bannanicus. NCBI lineage: Eukaryota > Metazoa > Chordata > Amphibia > Gymnophiona > Ichthyophiidae > Ichthyophis > Ichthyophis bannanicus. The sequence continues at coordinate 272,095,078 of CM066043.1, read as the reverse complement.
AGCTAATCCCCCTACGGGAAGATAATAAATTCTAGATAATGCAATTGGATGGGCATCATTAAACAGTAATACATCTTTAAGATATTTTTGGAAGAGCATTACAGGGGAAAGATAATGAATCTGCGGAAAGTTTAATAAGTACAGGTTTTTAGAACGTAAAAAATTCTCTAATATTTCATCCTGACTATGAAGTGAGGAGAAATCCTGCGCCATTGTAGCTAACACTCCTTGATAAGACTGTATTTGCGTTTCTTGAGTTTCGATTGTTCTCTCCAACCTTAACAGTCTAGAATCCTGATCCGATAATTTTATCACCGTCTCAAAAGTCTGATATTTTCTGAAGGGAAGACCCAAGGCCCAGTTCAATTTGAGAAACAACAGCCCAAATATATTTAAGGAGACATCAGTAGGTGGAGATCGAGCTTCACAAACAGAAGCAAACGATATTGCAGAAGGAAGAGGAGGGGGCAATGACCAAGGAGGAGACTCAACTCGCAGAAAAGACGAAGGAAGAGAGTCACGGCCAATCTCATCTACCCCCACTATTCCAGGTGGGGAAGGTGACGCCAATGACAACTCCATATCCTGGATGGGGAGCCTTAAACCTTTTTCAACTGGAGAGATAATAGGGGAGGCGATACTCACAGAAGAACTCTCCTCCGGGCCACCATTAAGATCCTTACATCTGTCCTCATATGCTATATAATGAAGACCACTAAACATTTTAGTAGCCCCCCTCTGCACAGACTCCATCCTGTTCACATCCTTTTGAAGGTGCGGTCTCCAGAATTGCACACTATACTCCAAATAAGGTCGCACCAAAGGCTTACACAGAGGCACTATCACCTCCTTTTTTTCTGCTAGCCATTCTTCTCTGTATGCACCCAAGCATCCTTCTAGCTTTTGCTGTTGCCTTTTCTACCTGTTTAGCTACTTTAAGATCATCAAACACAACCACGCCCAGGTTCCGCTCTTCTTTAGTGGACAAAAGTACTTCACCCCCTATACTATATTGCTCCCTTGGATTACTGCAGCCCAAATGCATGACCTTACCTTTTTTAACATTAAATCCCAGCTGCCAGATTCTAGACCATTCTTCAAACTTAGCTAGATTCCTCCTCATGTTATCTAAACTTTCCTGGGTGTCTACTCTATTGCAGATTTTGGTATCATCCGCAAAAAGGCAAACCTTGCCCGACAGCCCCTCCGCTATATCACTAACAAAGATCTTAAAAAGAATCGGACGAAGGACAGATCCCTGGGGCACATCACTGGTAACATCCTTCTCCTCAGAGTGAGCCCCATTTACCTGTACTCTTTGTCGCCTCCCACCCAACCACTTTCTAACCAAGCAGTAACTTTAGGGTCCATCCCTAGGGTGCTCAGTTTGTTTATAAGTTGCCTGTGAGGAACAGTGTCAAAGGCTTTACTGAAATCTAAATACACCACACCTAAGGCTCTCCCTCGGTCGAAATCCCTGGTCACCCAGTCAAAGAAATCAATCAGATTTGTCTGACAAGACCTGCCTCTGGTAAATTCATGCTGCCTCGGATCCTGTAATCCGCTGGACTCCAGAAACCTCACTATTTTCTCTTTCAGCAGCGTTTCCAATAATTTACTCACCACCGAAGTTAAACTAAGCGGCCTGTAGTTTTCAACCACATCCTTACTTCCGCTTTTGTGTAAAGGCACCACATGAGCCTCTCTCCAGTCCTTTGGCACCACTCCCGACTCCAACGAGGCATTGAAAAGGTCAGTCAGTGGAGCTGCTAGAACGTCCCCAAGTTCCCTCAGTATTTTAGAGCGTATCCCATCCGGTCCCATCGCTTTGTCTACTTTAAGTTGAGCAAGTTTCTCACAAACACAGTATTCTGAAAATTGTTCCTCGCTTCTGTTCCTGTTTGTGGGTTTTTTCTGAGGTCCTGCTCCTGGTTCTTCATCTGTGAACACAGAACAGAAATACTTGTTAAGCAATTCTGCTTTATCCTCATTAGCTTCTACATATTCCTCCCCTTCACCCCTGAGTCTGACAATACCACTTTTGCCCTTCCTCTTCTCACTAACATATCTGAAAAATGTCTTATCCCCACATTTTATTGCATTGGCTATTTCCTCCTCTTTTTGAATCTTTGCTTTCCTGACTACTTTGCTAGCTTCTCTAAGTTTTTCAAAATATAGATGCCTGTCTTCCTCTCTGTGATCTCTTGTATTTCATTTCGTTCTAGCAACTCCACTGACTGACCTTTTCAATGCCTCATTGGAGTCGGGAGTGGTGCCAAAGGACTGGAGAGAGGCTCATGTAGTGCCTTTACACAAAAGCGGAAGTAAGGATGTGGTTGAAAACTACAGGTCAGTTAGTTTAACTTCGGTGGTGAGTAAATTATTGGAAACGCTGCTGAAAGAGAAAATAGTGAGGTTTCTGGAGTCCAGAGGATTACAGGATCCGAGGCAGCATGGATTCACCAGAGGCAGGTCTTGTCAGACAAATCTGATTGATTTCTTTGACTGGGTGACCAGGGAGTTGGACCGAGGGAGAGCTCTAGATGTGGTGTATTTAGATTTCAGTAAAGCCTTTGACACTGTTCCTCACAGGCGACTTATAAACAAACTGAGCACCCTAGGGATGGACCCTAAAGTTACTGCTTGGGTTAGAAATTGGTTGGGTGGGAGGCGACAAAGAGTACAAGTAAATGGAGCTCACTCTGAGGAGAAGGATGTTACCAGTGGTGTGCCCCAGGGATCTGTCCTTGGTCCGATTCTTTTTAACATCTTTGTTAAGTGATATAGCAGAAGGACTGTCGGGTAAGGTTTGCCTCTTTGCAGATGATACCAAAATCTGCAATAGAGTAGACACCCAGGAAGGTGTAGATAACATGAGGAGGGATCTAGCTAAGCTTGAAGAATGGTCTAGAATTTGGCAGCTGGGATTTAATGTTAAAAAATGTAAAGTCATGCATTTGGGCTGCAGCAATCCAAGGGAGCAATACAGTATAGGAGGTGAAGTACTTTTGTCCACTAAAGAAGAGCGGGACCTAGGCGTGGTTGTGTCTGATGATCTTAAAGTAGCTAAACAGGTAGAAAAGGCGACAGCAAAAGCTAGAAGGATGCTTGGGTGCATACGGAGAGGAATGGCTAGCAGAAAAAAGGAGATGATAATGCCTCTCTATAAGTCTTTGGTGCGACCTCATTTGGAGCATGGTGTGCAATTCTGGAGACCGCACCTTCAAAAGGATGTGAACAGGATGGAGTTGGTGCAGAGGGTTGCTACTAAAATGATTAATGGGCTTCATTATAAAGCATATGAGGACAGACTTAAGGATCTTAATATGTACACCTTAGAGGAAAGGCGGGATAGAGGTGATATGATTAAGATGTTTAAATACCTCCGTGGCATAAATGTTCAGGGAGAGAGCCTCTTTCAATTGAAAGCAAGTTCTGCTACGAGGGGACATGGGATGAGGGTGAAGGGAGATAGATTCAGGAGTGATATGCGGAAATATTTCTTTACAGAAAGAGTAGTGGATCCATGGAATAGTCTCCCAGTGGAGGTGGTAGATATGAGGACAGTAACTGAATTCAAAAAAGCATGGGACCAACACAGAGGATCTCTAAAGGTAAAAAGTGGACTGTTGTAGTTGTTGTTATGGAAGGACAGACTAGATAGGCCATGTGGTCTTTTTCTGTCATCATGTTTCTGTTTCTATGAAGGCCTCCCTCTTTTTCTTCACTTTTTCAGCTACCTCTTTCAAAAGCCATAGCGGTCTCCTTTTCCTTTTACCTTTATTTACCATTTTAACAAAAAGGCTGGTTGCCCTTAAATTATCTCCTTTCAGTTTTTCCCACTATTTTTCTACATCCCCCAGTTGTTCCCATCCCGCTAATGACTCCCTGAGGTATCGGCCCATCTTGGCAAAGTTAGTCTTCCTAAAGTCTAAGACCCTCACCTTTGAATGGATTCTAACAGCCCTAGTCCTAATACTGAACCACACCATCTGGTGATCACTGGATGCAAAATGATCTCCTACTATAATATCAGAAACACTTTCACCATTGGTAAGCACCAAGTCCAGTATGGCCCCTTAACGTGTGGGGTCTGTTACCAATTGCTGGAATAGTTCTCCCTGTAGAGAATCCAGGATCTCTTTACTTCTGCAAATAGATTTCTCTTTCCCTCTTTCTAGTTTAACCCACAAAGCCTCATCTCTCCCTTTTAAGCTCTGTAATTTCAAAGCTTTAATGGTATTTTTTACATATAGTGCCACTCTTCCTCCCCTTCTTCCTACCCTGTCCTTTCTGAATGAAGTATAGCCAGGTATAGTGAACATACAAAAAACAACAAGGTATCTGTAGAAACCACAGGAGCAAGAGAACAGATACAAGGACTGGCAGTAATTCAGGTTGAAAAACCCCTTATTGACGTCCCCTATGCGTTTTGGCCGACGGCCTTCTTCATGGGGGCAACTTATAAGAGGACAAACCTCAAAAGATAAAATTAAAACAATGATCAATAACATTGGGATACAAACATATCAATTAAAACATATAAATATTATAAATAATAACATTTAGTTCAAATCATTTTTATTCATTTTATAGATAGAAACAAGACAGACACAGGCATGAACCTCAAAAGTCCCAAACCGGCGTCAAACAATATACAATACACTCAGTAAGCAACAGGCATGCTAAACATGGAATATACAGATTACAAGGTAGAAATCGTACATGTTAAAAATGCACACTGTACACACTATGTAGCCCCCCATGTGAACAGCACGATAGAACAATAAAGCTGAATAAGTACAGGGCTATAGGTACACCAAAGCTCTGTGACACCTAGAACCCGACTGTAAAAGTAGTGGAATGCAAAACAATGCAATGATGCACATAGAACAACCAGTGCCCACCTAAACTAACACAAACACAAGAACACACTTCTTAGCTCTTCCCTCCCCCCCCCCAACTCACCCCCCCTCCCCCAACCCTCCTAACCGAACGCATAGCCATAAACCATATATCCCATAAATCCCACCACCCTCCAGTGGGCGCTAGCCAGTGTGAATCCCACGTATCAGGGGCAGCGGCGCGAGTCTACCTTCCCCATATCCACCCCACATGCCCTACCATCCATACCAGGCATTCCAAAACAGTCGCACCCGAGGAACAGCCCAACGTGTAAGAGCAGCATCTCACATTGGCACCCTCTACACATTCAACACCCTACTCCGCTCTGCAGCCGGGAGCGTATCAATAAGGGGAGCCCATAAATCCAAAAATAGCGTAGTTACTCACCTGTAACAGGTGTTCTCCAGGAGCAGCAGGAATCAGTCCTCACATATGGGTGACGTCGGTGCCGACGGAGCCCTCGCGGAGCAATTTTCCCCAGCTTTCAAAGAAAGCCTTTGGGAATTGCAGCGCGCATGCGCGCGGTCCCCTTCCCGCCCAAAGGTGCCATCTTGGCCAGTCTGATGACATAGCGAAAAGACAGCAAAAAATTTGCAAAAACTAAATCATATGACTGCAACTCCAAGGGGAGGAGGGAGGGTTGTGAGGACTGATTCCTGCTGCTCCTGGAGAACACCTGTTACAGGTGAGTAACTACGCTTTCTCCAGGACCAAGCAGGAAGTCAGTCCTCACATATGGGACTCCCCAGCTTAAGGCTACCGGAGACCCTAAGCACAAAAATGAGCTCCCTCTAGCTCAGCAGCACAGAAGGAAGGAATCTTCTCTGATTAATCTCCAACCGGTAGCCCAACATCCGGGATGGAGGGTAGGAGTTGCCCTAAACCTCGAAGAGATTACGGAGGACTGCCTGTCCGAAAGCACTGTCCCTGCGGGACTCCCTCTCAAGGCAGTAATGGGCCGCGAAAGTCTGGCTCGAAGACCAAGTAGCGGCCCGGCAGATGTCTGCCAATGGAACAGAGCGGAGGTAAGCCACTGACGCAGCCTTCGCCCGAACCCGATGAGCGGTGACTTGACTCTCCAACGAGAGGCCTGTCGCCGCATAAGTCCAAGCGATACAGTCAGCTACCCAGATGGACAGAGTGTGCTTGGAGACAGGGAGCCCCAATTTATTAGGGTCGTAAGACAGGAAGAGCTGAACCGTCTTACGGTGCTCCCGCGTACGATCAAGGTAGAAGTTCAGCGCCCTTCTACAGTCCAGGGTATGCAAGACCCTCTCAGCTCGGCTGGAGTGTGGCCTGGGAAAGAAGGTCGGAAGCACCACCTCCTGATTGATGTGAAAATGGGAGACCACTTTTGGAAGAAACTTAGGGTGAGTCCGCAGGACTACCCTATTCTTGTAGAACCGAGTGTAGGGAGGATCAGACACCAGGGCCTGCAGCTCACTAACGCGTCCAATGGAAGTGAGGGCTACCAGAAATAAGGTTTTCCAAGAGAGAAAACGGAGAGGACAGGTAGCCATGGGTTCAAAAGGCGGGCAGGTGATCCGCTGTAAAACCACGTTCAGGTCCCAGTCAGGGGCTGGGGGGCGCAATGGTGGTTTGAGAAGAAGGAGGCCCCGGGAGAACCGAGCCACGAGGGGGTGGCCGGAAAGAGGCCTGCCTTCCACTGGCACATGATGTGCCGAAATAGCACTGAGGTGAACCTTGACCGAGTTGGACTTGAGCCCAAGATTGGAGAGGGAAAGCAAGTACTGCAAGACCACCGACACCGGGCAGGAGAAGGGATCATGAGACCGTTGAGCACACCAGCTGGAAAAGCGACGCCATTTAAGGGCGTAGGATTTCCGGGTAGAGGGTCGCCTGGAAGCCAGCACGACTTCCTCCACCTCCGGAGGCAACAGGAGGGGAGCAAGGACTACCCTTTCAGCAGCCAGGCCATCAGATGGAGAGATCTGAGGTTGGGGTGTAGGAGAGACCCCTGATCCTGGGTCAGGAGGTCGGGTTGAAACCCCAGAGGCAACGGGGTTTCCACCGCCAGCTGCATCAGAAGCGGGAACCACGGTTGCCGGGGCCACCGGGGAGCGATCAGGATCACGGAGGCCTTGTCCTGGAGAACCTTGAAAAGAGTTCGAGACACCAGCGGCATGGGAGGAAAGGCATACAGAAGGCCCGTGGACCATGAGAGCAGAAAAGCATCCGCCGCTACTCGGAGGGGATGCGGTTCCCAAGAGCAGAATCGAGGAAGTTGCCTGTTCAGAGGACTGGCAAAGAGATCCAGTGTGGGGAGGCCCCACTGCAGGAAGATCCGTTGAACCACCAACGGGTCCAATCGCCACTCGTGCGGTTGGAGGATTCTGCTCAGTTTGTCTGCCAGGTGATTTTCTTGACCTGGGAGATTTATTTATTTATTTAACAGTTATTTATATACCGCTCTTTCCCTAGTATCAAGTGCGGTTTACATGGAACAGTAGGTTAATTGGTATGTAATATACCAAGTCAGTTTACATAGAACAGATAATTATAATTTACAAGGAATGTTGTAACATTAAAGGTATAACATATTAGAACATATATACATTGTTAGTTTAAATCTATAATCATCATGTGAATGAGAGTGTGGTATGGTTAATAGTGTATTAGTGATATTTATTTGAAAATAGAGTATGTAATAATAATGTATAAATGTTAGCCTGTATCTATTTGAGTATTCTGTTCTGAGGGTGTATTGTAGTGTAATATGAATAAGTGAGTTTTTAATTTTTTTCTAAATTCCTTTATATCAGATAGCAGGCGAATGTTGTCAGGTAGATTGTTCCAAAGAATTGGAGCAGAGTGTGAGAAAGCTCTCTTATTTGTTTGTTTTCTGGCTTTTGTGAAATCTTTTGGTATTGTTAAGGTATTTAAGTTTCTGCTTCTTTGGGATCGTTTATCGATGTCTATATTAATCAGTGTATTGAGTGCCGATGGTGCAAGATTATTTATAAGTTTAAATGTAGTGACAAGAATTTTATATTTGATTCGGGAGTAAATAGGTAGCCAATGAAGTTCAGCCAAAATTGGTGTAACATGTTCAAGTGGGCTTATATTCATAATCATCCTGGCAGCTATGTTCTGAATTATTTGTATCTTTTTAATATTTTGTTTTGAAATGCCATTAAGTATTGTGTTTGCATAATCAAAATGTGGGGTGATGATAGCATGAATTATATTAATAAAGTCTTGTAGATGAATCAATGGTCTTAATTGTTTTAGTGTTTTGAGTTTGTAATGTATTTTTTTAGTTAGATATTTTATATGTGAATCCATATTTAGATTATTGTCAAGTATTACACCTAAATATTTTATTTCTTTTTTTGTATTTATTTCATGAGTATCTAGTGTGATCGTGTTTGGGGGTATGTATGTTTGATTTTTAGTGATGAATAATATATCAGTTTTAGTAAAGTTGATAAGTAGATTTTGTTCTTTGAGCCATTCAGTTAGTTCATTGAAACATTCTGTTATTTTTTGAAGAGGTGGGTGTGGGATTTCAAATGGGAGGTAGAACATTATATCATCAGCGTAGATATGATAATAAACATTATGACGTTTAAAGATGTTACAAACTGGTTGTAAGTAAATATTAAATAATAGCGCAGATAATGCAGAACCCTGCGGGAGACCCTGAGTTTGTTTGAAGGTGTTAGAAATTTGGGTGTGGATTCTTACTGTTTGAGTTCTGTTTGATAGATATGAATTGAACCAATTATAAACAGTAGATGTAATTCCAATTTGTTGAAGTCTGTTAAACATTGTTAAGTGATTAACACTGTCAAATGCAGCTGATATGTCAAGGAAAACAAGAATAAAGGCTTGTTTAGGATTATCAATACCTCTTAATATTGTGTCATAAAGGATCGTTAGCAAGGTTTCTACTCCATGGAAGGGTCTAAAGCCATATTGATGTTCATCAAGGAGGTTTAATGTGTCAATAAAGTCTTGTAGTTGAATTTGTACAATTTTTTCAATAAGTTTGGCCATAAAAGGAATACTTGATATGGGTCTGTATGATTTTGGGGATAATTTATCTAATGTGTTATTTTTAAGTATAGGTCGTATTTGAACGTGTTTGAGAGATGGTGGTAAGTAGCCTTTTTGTAAGGATAGGTTCACTAAGGGTAGAATGAAAGAAGAGAGTATTGAGAAAGTCTTCTTTATCCAATCAACTGGGCATGGATCAAGGTATGAGGTTGTTGTATTAATTGTAGTTATTGTAGTTTTGAGAGTAGATTTTGATATTAAGTTGAAGTTGGTCCAGTTATCAAATGTAGCTTGCTTTGTTTGTGTTTGAATTTGTGGTTGAGTAATATGTAGAGGTGTTATTTGTAGCTTTGTTTTATTGATATAGTATTGAGCTAATTCTTGTGGGGAGATATCAATTGATATTTCATCAGAATTTAGTGTTTTGTTTGTTAGTTTTTGTACTATACAGAATAGTTCTCTTGGGCGATTAGTGGCTCTTGAGATTATATTAGAATAATAATTTTGTTTGGAGTTGTTTATTGTTTGTTTATAAATTTGTAGTGTATTAGTGTAGTTCTCATGATTTATTAATGATTTTGATTGTCTCCATTTCCTTTCCTCTTTTCTTAGTTGTCTTTTTAATGTTTTGATAGATATATTAAACCATGGAGCATGTCTTTTTTTTCAATTTTATTGTTGTTTATATTTTGGTGTGATTGTTTTGGATTACTTTCAGCTGCTTTAGAGATTATATTGTTCCAGTTTTTGAAAGATTCTTCAAGATTTGTGGGTGTTTGTGTTAGTTGTGGTATTATTTGATCTAGAAATTCTTCTTCATTGAATTTTCTGAATCTATTAGTTTGAGGACGTTGTGGTCTTTTAGTTTGATTGTTGTAGGTGATGGTTATATTGAATTTTAGAAGATAGTGGTCAGACCAGGGGACTGGAATGTTTGAGAGGGATTCAGAGTTATATAGGTTGTGTAGAGAGTTTGGTAGGAAGACCATGTCAAGAGTTTTTCCTTTATTGTGTGTTTGTTCAGTTATTATTTGGTGAAAGTCCAAATTATTTATCATTTCTAAGAATTGATAGACAGCTTTGAGGAGGATTCCCCGGCCGACGGCCCAAGCGCAGAGCTTTTGTGCTTCCCGGCAGAGAAGGAAGGAGCCCGTGCCCCCCTGCTTGTTCACATAGAACATAGCAACTTGATTGTCCGTCTGGACCAGCACAGACTGGTGAGACGTGAGATGGGAGAAGGCCCTTAGAGCCAGGCGAATGGCCCTGAGCTCCAGGAAGTTGATCTGCTGGGCAGATTCCCACGGGGTCCAGAGACCCTGAGTACATGACCCCTGGCAATGTGCTCCCCAACCCAGGAGAGAAGCGTCGGTCGTCAGAACCTGAACCGGCGGAGGAGACTGGAAAAAGCATTCCGAGCACTAGGTTGGGTAGGTGAAGCCACCATCGCAGAGAAGAGACTAGCGGGCTGGAGATGCGTACCGAGTCCGCCAGTCTCCCCGAGGCCTGACGCCATTGAGAGCGAAGGCACCACTGAGCCGGCCGCATGTTCAGGCGGGCATTGGGGGTCACATGGACCGTGGACGCCATATGGCCGAGCAGCTTCAGGAAGAGCCGGGCCGAGACCCGAGGAAGGCTGCGAAAACGGCTGGCGAGAGCCATGAGCCGGTGAGCCCTGTCGAGCGGCAGAAATGCCCGCGCCTGAAGCGTGTCCAGTCTGGCGCCGATGAACTCGAGGTCCTGAGAGGGAAGCAAAGTGGACTTTTCGAAGTTTATGACAAAGCCCAAGTACTGGAGCAGAGTTACAGTACGTTTTGTGGCGTGAGTGGCGGACGGGGCCCTGATAAGCCAGTCGTCCAGGTAAGGGAAGACGAAGAGGCCTTGAAGCCGGAGATAAGCCGCAACCACTGCGAGACATTTTGTGAAGACTCGTGGTGCGGAGGATAGGCCAAAGGGCAGTACTCTGTATTGGTAATGATTGCCCGCCACCACAAACCTTAGGTATTGGCGGTGGCTTGGGTGGATGAGGATGTGAGTGTAGGCATCCTTTAGATCCAAGGAGCATAGCCAATCTCCCTGCCGGAGGTAGGGCAGCAGGATTCCAAGGGTAAGCATCTTGAACTTTTCCCTCTCCAGGAACTTGTTGAGGTTCCGCAAGTCTAGGATGGGTCTGAGGCCTCCAGTCCGCTTTGGTACCAGGAAGTACCGGGAATAGAAACCGTGACCCCGCAGGTGGTGGGGCACCGGCTCCACTGCCTGATCCCGAATAAGACTTGCCAACTCCTGAAGGAGTAAGTCCCGGTGAAGAGGGGGTCGCAGAGGCTCCCCTGGAAAGTAGGGGGGAGGTACCTGGTGGAAGTGCAGAAGATAGCCCTCTCGGACTACGTGGAGCACCCAGGTATCTGACGTGATGTTGGACCACCTGTGGGCAAAGTGGACCAGCCGGCCTCCCGTGCTGAGAGAAACCAGCGGAGGGGGAGAGGCTATGCTGAACGAGTCAAAAACCCCCACCCTGCGGAGCAGGGGCCGGTGGCGCAGGCTTGGGAGCTTGCTGCCTACGGGATCTGTTACCCCGTCCCTTGGCCTGCTGACCCTGATGGGGAGCTGCGGAGGCCTGATAATGGGGGTAGTGTTTATAGGCAGCCGCCTTCCTCGGGTAAAAGGGCTTTTTCCCCGAGCCCTTCTTCTTTTGGGAAGGGGCAGAGGTTTTCCTGGAGAGCCGAGTCCTGGTGAGAGTCTCTGTCTTGAACTGAGCAGCCTTCTCGTCCATAGGTTTACCAAAGAGGCTTTCACCTCTGCAGGGGACATCGACCAACTTGTCTTGCACCCAGGGCTCGAGGTCGGATGACTGGAGCCAAGCCTGGCGGCGGGCTCCGATGCCGGCTGCGGCCACTCGAGCCGATGCCTCGAAGCCATCATAGGCTGCTCGAGAAATGAACTTGGAGCACTCACGAATACCAGTGGACAAGGCCAGGAACCTCCGCAAAGGTTCCTCGGAGAGACCAGCAGAGAATCCGGCTAGTTCTTTAGCCAGGTCCCGGAGATACATGCCCATGTAGAGCTGGTAAGTCTGGACCCGACAAGCAAGCATAGAGCCCTGAAAACACTTCTTACCGATGCCATCCAGGCTGCAGGCTTCCCTGCCGGGAGGCACCGAGGAGTGCATCTTCTGGCTCTTGAGCCGATGCATGGCCGATTCCACCACCATGGAATGGTGCGGCAGCTGTGCTTTCTGGAAGCCAGGGCTCTTGCGGACTCGATATATGGCATCGACCCGCTTGCTTAAGACCGGCGACGACGCCGGACTCTCCCACATGCGGAAGAGGAGTTGTTCCAGCATCGGAGGAACCGGTACAGTAAAGTGCTCCTTCGCAGGAGAGTCATACTGGAGGGCATCGAGCTCCTCGGCTCGAGGCTCCTCCTCGGGATCCGCAGGGAAGGCCAAGGCCTTGGCCATATCCCTTACGAAGTCCAAGAACCGGGCATCCTCCGGGGGGGACTGTCTCCGAGGCTCGGACTCGGGGGAGTCAGAAGGGACACACCGAGTCCGGAAAGAACCAGGTGACTCATCCACCTCGGATTCCCAGGCCGACTCCTCGGAGGAGGAGTCGAGCGGCTCCGGTCGGGCGGGCACAGACGCCGTCCGCCCCGACGCCGAGGGAGTCGGCGTCGACGACCTCGGCCCCGAACGGGAGGCCGAAGGTGACCTCGACCGAGGATCGACTCGAGCCCGCATGGACTCGAGGATCGGCTCGGTCTCCGGGGTCGACTTAGACGTCGACGTCCCGGCGGTCAGGGCAGATGCGCCAGCGAGGCCAGCGATCAATGCCCGCTGCTGGTCCATGAAGGCAGTCAAGCTGCGCTCCAAGGCCGTCAACCTGAGTCCGAACTCAGGAGACCCAGCAGCCCCCGACTCGGGCCCCGACGGCGTCGGGCCCGACGTCGGACCACTCGGAGGCGAGTCTACGAAGACAACAGCACTTACGTGAGCAGAGGAGTCCATTTCCAGACGAGGCTGTTTGGACGGCCGCTCCAGCTCCAAAGACCCGGGACGGCTGTCGGGGCTATGCGTCCTGGCCCTCGAGGAGCCAGGAGCGTCCACCGATGCCGCCCTCGCGGGTTTCTTCTTCCGCTGATGTTCCCGGTTAGGGGACCCCCTCTCAGAAGAGCTCCGGCGGTGTTCAGAGCCAGATTCTCTGGACACCGAAGCTTCTGACGAGGTCCGGGTACGGCTGGGGTCAGAGAAGATTCTCTCCCGCTGATGCTGCCGACTCCGCAAGGACTTCGCGGACATTTTGCTACAGGGCCCACAGATCATTTCTTCGTGATCGGGGCCCAGGCAACGGAGGCAGCAATCATGTGTGTCGGTAAGAGACATAAGTTTCTTACACTTAACACACTTTTTAAAGCCACTGGCGGCCATCGGGGGAAAAAGGGCCCCTGCGAGGTCGAACGAACGGGCCGCCAGGGAAAAATGAAAAAAGGCGCGAAGTTGTCGCGAAGGACAGAAAAAACCGAAAAAGAAGGGGAGGCCTCGCAACCGGCGTCGCGAAGCCGGGCGGAAAAAGGACCGGCGTCGAACCGAAGAAATACTGAAAATAATAAGGAAAAAATCAACTTTTCGGCGGTGACTATTAGACAACGTCTGTAGGGCTCCGCGGAAAAAAAAAAGAAGACTGGCCAAGATGGCACCTTTGGGCGGGAAGGGGACCGCGCATGCGCGCTGCAATTCCCAAAGGCTTTCTTTGAAAGTTGGGGAAAATTGCTCCGCGAGGGCTCTGTCGGCGCCGACGTCACCCATATGTGAGGACTGACTTCCTGCTTGGTCCTGGAGAAACATCCCAGTGCTTGCCCCCCTGCTGCTTCGCGGTTAATTTTTCTAAATACATCAAATCTAACAAGGCACGCTCCCAAACAAAGACCCCAGGGGGAGACAACTCAACCCAATTTTGCAACAACACTCTTTTCACTAGGAGGAAACCACGATGCAAGAAGGGTCTACATTTACTCACTCCCACCATAACAGCACTCTCCCAACAAAGGAACAAACATGCCTCCCTATTCATCACTACTGGAAACCCCACCCACCCAGCCAGCTTGTTGCATACAGAACCCCAAAGAGTTTGCACCAAGGGGCAGCTCCAGAATTTATGCAACAATGTGCCCACATTGACCTTGCACCAAGCACACATGGGTGATTCACGGAGCCCAGCCCGAAATGCCCACGCATCGGTGGTGTACGCTCTCCAAAGAAATTTATACTGGATCTCCTGCAGCATCACCCCCAGTGGGCCTTGCGGTATTGCTTTAAAAGCCCCTCGCAATTTCACCACATTCATCTCCTCCATCCCATCCTTGCCCCAGCGGTCAGTGAGTGCCAGAATATAATCAAGACCCCCAGAAGGCGTAACCAGTGACTGATATTCTCTCCCCTTCCTGGATTGCCCAACCCAAACTCCCAGTGCATATCTCAGATTCCCCCCCACCACTCCCATCCCAGCTATGTCACCTAAGCTGTTTATATAGTGACGAGCCTGCAAGTAGCCATAGAAATCCTCCTTGGGCAGCAGATAGCGATCACGTAGGGCCTGAAAGCTCTCCAGAATCCGACCACCAGCAGCATACAAATCCCCAATGCAGAAAATCCCTCTTTTGGCCCACCCTTGAAACACATTAGGGGCAAAGAAACCAGGCAAAAAATCTGGATTCCCCACCAAAGGAAGCAGATCAGAACGCCGCCAGTCCCACCCAAACCGGGCACACAAACTGCGCCATGCTGCCCGGAGAGCCGCTAAATAACCCTGACCGATCCCTTCACAGGCCCCGCATTGAGAACGCATGTGGAGCACATACAGACAGTGGTACGGTGCACAAATTGCAGTCAATTGGGGCATCGGGGCGCATCCGTCTTCACCCCGTACAATCGCCTCCACATGCCTCAGCAAATAGCGAAGATTAAAATGCCGCAATGAGGGCAGCCCCAAACCCCCATCATCCCTCGATCTCATCAACGCCCGCAACAGGATCCTCGCCCTCCTCCCCCTCCACAAAAACCCACGCAAAATTTTCTCCAAATTCCGCCAATCCTTATCAGAAATCCAAAGTGGTAACAAGCGGAGGACATACAGCCAGCGCGGTAGTTCAACCATAGTAAACAATGCAATTCTCCCCCGTAAAGACAGCGGGAGATCTCTCCATCCACCCAGAGTCCTCGCGGTTCGAGCCAACAGCCCCGGGACGTTGACCCGATAAAGATCCTCCGGACGATCAGGCAACTGTATCCCCAGGTACTTAATCAGCCCATCTGCCCAAACCAGCAGAAAAGGTCCCCGCCACCGTGGCCGAACGCGACCGCCCACATCAAGCACCACCGATTTAGAAGTATTAATTTTTAAGCCCGAGAATTCACCGAATTCACCAATCAACTGCAGCACACGCACTAAGGAGGACTGCGGTTCCGTGAGGCAGAGGAGCATATCATCAGTAAAAGCACTGACCTTCAATTCCTCACCGCCAAGAAGAACGCCGGTAATCAACGCATTGCCCTGGATGGCACAAAGCAAGGGTTCTAGCGAAAGTACAAAAAGTAGCGGGAATAGTGGACATCCCTGCCTAGTTCCACGGTCCAATATGAAAGTATCAGAAGCGGCACCACTCGCCACCACTCTAGCCAGGGGGCAGTTATATAGAGCCTGAAGCCACTGGATGAAATCCCCCTGCAAACCAAAGCTCGCGAGCGCGTCCCACAGGTATTCCCAGGCCACCCTATCGAACGCCTTCTCGGCATCTAGACTCACCAGCAGCAGGTCACGCTCCTCTCGCTGGAAACATCCCATGCCCAACAATAATCGAGCAATATTCCTAGTGGCTTCCCTACCCTTGACAAAACCCACTTGCCGTGCCGCTATCAAGGAGGGGAGAATGGGGTTCAGCCTCCCGGCCAACACTGATGCTAAAATCTTCATATCACAATTGATTAACGATATGGGTCTATAGGAAGCCGGCTCCAGCTTTTCTTTCCCTGGCTTAGGAAGCACCGAGATATCAGCGCATCTCATATCTCTAGGGAATTCCCCACGTTGCTGTACCCAATCAAACATTACCACCATGGAGGGGGCCACCCTAAGCGCCAACATCTTATAGTACTCAGCGCTAAAACCGTCGGGACCGGGAGCTTTGTGAGATTTCCCCTTCTTAATGCTCTGCAAAATCTCCCGCACCGTCAATGGCGCATTAAGACTAAGCAAGTCATCAGCTGATATCTGAGGTAACTGAAGATCCCGCAAAAAGGCCTTATCCCTCGCATAGTCCCAGTGTTCTTCATACAGACGCTCATAAAAAGTTCGAAACACTTGCACTATCTTCTGGGGCTGGTGTTGCAACCCACCCTCAGTGTCTTTAAGTACTGGTATAAAACGAGCACCCCCAGGATCACGCACTAGCCGGGCCAGTAAGCGGCCAGTCCTATTGCCATATCTATGCAATTAATGCTTATAGTATTGAATAGACAATACAGCCCGCCTCTGCAGGAGTTCATTCAAAGCCAGTTGCGCTCTAGCATATTCACGTTGAGCGCTACCATCCCTGCCCCTACTAATCCGCCATTGCAGGACCTGAAGGCTTCTCTCTAATACAAGGATACTGCGATCCAGGTGTCTACGCCTCTGTGCCGTGTAGGATATAATGGCACCTCGCAAAACTCGCTTCCCAGAACAACAATGGGGAACATTGCGGTGTGTCATTGTGTAAAACATATTCATCCCATTGCTGTTCTAAATAAGTTTGAAAGGCCTGGTCAGAGCTAAGATAGGTTGGAAAACGCCAGCGCCGCTGCACCACTCCCTGACACTCCCACAGGATCCAAACCATCCCATGGTCTGACACTGCCACTGGTTCTATTTCCGCTTTGAGCACCTTGGAAATCCCCCCCGCACTCACCAAAATATAATCAATATGTGACCAAGTTTTGTGTGCTCGAGACTGGTGTGTGTATTCCCGAGCCCCCGGGTGAAGGAGTCTCCAAATATCTACCAGCTCGCCCAAGCGGCATAAATATCCCACTCCTCTAGGCGCCCTTGCAGTTTCCCCACCCTTCGTGGACTTATCTAGGGAAGGGTCATGCAAACAATTAAAATCACCTGCCAGGATCAGTTTGCCTCTACCCGCTTTCTCCACGAATCCCAGAAGCACCTTAAAAAATGCATGATCGTAAACGTTGGGGGCATAGATGTTCGCTATCCACACTGCCTCATTATAAAGCCTCGCGGACAGGAGAACATATCGCCCCCTGGGATCCGCTTGCACATGATTTACTTCAAAAGGAAGGCCTCTTTTAACTAGTACCACCACCCCCGCCTTCTTGGTTCCTGAGGAAGCCCCATATGCCTCTACTACCCAGTCCCGCACTAACCTCCGATGCTCCAAATCACTGAGATGTGTCTCTTGTAACAAAGCAATGTGGGCCCCTTTTCTTTTTAACATTTGCAGAACTTGAGTTCTCTTTACGGGAGATCCAAGTCCTCCAACATTCCAGGAAAGTAACTTAATATTGGACATACAATGTATACAAAGATTCCGTCACTCTAAGATATAACAGTTCAAGCTCCAAGAGACGCCCAGCCTCGCCCTCGGAGCATACAGGAAGCCTGCTGCCAGCAGTACAAAAGTGGAACGGCCTGTGCCCACAGCTCTGTAACCACGATGAGTTAATGACCATACGCTCCCCCCAAAAACTACCCCACCCACACACCCCTTCCCCTCCCCCCCTCCCGCTCCCCTCCCGCCAAACAGCCTCCCTCAGAGCAAGTTCCAAAGGCCTTTACCCCCCCCTCCCAACCTCCCCCCCCAGAGTCCCCAACACACAAACAGTCCGCCACCCACATCCAAACACACAACCAAACAACCTCAACAGCCCAAACCTTCCCATAGAAATATTCCCCGTCCCCCCTCCCCCAAAACCCCTTACAGATAAACATCAGGAAATCCCGCCGAAGCGGGACACCCCCCGAAGGGAGTGAGATCACAGTACATGCACCTCCAGGTCGCCCCCTTAGATTCAGGAGCTAAGCCATGGCGGAAAAGGCCTCATTGATCAAATAAAGTCCATCCCAGTCTCTGGTACACAGCCGTACGTTCTCCCGTCCTCTCTGGACTTATACTCAGTCCCACAGACATGCTGAAAGACAAATCAGGTCGGCTTCGGCGATCCGTCAGCCCCCAGTGTAGTCAAAAATGTCTTCGCCGCATCCACCCGCTCAAAGGTATGCGCAGCGCCTTTGTGAAAAATTTTTAAAACCGCAGGGTAGAAGAGCGCGAACTTAATGCCAGCCTTAACCAGATCGCTGCATACTGGCGAAAACTCTTTGCGCTTAGCCGCTAACGCAGCCGAGTAGTCCGGGAAAAGGAGAATCTGCGCGTTATCAATCTTCAGGTCCCGCCGCTTACGATAAGCTTGCAGCAACAAAACTTTATGTTGAAAGTTCAGTAAACGTGCCAACACCGGCCTCGGTCTACTATTACCGGCTCCGAGCTGCCCCAGCCTGTGAGCTCTTTCCACACAAATCTTGCGCATTAATGAAGGGAGGCCCAATTCTTTAGGCAGCCACTCCTCAAAGAGAGTGAAAAGTTGACTTCCAGTCCAAGACTCTGGCACTCCAACCAGCCTGAGGTTATTCCGACGCGATCTATTTTCTAGATCATCCACTTTCAATAAAATCTCAGCAATTTGTTTCTGGTGTTTCTGGTTGGCTCTCTCGAGGGCCAGCTCGTCTTCCTCCAAGACTGCCACACGATGTTCTACTTCCTCCAGTCGCCTATTGTGCTCGCTAAAAGCCTCGCTCATCTCTTCCAATTTCTTCATGACAACGTCAAATTTAGGTTCAAGTAGTTTAACTACCTCCTGAGCCACTTCGTCCGGGCCCGAGTCGATACTTTCCCGCCCTGGAGAGCCCGCCACCACCAGGCCTCTTGCTGACGTCGCCATCTTGCTTTCCCGCACAGCAGCAGCTTTCTCCTTCTTTGCGGCCGTTTTCATGCCGCTGCCTTCGAGCCCAGCCCGACAGAGGATGCCTCAGCACTCAGATTTCCCAAACCTTCACACCCGCACTTTTTTACACCTCCTTCGCCGATTTTGTCAAAGATTTCGAGGGCGACCCGGGAGCGCTACGAGGAAACACTCCTCACCCGCTCATGTGCACACGTGATCTCCTAAATAATAACATTTAAGATCAATAAATAAATAAAAATTAGACATATAGAATATATCAAGTGACTACATATAAAATCATAACAATCATATTATTACTAAAATAGTAAAAATCATCCATAATAAAAATGTGAAAGCACTTAATATATACTCTCAATTGCTAATGTGAATAAAAATTGTATGCATGGAAACGTAATAATAGTAATAACTTATAAAAGATAGCGATGAGGAGGATATATTATGACCAAGTGAAATTATAAAGGAATCATTAAATTTAAAATAAAGCCAATAAATAATGATAAAAGATGATTAAAAATGATAAAAAGTAGAAGCATGTGGATACCAGTACCTTCAGACAAACCTTTCATGTAAATAGGAACATAAGCCACTGAAATAAAGGAGAAAAATAGGACCACTGAAATAAGTATATGGATGGATAAATAAATAAATATTACTGTTTGATCTATAAGAGACAACCACAAAACAAGTGTAAAAGGTATATTTAAAGTTAAAAACTAAAACTTGAAGGGAAATTATTGTAACTTAATGCTGCAATAAAATATATGTTCTAGTATTGAAAAAAACGGTTTAGAGATAAAGACCCCCCTTCCCCTCTTCTCTCCCCTCCCCCCTTTCCCTTCCCTCCCTCTTTTTCTCTCTTTTTTCTCTTTTTCTCTTCATCGTAGAGTAGATGATAATCACATGCTTCTACTTTTTATCATTTTAATCATCTTTTATCATTATTTATTGGCTTTATTTTTAATTTAATGATTCCTTAATAATTTCACTTGGTCATAATATATCCTCCTCATCTCTGTCTTTTATAAGTTATTACTATTATTACGTTTCCATGCATACAATTTTTATTCACATTAGCAATTGACAGTATATATTAAGTGCTTTCACATTTTTATTATGATTTTTATTATGGATGATTTTTACTATTTTAGTAATAATATAATTGTTATGATTTTATATGTAGTCACTTGATATATTCTATATGTCTAATTTTTATTTATTTATTTATCTTAAATTTATTTATTGATCTTAAATCAGCTGCTAGAATACTTGTAGGCGCGGCAAGATCAGAACACATTACGCCTGTGATGAAGGAGCTCCATTTGCTACCTCTACAAGCTCGAATCCACTACAAGGCGCTTGTCATGACATTCAAAGCACTGAGGAACCAGCCCCCCTCACCCATCAGTAAATTAATCAACAGCATGCCAGATAACAGGAACAGAAGATCTGCAATGCGGAATGCATTAGAAATACCCAAGATAATGACAAAATGCCTAAAAGTAAGTCAATAGGGCCTTTTCGGTTTATGCACCCACAGCCTGGAATGCCCTTCCTTCCGAAATCCGATCTATCACAAGCCTTACCCCATTTAGAAAAGTGATAAAACACCACCTATTCCTCAAGCACTACCTAGAAGGCAACCCAGAGAAACATGTAATAGGCCCCCCGACCCCCTCCCATATCTGCACCAATACTCTAAGTCAACAACAGAATGGATAATCAACGCTTCCTTTGGCCTAAACCAGTCCTATCAATCCTACTCAATGGTGAATATTCTGTAACTTTGTAAAATATACTGTAAATAGTTCTCACCCAAGTTCTCTCCAAGTTATCTACCCTGTTCATTGTAAGCACAATGTGTTTTTGTTACATTGTACCATTGTTCTGTTCGCTGTAAACCGCACTGATCTTAATAGCGCGGTATATAAGAAAGCTAAATAAATAAATGTTATTATTTATAATATTTATATGTTTTAATTGATATGTTTGTATCCCAATGTTATTGATCATTGTTTTAATTTTATCTTTTGAGGTTTGTCCTCTTATAAGTTACCCCCCTGAAGAAGGCCGTCGGCCAAAACACGTAGGGGACGTCAATAAAAGGGGTTTTTCAACCTGAATTACTGCCAGTCCTTGTATCTGTTCTCTTGCTCCTAGCCAGGTATAGTTACATCCCAGTCATGGTTTTCTGTGAACCATGTTTCTGTAACTGCCACTAAATCCAAGTCGGCCACTCCCACCAAAGCTTCAACATCAGGGATCTTACGGGCATTTATACACACTGCTTTCCATATGTTATGCCTGTTACCCATTTTCATAAAGGTATTTAATGCATCACTTCTCTGGGGGCTTTCACTTACCTGGGGGCTTTTTTCACCCATCCCCAACTAATCTAGTTTAAAGCCCTCTTCAGTAGATTAGCCAGTCTACTGCTGAAGACGCGTTGACCTTTCTTGAACAGATGGATGCCATCTCTGCTCTGCCACCCTTGGAACAGCATCCCATGGTCTAGGAAACCAAAACGCTCTCGATGACACCATCTACGCAGCCATGCATTCATCTCCAGGATGTGAGCCTCTCTGCCTTGGCCTTTACCCTCAACAGGGAGAATTGAAGAGAACACCACTTGTGCACCTAACTGCTTCACCCTCTGTCCCAGAGCCATGAAGTCACTTTTGATATGCTCAGAGGGATACTTGGCGGTATCATTTGTTCTGACATGGATTAGCAACATTGGGTAACAGTCAGTGGGCTTGATGAGTCTCGGCAATCTCTCCGTAACATCTTGGATTTTGGCACCAGGCAGACAGCATACCTCTCTGGACATCAAGTCTGGTATGCAGATGGACGCCTCAGTACCCCTCAGAAGAGAATCACCAACCACCACTACCCTTCGCATAGCCGTCACAAATGAATATCTGACTCTTAGCTCAAAAGAAAAAAGATCAAGATTATTTCTCTAGGCACCCTGCTCCCATACCTTCAAAAAGGAGATTAGCTATGTTCCCTAAATGTAAAGTATCTCAGGTTTGACCTCGGAGGATGACACTTTCATTACCGAGTGCTGCCTTTTAGCCTGGTCTCAGCACCCCACATCATCCCGAAATGTCTTGCAGTAGTAGAGGGCTACCTTAGGACTCTGGGGGCATTTGTCGTCCCTTATCTGGACAATTGGCTGATACATAGTACCACTCCAAAAGGAGTTCCACAATCAACGTGGGTGACCATCCAGGTGTTGGAGCTCCTAGGATTTGTAATCTGTTACCCTACATCCCACCTTTGACCCACCCAACGACTGGAATTCATAGGAGCCTTGCTCGACACAACTCAGGCGAGGGCTTTCCTCCCACACGACTGACTCCAGAGGCTAACAGCCTTAATGCGGGAAACTCAACTGAGTCAACAAGTCACTGCTTGCAAGTGTCATGAGGTTGGAGCTAGAGAAGAAACAGTGTTGAAAAAAACTCCTGATTTTCATGGAACTCAGAAAAGGCAGAGAGCGCAGTTCCATCGCAGCTCAGCCAGAGGGTGCATGAACAATTACACAGTTCCTGAAGCAACGTGCTCTAGCATTGATCACATTAGTAACAAGCAGTTTCACCTGTCCTCAAACTCAGAACGTGCAAACCAGAAATCCCTTTATAAAGGAAACCAGATGATTAGTGAAACAGAAACAGGAGGAGGAATAGGAGGAGGAACAGGAACAAGCAGAGGCAGGAGCAAGATCCAGAGAGGCGAGGTCAGAAGGAACGGCAGCAGGAGAAGGATTAGCAGCCGGAGCAGTGAGAGAAGCCTGGAACAGGAAGGCTTCCATGTGCAGCCAACTCAAGGAGACAGAATCCAAAAGAGGTATACTCAAAGGGATAAAGTCCAGAGAGGCCAAAGGTATTGGAACAGAGTCCAAAGCCAAGCAAACCAAAGAAGCAGCTTGCCTGATGAAAGCAACTCTCCTAGCCCAAGTAAGTCTCCTATGCTAAACCAGAAAGGCACAAGGAAAGGAGATTCCTTCTACAGTGATACTTTTGCCAAGAAACACAGAGAGTGGAAACCCACGTCAGGTTTTCCTGGTAACTCTGATTGTAGAGCAGTGCACAGAACAGCTTGTCAGCCTGAGAAGCTACGTCACAAGCTGAGTCCTGGGTGTGGAAGCCTATAGAAGCCAAGGTATGAAAAGCCTTTCATTATAAGGGAAAGTTTAAGTGATGAAAACCTTATGCAAATAGATAAGCCTCAGAAAGTTAGAAGAAATAAAGCTAACCTTTTAAAAGCACTTCCCAACAGTGTGCTAAGGGAGTTGTATGAGAAACCGAAGAGCCCCTGTGAGGAGTTAACAGATACTGAAGACAGTCATAGCATTGAAGAAGGGAGTGACCCAGAGTCAATGGACTTTGATTGTGAAACCAGTGTTCCCATTCCTCAGAGTGAACCAATGGAATGTAACTTTTGTTCAAGAACTAGCTTGATTGCCTTGCTAGATGTATAGAGAAAAGATAACTCTGCATATGGTGAAGTTGATAACCATTTGTTGCCTGATGTTAATTTCTATTGATTTGAAAGAAGCCTTAACCCAGATAAACAGTTAATTGTGAAGCCTACAACCCTTAACTGTTTATATAACGGTGGAACCTTTTTGTTAGAGGAAAGAATTACATTCATTTTCTTTTGTGTCTAATTGAACCTAAGCGTTGATCGGGGAAATAAAGCCTTATTACCCCACACTTTGGCATAGATTGTTCTTTATAAGGAGTTCTGCACTACAAGGACCAGAATCCTCCTGGTCCTTCCAGCTCAACCACTCCTTAAAATAAATTAAATGTCACCGGACGCCCTTATTTCCTACGCCAGTAGGGGCGCCTGGGGACACAAGATGCTGACTGTTCTAGGCCATATGGCCTCTATAGTACATTTTACGACCATAGCATGTCTCCAGATGAGACACGCCCAATGGACTCTGCAGATGCAGTGGACCCAGGCCACCGATCGCCTCCGGGATCGGTTGTATATCACCAATCCTCTGAGCCAGTTATTGCTTTGGTGAATGGTTCATCAGAACTTGCTCAAAGGTCTACCTTTTCAGAAAGGTAACCCTCCATTGCCTCAGGTACACTTAGATTGTGAGCCCTTCGGGGACAAGGGAATAAAAAGTACCTGTTAGTATACATGTAAACCGCACTGATTCTAAAGAGCGCGGTATAAAAAAGAAAAAGAAAGCCTCACCCCAAATGATTTTGAAGACAGACGCATCCAAACTGGGCTGGGGAGCTCATCTGGATGGTTTTCACACTCAGGGTGACTGGTTCATCCATAGCAAATGCTCTAAAGGTCCGAGACCAGCTAGCCAACCAAATTGTCCTAGTTTTTTGTCCTTTTTTCTTATGAGCTAAGAGTCAGATATTCATTTGTGACGGCAATGTGACGGCTATGCAAAGAGTACAGGTAAATGGAGCTCACTCTGAGGAGAAGGATGTTACCAGTGGTGTGTCCCAGGGATCTGTCCTTGGTCCGATTCTTTTCAACATCTTTGTTAGTAATATAGCGGAAGGGCTGTCGGGTAAGGTTTGCCTCTTTGCGGATGATACCAAAATCTGCAATAGAGTAGACACCCAGGAAGGAGTAGATAACATGAGGAGGGATCTAGCTAAACTTGAAGAATGGTCTAGAATTTGGCAGCTGGGATTTAATGTTAAAAAATGTAAGGTCATGCATTTGGACTGCAGCAATCCAAGGGAGCAACATAGTATAGGGGGTGAAGTACTTTTGTCCACTAAAGAAGAGCGGGACCTAGGCGTGGTTATGTCTGATGATCTTAAAGTAGCTAAACAGGTAGAAAAGGTGACGGCAAAAGCTAGAAGGATGCTTGAGTGCATACGGAGAGGAATGGCTAGCAGAAAAAAGGAGGTGATAGTGCCTCTGTATAAGTCTTTGGTGCGACCTCATTTGGAGTATGGTGTGCAATTCTGGAGACTGCACCTTCAAAAGGATGTGAACAGGATGGAGTCGGTGCAGAGGGTGGCTACTAAGATAATTGGTCTTCATTATAAAGCATATGAGGACAGACTTAGGGATCTTAATATGCACACCTTAGAGGAAAGGCAGGATAGAGGTGATATGATTGAGATGTTTAAATACCTCCGTGGCATAAATGTTCAGGAAGAGAGCCTCTTTCAATTGAAAGCAAGTTCTTCTACGAGGGGACATGGGATGAGGGTGAAGGGGGATAGATTCAGGAGTGATATGCGGAAATATTTCTTTATGGAAAGAGTAGTGAATCTGTGGAATAGACTCCCAGTGGCGGTGGTAGAGATGAGGACAGTAACTGAATTCAAAAAAGCATGGGACAAACACAGATGATCTCTAAAGGTAAAAAGGGGACTGTTGTAGTTGTTGATATGGAAGGACAGACTAGATAGGCCATGTGGTCTTTTTCTGTCGTCATGTTTCTATGTTTCTAGTTTAGACTGACAAGCAGGTTGCCATGTTTTATATAAACAAACAGGAAGGCACTGGCTCGTATCTCCTGTGCTGGGAGGTAGTCAGGTGGTAGACATTCACCATCATTCACGGGATGGAGCTTAGGGCCACAGAACACTTTGGCAGACAGACTGAATTGGGTCCTTCAACAACACAAATGGATGCTGAAGGAGGTGGTGGCGGCCCATATCTTTCGGGAGTGGGGCACCCCCTTTCTGGACTTTGCCACCCTGCAGAATGCCCAGGTAGTGCAGTTCTGCTCCAGAGTGGAGGCATATAGCTGACTAGCATTGGATGCTTTCCTCATTACATGGGGGGGAGGGCCTTCTGTACTCTTATCCTTCAATTCCTCTCATAGCGAAGACCCTCCTGAAGCTCAGAGTGGATGGAGGTTTGATGACCATACCCTATTGGCCCAGACAGCTGTGGTTTCCTCTTTTGCTACAAGTATTCAGTCTGGCTGGGCCATGCGCCAGATCTAATATCACAGGACATCGGGAAAATGCTGCATCCCAACATCCGGTCCTTGGCTCTGTTGAGAGGCTAGTCCTGTCAGAGCTCAGCTTGCCTGATGGCATTACTGAGATGCTTCTAGCTTCCAGGAGGACCTCATGAGGAAGACGTATGCCTGCAAGTGGAGGCAATTTGCCATCTGGTGTGCTGGCCAGGACCTGGATCCCTTCCTTTGCCCCACACACGAGCTGCTTGAGTATCTTCTGCACCTCTCTGAATCTGGCCTGAAGTCCAACTCAGTCAGAGTCCACCTCAGTGTGTTTGAAGCGTACCATCATGGCATAGAAGGGAAGCTCATTTGGATACAGCCTTTAATTGTTCGTTTTATGCGGGGGCTGCTTCTTTTGAAGCCTCCTTCTAAGCCCCACTCCTTGGTGTGGGACCTCAGTGTGGTTCTTGCACAGCTAATGAAGGTTCCCTTTGAGCAACTCGATTCCTGCCCACTGAAATTCTTGACCTGGAAGGTCTTGTTTCTGGTGGAGGTCACTTCGTCCCACAGGGTGAGTGAGCTTCAGGCGCTAGTAATATATCCATCCGTCTTATACCAGATTCCACCATAATAGGGTGGTCCTCTGTACTCATCCTAAATTCCTTCCGAAAGTGGTTTCGGACTTCCACCTTAATCAGTCGATTTTTCTACCAACCGTTTTTCCAAGGCCTCACGCCCACAAAGGAGAAGCTGCAATGCATATGTTGGACTGCAAGTGAGCCTTGGCATTCTACTTGAAGCAGACTAAAGCCCATAGAAAATCCTTCCAGCTTTCTGTTTCTTTTGACCCTCGCAAGCTAGGGGCTGCTGTTTCCAAATGCTCTCTTTCAATTTGGTTAGCAGACTGCATCTCTTTCTCTTATGCCTAAACAGGCTAGAGCCTTGATGGTCATGTCGCAGCTCACAATGTCAGAGCTATTGCGACATAGGGTGGCCAACTTATGTTCAGTCTCCATGGAAGAGATCTGAAGAGTTGCAATGTGGTCTTCGGTCCACACCTTCGCATCTCACTATTGGCAGGTTGGGGATTCCTGACGTAAGAGCAACTTCGGCCAGTCAGTACTTCGGCATCTGTTTGGGGAGGAGGATACAGCTCCATCCTACCTAGGCCCTTTCTGTCAGTCTAGACCACCCCAAAAAAATATAGTAAGAAGAAAAGAAAAAGGAAAAAGAAAAGCAGAGTGAAGAGAAGGGACTCTTGCCATTACTGTACATAGTTGTTTTTTTTAATTCCATAGTTGAATGTTGCCCCTGTTGGGCTTCTCAGCAGTCTACTTGTTTTTTGGTAGCCTCTAGCTTGGGCATCTCACATATGAGGACTTACTTCCTGCTTGTCCACAGACAAAAGGTAGTTACTCACCTGTAGCAGGGGTTCTTTGTGGACAGCAGGAATAAGTCCTCACAACCCTCCCACCTCCCCAAGGAGTTGTCTTCTGCTTCAGCTATGTTTTCAGACTGAAGAAAATGGTGCCACTGCAGTAGGCGGGAAAGGAGGTGTGCAGGCACGGTGGAGTCTCACTAAAGCTTCCAATAGAAACTGGGAAGCCTTATTGTGCCAGGACTCCATTGGGGACGTCACCCATATGTGAGAACTTATTCCTGCTGTCCATGGAGAACACCCGCTACAGGTGAGTAACTACCTTTTTATGGAGGAAAAGACAATAAACCATTATTAAAGAGGACCAGGGAAATCTAGTGCTTACCCCTGGATAAGCATTGTGGAATCTGTGTACCTTTTTGGGAACCTGACAGGTACTTGTGACCTGGATTGACCACAGTGGAAACAGGATACTGGGCTTGATAGACCTTGGTCTGACCCAGTATGGAATTTCTTATGTTCTTATGGGCCCCTGCCTCTGGGTACTCATCCATTCTTACTCACGCAAGATGATGATAGTCTGCTTCATCCCATTCTTCCAGCACTGTACCTAGCTGCATGAAGCAGCATGGACATTAACTGCACAGGAACCACTCTCAAAAGACATGCAGGCTATCCTGGCATCCAGGAAGCCAGCAACTCAATGTTCCTAACAATGGAAATAGAACCGCTTTGTTCACTGGGCTTCGCTGCAAGGACAAGACCCCACTTCTTGTCCCCTCAATCAGATTCTCACCTACCTTCTACATCTTTCAAATACTGGTCTCCAGACTTTCTTGGTCTGGTATCACCTCTCTGCCATAGTAGCTTCTCACAAAATGGCGGATGGCAAGCCTGTTTCTATGCACCCTCTGGTGGACTTTTTTATGAAAGGCCTGATGAACACCAAACCCCCTGATCAAGCCACCCACATCAGCATGGGATCTCAATGTAGTCCTGTCAGAA
Source organism: Ichthyophis bannanicus (assembly GCA_033557465.1). Classification (NCBI taxonomy): domain Eukaryota; kingdom Metazoa; phylum Chordata; class Amphibia; order Gymnophiona; family Ichthyophiidae; genus Ichthyophis; species Ichthyophis bannanicus. The sequence continues at coordinate 272,066,854 of CM066043.1, read as the reverse complement.
CTCATGAAGTCACCCTTCAAACCCTTGGGATTTGCTTCCTTGAAGCTTATCGCCTGGAAAGCTATCTTCCATATGGCCATAACATCAGCATGGAGAATCTGTGAACTCCAAGCTCTCATTCACTACTCTCCCTACTCTCAGTTTATGCTTGATAAAGTAGTTCTTTGTACTCATCCCAAATTCTTGCCTAAAGTTATCTCAGACTTTCATCTCACGCATGCTGCTGACATTTTTCCTGGGTCCTCTCGGGGACTCTCCAGAAAAAGCTCTTCATTCCTTATACTGCTGGTAAGCTCTTTTGTATTATCTCTATGCAACAGAGCAAGTCCTCACATCCTCACAACTTTTAATCCCAACAATCCAGGTCGGCTGGCCTCCAAGCAGTCAATTTCCTCCTGGATCCTGGGACTGGATTGCTTTCTGCTATCTCCAGGCTGGGTTACAACCTCCTGATTCAATTGGGGCTCACTATCTTCAAGCTACAGCAGCAACCATGGCTATCCTGGTCTTAATCTCAGCTCAAGATATCTGCAAAGCTACCACTTGGTCAATACACACGTTCATGAAGCAGTACAGCTTGGACCGTTCCTCAGTTCAGGACAATGCTTTCGGCAAAGCTGTCCTCTGAGACCTCTTTGCATAAACCTTCCACCTTCTGTGATGAGATCCGGGCCGCATTATCACAGTGGCCCTCAGCTCTGACTCACCAATGGAGTGTGCCTGCACCTCCCTGCTTGTCTCCGGAGAAAGTTGTCATGATGCGGGCACTAATAAAGTTGGTTTTAAGAAAAGAAATCCTGTTTTAGAAGAACTAGATGTGCAGTTACCTTCAGGCACAGCTAGAGGGAGCAGGAACAGACATACTGGTCTTAATGAACCTAATCTCACTGATGACCTGCAGCTGAAAGGGAACCAGGAAGTTAGCAGTAACGGTTCACTTTATAAGCCAGAGCAGAATGCTTCTGGAGAGGAGTGGCATAAGCAGCAGTGGAAGAGAAGGCAGTGGAATGAGCATATGAAGCAGCAGGAGCTGAGGAAGGAGGAGAAAGAGGAAGAAGGAACTGGAGCTGGACTAGAAGGAGAAACAGCAGAGAAGCCTGGAGGCTATCAAGGACATAAGCCTGATTGCTGTGGAAGAAGCCAAGCTGGAAGCTGGAGGAGAAACAGACCTCACAAGGTGGGAAGCCAGAAAGCCCAAACTGGACCTGTTGTGCAAGGGGAGTTTGGTGGAAGTTGCTCCAAGGTGAGAGGCTCTGCCACGCCTAGTTCCTATACTCTGCCTGTTTGTAACCTAGAGAGAAGAAAGCTAAGAACCAGAGAGGGAGGTTCTGACAGAAGCTTATCTCTAGAGGATCATTGCCCAGTTTCACCTATTCAGAGGGAAAAGCAGTTTTATAAGCAACGGAAGTTTTTACTCAGTGAGCCAAGGTATGAGGCATTGAAGATTAACTGTAATGATTGTACTGCTAAAAGTTATGCTAAAAGAAATATTCCTCCTAGGAGAAACAAGAGTCAAGACTGGTTCACTAAACTACCGCCAGCCTTAAGAGTCCCTGGTTATGTGAAGCCAAACTCCCAAGTAGTAGATTACCATGCTGAAATAGACAGGGACAGTAGAAGCCCTTTGAATCAGTATAGGGGAGAGGATTTGATGGAAGTGGATTCTCCCAGCACTATTCCCTCACCTTTGCCTGAGGAAATGGAATGTGATTGGTGCACTGCCTATGCTCCAAAGTGTGTATGCTCCACAGAAGAATAAATGAAATATAATTTGATGTTTATTATACTGAATATTACTTTGAAGAAAACCTGCTTTAAACTGTGAAGTAACAGTTAACTAGCCAGTGAACATTGGTACCTTTTAAAACAAAGGACTGTTTCTGTTATTTAAAATATCTCTTAGTTGAACCTTGCTTTAAACGGGGAATAAAAGCCTTTATTACCCTACACTTGGACTCTTTATTCCTTAACAGCGCTACCTAGTGGCGTATAATCTTTGTGTCACCGGCAACCGGGTGACAAAGTGTAGTTGCTTACCTGTAATGAGGGTTCTCTGTAGACAGCAAGGATATGCAGCTACACTTACCCTTCCACCTTCCCCTCTCTCAAAAAAAAAAAAAAGAAAATTTAAATAGGAGACCGAAACACAAATTGAAGTCGTGGAACCAAATGAGACCCAGACAAAATGAAAGACTGCTTTAAAACCAGACAAAATGAAAGACTGCTCTATTATGAACTGACTGATGCTGCACAGAACCGGAGGGCGGGAAGAGGCACGCATACTCAGGGAAGTCCAAAAGGCTTCTCTGAGCTAGGGGAGAGCCTGGTACTAAGGTTCTGTTTCTGACATCACCAATGGAGTGTGGCTGCATATCCCTGCTGTCTATGTAGAACCTCTGGAAGTCAGTCCTCACTTATGGGTGACATCAGCACCGACGGAGCCCACACGAATCAATTCCCCAGCTTTCAAAGAAAGCCTTTGGGATTGCTGCCACACATGCACGGTCTTCTGTCCACCCTAGATCAGGGGCATGTGATGGATGTCATCTACCTGGATTTCAGCAAAGCCTTTGATACTGTTCCTCATAGGAGGCTTATCAATAAACTCAGTAATTTGGGGATGGATCCCAAGGTGGTGAACTGGATCAGAAATTGGTTGACTGACAGATGACAGAAGGTGATAGTAAATGGAGCTCACTCGGATGAAAGGAGGGTGGATTAGCGGGGTGCCCCAGGGTTCAGTTCTGGGCCTGGCACTGTTCAATGTATTTGTGAGTGATATTGCTGAAGGACTGCATGGAAAAGTCTGTCTTTTTGCAGATGACAAGAAAATTTAAAACAGAGTGGACTCCCCTGAGGGAGTGGATAACATGAGGAAAGAACATAAGATATGCCATACTGGGTCAGACCAAGGTCCATCAAGCCCAGTATCCTGTTTCCAACAGTGGCCAATCTAGGTCATACATACCTAGCAGTTTCCCCAAAAGACACAGGTTCCACAATGCTTCTACTGGGTCAAGCACTGATATCCTGGGTCCCTTCTTAATAATGGTTTATGGACCTTTCTTCCAGGAACCTGTCCAAACCTTTTTTAAACCCAGCTACACTAACAGCCTTTACTACATCCTCCGGTAACAAATTCCAGAGTTTGATTACACGATGAGTGAAAAAATATTTTCTTTTATTGGTCTTAAATAGTTTACCCTGTAGCTTCATAGCATGTCCCCTAGTCTTTCTATATTCTGATAACATAAACAATCGATCTACGTTCAACTCCGTTCATTAATTTATAGACTTCTATCATATCTCCCCTCAGCCGTCTCTTTTCCAGGTTAAAGAGCCCTAACCTTTTTAGCCTTTCTTCATAGGAGTATCCTTCCATCCCCTTTACCATTTTGGTGGCTCTTCTCTGAACCTTTTCTAATATCGCTATATCCTTTCTAAGATACGGTGACCAGAATTGCACACAATATTCAAGGTGCAGTCTCACCATGGAACGATATAGAGGCATTATAGAAACATAGAAACATGATGACAGAAAAAGACCACATGGCCTATCTAGTCTGTCCTTCCATAACAACAACTACAACAGTCCACTTTTTACCTTTAGAGATCCTCTGTGTTGGTCCCATGCTTTTTTTTTTTTATAATATCTTTTGTTTTATTTTCCATTCCTTTCCTTATGATACCTAGCATTCTATTTGCTCTCTTGGCCGCCGCTGCACACTGGGCCAAGGGTTTTAACATGTTATCCACAATGACGCCTAAATCTTTTTCCTGGGTGGTGGTTCCTAATGTGGAACCTTGCATCGTGTAACCATAGTTTGGCTTGTTCTTCCCTAGGTGAATAACTTTGCACTTGTCCACATTAAATTTCATCTGCCATTTTGATACCCAGTCTTCCAATTTATCAAGATCCTCTTGCAATTTTCCACAATCCTCTTGGGTTTTAACAACTTTAAATAGTTTTGTGGGAGACTTCCGGTGGCATGGTGAGCTGAGAGGACGTGTTCGTCTCGGCTCCGGAGCCCGCTCCCTCCCCCCTGCCGATATTTTGAGCTATTTTAATCATCTTTGTGACAAAGTGGGGGAGCAGCTCTGCGGAAGATCGGAGAGCCCTTTCAATAATTTCATCTGACCGGAGCCTGTTGCATGGCCACAAAAATCCCCCGCCGAACTCGTACACGCGGTGGGGAGAACAAGATGCGGAAGGCGAGCAGGAGCCCCTGGGACCGCTAGAAGCCCCAGCGCTGGTGGTGGAGGTATCGAGAGCGGTGGTGGGTGCCCTGGAGGAGAGATTGGGGGGCCTGTCTACCCAAATGCAGGAGGTGGCTCAGGCGGTATCCGACTTTACTAAAAGAGTCGAGCATGCCGAAAACCGCATAGGGTCCTTGGAGGACCAGCACGTGCAGGACATCGCAAGGATTAAAAGCCTGGAAGAGACACTGGCTCAGCATCAGGACAAATTAGAGGACCTTGAGAACCGCAGTCGAAGAAACAACTTGCGGTTCATTGGCGTTGAGGAGTCCATCCCTGATAGAGACCTGAGGCGTCACCTGGAACAGTGGATGACTACTACCTTGTCCTTGCCCGAGGATGTTGGGAGGGTAGTGCTGGAGCGAGCACACCGGCTGGGGCCCCATCGGGCCGGTGACCGACGACCGCGGGCGGTGATCGCCCGCTTCCTTAATACCGCGCAAAAAGATGAAGTGCTGAAAGCTTCGTGGCAAATGAGGCGGACTGGAGCCTCCAACAGTCAGATACTAATTTTTCAAGACTATTCAGCTGGTGTTTCCCTGAAGCGCAGGGCCTACAAAGACACGTGCAGCAAGCTTATTGAACGAGGCGTTCGTTTCACGCTCGCTTACCCGGCGATCCTACGGGTCTACAGTGACAAGGGGAACCGAGTGTTTTCCTCCCCCGAAGAGGCCCGGGACTACTGTAATAGTTTGGGTTAGGATTTTCCACGGGCTTGCTGCTATACCTTCGTGAACTGTTCAGATGATTTCAATTTTCTCGGCTCTGTCGGGGCCTTGGGCCTGAGCCCTGACGACTTTGCTGTGGAGCGGAGGCTGTTGGATCGGGGCCGTGCCCATGCCTGGGTCCTCCTGGGACTTTTGCTATTACTCAGACAACACATTACGCGGACGTCTGCAGCAGTTCCCTGGCACCCAAGGAGAGTGGGTGAATTCGGGGTTGTTGTAGCGAGAAGGACTTTCTGCGCAACTGTGTATCAATGTTTTGCTACTTGTGCCTGTGTTAATGCTTGGCTAAGTTTTGCCTTCTTTAAACTTTCAAATTGTTCCATGTTTCCTTTTCTTATGCTACCTGTGGCGCTTTGTTTCTGGTTGCCTTTGTGGGTGCTTTGGTCAGTTGGGGGGGTGTTGGTGTAATATGGAGGGGTTGAAGTGGGGGGGGGGGATTGGCTTCTCATTCGGGTGCGAGGTGGGGAGGTTGGGGGGCACTCTGGGGGGTTTGGTGCTGTGGTCTGTGGGCTCCTTGGCTGTGGATATCGGTGGGGCAGCGACCCTGTCGAATGGGTGTTGTGCGGTGGTGGGGCCGCTGTCCCTCCGCTATTATTTGCAAAATGCTTTCAGCCCACGGGAGTACAGATGTTAAGCGCCCGCTGGTAATACCGGGGAGAGTGCAGATGGGACCTTCAGGTGCTCTGTAGCTCTGTGCTTTGCTCATGTTAGTGCATGGTTATATATTTATTGAATGATTTGCAACAGAGGAGCAGTGTGCTGTGTGTTTCGATGGGCCAATTCGCCACTCCTCTAGAGGTGGGTGGTTCCTTGTGTTGGGGCTGTGCTACTGAGGTGTTCCCGGGCTTTTCTTGTGCTACTATTCACCTACCGAAAGTTAGGAAGGTGGAGTGATGCTGGGGCAGGGCTGGAGGGGATGGCCAACTGTAAGATGGGCTGGTTTTTTCTGCGCAGGCCTTCCCTTGCATCTTTATGTGTCTATGAGGGCTGGGGGGGCCGTGGTCGCTCCCTTGGAGTTGCTAGCTCCACCCGATGGGGACGCCTCCTGATACGCTATGGTTACAGTTCCTTTCCATGCCCGCAGGATAGAGAGGGGTTGGTGGCTGTGAGGGCGGAGAGGGATGGGATACAATGTTGAGGATGGGGAGGGACGGGGGGGCCTACATGCTACAGAAGTCTAAGTGGGGCCAGCTCAAGCTGGTGTAGGGCTGGAAGAGGTGATTGGGGGAATGGGGGGGGGGAGGGTAAGAAGGGGCGGGAGGGGGGGAGGGGGGGTTAGGTGCCAAGATAAAGTGTGTGCAGGAAGGGAGGGGGGGATTGGATCGGTTGATTGGGCTGAGAGTATGCATGGGAGACTAACGTGCATTGGATGGCGGGAGAGGAGTACTTGGGTTTCTAGAGACGTGTGGTTTGGAACATTATGGGAGGGGGCTCTTGGCTGGGGGGCCCCCACTCTGTTGTGCATTTGATGACTGTGTTCTGGCTCTTTGGCTTCTTGAATTGTTATGGATAAAACCACTCGAGTGATTTCCTGGAATGTTTGTGGATTGGGTTCTCCGGTGAAACGCTCCAAGGTCCTGCAGCACTTGAGGCGTCACCATGCGGATGTTATTTTACTGCAGGAGACGCATCAATCGGTGGTGGAACATCAGAAGCTGGGCCTAGGATTTAAGGCTCATGTCTATGGGGCTCCTGCGGTGGGGAAGAAGCGGGGAGTGGTTATTCTCGTTGCCAAGTCTATTTCTTGGGAGGAAGAAAAGGTTGTTTCCGATCCACAGGGCCGTTATGTTGGTGTGTGGGGGAGTATGGCCGGGAGGAAGGTGTTTCTTTGCTCTGTATATGGACCCAATGTCTACGAGGTTATCTTTTTTCAGGATCTTTCCAAGTTGTTGGATGAGGCTAATGGGTACCAGGTGATATTAGGCGGCAATTTTAATGTTGCTATGGACAGTGGTCTCGATCGTTCAGGCCCCTCGGAGAGCGGGAGCCCTCGGGCGCGCCGAAGGCTGCGAGGCCTTTGTGAAGCGTATAATCTTCTCGACATTTGGAGGGTGCTGCACCCTGGAGAACGGGACTACACGCATCTGTCCCGGGCACACGGCACATGGTCTCGCATAGATTTCTTTCTCATAGCGGAATCGCTTTTCGGTTGGGTCTCAAAGGCGAGTATTGGCCCTCTCGTTATCTCGGATCATGCCATGGTTGTACTGGACCTGAGGGGAAGTTGCCCACCTTTAAGCAAGGTCTGGCGGTATCCCCTGGAGCTCTGTGGCGATGCGCGGTTTGAGACTTTTCTGCGGGATCGTTGGAAGGAGTACGAACTTTTAAATGCATCGCCGGATATTTCTCCCGCGCTTTTTTGGGAAGCCGGCAAGGCGGTGCTCCGGGGGGATATTATTAGCTATCAAAGCCATCGGCGTCGACAGTTGAACCAGCGGATCTTATTGCTGGAGCGGGAGTTGGGCCCGGTGCGCCGGGTGGCGGCGGGCTCCCGAACGGGGGTACATTTACGTAGGCTCCGGGAGGTGCAAACAGAATTGGAGACGCTTCTCCACCAACGAGTGCAAAAATCGATGTTGTATTACCGCTATAAACTTTATAGGTTTGGGAACAAGGCTGGTAAGCTGATGTCTTCATTATTGAGACCCTCGGGTGGCTCCCGACAGATAGGGGCCATTAGGCAGTCCGATGGAACTGTCACTTGTGATTCCGCCACCATTGAGAAGGTTTTTACCGAATTCTTTCGGAAATTGTATGCTAGTGAGGAGGTGGGGGCCTCGGTGGGGCGCTCTTTCCTTGAAGGTTGTGGGCTTCCTAAACTGGCAGGGGAGCACTTGGAGGCCCTTAACCTGCCTCTGTCCGGCCAGGAGGTCCAAGCAGCGATCCGGCATTTGAAGAATGGGCGAGCCCCGGGCGTCGATGGATTCCGGAGCGAATTCTACAAAACCCTGAGCGACACAGTTGTTCTTCCCCTTATAGGGTATTTTGAAGATCTAGTGAGCTGCGGAAAGTTTCCGTTTGAACCCAATAAAGCCTTGATTACTATTCTGCCTAAGCCGGGGAGGGATCCCCTTTTGCCGGGCTCTTACCGCCCTATTTCTTTACTTAACGTTGACATCAAACTTTTGGCTAAGATCATGGCGGACCAACTAGCAAACTTTTTACCATCCTTAATTCATCAGGACCAGGCGGGTTTTGTTCGGGGGCGCCAGGTTGCCTACAGTCTGCAGCGGATCTTATTGTCCATTAGTGCCGGGCGACTGGCCGGGGAGACTTCATTGCTTATCAGTTTCGATGCCGAGAAGGCGTTTGATCGAGTAAGCTGGGGCTTTATGTATCAGACCTTGGAGATGATGGGATTTGTAGGCTTCTTTGTGGACGTGGTCAAATTATTATACGCGGACCCCTTAGGGGCTATTATGGTTAATGGAGTCATGTCCCCCGAATTTGCTATCCAAAAGGGGACCCGTCAAGGTTGCCCGCTATCGCCTCTCCTTTTTGTACTCTCGCTGGAGCCCCTTCTCCTTCGCATTCGGGCCTCTTCTCAGTTTCGGGGCATCCGGCTGGGACGTGACGAATTTCAAGTCGCCGCCTTCGCTGACGACTTGCTTGTGCATCTGGGGGACCCTCGGACTGGATTGCCTAATTTGTTACGCCTTATCAAGGAATATGGCGAACCCTCTGGTCTCCATCTTAATCTAGATAAATCGGAAGCACTGTACTTGGCCCCGGAGGGACAGCCGGGCTGGCAGGGCCCGTTCCCCTTACGATGGGCGGTGGGACACTTTAAATATCTGGGTATCTATCTGCCGGCGCGACTAGATGATCTATATCAGCTGAATGTTAATAAAATCTTAGGAGAGATGTCGGCCTGTGTAGACCGCTGGCGGGACTTACCGCTGTCACTGGGGGGCAGGGTTGCTTTGTGTAAGATGGCACTCTTCCCCAAGATCCTTTACCCTCTTCAGATTCTTCCGCTGGTTCTTCGGCGCGCGGATCTCCGACAACTAGAGCGCTATTTTAATCGATTCTTGTGGCGGGGCCGCAAACCCAGAGTTCGCCTGACTATACTACAGCAGCCCTGGGCCCTAGGAGGAATGGGATTCCCAGATGTTCGGCGGTACAATATGGCCTGTTTATTAAGGTACGTTCGGGACTGGCTGTGGGACTTAACAGACTGGACCCCGAGGGAGCTGTTCGAAGCTGTGTTGGCGCCTTTTCATCCCCGTTATTTATTGCATGCTCGAACGCTCCGGGAGGTGTCGCCGGTTCTCCGGGACCTTTTCTTAGTACCCTTTCGGAGGGCGTGGCAGTTTTTCTGTGCGGGGCGCCGGATCTCAGCATACCATACACCCTATCTTCCCATTCGGGGTAATGCTGATTTCGCGGCAGGTATCGGGCGGTCCCGCTTCCAATCATGGGAGGATCTCGGTTTGGTGAATCTGGAGCATGTGCTGACCCCTGGAGGTGAGCTGGTGGCCTTCGCCGAGCTTCGTCGGCAGTACTCCTTGGGGCACTGGGATGTGTTCCAATACACGCAACTTCGGAGCTACCTCCGCACGATCCCGGAGGGGGCGTTACGCGGGGAAGTATGTTCGGAGCTTGAATTGGCTCTTCTGGGAGGTGCCCTGGGGACCCGGGTGTCTGTGCTTTACAAAGTGTTGTGGGATGGGCCGTCGCCCATTGATGTTGGTACTCTGGCGGTGGCTTGGACGGCAGATCTAGGTGAGGAGATAGAAGAAGAGTCCCTCCTGGGGGGGCTGGCGGCTATCCCTACTATGAGTATACAGGTCCTGCACCGAGATACCCAATACCGCCTTATGCGTCGTCTTTATTTCGCCCCTGTCAGGGCGTGGAAAGCTGGGATTGCAACGAGTCATTGCTGTCCCAGGTGTGGTGCCGATCGGGCGACGTTAGGCCATATGTTTTGGCATTGCCCCAAGGTACAGCTGTTTTGGGGGCGGGTGTCTGTATATCTTCTCCGGTGCGTGCCGCACTTGGAACCCCTCACTGCGCGCCACCTAGTTTTAGATCTGTGGGAGGATACCTGGGGGACCTCTCTAGGGGGTTGGACGTTGCGCTGGTTGCGTTTGGTGCTGATGTCTGCACGAATGACAGTTTTGCAGCAATGGCTGGATGTAAGGGGCCCGGTCCCTGGGATTTGGAGGGTTAGAATTTATAAACTCCTGCTTATGGAACGACTGTCGGCGGCTGGGAACGAGCGTCGCTGGGCCCGTTTTCTTCAGGGGTGGGGGCCCCACTTGCAATTACTGCCGGCTGGAGTCCGCCGCCGCGTCTTGGGGGACTCCTGAGCCAGCAGGCTCTATTGGATGCTAAAATAGTAGATCCCCATTAGCCGCTGGCCTGGAAGCTGGGGGGGGGGGATCTCTCTCACTGGGGACCACTTTTCCAATACCTTTCCATTATCTTTTTTCGGGCCTAGCACGGTAGTCTGGGAGTCATGGTCGGCCGTGGGGTCTTCTTCTCCATTCTCTTTACGGCATGGGTAGGGAGGGGGTGGGGGGGAACTGGGTCGGTTGAGAGGGGGGGGCGGGGTCTCTGTCTATCGGTTCCCCTACCTTATTCTTAGTGGCCTGGCCCACCAGTCCCTCGCTTGGGGACAGATCTGGGAGAAGAATACACCCTGGATCTGTTTGAGGTAACACTCGCTGGGCTATAGAGGAGGGGGGCGGGCGGCAATTGGGGGATTGCTTGGCACAAGAAAGGGGGGGTGACACAGGGGGTGGTCCCTGGGAACCCCGGGGGGGGGCACCCTGGCAAGGGGGGGGGGATTGCAGTTGGAGACAGGCAGAGGTATACCTGTGGCGTTTGGCGTGCGCTAGACGGACCTGTATTTATTTATTTATTTTATTTATTTAACTATTTCTTTTATACCGCCCCTTCCAGAGATCAAGGGCGGTTTACATATAACAGATTAACAGTCTTGTACACAATTTGTATACATTTTACATAGAACAGTAGAAATCAACTATTTACATTGAACAGTAAATATAAACTTTGTAGGTATTGTAACAAAAAAACAACTTGAAGGTATTAAAGCAAAATCTTTGTAGGTATTAAAGCAAACATATCAAACTTTGTACAAAAGTATATTTACATCGTGTAGTGTGTGTGGTGTATGGGGTAGAGATTGGCGTAGGTGCTGGAATTTAGTTCCTTTTATTTTTGTCATCTTTGGGGCGTGTGTGGGGGGGACAGGCTTGTGGTTACATTGTTGGCCTGTATGGCCTGATTGGTTGGGGGTCTTCTGTAACACCCAGCTTATTTCCTCTCTCATGGAAGCATCCTGACCAATGGGGAAGCTAAAGGGGGGGGGGGGTCATAGCAACTGCATTTTCAGCACATTCACTATGTCTATGGTATCCCTATTGTTCTTTTGTCTATCTACCGATGGGGTGGTGGTGGCTAGGGTCACTGATGTTTCAGAGGGGCCATCTGTGTCTGAAGGAGGCTGTTTCTTTCAATTGTTGACTACATATTTCTATTCGTTTGAGACATTTTGTTTTTATCGGTCTGCTGTATGTACTGTTTCATCTGTTGCAAGAAATAAAAGAGATTTAAACATAAATAGTTTTGTGTCATCTGCAAATTTGATAACCTCACTCGTTATTCCACTTTCCAGGTCATTTATGACTATGTCAAAAGCAGCGGACCCAGCACATATCTCTGGGGTACACCACCATTAACCTTTCTCCATTGGGAAAATTGGCCATTTTGCCCTACCCTCTGCTTTCTTTCTTTTAACCAGTTCCTGATCCACAGTAGTACACTGCCTCCTATCCCATGACTCTTTAGTTTTGCCAAAAGTCTCTGATGAGGGACCTTGTCAAAGGGTTTCTGAAAGTCCAGATACACTATATCAACCGACTTAACTTTGTCCACCTGTTTATTCACACCTTCAAAAAAACATAACAGATTAATAAGACAAGATCTTCCTTGTCTAAAGCCATGTTGGCTGTCTCCCATTAGGCCATGACTATCTACATGCTGAGTAATTTTATTCTTTATGATGGTTTCTACCATTTTTCCCGGTACTGACATCAGGCTCACCGGTCTGTAGTTTCCCAGATCACCCCTGGAACCCTTTTTAAAAATTGGTGTTACATTGGCGATCCTCCAATCTTCAGGTATTAGAGATGATTTTAATGATAGTTCATAGATTACTAATAGCAGGTCTGCAATCTCATATTTCAGTTCTTTCAACACCCTCGGATGTATACCATCCGGCCCAGGTGATTTGCTACTCTTCAGTTTATATAATAGTTGTAATACATCTTCCCGATGTATCGATATTTCCTTCAATTCTTCCACACCTTTAAATACCACTTCAGTCATGGGTAATATCCCTACATCTTCCTCAGTAAAGACCGAAGCAAAGAATTTATTCAGTCTCTCTGCTATCGCCTTGTCGCCTCTTACTGCCCCTTTAACCCCTCTATCATGTAATGGACCAACTGACTCTCCCACAGGTTTTTTTGAAACGAATGTACTTGAATAAGTCTTTATTCATGTTTTTGTTTCCGCAGCAAGCTTCTTCTCAAATTCTCCCTTTGCCTGCTTTATCAATGCCTTGCATTTGACTTGCCAGTGCTTGTGCTGTTTCCAAGTTTCGTCGTTTGGCTCTTTTTTCCATTTCCTTAAAGATGCTTTTTTGGCAACAGCCTCTCTGACCTCACCTTTAAACCATGCTGGCAGTTTTTTGGACTTCCTTCCACTTTTCTTAAAGAGTGGAATACAGCTGGACTGGGCTTCCAAGATAGTATTTTTCAACAACACCCAAGCTTGATGTAAGTCTTTAACCTTTGCAATTGCTCCTTTTAGTTTTTTTCTTAACTATTTTCCTCATTTTATCATAGTCTCTCTTTCGAAAGTTAAAAGGTAGTACTGTGGATTTCCTTACTATCCCTCCTCCACTAATTAAATCAAAGGTGATCATGCTATGATCACTATTGCCAAGTGGCCCCAACACCCTTATCTCTTATACTAGATCTGGTGTTCCACTAAGGACTAGGCCTAATATGGCTTCCCCTCTGGTCGGTTCATGAACCAGCTGCTCCAAGAAGCAGTCATTTATTTCATCTAGGAACTTTATCTCCCTAGCATGTCCTGCCGTGACACTGACCCAGTCGATACCGGGGTAATTGAAATCAACCATTATTATTACTGCGCTGTAACTTTCGTTAGCTTCCTTTATTTCTTTGAGCATTTCATCATTCATTTGTTCATTCTGGCCCCCAAATGCCATCGCCTTCCCCTTTTTAAATGGAAATTTTGTTTCCTGCAAAACTTTAATCCTTTCTGACTCAATGCCCTCTCTAACATAGAGCGCAACCCCTCCACCAGTTTGATAAGCTCTATCATTACGATATAGTTTGTACCCAGGTATCACAGTGTCCCACTGGTTGTCCTCCTTCCACCATGTCTCTGATATTCCAATCATATCTAACCTCTCATTTAGTGCTATATATTCTAACTCTCCCATCTTATTTTTTAGACTTCTAGCATTTGCATACAAGCATTTTAGAGACTGTACTTTATTCATATTAATTTGGCTATTGGTAGACATGGGTAATTTGGGATCTTTAAGTTCTGTCTGCTCCATACTCGAGGGCATTTGGGCTACTTTACTCTTTTTTGGAACCTCTCTGCTTTTGGTAGTATCCTTCAGGGATACATTCTTCCGAACCATCCGCTCTTGGGCGACTGCCGGCTTTCCCCTATTATCTAGTTTAAAAGCTGCTCTATCTCCTTTTTAAAGGTTAATGCTAGCAGCCTGGTTCCATCCCGGTTAAGGTGAAGCCCATCCCTTCGGAAGAGCCCCTCCTTTCCCCAGAATGTTCCCCAGTTCATAACAAATCCAAAACCCTCATCTCTGCACCATTGTCTCATCCACGCATTCAGACTCCGGAGCTCTGCCTGCCTTTTGGGTCCTGCGCTTGGAACGGGAAGCATTTCGGAGAACGCTATCCTGGAAGTTCTGGATTTCAACTTCCTACCTAAAAGCTTAAATTTAGCCTCCAGAAGCTCCCTACCACATTTTCCTATGTCATTGGTACAGACATGTACCAAGACAGTAGACTCCTCCCCAGCACTATCTAAGACCTTATCTAGGTCGCGCGTGAGGTCCGCTTCCTTCGCACCAGGCAGGTATGTTACCAGGCAATCCTCACGTCCACCAGCCACCCAGCTATCTACATGCCTAATGTTCGAATCACCAACTATAACGGCTGTCCTAACCCTTCCCTCATGGGCACATGGCCCTGGGGAAACGTCCTCGGTGCGAGAGGGTTTTACATCTCATGGAGGACAGGTCCTAGTTACAGGATCACTTCCTGCCACACCAGGGTGATGCTCTCCTGTCACGTGACCTCTCTCCTCCATGGCAACAGGGATGCTGCCAGACTGGAGGTGGGACTTCAGGACTATATCCCTGTAGGTCTCGTCTATGTACATATCTGTCTTTCTTATGTTTTCTAAGTCTGCCACTCTAGCCTCTAGAGAACGGACTCGTTCCCTGAGAGCAAAGAGCTCCTTGCACCTAGTGGACACGTAAGACTTCTCACCAACTGGGAGAAAATCATACATGTGACACTCAATGCAAAAGACTGGAAAGCCCCCATCTCGCTGCTGGACTGCTGTCTGCATCTTAGTTTTAAGTTTGTGTTTAGATCTTTAAGTTCTTTACTTACTAAGGGTTGCTATGGATATTTATACTAATAAAATGGTACCTAATACGTTTAATATACCTTCTTCACCTGAAGCTTAATTAATCTCAGGTCTTTAGTGTATGACTGATTTGGATAACGAGCTTCACCTGAGAGCACCTCCTGTCTTTTAAGATGTATAAGTACCTATAAAGCTACGATTATCCCAGGGGTGGGTGTTGGGGAGGGAGGGAGGGAGGGAGGGAGGGAAATAACACTTATTAAAAGAGGGCTGCTACACAGTACCCTGTCTTCTGCTGCTGAGGTAAGCTATATTCTGATTTCATTTAAATTATAGCTCTTTGCTGCTGCTAGGATCAAACTTATTATGAAATTTAAACTACAAGCTCTCTGCTGGGTTCCAAATTTAACCAGAAAGCTGTGTTTTAAATTTAAACTAAAAGTACTTTGCTGATACTAGGCCCTGAGTGACTATTAAATTTAAACTACAAGCTCTCTGCTGGGTTCCAAATTTTTTTTTATTGTATATTAATTATATATACAGGACAAAAACAAGAAATGTAAGTGAAAAAAACCCTACTGTATATAATATATAATATACCATACACAGCATACAAAACTAGGAAATATAAACTCAAATCAAGCCCACATCTAGGGGGTGCTCAATCAACAAACCCAATTATATCTGGTGATAAACTCCAAAAAACCACCATATCTAAATAACTAAGTCTTATCCTTCAAAAATTCTAACAACTGATCTACCTCACAAAAGACATAGCGTTTCCCTTGAAACGTTATATGACACTTACAAGGGAATTTCAAATAAAATAAAGCTCCAAGGGCCAGAACTCGCGGGCGGACCTCCAAAAAGGCCTTACGACGCCTTTGTGTGGCCCTGGAGACATCAGGAAAAATTTGAAAAGTTTGCCCACAGAACCTTTCGGCCTTCTTCCGAAAATAGGCTCAAAAAATTCTGTCCTTATCCAACTCCGATACCAAAGTAACTAACAAGGTAGCCCGAGAGGAAATAACATCTTTAGACGATTCCAAAAACTGTGAAATGTCCACCGTAGAGGAAACTAACTGATCAGATTGAGCACCCCCTGCCCCATCCAAGCTTTTAGCTAATCCCCCTACGGGAAGATAATAAATTCTAGATAATGCAATTGAATGGGCATCATTAAACAGTAATACATCTTCAAGATATTTTTGGAAGAGCATTACAGGGGAAAGTTTAATAAGCGCAGGTTTTTAGAACGTAAAAAATTCTCTAATATTTCATCCTGACTATGAAGTGAGGAGAAATCCTGCGCCATTGTAGCTAACACACCTTGATAAGACTGTATTTGCGTTTCTTGAGTTTCGATTGTTCTCTCCAACCTTAACAGTCTAGAATCCTGATCCGATAATTTTATCACCGTCTCAAAAGTCTGATATTTTCTGAAGGGAAGACCCAAGGCCCAGTTCAATTCGAGAAACAACAGCCCAAATATATTTTAAGGAGACAGCAGTAGGTGGAGATCGAGCTTCACAAACAGAAGCAAACAATATCGCAGAAGGAAGAGGAGGAGACTCAACTCGCAGAAAGTAAGAAGGAAGAGAATCACGGCCAATCTCATCTACCCCCACTATTCCAGGTGGGGAAGGTGATGCCAATGACAACTCCATATCCTGGGTGGGGAGCTTTAAACCTTTTTCAACTGGAGAGATAATAGGGGAGGCAATACTCATAGTAGAACTCTCCTCCGGGCCACCAACAACCGGATGAACTGGAGTCGAAGTTGATGTTTCCCCAACACGTATGTGGGCATCCATCGGGCCAACCACCTTAACTGCCTTCATCTGGGTTACTGGAGGATGCTTCTTCCGTTTCCCCATTACAAGGACCCTCTCTATGCGCCAAAGTGCGCCAAAGGGGCGGGAACCCTGCCCCTTGGGGCACGTGCCCGCGTCCCGTGGTGGGGCCAGAATATTATAGCCCTTCTATTCCTGCTGCCCCAATCAGAGCAGCCTCGCAGGGGATCACCAGAGCCAATCGGGTAGACTGCACAGTCAAAAAGAAAGGAAACAGCTGAGCACCTCGGCGTCCTGCGGTGGGGCCAGAATATTATAGCCTTTCTATTCCTGCTGTCCCAATCAGAGCAGCCTCGCAGGGAATCACCAGAGCCAATCGGGTAGATCGCACAGTCAAAAAGAAAGGAAACAGCTGAGCACCTCCCTGGGTTCCAAATTTAACCAGAAAGCTCTCTTCTGTGTTTTAAATTTAAACTAAAAGTACTTTGCTAATACTAGGCCCTGAGTGACTATTAAATTTAAACTACAAGCTCTCTGCTGGGTATGAAATGTAACCAGAAAGTTCTCTTCTGTGTTTTAAATTTAAACTTAAACTGCTGCTACTAGGCCCTGACTGATTTAACAAAAAATAGTGGCTTCACAGATTAATTAGCTTTAATACAAAGAATTCCTTTTAGAAAATTCCAAGTAGTATATACTCACAATTGCAGATCTCTCTCCAGAAGTAACAGTCCCCGTTTCTAGCCCTTCAAGACTGAGGATCACAGAGCTCTGGTTGAGCTATTTATGCCTGTGTTGGTGAGGTAAGTTGTGACCAACTTCCTGGGTGATTAATAGTCCTTGCTTTGATAGAAGGAGTCTTTCAAAATGGCCTTTTGACCTGCCACCTGGTGTTAACATCTATTGAAAAGGTTTCACAGGTCTCTTGCCCCCTAGGTAGAAGGCCTCTTTGTAAAGGTCTCTAGAAGACTTTATTTGTTGCTCAAAGAGTACTGACCCTGTTTTGCCTTTTGTGCTAAGCTATATTCTGATTTGATTTAAATTATAGCTCTTTGCTGCTGCTAGGCTCAAACTTATTATGAAATTTAAACTACAAGCTCTCTGCTGGGTTCCAAATTTAACCAGAAAGCTCTCTTCTATGTTTTAAATTTAAACTAAAAGTACTTTGCTGATGCTAGGCCCTGAGTAACTATTGAATTTAAACTACAAGCTCTCTGCTGGGTTCCAAATTTAACCAGAAAGCTCTCTTCTGTGTTTTAAATCTAAACTAAAAGTACTTTGCTGATACTAGGCCCTGAGTGACTATTAAATTTAAACTACAAGCTCTCTGCTGGGTATGACATGTAACCAGAAAGTTCTCTTCTGTTTTTTTAATTTAAACTGCTGCTACTAGGCCCTGACTGATTTAACAAAAAATAGTGGGTTCACAGATTAATTAGCTTTAATACAAAGAATTCCTTTCAGAAAATTCCCAGAAGTATATACTCACAACTGCAGATCTCTCTCCAGAAGTAACAGTACCCTTTTCTAGTCCTTCAAGACTAGAAAGGTCTACAAAAGCTGGAAGAATGGTCTAATGCTTGGCAGTTAAGATTTAATGCAAAGAAGTGCAGTGTCATGCACTTGGGAAGCAGAAATCCAGGGGAAATGTACATGATGGGGGCGAGAGGTTGGTGTGCACGGCCCAGGAGAAGGACTTTGGTGTGATTATTTCTGCGGATCTCAAGGTGGCAAAACAGTGCGACAAGGCAGTGGCAAAAGCCAGGAAGATGTTGGGTTACATACAAAGAGGAATTACCAGCAGAAAGGAAGAGGTACTAATGCCACTGTATAAGTCACTGGTGAGGCCTCACTTGGAATACTGTGTTCAGTTTTGGAGACCATATCTTGCAAAGGATATAAAAAGACTGGAAACTGTTCAGAGGAAAGCGACCAAAATGATTTGCAGCCTGCATCAAACACCTTATGAGAAGAGACTTGAAGACATAAACATGTACACTCTGGAGGAGAGGAGGGACAGGGGACATATGATTCAGACCTTTAAAAACTTAGAGAAAGGAGAAATTAGGTCTTACCTGCTAATTGTCTTTCCTTGAGTTCTCTCTGGGCCAGTCCAGGGTACGTTAGGGTTGTCAATCCCCTTCAGCAGCTGAGGACTGAAAACTCCAAGTTTTGCTGACAGCCTAAGCCACTCCCCCTGGGGTCAGTACTCCAGTCTTCCTCTGACAAAGCAGCTCAACCTCTTTAGCCGGAAAAACAGAAAACCATAGAACAAAAAAGATAAGCATTGATAATCCACTATATTTCCCATTGAAGAACCGCCCACGTCACTAACGCAATCCTGACATGTTTTGCCAATGTATTATGCTTTTTTTTTTTTTTAAACATTTCCATAGCAATTGAAACGAAATACATGAAAAAATCCTTTGAAGGCAACCGAGAAAGTCCCAAAAACTATGTCCTCTGAACGAAAGTCTATTACTGTAAGCACTTCTTACTCTCAGAAAGAATTAACCTCTCGAAGAAAAACTGAGCTGAAGCAAACATTGGGTGTGCCCTGGACTGGCCCGGAGAGAACTCAAGGAAAGACAATTAGCAGGTAAAACCTAATTTCTCCTTCCATATCGTCTCTCCGGGCCAGTCCAGGGTACGTTAGGGCAATACCAAAGCAGTACCTAAAGCCAGGAGGGATCCGCCAGAACCGCCACAATGGCTGAAGCCCATACATTGGCATCCTGTCTGGCAAGAACATCCAATCTATAGTACTTTGCAAACGTATGCAGAGAGGACCACGTCGCAGCCCTACAGATATCTACTGGAGGTATTAAAGCAAACTCAGCCCAGGACGCCGCCTGAGCATGAGTAGAATGAGCTCTGAGCCCCTCCGGTGACGTTTTACTGCCAGCTTTGTATGCTGCTGCTATGGCCTGCGTTACCCACCTGGCAATCAAAGCCTTCGTCGCCGCTTTACCTTTACGCGAACCCGCAAATAACCGATCCGATTTGTGAAAAGACTCCATAGCCGTGAGGTACTTTTTCAACACATGTCCCAAATCCAATTTTCTGAGCCATCCAGGATCCGGACTGACCCTCAAAAACCGGTAACGCCACCGACTGATTCACATGAAACGACGACACTACTTTAGGCAGAAAGGAAGGCACAGGTCGTAACAACACTTTCTCCGGCAAAAATTGAAGGTAGGGTTCTGTCACGCCCTTAGCCCCTTTTATCAGCATGGAGGGGCGTGCTTCTCATTGGAGTGCTTCACCTTTAAAGGCCTTTTCCTTACTGGTTGCCTTTTAATGCATTATGGGAAAGGTAGTTCAGTTAGATGTTATGTGGCCTCGGGTAAAAAAAAAAAAACACCTTCTTGTAGTTGGGTTGAGTGGTAGGCAAATGACAGAAATTTAACCATTGAAAAGACACGCTAAGGTTCACAAATTTTCACCTTTTTAATGTTTCACCAGGATTCTTGTATTTCAACACAGGATACAACTTGAACTCAAACAAAACAGCTTTCTTCAGCTTAAATATCAATACTTCTAACAGCACATGCCACCAGGCATGGTTTGCCGTGCAGTCCAAAACAAACAGGAACAAAACTTTAAACCAGGTTTCTTTTCTTTCAGTCCAGAACTATACCTGGCTACTTTGTCTTCTTAAACACAGCAAACTTCCTACAGGCAGTTAAACTCTGTAGGGCTCCTTATTAGATAAGCTTCTAGGACTCATACCTTGGTCAAAGCTTGTAATAGCTTCCCCTCCTTCATGCTCTGGCCACCATTCACCTCATCCTGTTCTCCACCCTGTGTTCCAGGTTCCTGCTGTTCTTACTGTTCCTGCTCTTGCTGTCCCTATCTGGATAAATGGAGCTAAACTTAAACCTCCCAGGGACCTGCTCCACCCTCTCTCCTCTCAGGTGAGAGAGATCAAATTCCCCCGTGGCAGCTGAGTGATTAGGGAATGCAATGACGTAAGGGTTCCCTACCCTGGGCTTGCATTCCCTCTCCTTTTCATCACTAGGGGCATGCTGTAACTTATTGTAGCCAGGAATTACCTGCTTTCTAGGTACAATGGGAGTTTTATGTCCTTGACCTTTTAAAACAGGAGCTTTTGTTAGGGTAAATTCCTTCTTCTGATCCCTATCTCCTAGGTCCTGATAAGCTTCCTTATCACAGTTCCCGACAAGAGAGAGCTTGCAGGTCGGAAATCCTCCTTGCAGAAGACAACGCCACTAAGAACGCCGTCTTCCAGGAAAGTTCCTTTAAACTCCCTGATGAACCCGTCTCAAACGGAGAGTGCGTCAAAGCTTCTAGAACTAAGTTCAAATCCCAAAGAGGCACCACTGGGCGTAACGGAGGCCTAATAATCTTGGCCGCCCGAAAAAAATGATGCGCATCTACATGCATCGAGAGCCTACGATTCTGCACTGCACCCCTAAAACAAGATAAGGCCGCCAAATCTACCTTGAGAGTGCCAAGGGCTAACCCTTTCTCCAGACCATCTTGAAGAAATAACAAAAGTTGTGGCAACGTAGCCGAGCTAGGCCGAATGCTACGTTGTCCACACCAAGCTTCAAAGATCTTCCAGACCCGCGTGTACGCAAGCGAAGTCGAAGTCCTCTTAGACTGTAACAACGTGGAAACCACCGATTCTGAATATCCCTTGCGTCTTAACCGGTCCCCTTCAAGAGCCAAGCCGTAAGCAAGAAACGATCCACCTGCGGCATCAGCATGGGCCCTTGACACAACAGGTTGATTCGAACGGGCAACCTCCAAGGAGAATCTATCAGGAGATGGATCAGATCCGCATACCAAGGTCGGCGAGGCCAATCCGGAGCAATGAGGATCACCGTCCCTCTGTGGCCGGCTATACATTGAATGACCCGACCGAGCATCGGCCACGGAGGAAACACATAAAGGAGCGTGTCCGACGGCCAGGGCTGGACTAGAGCATCCAACCCCTCCGACATGTGCTCTCTGCGTCTGCTGAAAAAACGAGACGCTTTGGTATTGCAGAGAGCCGCCATCAGATCCATCACGGCTTCCCCCAGCGAGCTGTAATGTCATGGAACACCGCCGCGTTTAGTTCCCATTCCCCGGGATTGAGAAGATTCCGACTGAGATAATTGGCCTGCACATTGTCCTTGCCTGCCACGTGCACCGCCGACAAAGCCACCAGATGATTTTCTGCCCAGATCATCAACTGCTGACTCTCTTCTAATAGGAGCACACTGCCTGTGCCCCCTTGCCGATTGATATACGATACTGTCACCACATTGTCAGAGAAAACTCATACCACTGTGCCCTCTAGCAAGCTTTGGAAATGCAGAAGCGCGAGACGCACCGCTCTGAGTTCTAATCGATTGATCGACCAGGAGCTTTCTTCCACGGACCAGACTCCCTGCGCCACGCGAGACTGACAGTGAGCCCCCCAGCCTGAAAGACTGGCATCTGTGGGTCACAAGCACCCACTGCGGATCCTGCAAGGGAACCCCCGCTCGAAGATGCTTGGCATCCAGCCACCAAAGTAGACTGTGATGCACCATCTCCAGACAGTCCAACTGTTGAGAGAGAGGTTGATGCTGCGGAGACCACCTGGAGAGCAATGCTTGTTGAAGAGGACGCATGTGCGCTCTGGCCCATGGAACTAGATCCAAGGCCGCCGCCATGGAACCCAAAAGTTGCAAGTAGGTCCACGCCGAAGGAGCCGGGAGCCGCAAGAACACGTGAATCTGCCGCCAGAGCTTTAACACTGTTCTCGGGCAGGAATACCAGCCCTCGTTCCATATCGAAGAAGGCCCCGAGGTAAGTAAGCTGTCGCACCGGAAGTAATTGACTCTTTGCTCGGTTGATGACCCAACCGAGCTGTTCCAAAACCTGTACCACTCGAGCCGTTGCCGCGACCGAGTCCGAGAGCAAATCGGTCCTGATCAACCAGTCATCTAGATATGGATGCACTCTGACACCCTCTTTCCGCAATGCTGCCGCAACTACTACCATCACTTTTGTGAAGGTTCGAGGCGCCGTCGCCAGACCGAATGGCAAAGCCCGGAACTGGAGGTAACCCATAGGAACCGCAAATCTCAAAAACCGTTGATGATCCACCCAGATCGGAATGTGCAGATAAGCCTCCGTGAGATCTATGGCCGAGAGCAGCTCTCCTGGACGCACCGCTCGAATGTCGGATCTCAGCGTCTCCATCCGAAAATGCGGAACTCGCAACGCATGATTCACATGTTTGAGATCGAGAATTGGCCGAAAAGATCCCTCTTTCTTGGGAACCACAAAATAAATCGAGTATCGACCTAACCCGCACTGGTCGGGAGGTACGGGAACCACTGCCTGTAGGAACAACAAGCCCTTCAACGTCTCTGCAATGGCTTGCCTCTTTGGTCCCAGACCACATGGAGACACCAGGAAGGCCTCTTTTAATGGGTAGGCGAACTCCAGCGCATACCCATCCCGAATGATCTCTAGCACCCATTTGTCTGACGTTATGGAGGTCCAAGCCGAAAGAAATCCCTTTAAACAGCCTCCCACAGGGTTTTCCAGCTGGACCAGCTGAACTTCATTGTGCCTTTTTAGCGGAGGCCTGCTGAGAATTGAAATAGCCCCTGCCGAAACCTCTGGCTCCGCAAAAGGACTGACCACGAGACCCGAAACGGCCCCTGGGATAGGGAGCAAACCGGGCCCCTTGGAATCTCTGAGAATCTCTACCTTGCCCCCGTTGTAATGTACTCACTTTAGATGCCTTTGGATGATCCTCTGGCAACCGATCTCCCTTGGAGTCCCCGAGATCCTTAACAATCTTCTCCAAGGTTTCTCCAAAGAGCAGCTTACCCTTATAAGGGAGCTTACTGAGCCGGGATTTAGAAGAGGCATCAGCCGCCCAATTCCGCAACCAAAGAAAGTGCCTGGCCGCAATCAGCGAGGCCATGGACTTAGCGGCAATTCTAACCAAATCAAAATAAACTTAACTACCTAATTTCTCAACATACAGGGGTGTCCTACACAGAGCGGTGGGTTCACCCCTAAAACAAGACATGGGGAGGGGTGGCCTGCACGGAGCGGCAGATGCACCTACTCTTGCCATCTTACTGGGCAGACTAGATGGACCATACTGGCCTTTATCTGCCGTCATTTACTGTGTTACTATGTAAGAAAACTGCAGCAAAAGACCAATTGCATAGCCAAAATAAAAGTACTTAGCAGTAAATTCTTAGCATCATATAAACAGGCTGTTATAGTCCAAAAAAAATAATAAAATCCGATTCTGGTCATCTCACTAACAACAAACATTCTCCAGTGTCAAGCATATTGTGAACTAATATAAAACACTGCAAGTGTCACTGAAGATCTACAAGGCCAAATCTATCTCATACCATACCAGCATACACTTCCAAAAGTCATACAATAAGGGGCCTACCCAGAAAAAAGCATCACTATAAACACTGTAATGGGCCCCAAAATATCCATACACCTACTGTATTTGAAAAGCTGTACAAGTCAAATTACTAAAGTACTGATCCCTTCATACAAACTCCATGTTAACAGAACACCTGGCCTTGGTTACACATTCAGAACACAGACCCTCACAGAATAAGTGACCACAAAGTAAAAATAGAAATATGTAGACAAAAATTAAAATGAAACCCCAAGAAGCCAGACCCGGCATGTGGTGCCACACCAGAGAAGAGATGCAGTTCCCCATACTGTGTGAAATATAAAGATAGTGCAAAGTCCAATCACTAAACTGAAAATAAAATTATTTTTTCTACCTTTGTTGTCTGGCGATTTTTGATCATGCTGGTCTCGATCTAAGGTTTCTGTTTTCCTCTTTCTTCTCTTAGCTCTCTTTTTATGGTCTATAGCCCATCTGCCATTTTTTGTCTCTCCTTTTGATTTATTCATTTTCTTCCATCAGTCTTTTTCCAGTCCCAGTAACCCTCCCCAGTATCAGCCCCCTTTACAGCCTCCCCTCCCAGTGTCAACCCCATTGCATTCCCAGCACCGCTACTGGTGTCTATTCCCTTCCAGTCCCCCTCCTTCTCCATCATCCAGCCCCTTCTAGTCCAAATACCATCCCAGGTATCAGCGAACGTCCAGTCCCCAGTGCCCCCTCCCATGTCAATTCCCTTCCAGTCACCCTCTCCTCTGTCCATACGCCTTCCAGCCAGTGCCAACCCCAGTTGTCAGCTCTCTTCCAGTCCCATTCCCAGGTGTCAGCTCCCTTCCAGCCCCCTCCTTCCCTCCAGCCCCTCCTTCCTCTTTTTTCTGCTACCTTCCAACCCCCTATGTGAGCTCCCTTCTTCCCCGTCAGTTCTCTTCCCACCCTCCTCCTATTACCAAGCCACCTTCCAGCCCCATCCCTAAGTGTCTGCTCCCTTCCAGCCCCCCATGTCTGCTCCCTTTAGGCTCCCCCATGTCTGCTCCCTTCCAGCCCCCCTGTGTCTGCTCCCTTGTAGCCCCCCATGTCTGCTATTTTCCAGCTCCCCCGTGTCTGTTCCCTTCCAGCTCCCCTCCGTGTCTGCTCCCTTCCAGTTCCCCAGTGTCTGTTGCCTTCCAGCTCCCCCCTGTGTCTACTCCCTTGCAGCCCCCCCATGTCTTCTCCCTTGTAGCCCCCCGTCTGCTCCAAGCTCCCCCCCATGTCTGCTCCCTTCCAACATCCCATGTCTGTTCCCTTTCAGCTCCCCCTGTGTCTGTTCCTTTCCATCTCCCCCCCATGTCTGCTCCCTTTCAGCTCCCCCCTATGTCTGCTCTGATTCAACCATCAAAAAAGAAAGCAGCCGTGGGAACATTTCTCTGTTTCCGCGGCTCTGCTATCTTTCACACTGCTGGGTCGTGGAGTTCCTAAAGGCAATAATACTCAGCGGTCCAGCAGTTTAAAAGCAGAGCCATAGGAAAGTGTAGTTACTCACCTGGGTGACGTCGGCACCGACGGAGCCCTCACGGAAGCATTCCCCCAGCTTTCAAAGAAAGCCTTTGGGAGATGCCACCACGCATGCGTGGTCCCCTTTCCGCCCAAGGGTGCCATCTTGCTCAGTCAGATGACATAGCTGAAAGACGGCAAAAATAAAAGATGGTAAAGGAGAAGGGAGGGTTGTAAGGACTGATTCCTGCTGTCCCCGGAGAACACCTGTTATCTTGGTGAGAACACCTGTTATCTTGGTGTGATTCTTGATCCCTCGCTATACTTCCACCAACATATATCTGCAGTTGCATGCAGCTCTTTCTTCCATCTTTGCAAGATTCGGGCTGTTCGATCATTTCTTCCAGTGTCATCCCTCACCACCCTTGTCCTCTCTCTGGTGATTGATTATTGCAACTCACTCTTCGCAGGTCTCCCTCAATATCAGCTCCGGTGCCTTCAATTAATTCAAAATACAGCGGCCCACCTTCTTACCCATTCCTCCCCTCGTGATCATGTTACCTCCCGTCTTCTGGCCCTTCATTGGCTCCCTGTCAAGGTTAGATTTATATACAAGCTTCTCACTGTCACACACAAGGTTCTTCATACTAGCACACCCCAGTATCTGGCCGACATCATCTATCTTCAGTCCACTCCCCGTCTACTTCGTTCTGCTCACGGCAACCGTCTCTTTCTCCCTTCTCCTGCCCAGGCTCGCCTTGAACTAACTCGTCATGCCGCTTTCTTCTTTTGAGTCCCGCCCTTTGGAATTCCCTCCCGCTTTCTCTCCGCACCAAACTGTCCTTTCCTCGGTTCAAGTCTCTCCTCAAGACCCATCTTTACTGTCAGGCTTATGATCTCCCTACTCCGCCCAACTCCTCCGCATCCCCCCAGGTAGATCCCCCACTTGCGGAAAATTCTTGACCCATCGTAGTTCACAATCATCACAGCTCCCCCCTCCCGCATTGGTCCCTTGTTGTGTCTAATATTCATGGTGTTCCTTGTCCATTGCTGTCCTTTGCTATCCTTCTCTCTGCCTTTTCTATTTGCTTTCCTATCGATTTATTGGCGTTCCTTTTCATCTTTTACTTCTAGCAGTTTTGATTTTCTCTTATTGATACCTTGGTTAAGGAGGTATATCAAATAATGCAAATAAAGATAAAGATAACTACTCTTTCTCTGGGAACAAGCAGGAAGTCAGTCCTCACATATGGGACTCCCCAACTACAAGCTACTGAAAGCACATAGCAAAAACAAGGGCTCCCTCACGGGGAGCCGCAAGCAGCAGCAATTAAGTCTGTGTCCACGGACCACAAT
The DNA here is from genome assembly GCA_033557465.1 of Ichthyophis bannanicus. Classification (NCBI taxonomy): domain Eukaryota; kingdom Metazoa; phylum Chordata; class Amphibia; order Gymnophiona; family Ichthyophiidae; genus Ichthyophis; species Ichthyophis bannanicus. Next base: position 272,040,161 of record CM066043.1, on the reverse strand, counting down.
AGGACCCCTGCATTCGATGAAACCAGCACTCTGGTAGTCTGAACACAGAAGGATCAGAGGGTAGGAGTTGCCTAGACCCTGAAAAGGTTATGAAGCACAGCCTGGCCGAAGGCACTGTCCCGTCGGGACTTTCTTTCCAGGCAGTAATTGGCTGCGAAAGTATGGACTGAAGACCAAGGGACGGCCCAGCAAATGTCCACCATCGGGACAGAGCATAAGTTTGCCACCGAAGCTGCTATGGCCCTGACATGGTGCGCCCTGCTGCGGCCTTCCAGCGGGAGCCTCGCCTGCTCATAAGCAAGGACGATACAGTCCGCCACCCATGTGGACAGCGTACACTTGGTCACTGCCTCCATAGGAGATGAAAAGCTGAGAAGCTTTGCGGTGGCCCTGAGTGCGTTGGATAAAGAAGGATAAAGCCCTCTTACAGTCCAATGTGTGAAGGACCGTCTTCGCCCGACTAGAGTGAGGTCTTGAGAAGAAGGTAGGGAACACCACTTCCTGGTTAAGTTGGAATGGCGAAACTACCTTCGGCAGGAATTTGGGATGTGTGCAAAGCATTGCTCTGTTCTAGTAGAACCTGGTATAGGGCGCTTCCACCACAAGGGCTTCTCCGCTAACTCTGCGAGCGGAGGTGAGCACAACCAGGAAAACCACCTTCCAAGAGAGGTAGCGAAGGTGGCATGTAGCCAGAGGCTCGAAGAGTGGGTGAGTGAGCTGCCCCATCACAATGTTGAGGTCCCATTCGGTTACCGGAGGGGGAACCAGGGGTTTTCATAAGAGCAGGCCCCGAAGGAAACAGGTCACCAATGGTTGGACTGAGAGGGGCTTACCATCCAACTGGGCACTCAGGTGCACTCGGACGGAGTTAGACTTGAGCCCGGAATGAGAGAGGTGGAAAAGGTACTGTAACACCTGAGCCACCGGGCATGAGAAAGGATCAGCCCCGTGTTTGGCGCACCGAGCAGAGAACCTGCGCCATTTGAGGGCATAAGCCTTCCTAGTAGAGGCCGTGCAAGAGGCCAGTAGAATGTCTTACACCTCAACCTGAAGGTTGAGAAGGGCCAAAGTCACCCTTCTCAGTAGCCACACTGTCAGCAAGAGGGACCCCAGGTTGGGGTGCAGGAGAGAGCCCCCCCTCCTGAGATAGGAGTCCCGGGGCAGTTCCCAAGGGAATGGGGGCCTCCACCATCAACTGCAGAAGCAGCGGGAATCACGGCTGCCTGGACCACCAAGGAGCTATCAGGATAAGCAAGCCCCTAAAGAACATAAAATATGCCATAGTGGGTAAGACCAAGGTCCATCAGGCCCAGTACCCTGTTTCCAACAGTGGCCAATCTAGATCATAAGTACCTAGCAGACTCCCCAAAAGACAAAGGTTCCTCAATGCTTGTATTGGGTCAAGCAGTGATATCCTGGGTCCCTTTTAATAATGGCTTATGGACCTTTCCTCCAGGAACTTGTCCAAACCTTTTTTAAACTCAGCTACACTAACAGCTTTTACTACATCCTCGGGTAAAAATTCCAGAGTCTGATTACACGTTGAGTGAAAAAATATTTTCTCTTATTAGTCTTAAATAGGTTACCCTGTAGCTTCGTTGTATGTCCCCTAGTATTTTTATATTCTGATGACGTAAACAATCAATCTACATTTACCCTTTCCACTCCATCCATTAATTTATAGACCTCTATCATATCTCCCTTCAGCCGTCTCTTTTCCAGGTTGAAGAGACCTAACTTTTTTAGCCTCTCTTCATAAAAGTATCCTTTAATCCCATTTACCATTTTGGTGGCTCTTCTCTGTACCTTTTCTAATAACACTATATCCTTTTTAAAATCCGGCGACCAGAATTGCACACAATATTCAAGGCGTGGTAGCACCATGGAACGATATACAGGCATTATAATATCCTTTGTTTTATTTTACATTCCTTTCCTTATGAGACCTAGCATTCTATATGCTCTCTTTGCTGCTGCTGCACACTGGGCAGAGGGTTTTAACATGTTATCCACGATGACGCCTAAATATTTCCCTGGGTAGTGGTTCCCAATGTGGAACCTGGCATCGTGTAACCATAGTTTGGGTTGTTCTTTCCTAGGTGCATAACTTCGCACTTGTCCACATTAAATTTCATCTGCCATATGGATGCCCAGTCTTCCAATTTATCAAGATCCTCTTGCAATTTTCCACAATCCTCTTGGGTTTTAACAACTTTAAATAGTTCTGTGTCATCTGCAAATTTGATAACCTCACTCGTTATTCCACTTTCCAGGTCATTTATGAATATGTCAAAAAGCAGCGGACCCAGCACAGAACCCTGGGGTACTCCACTATTCACCTTTTTCCATTGGGAAAATTGGCCATTTAGTCCTACCATCTGCTTCCTATCTTTTAACCATTTCCTGATCCACAATAGTACACTGCCTCCTATCAGATGACTTTTTAATTTTGCCAAAAATCTCTCATGAGGGACCTTGTCAAAAGCTTTCTGAAAGTCCAGATACACTATATCAACCGACTCACCTTTGTCTACCTGTTTATTCACACCTTCAAAAAAACATATTATAATCTTACTAATTAGTAAGACAAGATCGTCCTTGTCTAAAGTCATGTTGGCTGTCTCCAATTAAGCCATGACTATCTACATGATGAGTAATTTTGTTCTTTATAATGGTTTCTACCATTTTTCCCAGTACTGATGTCAGGCTCACCGGTCTGTAGTTTCCCAAATCACCCCTGGAACCCTTTTTAAAAATCGGCATAAGATTGGAGATCCTCCAATCTTCAGGTATTACAGATGATTTTAATGATAGTTCACAGATTAATAATAGCAGGTCTGCAATCTCATATTTCAGTTCTTTCAATACCCTTGGATGTATACAATCCGGTCCAGGTGATTTGCTACTCTTCAGTTTATCAAATAGTAGTAATACATCTTCCCGGTGTAGCGATATTTCTTTCAATTCCTCTGCAGTATCACCTTTAAATACCACTTCAGTCATGGGTAATATCCCTACATCTTCCTCAGTAAAGATCGAAGCAAAGAATTCATTCAGCCTCCCCGCTATTGCCTTGTCCACTCTTACTGCCCATTTTACCCCTCTAGCATCAAATGGCCAACTGACTCTCACAGGTTTTTTGCTACGAATGTACTTGAAAAAGACTTTATTATGCGTTTTTGCTTCCACAGCAAGTTTCTTCTCAAACTCTCTCTTTGCCTGCCTTATCAATGCCTTGTATTTAGCTTGTCAGTGCTTATACTGTCTCCAGTTTTTTTTATTCGGCTCTTTTTTCCATTTCTGAAAGATGCTTTTTTGGCAACAGCCGCCTCTCTGACCTCACCTTTAAACCATGCTGTCAGTTTTTTGGACTTCCTTCCACTTTTCTTAAAGCGTGGAATACAGGTGGTCGGGGCTTCCAAGATAGTATTTTTAAACAACACCCAAGCTGGATGTAAGGCTTTGAACTTTGCAACTGCTCCTTTTAGTTTTTTTCTTAACTATTTTCCTCATTTTATTATAGTCTCCCTTTTGTAAGTTAAAAGGTAGTTCTGTGGATTTCCTTACCATCCCTCCTCCATGAAATAAATCAAACATGATCATGCTATGATCACTATTGCCAAGTGGCCCCAACACCCTTATCTCTTGCACTAGATTTGGTGTTCCACTAAGGACTAAGTCCAAAATGGCTTCCCCAATGGTCGGTTCATGAATCAGCTGCTCCAAAAAGCAGTCATTTATTTTATCTAGAAACTATCTCCTTAGCATTTCCTGCTGTGACACTGACCCAGTCAATACAGGGGTAATTGAAATCACCCATTAGTATTACTGTTCTGTAACTTTTGTTAGCTTCCCTGATTTCTTTGAGCATTTCAGCATCCATTTGTTCATTCTGGCCTGACGGTCGATAGTATAACCCCATTGCTATTGCCTTCCCCTTTAATGGAATTTCAATTCATAGGGATTCTACAGCAAATTTTGTTTCCTGCAAAACTTTAATTCTTTGTGACTCAATGCCCTCTCTGACATAGAGCACAACCCCTCCACCAATTTGATCAGCTCTACCATTACGATATAGTTTGTACCCATGTATCACAGTATCTCACTGGTTGTCCTCCTTCCACCATGTCTCTGAGATACCAATCATATCTAACTTCTCATTTAGTGCTATATATTCTAACTCTCCCATCTTATTTTTTAGACTTCTAGCATTTGCATACAAGCATTTTAGAGACTGTATTTTATTCATATTAATCTGGTTATTGGTAGGCAGGGGCATTTTGGAATCTTTAAGCTCTGTCTGCTCTGTACTCAAGGGCATTTGGGCTACCTTTACCTTTACTGGAATCTCTTTGCTGATGTGCCTAACTTCATTTTTTTGGTAGTATCCTTGAAGGATACATTGTTCCGAACCATGCGCACTTGGGCGACTGTAGGCTTTCCCCTATTATCTAGTTTAAAAGCTGCTCTATTTCCTTTTTAAAGGTTAATACCAACAGCCTGGTTCCATCCTGGTTAAGGTGAAGCCCATCCCTTCAGAAGAGCCCCTCCTTTCCCCAGAATGTTCCCCAGTTCCTAACAAATCCAAAACCCTCATCCTTGCAGCATGGTCTCATCCACACATTGAGACTCTGGAGCTCTGCCTGCCTTTTGGGTCCTGCGTGTGGAACGGGAAGCATTTCGGAGAACGTTACCGTGGAAGTTCTGGATTTCAACTTCCTACCTAAAAGCCTAAATTATCCTGCAGATCTAGCAAAGAGCTATAATTTAAATCAAATAAGGATATACATTAGCACAAAAGGCAAAACAGGGTCAGTACTCTTTGAGCAGCAAATAGTCTTCTAGAGACCTTTACAAAGAGGCCTTCTACCTAGGGGGCAAGAGACCTGTGAAACCTTTTCAATAGGTGTAAACACTAGGTGGCAGATCAAAAGGCCATTTTGAAAGACTCCTTCTATCCAAGCAAGGACTGTTAATCATCCAGGAAGTTGGTCACAGCTTACCTCAGCAGCACAGGCATAAATAGCTCAACCAGAGCTCTGTGATCCTCAGTCTTGAAAGACTAGAAAAGGGGACTGTTACTTCTGGAGAGAGATCTGCAATTGTGAGTATATACTTCTGGGAATTTTCTGAAAGGAATTCTTTTTATTAAAGCTAATTAATCTGTGAACCCGCTATTTTTTGTTAAATCAGTCAGGGCCTAGTAGCAGCAGTTTAAGTTTACATTTAAAACACAGAAGAGAGCTTTGTGGTTAAATTTCATACCCAGCAGAGAGCTTGTAGTATAAATTTAATAGTCATTCAGGGCCTAGCATCAGCAAAGTACTTTTAGTTTAAATTTAAAACACAGAAGAGAGCTTTCTGGTTAAATTTAGAACACAGCAGAGAGCTTGTAGTTTAAATTTCATATTAAGTTAGAGCCTAGCAGCAGCAAAGAGCTATAATTTAAATCAAATAAGAATATAGCTTACCTCAGCAGCAGAAGACAGGGTACTGTGTAGCAGCCCTCTTTTAATAAGTGTTATTTCCCTCCCTCCCTCCCCACCCATCCCTGGGATAATCATAGCTTTATAGGTACTTACACATTTTAAAAGACAGGAGGAGCTCTCAGGTGAAGCTCGTTACCCAAATCAGTCATACACTAAGGACCTGAGATTAATTAAGCTTCAGGTGAACAAGGTATATTAAACGTATTAGGTACAGTTTTATTGGCAACCCTTAGTAAGTAAAGAACTTAAAGATCTAAACAAAAACTTAAAACTAAGATGCAGACAGCAGTCCAGCAGCGAGATGGGGGCTTTCCAGTCTTTTGCATTGAGTGTCACATGTATGATTTTCTCCCAGTTGGTGAGAGGTCTTACATGTGCACTAGGTGCAAGGAGCTCTTTGCTCTCAGGGAACGAGTCCATTCTCTAGAGGCTAGAGTAGCAGACTTGGAAAACATAAGACAGACAGAGAGGTACATAGACGAGACATACAGTGATATAGTCCTGAAGTCACACCTCCAGTCTGGCAGCATCCCTGTTGCCATGGAGGAGAGAGGTCACGTGACAGGAGAGCATCACCCTGGTGTGGCAGGAAGTGATCCTGTAACTAGGACCTGTCCTCCAGATGATGTAAAACCCTCTCGCACCGAGGAAGTTTCTCCAGGGCCATGTGCCCATGAGGGAAGGGTGAGGACAGCCGTTATAGTTGGTGATTCGATCATTAGGCATGTAGATAGCTGGGTGGCTGGTGGATGTGAGGATCGCCTGGTAACATGCCTGCCTGATGCGAAGGTAGCGGACCTCACGCGCCACCTAGATAAGGTCTTAGATAGTGCTGGGGAGGAGTCTGCTGTCTTGGTACATGTCGGTACCAATGACATAGGAAAATGTGGTAGGGAGGTTCTGGAAGCTAAATTTAGGCTTTTAGGTAGGAAGTTGAAATCCAGAACTTCCAGGGTAGCGTTCTCCGAAATGCTTCCCGTTCCACGTGCAGGACCCAAAAGGCAGGCAGAGCTCCGGAGTCTCAATGCATGGATGAGACAGTGGTGCAGAGATGAGGGTTTTGGATTTGTTAGGAACTGGGGAACATTCTGGGGAAAGGAGAGGCTCTTCCGAAGGGATGGGCTTCACCTTAACCGGGATGGAACCAGGCTGCTGGCATTAACCTTTAAAAAGGAGATAGAGCAGCTTTTAAACTAGATAATAGGGGACAGTCGCCCAAGAGCGGATGGTTCGGAAGAATGTATCCCTGAAGGATACTACCAAAAGCAGAGAGGTTCCAAAAAAAGAGTAAAGTAGCCCAAATGCCCTCGAGTATGGAGCAGACAGAGCTTAAAGATCCCAAATTACACATGTCTACCAATAGCCAAGTTAACATGAATAAAATACAATCTCTAAAATGCTTGTATGCAAATGCTAGAAGTCTAAAAAATAAGATGGGAGAGTTAGAATATATAGCACTAAATGAGAGGTTAGATATGATTGGAATATCAGAGACATGGTGGAAGGAGGACAACCAGTGGGACACTGATACCTGGGTACAAACTATATCGTAATGATAGAGCTGATCAAATTGGTGGAGGGGTTGCGCTCTATGTTAGAGAGGGCATTGAGTCAGAAAGGATTAAAGTTTTGCAGGAAACAAAATTTGCTGTAGAATCTCTATGGATTGAAATTCCATGTAAAAAGGGGAAGGCGATGGCAGTGGGGGTGTACTATCGACCACTGGGCCAGAATGAACAAATGGATGATGAAATGCTCAAAGAAATCAAGGAAGCTAGCAAAAGTTAACAGCGCAGTAATAATAATGGGTGATTTCAATTACCCCGGTATCGACTGGGTCAGTGTCACGGCAGGACATGCTAGGGAGATAAAGTTCCTAGATGACATAAATGACTGCTTCTTGGAGCAGCTGGTTCATGAACCAACCAGAGGGGAAGCCATATTAGACCTAGTCCTTAGTGGAACACCAGATCTAGTGCAAGAGATAAGGGTGTTGGGGCCACTTGGCAATAGTGATCATAGCATGATCGCCTTTGATTTAATTAGTGGAAGAGGGATAGTACGGAAATCCACAGTACTACCTTTTAACTTTCGAAAGGGACACTATGATAAAATGAGGAAAATAGTTAAGAAAAAACTAAAAGGAGCAGTTGCAAAGGTTAAAGACTTACATCAAGCTTGGGTGTTGAAAAATACTATCTTGGAAGCCCAGACCAGCTGTATTCCATGCTTTCAGAAAAGTGGAAGGAAGTCCAAAAAACTGCCAGCATTTTTTAAAAGTGAGGTCAAAGAGGCTGTTGTTGCCAAAAAAGCATCTTTCAGGAAATGGAAGAAAGAGCCAAACGACGAAACCTGGAAAATGCACAAGCACTGCCAAGTCAAATGCAATATAAATAGGAATACCCAACCGCAATCAATGACCACCAGAGTAAATATTTTTGTCGGAGCTAGCCGTAGGAAGGTCAGAAGGAAAACCGACCTACACCAGGCGGGTAGCTACTTTTTATTTATAGAGGTTCTTCACCAAAATTAAAGTTAAAGTTCAAATAACCAATAGAATTATGTTCAAAAAACTTACCTCAGTCCAGAAATACCGGTTATGATGAATCCAACGCACGACGTGCACGTTTCGGGCACTTTCGCCCTGTGTCAAGTGCAATAGCCAGAATTTCAAAATCTTCAACAGCCGTATTCCAAACGCTGTCAATGCAGCTGAGGCTGTTGAAGATTTTGAAATTCTGGCTATTGCACTTGACACAGGGCGAAAGTGCCCGAAACGTGCACGTCGTGCGTTGGATTCATCATAACCGGCATTTCTGGACTGAGATAAGTTTTTTGAACATAATTCTATTGGTTATTTGAACTTTAACTTTAATTTTGGTGAAGAACCTCTATAAATAAAAAGTAGCTACCCGCCTGGTGTAGGTCGGTTTTCCTTCTGACCTTCCTACGGCTAGCTCCAACAAAAATATTTACTCTGGTGGTCATTGATTGCGGTTGGGTATTCCTATTTATACTGCTGATTTGCCCTGACCTGAAGGTTAATTTTGATAAGTCAAATGCAAGGCATTGATAAAACAGGCAAAGGGAGAATTTGAGAAGAAGCTTGCTGTGGAAGCAAAAACGCGAAATAAAGATTTTTTCAAGTACATTCGAAGCAAAAAAACCTGTGAGAGAGTCAGTTGGTCCATTAGATGATAGAGGAGTTAAAGGGCCACTAAGAGGCGACAAGGCAATAGCGGAGAGACTGAATGAATTCTTTGCTTTGGTCTTTACTGAGGAAGATGTAGGGATGTTACCCATTACTGAAGTGGTATTTAAAGGTGCGGAAGAATTGAGGGAAATATCGATACATCGATAAGATGTATTACAACTATTAGATAAACTGAAGAGTAGCAAATCACCTGTGCCGGATGGTATACATCCAAGGGTGTTGAAAGAACTGAAATATGAGATTGCAGACCTGCTATTAGTAATCTGTGAACTATCATTAAAATCATCTCTAATACCTGAAGATTGGAGGATCGCCAATGTAACACCAATTTTTAAAAAGGGCTCCGGGGTGATCCGGGAAACTACAGACTGGTGAGCCTGACGTCAGTACCGGGAAAAATGGTAGAAACCATCATAAAGAATAATATTACTCAGCATGTAGATAGTCATGGCCTAATGGGAGACAGCCAACATGGCTTTAGACAAGGAAGATCTTGTCTTACTAATCTGTTTTATTTTTTTGAAAGTGTGAATAAACAGGTGGACAAAGGTGAGTCGGTTGATATAGTGTATCTGGACTTTCAGAAAGCCTTTGAAAAGGTCCCTCATCAGAGACTTTTGGCAAAACTAAAAAGTCATGGGATAGGAGGCAGTGTACTACTGTGGATCAAGAACTGGTTAAAAGATAGAAAGCAGAGGGTTGGGCTAAATGGCCAATTTTCCCAATGGAGAAAGGTGAATAGTAGTGTACCCCAGGGATCTGTGCTGGGTCTGCTGCTTTTTGACATATTCATAAATGACCTGGAAAGTGGAATAACGAGTGAGGTTATCAAATTTGCAGAGGGCACAAAACTATTTAAAGTTGTTAAAACCCAAGAGGATTGTGGTAAATTGCAAGAGGATCTTGATAAATTAGAAGACTGGACATCAAAATGGCAGATGAAATTTAATGTGGACAAGTGCAAAGTTATGCACCTAGGGAAGAATAACCCAAACTATGGTTACACAATGCAAGGTTCCACATTAGGAACCACCACCCAGGAAAAAGATTTAGGCGACATTGTGGATAGAGTAGTTACTCACCTGTAACAGGTGTTCTCCAGGAGCAGCAGGAATCAGTCCTCACATATGGGTGTCATCAGCGCTGATAAAGCCTCAGCGGACCATTTCCCCAGCTTTCTATGAAAGCCTTTGGGAATGCAGGCACGCATGCGCGGTTCCCTTCCCGCCTAAAGGTACCATCTTACCTCAGTTAAATGAGATAGCTAAGAACACCACACAAAAATGAAAAATAAACTAAGTAAAACTGCAACTCGAAGGGGAGGAGGGAGGGTTGTGAGGACTGATTCCTGCTGCTCCTGGAAAACACCTGTTACAGGTGAGTAACTACTCTTTCTCCAGGACCAAGCAGGAAGTCAGTCCTCACCTATGGGACTCCCCAGCTTAAGGCTACCGGAGACCTCAAGCCGAAAAAATGAGCTCCCTCTAGCTCGTCAGTACGTAAGGAAGGAATCTTCTCTGAGAACGCCCCCGACCGGTAGCCCAACACCAGGGCCGGAGGGTAGGAGTTGCCTAAACCCCAAAGAGATTATGGAGTACTGCCTGTCCGAAAGCACTGTCCCTGCGGGACTCCCTCTCAAGGCAGTAATGGGCCGCAAAAGTCTGGCTTGAAGACCAAGTAGCGGCCCGGCAGATGTCTGCCAACAGAACAGAGCGGAGATGAGCCACTGACGCAGCCTTCGCCCTGACACGATGAGCTGTGACTCGACCCTCCAACGAGAGGCCGGCTGCCCCATAAGCCCAGGTGATACAGTCAGAGACCCATATGGACAAAGTACGCTTGGAGACAGGTAACCCCGACTTATTGGGGTCAAAAGAAACGAAGAGCTGAACAGCCCTCCGATGCTCCCGCGTACGGTCAAGGTAGAAGGATAACGCCCTCCTACAGTCCAGGGTATGCAGGACCATCTCAGCCCGGTTGGCATGCGGCCTGGGAAAGAAGGTCGGAAGAACCACCTCCTGATTGAGGTGAAAAGGGGAGATAACTTTAGGGAGAAACTTAGGGTGAGTCCGTAAGACTACCCTATTCCTGCAGAACCTAGTGTAAGGGAGATCAGAGACTAGCGCCTGAAGTTCACTCACTCGCCTAGCAGAGGTAAGAGCTACCAGAAACAAGGTTTTCCAGGAGAGAAAACGGAGAGGGCAGGTAGCCATAGGTTCAAAGGGCGGACAAGTAATCCGCTGTAAGACCACATTCAGATCCCACTCAGGGGCTGGTGGATGCAAAGGAGGCTTAAGCAGAAGGAGGCCTCTGAGAAAACGAGCCACCAAAGGGTGGGTGGAAAGAGGCCTTCCGTCCACCGGCGAGTGGTGCGTTGAGAGAGCACTGAGGTGAACCCGGACAGAGTTGGACTTAAGGCCTAGATTGGAGAGGTAAAGCAAATATTGCAATACTACCGCTAGCAAGCACGAGAAGGGATTCTCGCTGTGCTGAGCACACCATGCGGAGAATCTACGCCACTTAAGAGCGTAGGATTTCCTAGTGGATTGCCGCCTAGAGGCTAAGACTACATCTTCCACCTCACGAGGCAGTAGTAGGGGAGCCAGGACTACCCTTTCAGCAGCCAGGCCATCAGATGAAGGGACTGGAGGTTGGGGTGCAAGAGAGTCCCCTGATTCTGAGACAGGAGATCGTGCTGAAAAGCCCAGAGGAAGAGGGGTGTCCACCGCCAGTTGCAGCAGAAGCGGGAACCACGGTTGCCTCGGCCACCTGGGGGCTATCAGGATCATTGAGGCCCCGTCCTTCAGAACTTTGAACAGTGTTCTGGACACTAGTGGCGTGGGAGGAAACGCATACAGTAGGCCTCTGTGGACCACGAGATCAGAAACGCATCCGCTGCTACTCTGAGAGGATGCGGTTGTCTGGAGAAGAATCTCGGGAGTTGCAGGTTCAGAGAGCTGGCGAAAAGATCCATGGTGGGGAGGCCACACCTGAGAAAGATCTGCTGAAACACCAACGGGTTCAATCTCCATTCGTGTGGTTGCAGGATCCTGCTCAGTCTGTCTGCCAGGTAATTTTCTTGACCTGGGAGGTAGACAGCCTTGAGGAGGATTCCGTGATTGACGGCCCAAGAGCACAGCCGTTGTGCCTCCTGACATAGAAGGAATGAGCCTGTGCCTCCTTGCTTGTTCACGTAGAACATGGCAACTTGATTGTCCGTCTGGACAGCGTAGTTACTCACCTGTAACAGGTGTTCTCCAGGAGCAGCAGGAATCAGTCCTCAATTTTCCCCAGCTTTCAAAGAAAGCCTTTGGGAATTGCAGCGCGCATGCGCGGTCGTCTTCCCGCCCGAGGGTGCCATCTTAGCCAGTCAGATGACATAGCTAAAAAAGACAGCATAAAAATTTGCAGAAAGAACATAAGCAGACGATTGCAACTCCAAGGGGAGGAGGGAGGGTAGTGAGGACTGATTCCTGCTGCTCCTGGAGAACACCTGTTACAGGTGAGTAACTACGCTTTCTCCAGGACCAAGCAGGAAGTCAGTCCTCACATATGGGACTCCCAGGCTTAAGGCTACCGGAGACCCTAAGCACAAAAATGAGCTCGCTCTAGCTCAGCAGCACAGAAGGATAGAATCTTCGCTGAATTATCACCCACCGGTAGCCCACATCCGGGATGGAGGGTAGGAGTTGCTCAGACCTCAAAGAGATTACGGAGGACTGCCTGTCCGAAAGCACTGTCCCTACGGGACTCCCTCTCGAGACAGTAATGGACCGCAAAAGTCTGGCTCGAAGACCAAGTAGCGGCCCGGCAGATGTCTGCCAGCGGAACAGAGCGGAGGTAAGCCACTGACGTGGCCTTTGCCCGAACGCAATGAGCCGTGACTCGACTTTCTAAGGAGAGTCCGGCTGCCCCATAAGCCCAAGAGATACAGTCCGCAACCCAGATGGACAGAGTACGCTTGGAGACCGGGAGCCCCAATTTATTGGGGTCAAAAGACACAAAAAGCTGAGCAGCTTTACGGTGCTCCCGCGTACGGTCAAGGTAGAAGTTCAATGCCCTTCTACAGTCCAGGGTATGGAGGACCGTCTCAGCTCGGCTGGAGTGTGGTCTGGGAAAGAAGGTTGGAAGTACCACCTCCTGATTGATGTGAAAAGGGGAGACCACTTTAGGCAGAAATTTTGGGTGAGTCCGTAGGACTACCCTATTCTTGTAGAACCTAGTGTAAGGGGGATCAGACACGAGGGCCTGCAATTCACTCACGCGTCTAGCGGAAGTGAGGGCTATCAAGAACAGTGTTTTCCAAGACAGAAAACGGAGAGAACAGGTAGCCATAGGTTCAAAAGGCGGACAGGTGATCCGCTGCAAAACCACATTCAGGTCCCAGTCAGGCGCTGGCGGGCGCAGAGGTGGTTTAAGTAGAAGGAGACCTCGGAGAAACCTCGCTGCGAGAGGGTCATTGGAGAGAGGTCTGCCGTCCACCGGCACATGAAGTGCTGAAAGAGCACTGAGGTGAACTTTGACGGAGTTGGACTTAAGTCCCAGATTAGAGAGGTGGAGCAAGTACTGCAAGATCACCGACACCGGGCAGGAGAAGGGATCCTGAGACTGTTGGGTATACCAGACTGCAAAGCGACGCCATTTAAGGGCGTAGCATTTGCGGGTAGAAGGCCGTCGCGAAGCCAAGACGACCTCCTCCACCTCCGCCGGCAGGAGAAGGGGAGCAAGGACTACCCTCTCAGCAGCCAGGCCATGAGGTTGAGAGACCTGAGGTTGGGGTGCAGGAGGGACCCCTGATCCTGAGTGAGGAGATCCGGTTGTACCCCCAGAGGGATTGGATCCTCCACCGCCAGTTGCAGCAGGAGCAGAAACCACGGCTGCCTGGGCCAGCGAGGGGCCACCAGGATCATGAAGGCTTTGTCTCAGAGAACCTTGAAAAGAGTCCGAGAGACCAGCGGGATGGGAGGGAAAGCGTACAGAAGGCTCCCCGACCACGAGATCAGAAAGGCGTCCGCCGCCACCCGAAGGGGGTGTGGCCGACGAGAGCAGAAGCGAGGAAGCTGCCGGTTGTGAGGACTGGCAAAGAGATCCACCGTGGGGAGACCCCACTTGAGGAAGAGCTTCTGAACTACCAAGGGATCCAGACGCCACTCGTGCGGCTGGAGGACCCTGCTGAGTTTGTCTGCAAGGCAATTTTCTTGGCCCGGGAGATAAACTGCCTTGAGGAGAATGCCGTGACTGACGGCCCAAGAGCAGAGCTTCTGTGCCTCCCGGCAGAGGAGGAAGGAGCCCGTGCCCCCCTGCTTGTTCACGTAGAACATGGCAACTTGATTGTCCGTCTGGACAAGGACGGACTGTTGGGAAATCAGGTGGGAGAAGGCCTTGAGAGCCAGGCGGATCGCCCTGAGCTCCAGGAAGTTGATCTGCTGAGCAGACTCCCACGTGGTCCAGAGGCCCTGAGTACGTGCCTCTTGGCAATGTGCTCCCCAGCCCAGGAGGGATGCATCGGTGGTCAGCACCCGGGTCGGCTGAGGTGACTGGAAAGGCATTCCGAATATCAGGTTCGGCTGCCGGAGCCACCACCGGAGAGACGAGACCAGCGGCTCGGAAACGCGCACTAGGTCTGCTAGGCCGCCCGTGGCTTGTCGCCACTGCTGGCGGAGACACCATTGAGCAGACCGCATATTCAGGCGGGCATTGGGGGTCACATGGACGGTGGAAGCCATATGGCCGAGCAGTCTCAGGAAGCGCCTGGCGGAGACCAGGGGCTGGCTGCGAAAGCGGTCGGCTAGGTCCATGAGCCATTGAGCCCTGTCGAGCGGTAGGAATGCTCGCGCCTGAGGAGTGTGCAGCCTTGCGCCGATGAACTCGAGATCCTGTGAGGGGAGCAAAGTGGACTTTGCGAAGTTTATGACAAAGCCCAAGTGCTGCAGCAGAGTCACCGTGCGGCACGTGGCGTTGGTGACCTCCTGAGCGGACGCTGCTCTGATGAGCCAGTCGTCGAGGTACGGAAAGACATAGAGGCCGTGAAGCCGGAGATGGGCCGCCACGACCGCGAGACATTTTGTGAAGACTCGCGGTGCGGAGGACAGGCCAAAGGGCAGTACTCTGTACTGGTAATGATTTCCGGCCACCACAAACCGTAGGTATTGGCGGTGGCTTGGGTGGATGAGGATGTGCGTGTAGGCATCCTTTAGATCCAAGGAGCATAGCCAATCTCCCTGCTGGAGGTAGGGCAGAAGGATTCCAAGGGTAAGCATTTTGAACTTCTCCCGCACAAGGAACTTGTTGAGGTTGCGCAAGTCCAGGATGGGTCTGAGGCCCCCTGTTCTCTTTGGTATCAGAAAATACCTTGAATAAAAGCCTTGACCTCTCAGGTGGTGTGGCACCGGTTCCACCGCCTGTTCCTGCAGAAGACCTGCTAACTCCTGAAGGAGCAACTCCCTGTGCAGAGGGGGGCGCGGAGGTTCTCCCGGAAAATAGGAGGGAGGGACCTGATGGAAGTGGAGAAGATAGCCTTCTCGCACGACCTGAAGCACCCAGGCATCTGCGGTGATGCTGGACCACCTGTGGGCGAAGTGAACCAGCCGGCCTCCGGTGCTGGAGGGAACCAGCGGGGGGGGAGAGGCTATGCTTAGCGAGTCAAAAGCCCCCACCCTGCTGAGCAGGGGCTGGTGGTGCAGGCTTGGGGGCTTGCTGCCTACGGGACCCGTTACCCCGTCCCTTGGCCTGCTGGCCCTGTTGGGGAGCTGCAGGGGCCTGATAATGGGGGTATTGTTTGTAGGCAGCCGCCTTCCTCGGGTAAAAGGACTTTTTCCCCGAGCCCTTCTTTTTCTGGGAAGGGGCGGAGGTCTTCCTAGAAAGCCTGGTCCTGGTGAGAGTCTCAGTCTCAATTTGCGCAGCCTTTTCCGCCATGGGCTTGCCAAAGAGGTTTTCGCCTCGGCAGGGGACATCGACCAACTTGTCCTGCACCCAGGGCTCAAGGTCTGACGACTGAAGCCAAGCCTGTCGGCGGGCACCGATGCCGGCTGCGGCCACTCGAGCCGAGGCTTCAAAGCCATCATAGGCTGCTCGGGACATGAACTTTGAGCATTCCCGAATGCCAGTGGACAAGGCTAGGAACCTCCGCAAGGGCTCCTCGGAGAGACCAGCGGAGAATCCGGCTAGCTCTTTAGCCAGATCCCGGAGATACATGCCCATGTATAGCTGGTAAGTCTGGACACGACATGCGAGCATAGAGCCCTGGAAGCACTTCTTGCCAAGGCCATCCAGGTTACGGGCCTCCCTGCCAGGAGGCACCGAGGAGTGCATCTTCTGGCTCTTAAGACGGTGCATGGCCGATTCCACTACCATGGAATGGTGTGGCAGCTGTGCCTTTTGAAAGCCAGGGCTCTTGCGGACTCGATAGATAGAATCGACCCGCTTGCTCAGGACCGGCGAGGAGGCTGGACTCTCCCACATGCGGAAGAGTAGTCGTTCCAGCATAGGAGGAACCGGCACAGTAAAGTGTTCCCTCGCGGGAGAGTCATACTGGAGGGCGTCGAGCTCTTCGGCTCGAGGCTCCTCCTCGGGATCCGCAGGGAAGGCCAAAGCCTTGGCCATATCCCTAACGAAGTCCGAGAACCGGGCATCCTCCGGGGGGGACTGCTTCCGAGGCTCGGACTCCGGTGAGTCCGATGGGACACACCGAGTCCGGAAAGAATCAGGTGACTCTTCCTCCTCAGACTCCCAGACCGACTCCGACGAGGACTCGGTGGGGTCGGCCCGGGCAGGGTGCGGCGCCAGCCGCCCCGACGCCGAGGGAGTCGGCGTCGGCGACCTCGGTCCCGAACGGGAGGCCGAGGGCGACCTCGACCGAGGATCGACTCGAGTTCTCATCGACTCGAGGATCGGCTCGGTCTCCGGGGTCGACTTGGACGTCGACGTCCCGGCGGTCGGGGCAGCGACGCCAGCGAAGCCAGCGAGCAGTGCCCTCTGCTGGTCCATGAAGGCAGACAGTCTGCTCTCCAAGGCCGTCAACCTGAGTCCGAGCTCAGGTGACCCAGCAGCCCCCGACTCGGGCCCCGACGGCGTCGGGCCCGACGTCGGCTGTCGCGGAGGCGAGTCCAGAAGGACCACAGGACTTACCCGGGCAGGCATCTCCGACTCCAGGCGAGGTCGCTTCGGGACGTGTTCCTTCTCCAAGGACCCGGGGCGGCTGTCGGGGCTATGCGACCTGGCCCTCGCGGAACCAGGAGCGTCCACCGACGCCGCCCTCGCGGGTTTTTCCTTCCGACGATGGTCCCCGGAGGGAGAACCCCGGTCGGAGGAGCTCCGGCGACGGTCCGAGCTGGAGCCTTTCGACACGGAGGCCTCCGACGAGGTCCGGGTACGGCTGGGGTCAGCGAAGATTCTCTCACGCTGATGCCGCCGACTTCTCAACGCCTTTGAGGACAGTTTGCTGCAGGGCCCACAGATCAGTTCCTCATGATCCGGGCCCAGGCAGCGGAGGCAAAAGTCGTGTGTGTCGGTTAGTGACATATTTCGGTCACACCGACCACACCGCTTAAACCCACTGGCAGCCATCGGGGGAAAAAGGGCCCCTGCGAGGTCAAAGGACCGGGCTGCCAGGGAAAACGAAAACGAAAGCTGACTAAGTCAGAAAAACCGAAAAAAGTAAGAGGACTCGAGACCGGCGTCGCGAGTCCGGGCGGGAAAACGATCGGCGTCGAACCGAAAGAAAAAAGGATAAAATAAAGAAGAAAATCAACTTTTTCGCGGGGACAAGACGGGGACGTCTGTAGGGCTCCGCGGAAAAAAGAAGACTGGCTAAGATGGCACCCTCGGGCGGGAAGACGACCGCGCATGCGCGCTGCAATTCCCAAAGGCTTTCTTTGAAAGCTGGGGAAAATTGCTCCGCGAGGGCTCCGTCGGCGCCGACGTCACCCATAAGTGAGGACTGACTTCCTGCTTGGTCCTGGAGAATAGTACAGACCGGTGAGAGGCGAGGTGGGAGAAGGCTCTCAGAGCTAGGCGTATCGCAAGTAGCGCCAGGAAGTTTATTTGTTGAGCAGCCTCCCAAGGGCTCCAGAGACCCTGAGTACATGTCCCTTGGCAATGTGCTCCCCATCCTAGAAGAGAAGCATCTGTCGTCAGCACTTGAGAATGAGGAGGGGATTGAAAAACCACTCTGAGTACCAAATTCGGAAGATGAAGCCACCATTGCAGAGAGGAGACTAGCAGGTCGGATATTCTTACAGAGTCCGCTAGGCTCCCTGTGGCCTGATGCCACTGAGTGCGAAGGCTCCACTGAGCAGGCCGCATGTGCAGGCGGGCATTGGGGGTAACATGAACCGTGGAAGCCATATGGCCGAGTAGTCTCAGGAATTGCCTGGCAGAGACCAGGGAATTGCTGTGAAACTGCCTGGCCAGATCCATCAGCCTGTGGGCTCTGTCCATTGACAGAAAAGCCTTCGCCTGAAGAGTGTCCAGCCTTGCTCCTATGAATTCTAAGTTCTGGGATGGGAGCAAAGTGGACTTTGCGAAGTTTATGATAAACCCCAAGTGCTGAAGCAGAGCCACAGTGCGAAGGGTGGCTTGATTGGCCTCCTGGGAAGACTGGCCCCTTATGAGCCAGTCGTCCAGGTACGGAAACACAAAAAGACCTTGAAGCCTTAGGTAGGCCGTCACCACTGCCAGGCACTTGGTGAACACCCTGGGAGCGGAGGTCAGGCCAAAGGGTAGTACTCTGTACTGATAGTGGTTTCCTCCCACAACAAATCTGAGATATTGTCTGTGGTCTGGATGAATAAGGATGTGAGTATAAGCATCCTTTAGATCCAAGGAGCATAGCCAATCTCCCTGCTGGAGGTAGGGCAGCAGGATTCCAAGGGTAAGCATCTTGAACTTTCCCCTCTCCAGGAACTTGTTGAGGTTGCGCAAGTCTAGGATGGGTCTGAGGCCTCCTGTTCTTTTTGGTACCAGAAAGTACCTGGAATAAAAGCCGTGACCTCTCAGGTGGTGGGGCACCGGTTCCACAGCCTGTTCCTTTAGCAGACTTGCTAACTCCTGAAGGAGTAGGTCCCTGTGCAGAGGGAGTCTTGGAGGCTCCCCTGGAAAATAGGAGGGAGGTACCTGGTGAAAATGGAGAAGATAGCCCTTTTGGACTATATGAAGCACCCAGGTATCTGATGTGACGGCTGACCACCTGTGGGCAAAGTGGGCCAGCCGGCCTCCTGTGCTGAGAGAAGCCAGCTGAGGAGAAGAGGCTATGGCTTTCTGAGTCAAAAACCCCGACCCTGCTAAGCAGGGGCCGGTGTTGGTGGCTTGGGGGCCTTCTGACCCTGTTGGGGAGCTGCAGAGGCCTGATAATGAGGGTATTGTTTATAGGCAGATGACTTCCTCGGGTAAAAGGTCTTTTTTCCCGAGCCCTTCTTCTGAGAAGGGGCAGAGGTTTTTCTGGACAGCCTAGTCCTGGTCAGAGTCTCGGTTTCGAGTTCTGCAGCCTTTTCAGCCATGGGCTTGCCAAAGAGGTTTTCACCTCGGCAGGGGACATCGACCAACTTGTCCTATACCCATGGCTCGAGGTCGGATGACTGTAGCCAAGCCTGTCGGTGGGCACCGATGCCGGCCCCGGCTACTCGGGCCGAAGCCTCGAAGGCATCATAGGCTGCTCGAGAGATAAACTTCGAGCACTCTCGAATACCGGTGGACAAGGCCTGGAACCTCTGCAAAGGTTCCTCGGAGAGACCAGCAGAGAACCCGGCAATCTCCTTAGCCAGGTCTCGGAGATACATGCCCATGTAGAGCTGGTATGTCTGAACAAACCAAACGGCGAGCAGGATCAGGTCACTAGCACTTTATTAATGGTATGTCTGGACACGGCAAGCAAGCATAGAGCCCTGGAAGCACTTCTTACCGAGGGCATCCAGGTTCTGGGCCTCCCGGCCGGGAGGCACCGAGGAGTGCATCTTCTGACATTTCAGTCGATGCATGGCCGATTCCACAACCATGGAGTGGTGCGGTAATTGTGCCTTTTGGAACCCGGGGCTCTTGCGGACTCGATAGATGGAATCGACCCGCTTAACACCTGCGTCGAGGCCGGGGTCTCCCACATGCTGAAGAGCAGCCGCTCCAGCATTGGAGGAACCGGTACAGTAAAGGCCTCCTTCGGGGGAGAGTCATACTGGAGGGCCTCGAGCTCCTCGGCTCGAGGCTCCTCCTCGGGATCCGCGGGGAAGGCCAAGGCCTGGGCCATATCCCGCACGAAGTCCGAGAACCGGGTATCCTCCGGTGGGGATCGTCTCCGAGGTTCGGACTCCGGCAAGTCCGATGGGACACACCGAGTCCGATAGGTGTTGGATGACTCTTCGTCCTCCGTCTCCCAGCCTGACTCCTCGGAGGAGGTGTCGAGTGGCTCCGGTCGGGCGGGCACCGATGCCCTTCGCCCCGACGCCGAGGGTACTGGCGTCGACGGCCTCGGTCCCGAACGGGAGGCCGAGGGAGACCGTGGCCGAGGATCGACTCCAGCCCGCATGGACTCGAGGATCAGCTCGGCCTCCGGGGTCGACTTGGACGTCGATGTCCCGGTGGTCGGGGCAGATGCACCGGTGATACCGGTGATCAATGCCCGCTGCTGTTCCATGAAGGCAGCAAGGCTGCTCTCCAAGGCTGTCAACCTGAGTCCGAGCTCAGGAGACCCAGCAGCCCCCGACTCGGGCCCCAACGGCTTCTGGCCTGACGTCGGCTCCCTTGGAGGAGAGTCCACGAGGAATACAGCACTCATGTGTCCAGGAGACTCCATCTTGAGACGAGGTTGCTTGGCAGGCCTCTCCGACTCCGAAGACATGGGACGGCTATCGGGGCTATGCGACCTGGCTCTCGAGGAACCAGGAGCGTCCACCGATGCCGCCCTCGCGGTGTTCTTCTTCCTGCGCTGTTCCCACGAAGGTGACCCCCGCTCAAAGGAACCTCGACGCTGTTCGGGGCCAGAGTCCCGAGACGTCGAGGCCTCTGACGAGGTCCAGGCCCGGCCGGACGTGGAGTCAGAGAAGATCCTATCCTTCTGGTGCTGCCGACTCCTCAACGCCTTTGAGGACATTTTGCCACACGGACCACAAATCATCGGGTCATGATCGGGTCCGAGGCAGTGGAGGCAGCAGTCGTGTGTGTCGGTAAGAGACATAAGTTTCTTACACCGATCACACTTTTTAAACCCGCTGGCAGCCATCGGGGGAAAAAGGGCCCCGCGAGGTCAAAAGACAGGGCTGCCAGTGAAAAAAGAAAAAATGGCGCGAACGCTAGTCACGAAGGACAAAAACTGAAAAAGGTGAGAGTGGGCTCAATACCGGCGTATCGGGCCCAGGAGGGAAAAGGATCCGGCGTCGAACCGAAGGAGAAGTACAAAAAATAGGGAAATCAACTTTTTCCTCGGCGAAAAACAAACTACGTCCGACGGGCTCCGCGGAAAAAAGAAGACTGAGCAAGATGGCACCCTTGGACGGGAAGGGGACCGCGCATGCTTGCTGCAATTCCCAAAGGCTTTCTTTGAAAGCTGGGGAAATGCTCCGCACGAGGGCTCCGTCGGCTCCAACGTCACCCATATGTGAGGACTGACTTCCTGCTTGGTCCTGGAGAAGAATCCGTGACCTTGTAAGTGGGGAGGCACAGGCTCCACCGCCAGGTCCACCAACAGACCTTGAAGCTCTTGCAGGAGAAGGTCTGTGTGCAGGGGAGGCCTTGGAGTCTCCCCTGGAAAGTATGGTGGAGGCAGTTGGCGAAAATGCAGTGCATAGCCCCTGTGGACTATGTCCAACAGCCAACTGTCCCCGGTGATGAGGAGCCACTGGTGGGCAAAGAGGGCGAGGCGACCTCCTGTGTGGGGTTGGGAGAGCAGGGATGGAGAGGCTACTCTCAAGGAGTCAAAAACCCCCAGCCTGCTGAGTGAGAGCAGGGGCCCATTACCCTGCCCCTTGGCTTGCTGACCCTGGGGGGCAGCTTGGGCAGCCTGATATTGAGGGTACTGTTTGTAGGCAGTGCCCTCCTCGGGTAAAAGGGCTTTTTACCCGAGCTCTTCTTTTTATGAGAAGGGGCAGAGGTCTTCCTAGACAGCCTTGTCCGTGTAAGGTGCTCAGTTTCGAGCTGGGCGGCCTTCTCGGTCATGGGCTTGCCAAAAATATTCTCACCTCGGCAAGGGACATCGACCAACTTGTCCTGAACCCATGGCTCGAGATCAGATGACTGCAGCCATAACTGGCGTCGAGCCGCGATGCCGGCTGCCGCAACTCGGGCCGAAGCCTCGAAGCCATCGTAGGCGGCACGGGACATGAACTTCGAGCAGTCCCAAATCCCCGAGGACAAAGACTTGAATCTCTGCAAGGGTTCCCCGGAGAGTCCAGCAGAGAACCCGGCCAACTCCTTGGCTAGGTCTCGCAAGTACATGCCCATGTACAGCTGGTAAAACTGGACACGGCAAGCAAGCATCGAGCCCTGGAAGCACTTTCTACCGACGCCATCGAGGTTTCGGGCCTCCCTGCCGGGGGGCACCGCAGAGTGCATCTTCTGGCTCTTCAGATGATGCATGGCCGATTCCACAACCATGGAATGGTGTGGTAGCTGTGCCTTTTGAAAACCAGGGCTTTTTCTGAGTCGATAGATCGAGTCGACTCGCTTGCTGAGAACCGGCGCCGAGGCCAGTGCCTTCCACATACGGAAGAGGAGCCGTTCCAGCATCGGAGGAACTGGGACAGTAAAGGCCTCCTTCGGAGGAGAGTCGTACTGTGGGCTTCGACCTCCTCGGCTCGAGGCTCTTCCTCAGGGTCCGCCGGAATAGCCAAGGCAGTGGCCATATCCCGGACAAATTCCGAGAACCTAGTGTCCTCCGGAGGGGATCTACTCCGGGGCTCACAATGCGGTGAGTCCGACGGGACACATCGAGTCTTAAAGGTATCGGGGGACTCCTTATCCTCCGTCTTCCAGGCGGACTCATCAGAAGAGGAGTTAGGGTCCGACCCCGCGGGGCCCTGGAGCACCCGCCCCGACGCCAGAGGCACCGGCGTCGACGCCCTCGGTCCCGAGCGGGAGGTCGAGGGAGACCGCGACCGAGGTCAACTTCGAGCCACAAGGGACTCGAGTATCGGCTCGGTCTCCGGGGTCGACTTCGAAGTCGATGTCCCGGTGGTCGGGGCAGATGCGCCAGACAGGCTGGCTATCAGTGCCCGCTGCTGCTCCATGAAGGCAGACAGTCTGCACTCCAAGGCTGTCATCCTGAGACTCAGCTCGGGAGATGCAGCAGCCACCGACTTGGGCCCCGGAGGTGCCGGGCCCGACTTCGGCTCTCTGGGAGGAGAGTCCACGAGGACTACGGGGCTTACGTGTCCAGCAGACTCCGGCTCCACGCAAGGAACCTTGGCAGGCTTCTCTTGGTCCACGGGCCCAGGGCGACGGTCGGGGGTCTTAGACCTGGCCCTCGAGGGGCCAGGGACCTCCGACGACGCCCTCACGAGCCGCTTCTTCCTCTTGCGTTCCCGGTCGGGGGACCCCCTGTCCGTGGAGCTTCAACGGCGCTCTGGATCTGAATCCCGAGATGTCAAGGCCTCAGATGAGGTCCGGGCCCGGCCGGAGGCAGAGTCCGAGAAAAGCCTTTCTTTTTGCTGCTGGCGACTTCGAAGTGCCTTGGAAGACATCTTCCCACATGGCCCACACGACTTAGGGTCATGATCAGGGCCGAGGCACCCAAGGCAGCAGTCGTGTGTGTCGGTGAGAGACATTAATTTCTTACACCGCTCATACTTTTTAAAACCACTGGAAGCCATCAGGGAAAAAAGAGTCTCCGCGAGGTCAAAGGACCGGCCTTCCAGGGAGAAATGAAAAACGGGCACGAACGCCAGCCACGAAGGGCAAAAACCGAAAAAGAAGAATCGGGCTCGATACTGGCGTACCGAACCCGGCGGGAGGGGAACCGACGTCGAACCGGGAGAAATAATAGCGATTATCGCCGAAAAAAAATCAACTTTTATCCGGGAGGACAGGACACACGTCTGGTGGGCTTCTCGGAAAAAAAGAGACTGAGGTAAGATGGCACCTTTAGGCGGGAAGGGAACCGCGCATGCGTGCCTGCATTCCCAAAGGCTTTCATAGAAAGCTGGGGAAATGCTCCGCTGGGGCTTCATCAGTGCCGATGACACCCATATGTGAGGACTGACTTCCTGCTTGGTCCTGGAGAAAACATGTTAAAACCCTCGGCCCAGTGTGCAGCGGCAGCCAAGAGAGCAAATAGAATGCTAGGTATCATAAGGAAAGGAATAGAAAATAAAACAAAAGATATTATAATGCCTCTATATCGTTCCATGGTGAGACCGCACCTTGAATATTGTGTGCAATTCTGGTCGCCGTATCTTAAAAAGGATATAGCGTTATTAGAAAAGGATCAGAGAAGAGCCACCAAAATGGTAAAGGGGATGGAAGGATACTCCTATGAAGAAAGGCTAAAAAGGTTAGGGCTCTTTAACCTGGAAAAGAGACGGCTGAGGGGGAGATATGATGGAAGTCTATAAATTAATGAACGGAGCGGAACGGGTAAACGTAGATCGATTGTTTACGTTATCAGAATATAGAAAGACTAGGGGACATGCAATGAAGCTACAGGGTAAACTATTTAAGACTAATAAAAGAAAATATTTTTTCACTCAACGTGTTATCAAACTCTGGAATTTGTTACCGGAGGATGTAGTAAAGGCTGTTAGTGTAGCTGGGTTTAAAAAAGGTTTGGACAAGTTCCTGGAAGAAAGGTCCATAAACCATTATTAAGAAGGGACCCAGGATATCAATGCTTGAACCAATACAAGCATTGTGGAACCTGTGTCCCTTGGGGAAACTGCTAGGTACGTATGACCTAGATTGGCCACTGTTGGAAACAGAATACTGGGCTTGATGGACCTTGGTCTGACCCAGTATGGCATATCTTATGTTATGTTATCTTCCCTACCACATTTTCCTATGACATTGGTACATGTAACAGGACAGCAGACTCCTCCCCAGCACTATCTAAGACTTTGTCTAGGTGCTGCATGAGGTCCGCTACATTCGCACCAGGCAGGCATGTTACCAGACAATCCTCATGTCCACCATCCACCCAACTATCTACATGCCTAATGATCGAATCACCAACTATAACGGCTGTCCTAACCCTTCCCTCATGGGCACATGGCCCTGGAGAAACTTCCTCAATGCGAGGGTTTTACATCACCTGGAGGACAGGTCGTAGCTACAGGATCTCTTCCTGCCACATCAAGGAGATGCTCTCCTGTCACGTGACCTCTCTCCTCCATGGCAACAGGGATGCTGCCAGACTGGAGGTGGGACATCAGGGCTATATCACTGTAGATCTCGTCTATGTACCTCTCTGCCTTCCTTATGTCTTCCAAGTCTGCCACTCTTGCCTCCAGAGATCGGACTCGTTCCCTGAGAGCAAAGAGCTCCTTGCACCTTGCCCCTCACCAACTGGGAGAAAATCATACATGTGACACTCAATGCATGCCTTTTTGCACTCTTTATCCTTCTCATAGCTGATTCCACCACCATAGAATGGTGTGGTAATTGAGTCTTCTGAAACCCAGGACAAGGAGGAACTTGATACATGGTGTCGAGTGTTTGCGAGTGAGGAGATGTGGTTAGAGGTGTTTCCCACATCCTTAACATGAGATCATGTAAGATCTCATGAATAGGTAAAGTAGCTGCCTCCTTGGGAGCTTTAGGGTATTGTAGGATTTCTAATTCCTTTGCCCTAGGCTCTTTTTCAGGAGCCACTGTGATAGAAAGACCTCAGGCCACATTTTGGATAAAGTCCTGAAAGGACATATCCTCTGGTGGAGACATCCTACGCTGAGGAGAAGAAGAATCCTCAGGAAGAAGTACTCTGGTATCAGCAGAGCTTTCAGAGTCATCCGAGGATTCAAAGTATCTCCGATCCGGGTGATCGTGCAAGGCACGGTACCGGTACCGATTGAAGTCAGCATCGGAATGGTCCGGTACCGACCTGTCGATGCCGGATAGAGATGCATGACTTGGTCCCGGTAGAATACCTACTGATGTCGATGGAGTCGGTGCCGGTACCAGTTGAATTGTCTGAAGCGGTTTCAGGGGCATCGAGGCCGTGAGAAGAGCCGCCAGACTGCGTTCAATAACCTAAAATCTCTGGTCTATAGACACTGCTGATACTTGGGTATCGGTGCCGGATGAAGCGGCCGGCACCCCAGAGCATGGCACCAGTAGTTCTGCCAAGGTTGAAGCCTCAAGAACATCCTGGAGCCCCGTTAGTGCTTTGGAAGCTGAAGCCTCCCGCTGGGGCAATTTTTCCAGTTAAAGTCCCTCAAGGGCAACGCCAGAGGCATCTCAATGTCTAGAAGGAGATCTACCCTTTGAGGACCGGCTAGATTTATGTTTAGTTACCTGAGATCCATGGGAGGAAGACGAAGCCCTGGACGACGTCGATACCACAGAGGCTGCATTGGAGAGAAAAAGGTTGCTAAGTTTAGCAGCTCAGTTCTGCAGGCCCCTTTTCGACATCATCCCACAGGCAACACACTCTGAAATAGAGTGGTCAGGACCTAAACATTTGAGGCACCACTCATGGGTGTCGGTGACGGAGATGGTACCGCCACACTTAGAACACTTTTTAAAACCCGAAGCAGGTTTTTCCATTTTGAAGGAAAAAGTTGGGACTAGTGCCCAAAATGGCACGTGGCACCTGAAGAGAAAATTACTGGAAAAGACTCCAGAAGAAAGGGTTTTTTTTTTTAAAGAAAAAAAGAAAGAACCACTGGCGGTACCGGTGTAGCGTCGAGGGAAGGCAGACGCGACCACAAAAAGGAAGAATAGAAGGGAATTTTTTTCTGCGGTGACAGGATGTGCGACCTGTCGGCTCCGCGGAAAACAAAGAACTGGAGAGGGACAGTTGGGAAAGGCGGGAAGGCAGCACGCAAGCGCTATGGGATGCTCCCAAAAGCTTTCCTATTGGACGCTGGGGACCGTTCCCACGCAGGCTCTGTCGGTACCGACGATACCCATATGTGAAGACTACATTCCTGCTTGTTCCTGGAAATAAGAGAAATGTTCCCGCGGCTGCTTTCTTTTTTGAAGCGGTGGGTGGCGGGCGACTAGCGACAGTACCCCCCCCCACCGCTGGCGCCCTCCTGCCGCGCTTACCCAACTTACCTGGTAATGCCGGCCCTGTCTTGAACGACTACCAAAAGAGATTGCTTAGCTGGAAAAGGATCTGCAATTGTAAGTATTTATCTTCTGGGAAATACTCTAAATCTTGGAGAAAAGGGAATTCTTTGGATTAAAGCTGATAAATCTGTGTATTTTAGAATTCAGTGTTTTTGCTAAATCAGTCAGGTCTTAGTACCGCCAGATAGCTTTTTATTTAAATTAAATCAGAATACAGCTTAGCATAGAAAGTAAAATAGAGTAGTCTCTGAGTAGAAAGAAAGAAATTGGTTCTAGAGAACTTTTTATTTAAATCAAATCAGAGTATAGCTTAGCATGCAAAGTAAAATAGAGTAAATAAGGTTTATTATTTTATTCATTTTATTTTTCTTTATTTATTAGATTCTTCTATACCGCCCCTTGCAAAGATCAGGGGTTGTTTACAAAGAACAGAACATTTTACATAGAACTGTAGTATAACTTTTTATATAGAAAACTTTGTAATTACAGTTAACATAACAATTAACCGTTTGTGTATTACATTGCTTAACCCCACACATACAACCTAATCCTAACAGAGCCCAAAGACAACATAACCAAAATCTTCTCAGAAGACCCACCCAAAAAGCAAAAAAGTACACAGGCTACGTGGCAAAGAGCATTTACAATCTACGCACCCACATTTCGACTATGCGAACGCCATACTACACGGTCTCCCGAAAAACACGCTGAATCCCCTACAACAGGCAATGAATGCGGCCGCCAGAATCCTGCACGGAGCCTCCAGGAGGGAACATATAACCCCAATCATGAAACACCTGCATTGGCTCCTGGTCCTCTGAAGGATCTCCTTTAAGATTCTAATGATAACCTACAAAGCCATCAACAAATGCTCCTCCACCTCACTCACAAACCTCATACAGACCCCCCCCCCCCCCAACAGAATAAGGAGATCTGCCGCCCTCAACACTCTGAAACTCCCGAGGGCGATCACAAAATGCTCGCAGGCAACTAGAAACAGAGCTTTCGCGTTATATGCACCCACATGCTGGAATGCCCTGCCACCGGCCATCGGGGCTATCAATGACCTTACCCAGTTTAGGAAGGCATTGAAGCACTATCTGTTTCTCCAGTACTACGCCGAACCTGATGACAACCCACAGTCAGTCACACTCAGGACCCAGGTGACGCCCCAATGCAGCCCCTCCACGAGTCTGCAGCCCAGCCCACTAGACTCCCGATCCCCTCTAAGGGTAATGTAATATTCGAGCTGTCCTCATGACATATGACAGCATGTATATAGCTGAGCCAATGTGTAATAGTGTCAAGCTGTCCTTACAACTTATGACAGCAAGTTATCTTGTACATAGTTACCCTGTTAACCCTGTATATAATCCCCTGTTTATTGTAAGTCCAGTGTAGGCCTGCCTGCACTGCACATATCTGTTACTTGTAAACTGCACTGATTTTTAAAGAGCGCGGTATAGAAGAGACATTAAATAAATAAATAAATAACATTATGGAATGTGCTCCCAAGCACCCCGAGAGCCATTTAATTCATAACTGAATTACGGAAAAAACTAAAAATTTCACATATTTCAAGGTGTTTGGATCAGATACATAACTGAACTCAACAATGTCTACAAAAAAGCATAGTTTCTGACCTGTAACAGGTGTTCTTCGGGGACAGCAGGAATCAGTCCCCACATATGGGTGATATCAACATCAATGGAGTCCGCGCGGATTCATTCCCCAGCTTTCAAAGAAAGCCTTTGGGAGTTAGACCGTGCATACGCGGACAATGGTGCCATCTTACCTCAGTATGGTGGTTTGCCGAGTATCGAGGCGTGCCCTGATGAACTCGAGGACTTGTGTCGGCTCGAGAAGAGACTTCGGGTAGTTGACCAGGAAGCCCAAGCTCTCCAAGAGGAGGATAGTGCAAGACATCACCTGCCAGGCCTCCTCGACGGAGGGGCCCGTGATGAACCAGTCATCGAGGTAGGGAAACATAGGCACTCCCTGGCGCCGAAGATGAGCGGCGAGTACGACAAAGCATTTCGTGAAGACCCAAGGGGCGGATGCAAGGCCGAAAGGAAGCACCCTGTACTGGAAGTGCTTTCCCTGCACCCTAAAATGCAGATATTGCCTGTTAGAGGTGGATCAAGATATGGGCATAGGCATCTTTCAGATCCAAGGAGCATAGCCAGTCACCCTGCCGGAGGAAGGGCAGCAGCACGCCAAGTCATAACATCTTGAATTTCTCCCACACCTGGAGCTTGTTTAGCCTGCGGAGGTCGAGGATGGGCCGCAGACCCCCTGTCTTCTTTGGGATGAGGAAGTATCGGGAATAAAATCCCTGACCCCGAAGGTGGGGAGGGACCTCTTTGACTGCCCGTTGGGCAAGGAGGGTGTGTAGTCCCCGGTGTTGTAAAAGCTGGTGCTTGGGGAGTTGCGGGGGCTCCACCGGAGAGAAAGGGGATGGAAGTCTGTCAAAATGAAGACGATCGCCCGAGGATCCAGGTGTCCAAGGTGATAAGTGCCCATGATGGGGCGAAGCAGGACAGACGTCAAAACCCCTGAGAGGGTTGAGGGGGAGCAGGTGTTTGGGCCTTTGGTTTTCGGTGGCCTTGGTTGGGTTTTCCTTGCGCCAGAGTGGTCGGCGCGGGGGTAGCCAGGTACGGCGGGTAGTGGTACTGGAGGCCCTTCCTGGGGAAAAAAGTCTTTTTGGTCGGCTGTTTCTTTCGATGCAGCGAAGAGGTCTTGCAGGAGAGATGGGTCCTAGTGACATACTCAGTCTCAATCTCCTCAGCCTTCTCCTCCATAGGATTACCAAAAAGTTGCTCTCTGAGGCAGGGCATGTCCAGGAGCTTCTCCTGCACCTACTGCTCCAAATCCAAAGATTGAAGCCAGGCCTGGCGACATGCCCTGATGCTGGCGGCTGCCACCCGATTCGAGGTCTTGAATCTGTCATAGGAAGCTCGAGAGAGGTACTGATTTCAGCAGGGTGCGGAATCTGTCACGGGGCTCGCCCTCGAGACCCGCGGAGAAACCTCCCCTTGCCAATTCGCAAAGAAACATACCAATGTATAATTGGTATGCCTGGATGAGCAAGATGGCACCCTTGGGCGGGAAGAGGACCACACATGTGTGGTAGCAATCCCAAAGGCTTTCTTTGAAAGCTGGGGAATTGCTCCGCGTGGGCTCCATAAGTGAGGATTGACTTCCTGCTTGTTCCTGGAGAATCGGTGACCACAAGGAAGTGAAGGGCAGTGGTGGTTGGTGACTCTTTTCTGAGAGATACTGAGCTGTCCATCTACCAACCAGACTTGATGTCCAGAGTGGTATGCTGTCTGCAAGGTGCCAAAATCCAAGATGTTACGGAGATTTTACCGAGACTCATCAAGCCCACTGACTATTACCCAATGTTGCTCATCCATGCCGGCACAAATGATATTGCTAGGAAACCCTCCGAGCATTTCAAATGTGACTTCATGGCTCTGGGACAGAGGGTGAAGGAAATAGGGGCGCAGGTAGTGTTCTCTTCAATTCTCCCTGTTGAGGGTAAAGGCCAAGGCAGCGAAGCTCACATCCTAGAAATGAATGCATGGCTGCGTGGATGGTGTCATCGAGAGCATTTTCATTTCCTGGACCATGGGATGCTGTTCCAAGGGTTGTAAAGTAGAGATGGCATCCATCTGTCCAAGAAGGGTTGATGTGTCTTCAGTAGCAGACTGGCTAACCTAATGAAGAGGGCTTTAAACTAGATTCGCTGAGAATGGGTGTAGAAAGCCCCTAGGTAAGTGAAAGCCCTCAGGTAAGTGAAACATTTAATACTTTTATAGAAATAAGTAAAAGGAGCAACAACTGGAAAGTAGTGTCTATAAATGCCCATAGCATGGGAAATAAGATCCCAGATGTTGAGGCTTTAATGGGAGAGGCTGACTTGGATTTAGTGGCAGTAACAGAGACATGTTCACGGACAACCATGACTGGGATGTAACTATACCAGGGAGGAGTTGAGGCAAGTTACCTTGGGCCGGGGGGCCAGGGGTTCGAATTGCTAGAGAACAGCAACCTTGGGCAGGAAGGACTGGGGTTTCTAGCCCCACGGGTGCTTCTTGCGGCCTTTGGCAAGCCACTTAACCCTCTGTTGCCTCAGGTACAAAAAACAGATTGTGAGCCCTTCAGGGGACAAGAGAAAGCGTAGTTACTCACCTGTAACAGGTGATCTCCGGGAACAGCAGGAATTTAGTCTTCACATATCGGTACCGACAGAGCCCGCACGGAAACGCTCCCCAGCGTCCAATAAGAACACTTTTGGGAGCACCCCACAGCGCATGGGTGCTGCCTTCCTGCCTCTGTACCTCTCTCACTTCAGTTGAGTTTATAGCTGAGACCAAAGGAGAGAAGTAGAGAAAGAGATAGATAGAGACAAGTCCTAGGGGAGGTGGGTGAGTTGTGAAGACTAAATTCCTGCTGTTCCTGGAGATCACCTGTTACAGGTGAGTAACTACGCTATCTCCAAGAACAAGCAGGAATGCAGTCTTCACATATGGGGACTCCCCAGCTGAAAGATGCCAAGGGGTGACCCCAGTAAGCTGCAAACCCAGGTGAGATGGGTCATGCTTCCTCCCATGGACCTCTGGCATCCAAACTGTGGATGGTGGATAGGAGTTGTATTAAGTATAGAACAGATGCTGGAGAACAGCCTGGCCAAACGAGGCATCCCGATGGGAGTCCTTGTCTAAGCAGTAGTGGGCTGTGAAGGTGTGTACCGAAGCCCAAGTGGCTGCTTTGCAGATGTCATCAATAGACACAGAACGAATGTTAGCCGTTGAGGCTGCCATTGCTCTCACATTATGAGCTGTGACATGGCCCTCGAGAGAAAGTCCTTTACTCTGATATGTATAGGATATGCAATCTGAAATCCAATTTGACAGAGTTCTTTTGGA
The DNA here is from genome assembly GCA_033557465.1 of Ichthyophis bannanicus. Lineage (NCBI taxonomy): Eukaryota > Metazoa > Chordata > Amphibia > Gymnophiona > Ichthyophiidae > Ichthyophis > Ichthyophis bannanicus. Next base: position 272,008,320 of record CM066043.1, on the reverse strand, counting down.
AACTGGAAGTCCCAAATGACTAGAGTCAAAAGCCACAAAAAGCTGAGAAGATTTTCTGTGTGGCTTAGTTCTTTGGAGATAAAAGGCTAAGGCTCTTTTACAATCCAATGTGTGAAGATTCCTTTCTGCACTAGAGGCATGAGGCCTAGGGAAGAATATAGGAAGATAAACTGACTGGTTTAAATGGAAAGGCGAAACCACCTTTGGCATAAAGTGAGGATGAGTCCTGAGGACTACTTTATCATGGTGGAACCATGTATAAAGAGGGTCAGCTACTAACGCCTGTAGTTCACTAACGCACCTTGCAGAAGTGAAGGCAATTAGGAAAATAACTTTCCATGAAAGAAACTTTAGATCTGAAGTAGCTAAAGGTTCAAAGGGCAGTTTCATAAGCTGACCAAGAACAAGATTCAGATCCCATGCCACCCGGTGGTGGTTTAATGGGAGGTTTTGTTAATAGTAGGCCTCTCATAAATCTTGATACAAGTGGATGAGAGGAAATAGGTTGTCCATCGAAAGGTTTATGAAAAGCAGCAATAGCACTAAGATGGACTCTCACTGAATTGGTCTTTAGACCAGAAGTTGATAATTGGAGGAGATAACTCTAGTAGCGACTCTACAGGTATCAAAAGGGGGTTAAGACCCTTTTGTGAACACCAGACAGAGAACCTTTTCCACTTAAAAGCGTAGGAACATCTTGTGGAAGGTTTTCTGGAAGCTAGAAGGATATTCTTTACTTGTTGAGAAAGGTGAATATCCTGAAATTCTAGGCTTTCAGTAACCAGGCCCTAAGATGTAGGGACTGGGGATTGGGATGCAGTAAGCATCCGTCCTCCTGAGATAGAAGGTCTGGAGCATTCCCCAACTCCACAGGAGTGGTTTGAGAGAGAGGCAGAAGAAGAGGATACCACGTTTGTCATGGCCAAAGTGGAGCTATGAGTATCATACGACCTCTGTCTCTCTGAAGTTTGAATAAAGTTTTGGGAATGAGGGGAATGGGTGGGAAGGCATAGAGGAAGTTCTGAGCCCCAGTGGAGTAGGAAAGCATATCTTGCCTGACAGTTGTGAGCCGGGATTCTGGAACAGAATCGGAGAAGTTTGGCATTCTGTGGACTTGCAAAGAGGTCTATATCTGGTGTTCCCCAGATTTGAAATACTCAAGCAAGCTGGTATGAGTGGAGGGACCACTTGTGTGGCAGCAGTATTCGACTGAGTCTGTCTGCTCATAAGTTTTGAATGCCCGGAAGGTATACCGCAAACAGGTGAATTTGCAACTCTCTGGTGAGGGCCCATAGTCGCAAAGCTTCGTTGTCTAGCAACAGAGAGCCTGTTCCACCTTGCTTGTTCACACAGAACATATCTACCTGATTGTCGGTTTGGACCGGAACTGTTTTGTTGCTGAGATGGGCCTGAAAGACTTGAATAGCATTGAAAATAGCTCTCAGCTCTAGGAGGTTTATGTGAAGGGAAACCTCCTGTGAGGTCCAAACACCCTGAGTGGAGAGATCGTGCAAGTGGGCCCCCCCAACCCATCTTGGACGCATCTGTTGTTAGGGTGGTCTGATATAGAGGCTGCTGGAAAGGAGATCCTACGAGGAGGTTTTCTAGAGATTGCCACCATTGCAGGGACAAAATCAGACGTGTGGTGTTTCTGATCTTGTCCATTAACTGACCTGAGGCCTGTGACCATTGAGAGGATAGGGTCCACTGGGCTGCTCGCATGTGGAGGCGAGCATAGGGAACAACATGGACAGTGGATGCCATGTGTCCAAGAAGTTGAAGCATCTCTCGAGCAATAAGGAATTGGGAGGAGTGGTCTAGTGGTTAGGACAAGGTACTTCAGGCCGGAGGGCCGGGGGTTCAAGTCCCACCTGGGGACAGCAATCTCAGGCCGGAGGGACTGGGATTTCTAGTCCTATAGGCACTCCTTGTGGTCTTGGGCAAGCCACTTAACCCTCCATTGCCCATGTTCCCTGTAAGTATTAGCGTATGTGTCTCATATCCCCTCGTGTTAAATGTATCCCCCAATTGACCGCTTTGACCCGGTGAAAAGCGGGATATAAATACAGCTAAATAAAAATAAAAAATAAATAAATAAGGAACACCTTCATAGATGCTTGAGATGCCAGTTGTATTATTCGTAGACAGTGTGGCTGTGGCAGGAAAGCCCTTGACTGCCGTGTGTCTAGACGAGCCCCTATGAATTCGAGAGATTGAGAGGGGGCGAGATGAGATTTTGGAAGGTTTATGACCAGTCCCAAGTATTGAAGAATTCTCATCGCTCAAGAAAGAGCGAAGCTGGCCTCTGGAGCTGTCGATGCTCGAATGAGCCAATCGTTTAAGTAAGGGAAGACAAATATTCCCAGAGTCCTCATAAATGCTGCTACCATTGCCATGCATTTTGTGAAGACTCTTGGGGCAGGGGCCAGTCCAAAAGGAAGAACCCTGTACTGGAAGTGTCTTCCTTGGACCAGGAATCGAAGGAACTTCCTGTGATCTGAGTGGATGAGAATATGCGTGTACGCATCTCTTAGATCTAGAGAACATAGCCAGTCCTGACTTTGAAGATATGGTAGAAGTGTCCCGAGAGAGATAATTTTGAACTTTCCTTGGAACAAATACTTGTTTAATTCTCTGAGATCTAGCATAGGCCTGTGATCCCCTGTCGTCTTTGGAATAAGAAAATAGAGGGAGTAAAACCCCGTCCCCTGTTAGGGTATGGGTACTTCTTTGATTGCTCCTTGAGAGAGAAGTGATGCGACTTCCTGCCACAAACGTTTGGTGGCTGGGGCCTGAGAATTGAACTGTTTTATTATTGTAGGTGGGGGCAAGTTGAGAAAATGAAGCTTGTACCCCAGTCGTACAATGGACAGAGTCCAATTTTCTGATGTTATTTGTTGCCATCTTTTGGCAAAAAAGCATAGTCTTTCTGGAATGGTAAAGGGTTCTGGACCTTTCAGGGGCAGAATGACTAAGTTCTCTATGTAGCAGTCAAAAACCCTGAGGGGGCTGGGTCTGTTGTGCCGGTTGAGCTCTTTGAGCTTGCGGCTTTCTTTGCTGTCTGTTCTGTTGTTGCCCTTTCTGGGGAACATGAAGTGGACAGTGGCTTTGATTGGTGTAAGATGGGTAAAGCTTCCTTTTCTTGCTGAAAAAGGGTTTTTTGAATGTTTTCTTCTTTGCTGGGTTGGCTGTAGACTTTGATAGTCTGTTCAAGGTAGTATTTTCAGATTCAAGCTGATTAGCCTTGTCCTGCCAGTACTTGCCAAAGAGATTTTCTCCTGTACAAGGAATGTTTCCCAGCTTTTCTTGCACCCACTGTTCTAAGTCTGTTGCTTGAAGTCAAGCAATATGATGTGCTCCTATGGATATAGCAGAGGTTCTGCTAATACATTCAAAGCAATCAAAGATAGCACGGTTCATGAATTTAGAGACATTCTGGGCATGCTTGACCAGAATAAGGTAGTCTGCTCTTTTTTCCTCAGAGACACAGGGGCTAATGAGCTCTAAGTCTTTTGTGACTTCTTCCAGGAACATTCCCATATAAAGAACGTAGGAACTGATCCTGGCTGATAGCATGGAGGATTGAAAGCATCGACGCCCAAAGGCATCGAGTGTCCTGGATTCCCGGCCTGGAGGATTAGAAGAATGTGTTTTAGCACTCTTGATTCTTCTCATGGCCGATTCCACTACCATTGAATGGTGTGGTAACTGAGTTTTTTGAAAACGAGGACAACTTGGCACTCAATACATAGTGTCACGGCGTCGGGAATGTGAAGATATTGTTAAAGGAGTTTCCCACATTCTCAACATCAGATCATGTAAGATCTTATGAATGGGAAGCATAGCTGCCTCCTTGGGAGCCATAGGGTATTGTAGAATTCTTAATTCTTCTGCCCTAGGTTCCTTTTCTGGAATCACAGTGATTGCAAAACCCTTTGCTAAATCACGTATGAAATCCTGGAAGGACATATCTTCTGGAGGAGACATCCTGCGTTGAGGAGAAGGAGTTGAATTCTCTAGTAGGTTCGCTCTGGTACTGGTAGAATCGTCAGAGTCATCGGAATCCTCAAAGGCACTCTGTACCGGGTGCTCCCGTATCAAGTCGGTACCGAAATCTCTCGATTCCTGATCCCTGTGATAGACTCAAGGCTCGGCATGCGGGGAAGCAGTCCTGTAGAAGCAGGTGCTGTCAGTACCGGTACCTATGTCAGTAGCGATACCTGTTGAACCATCTGTAGCGGTCTTAGCGGTACTGAAGCTGCTAAGAGGGACGCTAGATTGCGTTCAATAGTGAGGATTCTTTTATCCATCGCTCCTGCCGATGTCTGGGTGTCAGTACTGGTAGAAGCAGCTATGACCCCAGAACATGGCACCAGTAGCTCTGCAGAGGTGGAAGCCTCTGGAACATCCTGGAGCCCCGTTAATGCTTTGGAGCACGCAGATTCCCGCCGGGGCTGTTTTGCTGGTGAACTATCCTCGAGGGCAACGCCAGTGGCATCTCGATACTTTGAAGGAGATTTACCCTTCGAAGACTGGCCAGTCTTAGAAGACAAGTTTAGTTACCTGAGATCCATGGGAGGAAAATGAAGCCCTGGAAGACGTCGATGCAAGTGACATCGTATCCGCGGCAAAAAGGGTACCAAGTTTTGCAGCTGTATTCTGCAGGCCCCTTTTGGTCATCCTTGTGCAGGTGAGACACTCGTTGGACAATGTTCAGGACCTAAACATTTTAGACACCAATCATGGGTGTCGGTGACAGAAATGGTACCGCCACATTTTGAGCATATTTTGAAACCACTAGCTGGTTTCTCCATGCCTTTAGAAAAGTGGGCCTAGTGCCCAAAATGGCGCCTAGCACCAGAAACAGGGGAAAGACCCCTGAAGAAAATACGTTTTTTGGGGGGGGGTTTGAAAAGAAAGAGGAAGAAGAACCGGCGGTACGGTAGGCGTCGAATGAAGGCAGATGCGACCACAAAAAACAAAGAATAAAAAGGAAATTTTCTGCGGTGACAGGGTACACGTCCTGTCAGCTCCGCGGAAAACGAAGAACTGAAGTGAGGGAGGTACAGAGGCAGGAAGGCAGCATGCATGCGCTGTGGGATGCTCCCAAAAGCGTTCCTATTTGACACTGGGAAGCGTTCCCACGCGGGCTCCGTCGGTACCGACGATACCCATATGTGAAGACTACACTCCTGCTTGTTCCTGGAGATATATATATATACAGTACTTGAATGTACACCATTTTGACTGGTAGAAAAGCAGTATATAAGCCTAGTTAAATAAATATACTATATTCAGAAAGGACAGGGTATGAAGAAGGGAAAGAGGAGTGGCACTATATGTAAAAAATAATATTACAGCTATGAAAATACAGGGCTTAAAAGGGAGACAGGAGGCATTGTGGGTTAAACTAGAAAAGAGGGAAAGAGAAATCTATTTGCATTAACATGATATACAGACCTCCCTCATAGGGAGAAGAGGTGGACAGAGTTAATTGAAGACATATGCAGCATTGCCAGGATAGGGGAAGTGCTACTGATAGGGGATTTCAATATCTCAGATGTTGACTGGCACATCCCTACTGCAGTATCATCTAGAAGTAAGGAGATCCTGTATTCTCTACAGGGAGAACTATTCAGGCAACTGTTCAGTGAAGGGGCCATACTGGACTTGGTGCTTACCAATGGTGAAAGTGTTTCTGATGTTATGGTGGGAGATCATTTTACATCCAGTGATCACCAGATGGTGTGGTTCAGTATTAGGACTAGGGCTGATAAAATCCATTCAAAAGCGAGGGTCTTAGACTTTAGGAAAACTAACTTGCCAAGATGGGCCAATATCTCAGGGAGTCGTTAGCGAGATGGGAACAGCTGGGGGAAAAACAGTGGGCAAAACTGAAAGGGGATATATTTTTTTTAAAGGCTTTATTTAATAACCAACGGTACATAGCCACGAAGTCAAAACACTACAACGTTCTGTTCAAGAACACCTCTGTCGGAGTTTACTCTTATCTCCGCTCTGAGGTAAATTTCAGTTACATTCATGACATATCAATATAAACTAAAACGGTCCCACAGTTTTCCAAATTATAAGCATAAAAATACTAAATTAATAAATAAATAAATGTATTCCCCCCTCCACCCTCTCCCCCCCCTCCCCATCGCAATCTCTAAGCCCCATTACCCTACACATCCTCTAAACGTAACTAGTCTCCCCCTCCCCACTCAACTATCTAGTATGGGTGTTCCAATATCTTAGTGTCCCACATTGAGTATGTCATTTCTACAATGTGATCCCAAACTCTGAATATACGGTTCCCACGTTAACATAAAGGAGGACCACCGCTTTACATTGCCCTTAGCTCTCCAGCGCTCCGCTAGCATCAGTTGGTGGAAACTATTGCGCCACTCCAAGAACGTCGGCGGATTCGGTTCCCTCCAGCTATGCAGAATGGGACCTTTACCCACCAGACAGGCTTTCCTCACCAGCAACCTCTCTCCTCTCCCCTTGGGGAGGGTCTGGTTCAACTGATCCAGTATTACTAACGCCCCAGACCAAGGAAATCTTTGCTGGATAAGCCCCGTTATATATCTACAGATTTTAATCCAGTAGGTGTGGATGTACTTACATTTCTACCACATATGGGTTAAGTCAGCTAGCTGCTCGGAACACTTAAGGCAACTCCCATCTTGGGTAATATGGCTGCGCAAAGCCCGCCTAGGTGAAAAATGCACTCGGGAAATTAATTTATATTGTATTTCTTTCCACCTGGCACCCTCTACCAAGTCCCTTATCCTCCCCAGTGCTTTTTTAACAGAACCCGGCAACATCTCCCGGCCTAATTCCAAGCTCCATGCCCTTTCCACAGCACTAAAATCTGCCTCCGCCCGAAAACACTCTAACCTAGTTTTCAACCCTGCTATTGAAGGAGGATCATCTCCCCCAATATCAAAAAATTCGAGAATCTGTGCCGATCTGTCGACACTAAGTTCCGTGTTAGGTAACCCATTCACATAATGGGAAAGTTGCAAGTAGGCAAAACAGTGGGAAGAGCTCAATTCATACTCCTCTCACAACAAGGGAAAGGGCTTACATTTACCAGAAAGATCAACCACATGACCTACACTTCTTATCCCCTACTTGCTCCATAAATGAAAAACCCTAGTCTCGGATCCCGGCGTAAAAGTCGCATTCCCTTGCAGCGGTAGCCAGCTCGATACCTTCCAATCCCTCTGCCAGTAGGCATTCAATTGACGCCATGCACGTCGCATAGAAGTAAACATACTACTCCGTCTGAGTCGACTCGGCAATTGGGCAGTGTCCATGTGTAGAACCGCAAGCAGCGAATAAGGGGTCGCCCACTCCTCCTCCAGTGCTCTAGGCGTATACATTTCTGTTTCCCCCAGCCAATCGCCCAGATGGCGAGCCTGACAAGCCAGCGCATAAAGCCAAAAATCAGGGAGTCCAAGCCCACCCTTATCCCACGCTCCTATCATGCGGCGCATCGGGATACGGGGTCGTGCCCCTTTCCACAGAAACCGCTGTATCTCCCGTTCTAAGCTATAGAGATCTCGGCGGAGTAACCAAACCGGCAAGGTCTGCATCCAGTATAATATTCGCGGTAGGACTACCATTTTTACCGCCGCCACTCGTCCTAATAAAGACAGTGGGAGGGGACTCCACGCTGTCAGTTGAAGTTGCACTTTAGTCAAAATTTTCTCAAAGTTAACCCTATATAAGTCTTGTGGTGCTTTTGTCAATACAATTCCCAAGTAGACAAACTTATTAGCCGTCCATTTTAAGGGAAAATTCCCCCCCCCCCCAGTCTCCTGGAGCCGCCCCGAAATATCCAGCACCTCTGATTTATCCTTATTTATACGAAGACCCGCAAAACTACCAAATGACTCAAACTCTGCCATTAATCGGGGGAGTGATCCCTTAGGGGAAAGCAAGTGCACCAGCAGATCATCCGCAAATGCCAAGATCTTGAACCTATATCTACCAAAACCAACCCCCCGAATCTGCCGGTCTAGTTCTATTCTGCGAATCAAAGGGTCCAGGGATAGGACAAATAGCAACGGGGACAAGGGACACCCCTGTCTGGTACCTCTGTGCAGGCAGAATTGATCCGACAGAGCTCCATTGCACAGCACCCTAGCCGTCGGGTTTATGTAGAGACATTGCACCATCGCACAGAAAGACTCTCCCAATCCATATCGAGGCAGCAAGCTTTGCAGATATTGCCAATTGACCCTATTGAATGCTTTTTCCGCATCGAAGCTCACTAAGAGGGACTGCAACTGGCGCTCTTGCACCCACTCCAGGAATGTTATAATCTTACGCAGATTATGCACCGTATAGCGGCCTTTCACGAATCCCACCTGTGACTCGTGTATCACCTCGCCCAATACCTCCGCCAGGCGGTCCGCAAGTACCTTAGCCAGTATCTTCATGTCAAAGTTCAATAAAGATATGGGTCGGTACGAGGCCGCCTGGATTGGATCCTTGCCCGGCTTGGGAATTAACGTTATGTATGCCTGATTACTCCCCCATCTCATAGTACCGCTATCTGCCCTTCGCTGGTACTTGGCTGTTAAGAGAGGACCCACCGAAGCGGAAAGCAGTTTGTAAAACTCTGCTCCGTAGCCATCCGGGCCGGGGGCCTTTAACAGCAGGCCTTTGAAATCACCAGTTGCACCTCTTGCTCAGTTATCGGTCGGCCCAACCGGGCCCGTTGCTCTACATTTATTTGAGGCAGATCTAATCCCTGCAAATATTCCTCCATTCTAGGGAGAGACATTTCCTCCGCCTCATATAACGTTTGATAGAAAGCCTTAAAAACTCCGGCTATTGCTTCACTATTCCTATGGAGGTTCCCGCGATCGTCCTTAATTGCCGCCACCAATCTCGCACCACCCTGGCTTTTCAGACATCTCCCCAAAAGCTTGCCGGGTTTATCACCGTAACAGTATAATTTATATTTATAGTACAATAGTGATTTCTTAGCCCTCTGATGGAGTACCTCATTTAAGGCTACCTGGGTTTCCCATAATTTTTTCCGATTTTGTACAGTAGGGAACCGCCCATTGGCACGCCGCACCTGCGCTACTTGGTGCTCAAGTCTAATAATTTGTTCCGCCATCAATCTACGCTTCCGTGCCGCAAAGCCAATTATATCACCTCTAAGTACGACCTTGGCAGTCTCCCATAAGAGCTATGGGTCATCCGCATGACCCCGATGATTCATTTCAAAGTCCTGCCAGCGGTGACGCAAAAAATATTGAAACTGGTTATCGTTGTACAACTCTAAGGGGAATCTCCATAGGCGATGGTGACTAGTTCTCCCCCCCACCACAGTTCCAGCCAAACGAAAGCATGATCTGAGATTTCTATGGAGCCGATTTGCGCTTCCCCCACCTGAGCAAACAACGTTTCCGAAATCAGCAGATAGTCAATTCGGGCACTGGTCCCGTGTGCTCTAGACTGGTGGGTAAAATCACGTTCTGCGGGGTGCAGCAATCTCCAGGGGTCCACTAAGCCCAATCGTGTTCGAAACCGCTGCATCACCTCAGCAGTTTGCCTCCTTTCCCATGTCCCATTCCCCGCCGCAGTATCCAGCTCTACTTCAAACACCCCATTAAAATCACCTCCTAAAATTAGTGGGACTTCCGGTAGCTGCTCCACCTTTGCTGCCAGTCGGTGATACAATGCAGAATCCAAGACATTGGGGCAGTATAGGTCTCCTAATATTATCTCCTTATCTTCTAAGGTTCCATGCAGCAGTAGAAATCGCCCATTAGGATCAACCACCTCCCACTTAATGGTAAAGCACACCCTTTTATGCAGCAAAATTGCCACCCCACCTTTTTTACCCAGTGCCGGAGCTCCCCATACTTGACCCACCCAGTCTCTACACAGCTTGGCATGTTCTGCAGCCGTCTGGTGAGTTTCTTGTAGTAGCGCAATATCACACTTCTGCCGTACCAGAGCTTTCAATATTTTATATCGTTTAACGGGGCTGCCCAAGCCACATACATTCCAGGATATTATTTTCAGGGCAATATATCAACTCTAGGTCTGATCAACACAGATAATTTTACGTTTACTTGGGGAGCTCTCCCAGCCTGGAGCTCCTCCAAAAAACAAACAAACAAACAAAAACCTCCCAGCACTTGTCTGCGTTCTCTCTCTGTAATATTAGGATTGCGATTCGGTCCCCCCCCCCTCTAAACTCTGTCCTCCCCTCTTCTCTACCCCCCCTCCTCCCTCCCACCCCCTTTCACTTCCCTCCTCCTTCCGCTCCCTATGTCCCCTTTTACAAATACTCCCATTCCCTTCCCCCCCCTTCTGCATCCCCCCTCCAAATTCTCTCTCCCAACCCAATAACCCTCCACTTACCATTCAACCACACTGGATATGTCTGGACTCCCCAACTCCCCCTCTGCCTTTTTAAGATAAAGCACCCCCCCTCCCACTTTTTTTTTTTTTTTTTTACTGTATTCACCTGCCATAAACCTTACAACAACACAACAGTATCTTATAACTTGGCAAAAGAAAAACTCTGTCAGTAAACAGCCGCACTGCCTTGTGGCACTGCATCGCTCTCCCTTCTATAAGCCTTTCCAGGAGGTTTCCACAGGCTCTTTCTGCTGGACAGCCAGCCAACCCTCCTGGTAAACTCAGCCACAGGTCACCGCCTCATCAGGCCGCCATGGTTACATGTCCTTGTTCAGTAATACTTCAGGAAGACCCAGGCTGTTCCGTCTGCAGGTTATTATTCAGTTTCTCTAGCTTCTCTACATAGTCCAGAGCATCCGCCGCCGAATCAAAGGCTTGATGTTTGCCTGCATTCACCACGTGCAGGCGTGCTGGATATTGCACTGTAAATCGCACGTTCGCTGCAATCAATTTCTGGCAAATCGGTGCATAAGCCTTACGCCTTTGGCTTAGTGCCACGGAGTAATCCTGGGCAATACGAATCTTTATATTTCCCACTTCCACAATGCCTCGTCGGCGGGCCTCCCTTAGCACTGCTTCCTTCTGCCCGAACTGCAAAAACTTTGCCAGAACAATCCTGGGCCGCAGGTCCCTCGTGGTCTTCGGGCCTACTCTATGGACTCTTTCCATAATAACTTGTGCCCGCTCTCCCTCGCCCCCGATCAGCTCACTCACCAGCGATTCAAGATAGCGCCTCAATTCTTTATCCCCTACAGATTCAGGGATTCCTAGGAAGTGTAGATTGTTTCTTCTCGAGCGATTCTCGAGGTCATCAATTTTACTCTCTTGCGCTCTCAGCGTTTCCTGTACTTGCCCCAGCTTCTGCATCAGGCCCTGTACCTCCTCCTCCACTTGCACGATTCGTTCCTCCGCGTGCTGCAGTTGGGATCCAAATGCTTCCACCGAACCTTGCACCGCATCCAATTTACTCTGCAGGAGGTCAAATTGTGCGGAGAGCGCGCCTGAGACCGCCGCTGAAATCCCTTCCACAGACAGCCCGGCAGGGCCTGGGATTGTAGGGCCGGATTTCTCAGGTGAGTCCGCCATTTTTTGCTGTCCCAGGCCCCGTTCTTTTTCCCTCCGGCTGGACTTAACGGCTGAGGCCATGCTCTTTTTCCCCTTTGTCTCCGTCTCTACTACTCCGCAATAGTTGAGGGGTCGCTACAGCCAATTCACGCCTCTAGAAACGGCGAAATTTGCCGGTGAGGAGCTGGGAAGTCCGAAGCTCGAGCCAAGAGCGACCTTCCGAGCTCATCACATCACGTGGTCTCCGAAAGGGGATATTATAAGGGCAACCAACCTTTTTGTTAAAATGGTAAATAAAGGTAAAAGGAAAAGGAGACCACTATGGTTTTCGAAAGAAGTAGCTGAAAAGGTGAAGAAAAAGAGGGAGGCCTTCATGAAATACACAAAAATCAAAGAGAGAGGAAGACAGGCATCTATATTTGGAAAAACTTAGAGAAGCTAGCAAAGTAATCAGGAAAGCAAAGATTCAAAGAGAGGAGGAAATAGCCAATGCAATAAAATAGGGGGATAAGACATTTTTCAGATATGTTAGTGAGAAGAGGATGGGAAAAAGTGGTATTGTAGAAGCTGATGAGGATAAAGCGGAATTGCTTAACAAATATTTCTGTTCTGTGTTCACAGATGAAGAACCAGGAGCAGGACCTCAGAAAACATCCACAAACAAGAACAGAAGTGAGGGACATCTTGAACAATGTTCACAAGACTGTGCTGGTGAGAAACTAGCTAAACGTAAAGTAGACAAAGCAATGGGACCAGATGGGATACACCCAAGAATACTGAAGGAACTTGGGGACATTCTAGCAGCTCCACTGACTGACCTTTTCAATGCCTCATTGAAGCCAGGAATGGTGCCAGAGGACTGGAGAGAGGTACATGTGGTCCCTTTACACAAAAGCAGAAGGATGTGGTTGAAAATTACAGGCCGGTTAGTTTAACCTCGGTGGTGAGTAAATTATTGGAAGGGCTATGAAAGAGAAAATAGTGAGGTTTCTGGAGTCCAACGGATTAGTGGATCTGAGGCAGCATGGATTCACCAGAGACAGGTCTTGTTAGACAAATCTGATTGATTTCTTTGGACTAAGGGAGAGCCCTAGATGTGGTGTATTTAGATTTTAGTAAAGCCTTTGACACTGTTCTGCACAGGAGACTTATAAACAAACTGAGACCCCTAGGGATGGACCCTAAAGCTACTGCTTGGGTTAGAAACTGGTTGAGTGGGAGGCGATAAAGGATACAGGTAAATGGAGCTCACTCTGAGGAGAAGGAGGTTACCAGTGATGTGCCCCAGGGATCTGTCCTTGGTCCGATTCTTTTTAACATCTTTGTTAGTGATATTGTGGAAGGGCTGTCCTGATCCAGACTGACAATCAGGTGGTGATTTACTACATCAACAAGCAGGGGGGCACAGGGTCGTATCACCTGTGCTGGGAGGCGGTCCACTTGTGGAAGTTTGCCATTGCTCGTGGTATGGAGTTGAGAGTTACTTATCTGACATGGGAACTCAACTCCCTGGCAGATCAGCTGAGCCACGTCCTTCAGCTACATGCATGGACTCTGAACAGCAAGGTCCTGGCCTGGATCTTTCATTCGTGGTGTACCCCTTCGATAGATCTATTTGCCACTCTGCACAACACCCAGGTGGATCAGTTCTACTCCAGGGTTACTCTTCAGGCTGGCTTCATCGCCAAGGGTCTTTACCAAGTGCCTTCACAGTGGTTGCAGCCCACCTTTGTCTCCAAGGGGCCTTCTTCTTTCCCTACCCAGGCAACTGGCTCATAAGGGGAGGCACAGCTGCAGAGGTGCACTACGCCACAGAGCGCACAATCCATGCCTTGCAGCACCTGGGGTTTGTAATTAACTACCCCAAGTCCCACCTCTTTCCAGCTCAGCACCTGGAATTCATTGGGGCTCAGCTAGACACCCTCCAGGCCAAGGCCTTTTTCTCTCCTGAAAGGTCAGAACTTCTCAGGGTGCTAGTTGCAGAGGTGCAGCATCACTGGTTGGTGCCCACCCGCACATGAGGGCAGCTCAATGGTGCTCCACTCCCAGAGGGCACAAGTCACAGACTGGCTTCAGGACAGGGTGAGAGTGACCTGCCAGCTGGCGGATTCCCTGGACAGGTGGCAGCTCCCCTTCCCTCGTCAGGCCAGGATGCCCTTCCAGGCACCCACCTCTCAGAGGATCCTCACCATGGATGCCTCCCTACTGGGATGAGGAGCTCAATGTGAAGACCTCTACACTCAAGGCAGTTGGTCCCAGGTGGAGTCCCAGTTGCAGATCAACCTTCTGGAGTTACGGGCGATATTTCTGGCCCTCTGAGCCATCTGCCACCTGTTGCAGCACCAGTCGGTGCTGTTCCAGATGGACAACCAAGTCGCAATGTTTTATGTCAACAAGCAGGGGGGCATGGGGTTATACTTCCTCTGCCCCTGGCTACCTGTCACTTGCGGTACCTTTCCTGGAAGGTTGTCTTTCTCGTGGCACTCACATTGGCTCGCAGGGTCAGAAAGCTCCAGGCTCTGATGGCAGAGCCTCCCTTAAAGAGGTTCTACAACATGGAGCGGTGGGTTCACCCCTAAACAAAGACATGGGGAGGGGTGGCCTGCACAGAGTGGCAGGTGTACCCCTAAACAATGACATGGGGAGGGGAGGGTTTACCCCTAAACAAAGACATGGGAGTGGTAGCCTGCACAGAGTGGTAGGTGCATCCCTAAACAATGACATGGGGAGGGGTGCACCTACTCCTGCCATCTTACTCCTACCATCTTACTGGGCAGACTAGATGGACCATACTGGTCTTTATCTGCCGTCATTTACTATGTTACCAGTGGCATGCCCCAGGGATCTGTCCTTAGTCCAATTCTTTTTTTAACATCTTTGTTAATGACATTGTGGAAGGGCTGTCAGATAAGGTTTACCACTTTGAGGATGATACCAAAATCTACAATAGTGTAGACACCCAGGAAGGTGTAGATAACATTAGGATGGCTCTAGCTAAGCTTGAAGTACGGCCTAGAATTTGGCAGCTGAGATTTAATGTTAAAAAATACAAGGTCATACATTTGGGTTCCACCAATCCAAGGGAGCGATATAGTATAGGGGGTGAAGTACTTCTATCCAGAAAAGAAGAGCCAGACCTAGGTGTGATTGTATCTGATGATCTTAAAGTAACTAAACACGTAGAAAAGGTGACGGTGAAAGCTAGAAGGATGCTTGGGTTAATAGGAAGACGAATTGCCAGCAGAAGAAAGAAGGTGTATAAGTCTGTATAAGTCTTTGGTGCGACCTCATTTGGAGTATTGTGTGCAATTCTGGAGACCACACCTTCAAAAGGATATAAACAGGTTGGAGTCAGTATAGAGGGTGGCTGCTAAAATGGTTAGTGGTCTTAGTTATAAAGCATATGAGGATAGACTTAAGGAGCTTCATATGTATATTTTAGAGGAAAGGCGGGATACAGGTGATATGATTGAGATGTTTAAATACCTCTGTGGCATGAATGCACAGGAGGAGAGCCTTTTTCGATTGAAACCAATCACTGCTACAAAGAGACATAGGATGAGGGTAGAAGGAGAGAGACTCAGGAGTAATATGCAGAAATATTTCTTTACAGAAAGAGTGGTAGATGCGTGGAATAGTCTCCCAGTGCAGGCGGTAGAGATGACAGTATCTGAATTCAAAAAAGCATGGGACAAACACGGAGGATCTCTAAAGGGAAAAAGGGGACTATTGTAGTGGTTGATATGGAAGGGCAGACTAGGTAGGCCATCATGTTCCTATGTTTCTATGACGTTATGGACCTAAAAAATGACTCCTCAGAGCAAGCGGAACAGACTGTTAAATTACTAACCAAGATAGATGATTTGGAAAAGCAGTCTAGGAGACAGAATATATGGATAATGAGTGTGCTTGAGACCCGAGACCAGAAAAACATGGAGGCTTATGTGGAAGGACTGCTTAGGGGCCTATGCATCAATCCAGCAATACCTTAGGACATGGTGATTGAACAGGCTCATCGGGTCCCTGGAGGTCAGCAGACTAATTCTAATCACCCCCACCCAATTCTGGCTAAGCTTCTTAATTACAGGCAATGGGAGCTGATCATATGCCAGGCAAGGAAAGTAGGGGTATACATGTTGTCACCAGTAGTCAGCCCGTAGCCTCAGCGTACGGGGTAGATAGCCTGGAGATCCTTTATTGAAAGGTTGGAGTCAATGCTTTATGGTTGCATTGCCTCCTGGGAGTTGTAGTTGTGTCCCTTTTCAATAAGATGCAGTTGTGAAATGAGTGGTTGCAGGCAAAGACAGGTTTTTAATTCCCCTCCCGGGGCGGATTCAAACACAATGTAACTTAGGATCAGAAAGCCATACACTCTGGCACAAGGTAAGAAAAAGAACTAATAACAGCTTCCAAAACTTAAACCAAAAGTGGCACGGTAGTCACAGCATACAGTCACTTTGTATAGGCAAAATAAACTCCTGTGCTTCTCAACTGCCAGTTAAACAGCTTCCTCAGATTATCTGGCTCAGCACAATGAAATCACATCATCAGTAACCGTTAATGTACAGTCCATTTGATTATCAGACAGTTCTTCTTCTGGAGGATCAATTAGCATTGACTCATGCTGATTCTCAGCTGAATACAACTTCTGCTTTGTATATAACGTTTCCAGACTCCCCTCCTCCACCTGTTCCTGAGGCTTCCCTATTACTGCCTCCGTGAGATATGGTTCAGCCCTACCGTATCTCTTAGTATAGCATAGAGGAGAGTCATACCCTTTAGGGTTTCTAGGAGAGAAATTCTTGTAACCACTTTTATAGTAATTAGACAGCCTACCTTCTGGCTTCGAGGCAGGGGAAAGTCCGTGCACAGCTCTATCAGGACGGGGTTTAAACCTCAGAGGTTTTTCTCTGTATTCTGGCTGCTCACCTTCCTCTGACATGCAAATGTCCTGTACTGTATAGTTTTCACTCCTTGGAGCTTGTAAGTGCTTCCCAGCTATCCTTACTGGTAACTTTTCCCTCTGTGTGCCTTCACCATAGGATAATTGCCTGGAGTTCCTGCCAAAGGGTTTTTGTGCCCTGTTCCTCCAGTTATTCCTGCCAGTTACTTTCTGTCTTTCTCTCTCACACTCAGAATCAGAATCCAGTGAGTCACTCACATACGTTTTCCTTTCACACCGAGACAGACGCTGTTTTCAAGACCCAGACTTCAGCTCACACAATCCTTCCAGCTGGTTCTGCTCTCTCTCGTCTTCTCTCTTCTCCTTGTTCTCTCCGTTCTCTCTGTTCTTCCTGTTCTCCCTTTCAAACTCTAATGAACGTTTCTTATACGTTTGCTTGGGAGCTAATCTAGCCCTTCCCCCTCCCAGGTGAAAGCTTTTGGGCCCAGGAGACGGGGATTGTTTGCTATCTGGGCGGAGTTCCTGCCCTCGTGGCTGGGATTGTTTATGTTGCTCCTGGCAACTGGGAGTCCTGAGTTTTTCCTTCCTGCCAGCAACAGACCTCCTGCTCTCAGGTTCCTCTGTTTCCATAGCAAAGGATGTCTCTTCCCCATTACAATGTACAAAGGCCAAAAGATTTAAAGGCCAAAAGATTTGGATATTCCTGGACTATAGTGCTGAATGGACAGAAAAAGACAGGCTTTCCAAGAAGTTACAACGAGATTACACCAACACTGAATTATGCAAGCACTTCTATATTCAGTGAGGCTGCAGATTATTTGTCAGGGGGAACCACTGTTCTCCCCAAACAGTTCCCCCCCTCTCCCGACCAGTTTCTTTGTGTGTAATGTCCACCCAAACTCTTCAAAGCTGATTCTAGACCCAGATCTCACCACACATTATGGTGGATAGTAATTTGACAGTCACCCCTGATCAGCTGAGTCATTTCGCTCATCATTGCTATGTGTGAATGCTTCCATCACTCTTCGGTGGATCCTCTCTGCCGCCATGCTAAGGTTTGAGTCCTGTTGTGTGTCTGTGGCCTTGTGCTGCTGACGCAAGCCTGCTACTTCAAACGGTGGATCATCTGGGAAATGAAGTCTTAGAAAACCCCACTCCTCTTTTGGATTCACAAAGAATATGTTGATACAGAGAGAAGGCGGGGTTCCTGAGAAGGTGATATCAGTGCCCTGGGGGGAGGAAATTCAACTATGTGGCCATCGAACGGAGAGCCATACAGTGAGAGGAACCCAGTGTGTCTCTTGCTCGGAAGCTCCCCCAGGAGTGCTAGGGCTATCTTCCTGGTGCCACCCAAAAGGCCCCTGCACAGAAGGGCGGATGTGCCCTACTCAATACGGTTTGAGGTTTGTAGATTGTTTACTAAGTTAGGATTAGAGCACGTGCACAGGGGAGGAGGGGGCTGGGGGCAGGGGGAGGAGGAGGGAGAGGATAGGGATGGGGGTTTTAAAGGTGAGACCGAGGATAACATCAGTTAATGTAAGAGGCCTCCAAACATCTAAGTGTTGTAAGCTGGTAATGCAGGAATTAGGGAAGCTTCAGTCGTATATCTATCTCCTCCAAGAGACCCACTTAGCCTTAAAAGACGCAGGGCTGCTTCGAGCGGGATGGGTGGGGGAGTGCTGGCAATCTCCAGGGAGCACGAATAGTGCAGGGGTGGCTGTGCTTTTTCAGCAGGGGGCCCCCTATCAAGTTCTGCGCAGATGGTGACTATCAGAGGGGAGGGCAGTGGCTATAGAGCTGCAATCCTCTGGTCTGGTATTCTGCTTGATTTATTTGTTTGTTTGTTTGTTTTTATATACCGCTTTGTCATAGAAATCAGAGCGGTTTACATGGAACTTTAGAACTCCTGCGCAATGCAGTTTACATGGAACAGAAACGTTTACAAACAACAATTGTAATAAACAATAACAATAAATAATGTAACTATTTACATGAGCTTCTTGTTGCTATACAATATTCAAAAGCTTGCAAACAGAGGAACACAGAAAGGAATACAGGATCAATCTAAAAGAAACAAAAAGAGAAATAAGGAAAGCAAAATCAAAGGCAGAGGAAAAGATGGCTAAAGATTTGAAGTGTGGCAACAAAACCTTCTTCAGTTATATTCGGGAGAGGAGGAAAATCAAAGGTGGAATTGCAGAAGTGCTGGGAACGGACTCATGGAAAGTGACATTGAAAAAGCAAAATTGCTAAACAAATACTTCTGCTCTGTTTTTACTAAAGAAAATCCTGGAGAAGGACCACCCGTGACTCCCAAATATAAAAATGGGAATGAAGATGATGTGTTAGAACATCTTGCAAAACTGACTGTGGACAAGACCATGGGACCGGATGGGATACATCCCAGGATACTGAAAGAGCTCAGAGAGGTTCTTGCAGGGCCATTAAAGGATGTTTTCAACAGATCCTTGGAAACAGGAGAAGTTTCTCAGGACTGGAGAAGGGCTGATGTGGTACCTCTTCACAAAAATGGTGACAGGGAAGAAGTGACAAACAGGCTGGTGAGCCTTACCTCGGTGGCGGGAAAAGTAATGGAGGCACTCCTGAAAGAGCGAATAGTGGACTTTCTCAAAACCAACAGGTTGCATGATCCGAGGCAACATGGTTTTATCAAAGGACTATCTTGCCAAACAAATCTGATTGAGCTTTTTGACTGGGTGACCAGAGAACTAGATCAGGAGCATGCGAAGGATGTCATCTACCTGGATTTCAGCAAAGCCTTTGATACTGTTCCTCATAGAAGGCCTATCAATAAACTCAATAATTTGGGGATGGGTCCCAAGGTGGTAAAACTGGATCAGAAATTGGTTGACTGACAGACGACAGAAAGTGATGGTAAATGGAGCTCACTCGGAGGAAAGGAAGGTGATTAGCGGGGTGCCCAAGGGCTCAGTCCTGGGCCCGGCACTGTTCAATGTATTTGTGAGTGTTATTAGTGAGCTGAAGGACTGAATGGAAAAGTCTGTCTCTTTGCAGATGACACATATATTTGCAACAGAGTGGACTCCCCTGAGGGAGTGGATAACATGAGGAAAGATCTACAAAAGCTGGAAGAATGGTCTAATGCTTGGCAGTTAAGACTTAATGCGAAGAAGTGCAGTGTCATGTACTTGGGAAGCAGAAATCCAAGGGAAATGTACGCGATAGTGGACGAGAGGTTGGTGTGCACGGACCAGGAGAATGATCTTGGTGTGATTATTTTTGAGGATCTCAAGGTGGCAAAACAGTGTGACAAGGCAGTGGCAAAACCCAGGAGGATGTTGGGTTGCATACAAAGAGGAATTACCAGCAGAAAGGAAGAGGTACTAATGCCACAGTATAAGTCACTGGTGAGGCCTCACTTGGAATACTGTGTTCAGTTTTGGAGACCATTTCTCACAAAGGATGTAAAAAGACTGGAAACGGTTCATAGGAAGGCAACCAAAATGATTTGGAGCCTGCGTCAGAAGCCTTATGAGATGAGACTTGAAGACCTAAATATGTACACTCGAGGAGAGGAGGGACAGGGCAGATATGATTCAGACTTTACATACTTAAAGAGAATTACATAAGAACATAAGATATGCCATACTGGGTCAGACCAAGGTCCATCAAGCCCAGTATTCTGTCTCCAACAGTGGCCAATCTAGGTCATGCGTACCTAGCAGTTTCCCCAAGGGACACAGGTTCCACAATGCTTGTATTGGTTCAAGCATTGATATCCTGGGTCCCTTCTTAATAATGGTTTATGGACCTTTCCTCCAGGAACTTGTCCAAACCTTTTTTAAACCCAGCTACACTAACAGCCTTTACTACATCCTCCGGTAACAAATTCCAGAGTTTGATTACGTGTTGAGTAAAAAAATATTTTCTTTTATTAGTCTTAAATAGTTTACCCTGTAGCTTCATTGCATGTCCCCTAGTCTTTCTATATTCTGATAAGGTAAACAATCGATCTACGTTTACCCGTTCCACTCCGTTCATTAATTTATAGACTTATAGACTTAATGAACAAAAATCTCTTCCAAAGACAGGGAAGCTGTAAAACTAGAGGGCATAACATGAAGCTGCAAGGGGGTAAACTGAAAGGCAATGTCAGGAATTACTTTTTCATGGAAAGGGTGGTGGATGCTTGGAATGCCCTCCCAATGGACGTGTTGGGGGCAAATACAGTGACAGAATTCAAAATGGCATGGGACAGACACAGTGGATCCCTTTAAAGCAACAGGATAAAATCAAAATAAAGCACAGTTACTTACCTGTAACAGGTGATCTCTGGGAACAGCAGGAATTAGTCTTCACATATGGGTATCGTCGGTACCGACGGAGCCTGTGCGGGAACGCTCTCCAGCGTCCAAAAGGAAAGCTTTTGGGAGCATTCCACAACGCCTGCGCGCTGCCTTCCCGCCTTTCCCAACCGTCTCTCTCCAGTTCGAGTTTTAAAGCTGAGACAAAGAGAGAGAGAGAGAGAGGAAAGGAAAGAAAGATAGAGAGATACAACTCCTAGGGGAGGTGAGAGGGTTGGGAAGACTAATTCCTGCTGTTCCCAGAGATCACCTGTTACAGGTAAGTAAGTGTGCTATCTCCAGGAACAAGCAGGAATGAGTCTTCACATATGGGGACTCCCCAGCTAGAGATGCCTGGGAGATCACCCAGATTGTGAGTCCCTAGAGGGCTCCATCTCCACCTATGAATCTCAGGCATCCAGTCAGGGATGGAGGGCAGGAGTTGATTAGGTATGGAACAGGTGCTTGAGAACAGCCTGACCAAACAAGGCATCCCGGCGGGAATCCTTGTCCAAGCAGTAATGGGCTGTGAAGGTATGAACCGAGGCCCAGGTGGCTGCTCGACAGATTTGGTCGATGGATACAGAGTTTAGATGAGCCATAGAGGCTGCCATGGCCCTCACATTGTGAGCTGTGACATGGCCTTCAAGAGAAAGATTCTTACTTTGGTAGGCGAAGGAAATACACTGAGCAATCCAATTGGACAGAGTTCTCTTAGAGACTGGAAGTCCAAAATGGGAAGGATCAAAACCAACAAAAAGTTGAGAGGACTTTCTATGTTGCTATGTTCTTTGTAAATAGAAAGCAAGTGCCCTTTTGCAATCCAGGGTATGAAGACTCCTCTCTGCACTTGATGCATGAGGTCCTGGAAAGAAGACAGGTAAATATACCTCCTGGTTCAGATGAAAAGGTGAGACCACTTTAGGCATAAAGTGTGGATTAGTTCTGAGAACTACCTTATCATGATGGAACCTTGTATAAGGAGGATTAGCCACTACAGCTTGCAACTCACTGATACGGCGAGCTGAAGTGAGTGCAATGAGAAAAAGAACCTTCCAGGAAAGGAATTTCAAGGAGGTAGTGGCTAAGGGTTCAAAGGGTGGCTTCATAAGCTGGCCAAGAACCAGATTTAAGTCCCATGCCACTAGGGGTGGTCTAATGGGAGGTTTAGTTAAAACGAGGCCTCTCATGAATCTTGCTATAAGAGGATGAGAGGAAATAGGTTGTCCATTAAGAGGCTTCAGGGATGCTGCAATAGCACTCAAATGGACCCTGATTGAATTTGTTTTAAGGCCTGCATGGGATAAATGCAGCAAATAGTCCAGTAACGAATTCAAAGGTATTGCAGAAGGGTTAAGACCATTTTCTGCACACCAAATGGAAAACCTTTTCCATTTAAAAGCATAAGAGCGTCTGGTAGAAGGCTTTCTGGAAGCATGAAGGATATCCTTCACTTGCTGAGAAAGGTGTAAATCTTGAAGGTCTAGGCCTTCAGCAACCAGGCCCTGAGATGAAGAGACTGAGGATTTGGATGCCACAGGGTTCCCTCCTCTTGGGAGAGGAGATCTGGAGCAGACCCCAGGTCCAGGGAGGGAGCTTGAGAGAGATGTAGAAGTAGAGGGTACCACACTTGGCGTGGCCAATGTGGTGTTATGAGGATCATAGACCCCTTGTCTCTCTGAAGCTTGAAAAGAGTCTTGGGGATTAGGGGAATAGGTGGAAAGGCATAGAGGAAGTCTTGCCCCCAGTGAAGGAGGAAGGCATCCCTGGCCTGAACTCCCTGACATGGAATCCTGGAACAAAACCGGGGAAGTTTGGCATTCCACAGACTTGCAAATAGGTCTATGTCTGGGGTACCCCAAATCTGGAAGATCCTGGCTACCTGGTCCCCATGGAGGGACCATTCGTGTGGAAGCAGAACTCGACTGAATCTGTCTGCCCAAGAGTTTTGAACCCCTGGAAGATACACTGCCATGAGATGGATTTGATGCTCTCTGGCGAAGGCCCACAATCTCAGAGCTTCGTTGCAGAGCGACAGAGAGCCTGTCCCCCCCTGCTTGTTCACATAGAACATGGCTACCTGATTGTCCGTATGGATGAGGACTGTCTTGTAGCTGAGAAGGGTGTGAAATACTCTGAGAGCCAAGAAGATTGCTCTGAGCTCTAAGAGGTTGATATGAAGAGATGTCTCCTGTGGAGACCAGATGCCCTGAGTGGAGAGGTCTTGGAGATGAGCACCCCAACCCTTTGGAGAGGCATCTGTTGTAAGGGTTGCTTGGGGTAGCACCTGTTGAAAGGGGGATCCCAACAACAGATTTTGAGTGGACTTCCACCAGTGGAGGGACCAAAACAGGCGACTGGAGGTTGCTATTTTGTCTGACAGGCAACCTGATGCCTGGGTCCACTGGGAGGATAGAGTCCACTGAGCTGCCCTCATGTGAAGGCGAGCATAAGGAACCACATGTACTGTGGAAGCCATGTGGCCTAAGAGTTGCAACATCTCTCGAGCAGTTAAATGGGATTTTAACTGAATCTCGGAGGCTAACTGCACTAGGCTTAGGCAACGGGCCTGGGGAAGATAGGCCCTTGCAGTTGTGGTATCCAGTAAGGCCCCTATGAACTCTAGAGACTGAGTAGGGGTGAGATGAGATTTTGAAATGTTGATTACCAATCCCAGATACTGAAGAACACGCCTTGTGCAGGCCAGGGAAGTCTGGGCCTCTGACTGGGATGGAGCTCGAATGAGCTAGTCGTCCAGATATGGGAATACGAATCTCCCTAGAGTGCGTAAAAATGCAGCTACCACTGCCATGCATTTTGTGAACACTCTTGGAGCAGAGGCCAGACCGAAAGGAAGCACTCTGTATTGGTAGTGCTTTCCTTGGTAAAGGAACCAAAGAAACCTTCTGTGTGTTGGATGTATGAGGACATGGGTGTACGCATCCTTGAGTTCTAGAGAACAAAGCCAGCCCTGACTCTGGAGGTATGGAAGGAGAGTACCAAGAGAAATCATCTTGAATTTCTCCTTGCATAGAAACTTGTTCAACTCTCTGAGATCTAGGATGGGTCTGTAGCCCCCTGTTTTCTTTGGGATGAGAAAATAGGGGGAGTAGAACCCTGAGCTCTGTTGAAGAAGGGGTACTTCTTCTATTGCGCCTTGGGCAAGAAGGGTAGCAATCTCCTGACCTAGAAGGTAGAGAAGAGATGTTGGAGAGTTGAACTGTTTCACTATGGTGTGAGGAGGAAGGTTTAAGAAATTTAGCTTGTATCCCTCCCTTATAATGGAGAGGGTCCAGTGCTCTGCTGTGATTTGTTCCCATCTGGGAGCAAAATGAGCTAACCTTCCTGGGATGGTGAGAGGCTCTGGATGTTCTAGAGCCAGAAATGCTAAGTTCTCTAGTGGAAAGTCAAAAGCCCTGAAGAGGGTGAGGCTGGTGGGCCGTAGCAGTCCTCGCAGCCTGAGGCTTGGCCTGTTTTGGTTGTTGCTGTCTCTTTGTAGCAAAACGACCTTGAGAAGAGGCATGAGCATAAACAGAAGAAAATTTCCCTTTTTTTGGGAACGATCCTTTCTTGAATAACCTCTTCTTGAAAGGAGTAGTAGTAGACTTTGAAAGTCTATCTAAAGCAGAATTTTCAGCATCCATCTGGGTGGCTTTTGCTTGCCAATCTTTGCCAAACAGGTTTTCCCCTGTACAGGGAAGGTTGCCCAGACCATCCTGTACCCAGGATTCCAAATCAGAGGCTTGTAACCAAGCTACTCTGCGTGCACCTATGGCAATAGCCAAAGCTCT
Source organism: Ichthyophis bannanicus (assembly GCA_033557465.1). NCBI lineage: Eukaryota > Metazoa > Chordata > Amphibia > Gymnophiona > Ichthyophiidae > Ichthyophis > Ichthyophis bannanicus. The sequence goes on along the minus strand of CM066043.1, from coordinate 271,983,778 downwards.
ACTGGCACACTCAAAGGAGTCAAAGGCTGCACGATTGGAAAACTTGGATACATCCTGTGCATGTTTAAGCCAGGTAATATATTCTTCTCTCTTATCTTCTGACATAAAGCGTAGTTACTCACCTGTAACAGGTGTTCTCCAGGAGCAGCAGGAATCAGTCCTCACTTATGGGTGACGTCACCCATAAGTGAGGACTGACTTCCTGCTTGGTCCTGGAGAAAAGGAGATAAGGTATGTAGATGGTCTGTAACCTCTTTTAGAAACATCCCCATATAGAGACAATAGGAGTTGATTCTGGCCACAAGCATACTGGCCTGGAAGACTTTCCTGCCAAAAGCATCTAAGGTTCTGCATTCTCTTCCTGGAGGAGCAGAGGAGTGTCTTTTTGTGCTTTTGATTTTTTTCATAGCAGACTCTACCACAATAGAGTGGTGAGGAAGCTGAGTCTTATGAAATCCAGGACAAGGAGGAACACGATACATGGTGTCCAACCTACGAGAAAAGGGAGAGGTGGTAAGAGGAGTTTCCCATATACCTAACATGTGGTCATAAAGAATCTCATGTATTGGTAAAATGGCTGCCTCTTTAGGAGCATTAGGATATTGAAGAATATCCAATTTTTTGGCTCTGGGCTCAGTTTCAGAGGCTACTGCAATGGACAGGCCTCTCGCCACCTCCCTGATGAAGTCCTGGAAAGGCAAGTCCTCAGGAGGAGACATTCTCCTTTTTGGAAAAGAGGGTTCCTGAGGACGAATCTCTGATGCTTCGATGGAAACCTCTGATGCATCAGATTCATCAGAGGAATCGAAGTACATAAGAACATAAGATATGCCATACTGGGTCAGACCAAGGTCCATCAAGCCCAGTATTCTGTTTCCAACAGTGGCCAATCTAGGTCATATGTACCTAGCAGTTTCCCCAAGAGACACAAGTTCCACAATGCTTGTACTGGGTCAAGCATTGATATCTTCGGTCACTTCTTAATAATGGTTTATGGACCTTTCCTCCAGGAACTTGTCCAAACCTTTTTTAAACTCAGCTACACTAACAGCCTTTACTACATCCTCCGGTAACAAATTCCAGAGTTTGATTACACGTTGAGTGAAAAAATATTTTCTTTTATTAGTCTTAAATAGTTTACCCTGTAGCTTCATTGCATGTCCCCTAGTCTTTCTATATTCTGATAAGGTAAACAATCGATCTACGTTTACACGTTCCACTCCGTTCAATAATTTATAGACTTCTATCATATCTCCCCTCAGCCGTCTCTTTTCCAGGTTAAAGAGCCCTAACCTTTTTAGCCTTTCTTCATAGGAGTATCCTTCCATCCCCTTTACCATTTTGGTGGCTCTTCTCTGTACCTTTTCTAAAATCGCTATATCCTTTTTAAGATACGGCGACCAGAATTGCACACAATATTCAAGGTGTGGTCTCACCATAGAACGATATAGAGGCATTATAATATCTTTTGTTTTATTTTCCATTCCTTTCCTTATCATACCTAGCATTCTATTTGCTCTCTTGGCCGCCGCTGCACACTGGGCCGAGGGTTTTAACATGGTATCCACAATGACGCCTAAATCTTTTTCCTGGGTGGTGGTTCCTAATGTGGAACCTTGCATCGTGTAACCATAGTTTGGGTTGTTCTTCCCTAGGTGCATAACCTTGCACTTGTCCACATTAAATTTCATCTGCCATTTTGATGCCCAGTCTTCCAATTTATCAAGATCCTCTTGCAATTTTTCACAATCCTCTTGGGTTTTAACAACTTTAAATAGTTTTGTGTCATCTGCAAATTTGATAACCTCACTCGTTATTCCACTTTCCAGGTCATTTATGAATATGTCAAAAAGCAGCGGACCCAGCACAGATCCCTGGGGTACACCACTATTCACCTTTCTCCATTGGGAAAATTGGCCATTTAGCCCTACCCTCTGCTTTCTATCTTTTAACCAGTTCCTGATCCACAATAGTACATTGCCTCCTATCCCATGACTCTTTAGTTTTGCCAAAAGTCTCTGATGAGGGACCTTGTCAAAGGCTTTCTGAAAGTCCAGATACACAATATCAACCGACTCACCTTTGTCCACCTGTTTATTCACTCCTTCAAAAAAACATAACAGATTAGTAAGACAAGATCTTCCTTCTCTAAAGCCATGTTGGCTGTCTTCCATTAGGTTGTGACTATCTACATGCTGAGTAATTTTATTCTTTATGATGGTTTCTACCATTTTTCCCGGTACTGACGTCAGGCTCACCGGTCTGTAGTTTCCCGGATCACCCCTGGAACCCTTTTTAAAAATTGGTGTTACATTGGCAATCCTCCAATCTTCAGGTATTAGAGATGATTTTAATGATAGTTCACAGATTACTGATAGCAGTTCTGCAATCTCATATTTCAGTTCTTTCAACACCCTTGGATGTATACCATCCGGCCCAGGTGATTTGCTACTCTTCAGTTTATCTAATAGTTGTAAGACATCTTCCCGATGTATCGATATTTCCTCCAATTCTTCCGCACCTTTAAATACTACTTCAGTCATGGGTAACATCCCTACATCTTCCTCAGTAAAGACTGAAGTAAAGAATTCATTCAGTCTCTCCGCTATCGCCTTGTCGCCTCTTAGTGCTCCTTTAACCCCTTTATCATCTAATGGACCAACTGACTCTCTCACAGGTTTTTTGCTACGAATGTACTTGAAAAGGTCTTTATTTCGCGTTTTTGCTTCCGCAGCAAGCTTCTTCTCAAATTCTCTCTTTGCCTGCCTTATCAATGCCTTGCATTTGACTTGCCAGTGCTTGTGCTGTTTCCAGGTTTTGTCATTAGGCTCTTTTTTCCATTTCTTGAAAGATGCTTTTTTGGCAACAACAGCCTCTCTGACCTCACCTTTAAACCATGCTGGCAGTTTTTTGGACTTCCTTCCACTTTTCTTAAAGTGTGGAATACAGCTGGTCTGGGCTTCCAAGATAGTATTTTTCAACAACACCCAAGCTTGATGTATGTCTTTAACCTTCGCAACTGCTCCTTTTAGTTTTTTATTAACTGTTTCCCTCATTTTATCATAGTCTCACTTTCGAAAGTTAAAAGGTAGTACTGTGGATTTCCTTACTATCCCTCCTTCACTAATTAAATCAAAGGCGATCATGCTATGATCACTATTGCCAAGTGGCCCCAACACCCTTATCTCTTGCACTAGATCTGGTGTTCCACTAAGGACTAGGTCTAATATGGCTTCCCCTCTGGTCGGTTCATGAACCAGCTGCTCCAAGAAGCAGTCATTTATTTCATCTAGGAACTTTATCTCCCTAGCATGTCCTGACGTGACACTGACCCAGTCGATACCGGGGTAATTGAAATCACCCATTATTATTACTGCGCTGTAACTTTTGTTAGCTTCCTTGATTTCTTTGAGCATTTCATCATCCATTTAGTCATTCTGGCCAGGTGCTCGATAGTACACCCCCACTGCCATCGCCTTCCCCCTTTTATATGGAATTTCAATCCATATAGATTCAACAGCAGATTTTGTTTCCTGCAAAACTTTAATCCTTTCTGAGTCAATGCCCTCTCTAACATAGAGCGCAACCCCTCCACCAATTTGATCAGCTCTATCATTACGATATAGTTTGTACCCAGGTATCACAGTGTCCCACTGGTTGTCCTCCTTCCACCATGTCTCTGATATTCCAATCATATCTAACCTTTCATTTAGTGCTATATATTCTAACTCTCCCATCTTATTCTTTAGACTTCTAGCATTTGCATACAAGCATTTTAGAGAATGTATTTTATTCATGTTAATTTGGCTATTGTTAGACATGGGTAAATTGGGATCTTTAAGTTCTGTCTGCTCCATACTTGAGGGCATGTGGGCTACTTTACTCTTTTGTGGAACCTCTCTGCTTTTGGTAGTATCCTTCAAGGATACATTCTTCCGAACCATCCGCTCTTGGGCGACTGTCGGCTTTCCCCTAATATCTAGTTTAAAAGCTGCTCTATCTCCTTTTTAAAGGTTAATGCCAGCAGCCTGGTTCCATCCCGGTTAAGGTGAAGGCCATCCCTTCGGAAGAGCCCCTCTTTTCCCCAGAATGTTCCCCTGTTCCTAACAAATCCAAAACCCTCATCTCTGCACCATTGTCTCATCCACACATTGAGACTCCGGAGCTCTGCCTGCCTTTTGGGTCCTGCGCGTGGAACAGGAAGCATTTCGGAGAATGCTATCCTGGAAGTTCTGGATTTCAACTTCCTACCTAAAAGCCTAAATTTTGCCTCCAGAACCTCCCTACCACATTTTCCTATGTCATTGGTACCGACATGTACCAAGACAGCAGACTCCTCCCCAGCACTATCTAAGACCTTATCTAGGTGGCGCGTGAGGTCCGCTACCTTCGCACCAGGCAGGCATGTTACCAGGCGATCCTCACATCCACCAGCCACCCAGCTATCTACATGCCTAATGATCGAATCACCAACTATAACGGCTGTCCTAACCCTTCCCTCATGGGCACATGGCCCTGGAGAAACTTCCTCGGTGCGAGAGGGTTTTGCATCACCTGGAGGACAGGTCCTAGTTACAGGATCACTTCCTGCCACACCTGGATGATGCTGTCCTGTCACGTGACCTCTCTCCTCCATGGCAACAGGGGTGCTGCCAGACTGGAGGTGGGACTTCAGGACTATATCCCTGTAGGTGTCGTCTATGTACCTCTCTGTCTGTCTTATGTTTTCCAAGTCTGCTACTTTAGCCTCTAGAGAACGGACTTGTTCCCTGAGAGAAAAGAGCTCCTTGCACCTAGTACACACGTAAGACCTCTCACCAACTGGGAGAAAATCATACATGTGACACTCAATGCAAAAGACTGGAAAGCCCCCATCCCGCTGCTGGACTGCTGTCTGCATCTTAGTTTAAGTTTGTTTCTAGATCTTTAAGTTCTTACTTACTAGGAGTTGCTATGGGTATTTATACCAATAAAACTGTACCTAATACGTTTAATATACCTTGTTCACCTGAAGCTTAATTAATCTCAGGTCCTTAGTGTATGACTGATTTGGGTAATGAGCTTCACCTGAAAGCACCTCCTGTCTTTTAAGATATGTAAGTACCTATAAAGCTATGATTATCCCAGGGGTGGGTGGGAAATAACACTTATTAAAAGAGGGCTGCTACACAGTACCCTGTCTTGTGCTGCTGAGGTAAGCTAAATTCTGATTTGATTTAAATTATAGTTCTTAGCTGCTGCTAGGCTCTAACTTCTTATGAAATTTAAACTACAAGCTCTCTGCTGGGTATGAAATGTAACCAGAAAGCTCTCCTCTGTGTTTTAAATTCAAACTTTAATTGCTGCTACTAGGCCCTAACTGATCCAACAAAAAACAGTGGGTTCACAGATTAAGTAGCTTTAATACAAAGAATTCTTTTTAGAAAATTACCAGAAGTATATACTCACAGTTGCAGATTTCTCTCCAGAAGTAACAGTCCCCCTTTCTAGTCCTTCAAGACCCTGTTTCCGGCTGTATCGGCTGTCTGGATGCTCTCGGAGAGCCCGATACGAGTACCGAGGGGTATCGACATCGGGAGTCATTGGTACCGAATCGGTACTAACAGGCATCACTGGATACCATATCGCTGCTTTCGATGCTGACGTTGATACAAGCGGTACTGGTATCGGAACCGGAGCTGGATCCGGAACCGGAATCGGTATCGACAACTGGGTTTGTTGTTGTACCGAGGGCGTCGCAGCTTGTATGAAGGCCGTAATGGCACGCTGCATGGTCAGAATATTCTGATCCCTCGACGCCACCAATGTCTGGATGTCGGTACCGGGAACCGCCGGTATCCCAGAACATTGTAACAGGTGATCAGTCGAGGCCGTGCCATCAATGTCAACCTGTGACCCCATAGATAATACTTTGGAAGCCGGAGCCTCCCACCGGGGTAATTTTGCCGGTGTGGATTCCTCAAAGTAATGTCGGGAACATCTCGATACTTAGAGGGAGATGTACCCTTTGAGGACCGACCGGACTTAAGTTTTGTTACCTGAGATCCATGGGATGAAGAAGAAGCCCTGGAAGACGTCGATGCCACCGAAGCTGCATCGGAGGGAAACAGGGTACTGAGCTTGGCTGCCCGATTCTGTATCCCTCTTTTAGACATCATGGAGCAGGACTCACAATCCGCGATGGAATGGTCAGGACCTAAACATTTTAGACACCAGTCATGGGTGTCTGTGACAGAAATAGTGCCACTGCACTTTGTGCACTTTTTAAACCTGGAGGCGGGCTTTTCCATGAGGAAAAAGACTGTAGGCCTAGGGCCACAGAAGAAAAAGTACTGAAACAGAAAAGTTTTTTTGTAAAGAAAGAGAAAAAAGACCGGCGGTACTGGTCCTCGAGAAGGCAGACACGCGACTAAAAAAAATAAGAATAAGAAAATAAGAAATTCTTCAGCGGTGACAGGAAACACGACCTGCTGGCTCCGCGGAAAAGAAGAACTGGAGAGAGACGGTTGGGAAAGGCGGGAAGGCAGCGTGCAGGCGCTGTGGAATGCTCCCAAAAGCTTTCCTTTTGGACGCTGGGGAGCGTTCCCGCGCAGGCTCCGTCGGTACCGACGATACCCATATGTGAAGACTCATTCCTGCTTGTTCCTGGAGATACTTTATCTATCTTCTCAACGAACAGGGGTGTCCTACACGGAGCGGTGGGTTCACCCCTAAACAAAGACATGGGGAGGGGTGACCTGCACGGAGCGGCAGGTGCACCTACTCTTGCCATCTTACTGGGCAAACTAGATGGACCTTACTGGTCTTTATCTGCCGTCATTTACTATGTTACTAAATAATGTAACTATTTACATGAGCTGTATTCTTGTTGCTATACAAGAGAGCGAGTGGTAACTGTGAAAATGGTGCGAGTGGTAACTGTGAAAATGGTGCGAGTCGTTAATTGTCACTCAGGGCCTAGCATCAGCAAAGTACTTTTAGCTTAAATTTAAAACACAGAAGAGAGCTTTCTGGTTAAATTTAGAACCCAGCAGAGAGCTTGTAGTTTAAATTTCATAAGAAGTTAGAGCCTAGCAGCAGCTAAGAGCTATAATTTAAATCAAATCAGAATATAGCTTACCTCAGCAGCACAAGACAGGGTACTGTGTAGCAGCCCTCTTTTAATGTGTATGACTGATTTGGGTAATGAGCTTCACCTGAAAGCACCTCCTGTCTTTTAAGATGTGTAAGTACCTATAAAGCTATGACCATCCCAGGGGTGGGTGGGTGTGGGGAGGGAGGGAGGGAAAGAACACTTATTAAAAGAGGGCTGCTACACAGTACCCTGTCTTGTGCTGCTGAGGTAAGCTATATTCTGATTTGATTTAAGGGAAAGGAGGGGCTCTTCCGAAGGGATGGGCTTCACTTTAACCGGGATGGAACCAGGCTGCTGGCATTAACCCTTAAAAAGGAGATAGAACAGCTTTTAAACTAGATATTAGGGGAAAGCCGAAGGTCGCCCAAGAGCGGATGGTTTGGAAGAATGTATCTTTAAAGGATACTACCAAAAGCAGAGAGGTTCCACAAAAGAGTAAAGTAGCCCAAATGCCCTCAAGTATGGAGCAGACAGAGCTTAAAGATCCCAAATTACTCATGTCTAACAATAGCCAAATTAATATGAATAAAATACATTCTCTAAAATGCTTGTATGCAAATGCTAGAAGTCTAAAGAATAAGATGGGAGAGTTAGAATATATAGCACTAAATGAAAGGTTAGATATGATTGGAATATCAGAGACATGGTGGAAGGAGGACAACCAGTGGGACACTGTGATACCTGGGTACAAACTATATCGAAATGATAGAGCTGATCAAATTGGTGGAGGGATTGCTCTCTATGTTAGAGGGGGCATTGAGTCAGAAAGGATTAAAGTTTGGCAGGAAGCAAAATCTGCTGTAGAATCTATATGGATTGAAATTCCATGTAAAAGGGGGAAGGCCATGGCAGTGGGGGTGTACTATTGAGCGCCTGGCCAGAATGACCAAATGGATGATGAAATGCTCAAAGAAATCAAGGAAGCTAATAAAAGTCACAGCACAGTAATAATAATGGGTGATTTCAACTACCCCGGTATCGACTGGGTCAGTGTTACGTCAGGACATGCTAGGGAGATAAAGTTCCTAGATGAAATAAATGACTGCTTCTTGGGGCAGCTGGTTCATGAACCGACCAGAGGGGAAGCCATATTAGACCTAGTCCTTACTGGAACACCAGATCTAGTGCAAGAGATAAGGTTGTTGGGGCCACTTGGCAATAGTGATCATAGCATGATCGCCTTTGATTTAATTAGTGGAGGAGGGATAGTAAGGAAATCCACAATACTACCTTTTAACTTTCGAAAGGGAGACTATGATAAAATGAGGAAAACAGTTAAGAAAAAACTAAAAGGAGCAGTTGCAAAGGTTAAAGACGTACATCAGGCTTGGCTGTTGTTGAAAAATACTATCTTGGAAGCCCAGACCAGCTGTATTCCACGCTTTAAGAAAAGTGGAAGGAAGTCCAAAAAACTGCCAGCATGGTTTAAAGGTGAGGTCAGAGAGGCTGCTGTTGCCAAAAAAGCATCTTTCAAAAAATGGAAAAAAGAGCCAAACGACGAAACCTGGAAACAGCACAAGCACTGACAAGTCAAATGCAAGGCATTGATAAGGCAGGCAAAGGGAGAATTTGAGAAGAAGCTTGCTGCGGAAGCAAAAACGCGAAAGTAAAGACTTTTTCAAGTACATTCGTAGCAAAAAACCTGTGAGAGTCAGTTGGTCCATTAGATGATAAAGAGGTTAAAGGAGCACTAAGAGGCAACAAGGCGATAGCAGAGAGACTGAATGAATTCTTTGCTTCAGTCTTTACTGAGGAAGATGTAGGGATGTTACCCATGACTGAAGTGGTATTTAAAGGTGCGGAAGAATTGAAGGAAATATCGATACATCGGGAAGATGTATTACAACTATTAGATAAACTGAAAAGTAGCAAATCACCTGGGCCGGATGGTATACATCCAAGGGTGTTGAAAGAACTGAAATATGAGATTGCAGACCTGCTATTAGTAATCTGTGAACTATCATTAAAATCATCTCTAATACCTGAAGATTGGAGGATCGCCAATGTAACACCAATTTTTAAAAAGGGTTCCAGGGGTGATCCGGGAAACTACAGACCGGTGAGCCTGACATCAGTACCGGGAAAAATGGTAGAAACCATCATAAAGAATAAAATTACTCAGCATGTAGATAGTCATGGCCTAATGGGAGACAGCCAACATGGCTTTAGACAAGGAAGATCTTGTCTTACTAATCTGTTATGTTTTTTTGAAGGAGTGAATAAACAGGTGGACAAAGGTGAGTCGGTTGATATTGTGTATCTGGACTTTCAGAAAGCCTTTGACAAGGTCCCTCATCAGAGACTTTTGGCAAAACTAAAGAGTCATGGGATAGGAGGCAGTGTACTATTGTGGATCAGGAACTGGTTAAAAGATAGAAAGCAGAGGGTAGGGCTAAATGGCCAATTTTCCCAATGGAGAAAGGTGAATAGTGGTGTACCCCAGGGATCTGTGCTGGGTCCGCTGCTTTTTGACATATTCATAAATGACCTGGAAAGTGGAATAACGAGTGAGGTTATCAAATTTGCAGATGACACAAAACTATTTAAAGTTGTTAAAACACAAGAGGATTGTGGAAAACTGCAAGAGGATCTTGATAAATTGGAAGATTGGGCATCAAAATGGCAGATGAAATTTAATGTGGACAAGTGCAAGGTTATGCACCTAGGGAAGAACAACCCAAACTATGGTTACACGATGCAAGGTTCCACATTAGGAACCACCACCCAGGAAATAGATTTAGGCGTCATTGTGGATACCATGTTAAAACCCTCGGCCCAGTGTGCAGCGGCGGCCAAGAGAGCAAATAGAATGCTAGGTATGATAAGGAAAGGAATGGAAAATAAAACAAAAGATATTATAATGCCTCTGTATCGTTCCATGGTGAGACCGCACCTTGAATATTGTGTGCAATTCTGGTCGCCATATCTTAAAAAGGATATAGCGATTTTAGAAAAGGTTCAGAGAAGAGCCACCAAAATGGTAAAGGGGATGGAAAGATACTCCTATGAAGAAAGGCTTAAAAGGTTAGGACTCTTTAACCTGGAAAAGAGACGGCTGAGGGGAGATATGATAGAAGTCTCTATATTCTGATAAGGTAAACAATCGATCTACGTTTACCCGTTCCACTCCATTCATTAATTTATAAAGATTAGGGGACATGCAATGAAGCTACAGGGTAAACTATTTAAAACTAATAAAAGAAAATATTTTTTTACGCAATGTGTAATCAAACTCTGGAATTTGTTACCGGAGGATGCAGTAAAGGCTGTTAGTGTAGCTGGGTTTAAAAAAAGTTTGGACAAGTTCCTGGAGGAAAGGTCCATAAACCATTATTAAGAAGGGACCCAGGATATCAATGCTTGAACCAATACAAGCATTGTGGAACCTGTGTCTCTTGGGGAAACTACTAGGTAAATATGACCTAGATTGGCCACTGTTGGAAACAGAATACTGGGCTTGATGGACCTTGGTCTGACCCAGTATGGCATATCTTATGTTCTTAATGTAGGCTGGGAGAATATGAACTTTATTAAACTTTGATAAACTTATATGCCCCTAATAAAAGCCAAACTACATCCCTTAAGGATCTTTTCACCAAAGTTATGGGGTGGACTACATTGCCAACAGTATATGGGGGAAATTTCAATATAGTTATGCAGAATAGGATGGTATATCTGGGTTGGCAGGGAGGGAGGGAGGGAGCACTTGGCACCATTGCAAAAAATTACTGCCTGGTACAGTAGATATTTGGAGAATACAGCAGTACACATGTTTCTCGTCTGAACATGGGACATATTTAAGGTTGGATTTTTTTTCTGTTGACACCATCCTTGTGTCCTTTGGCCACAAAGTGCCAGATGGGGAACACAGTGCACCAATTTATTTAGAATTGGGATGGGGAGGTGGGAATATATGGAAAGTCAAGCTGTGGAGGCTAAACACTTCTCTCTTAGAAGACAAAGGGGTGGTGAGAGAGGTGAAAAGAATCATAAAGGACTACCTCCTAAATAATGATATAGAAATGGTCTCCTTGCTGACCTTATGAGATGCTTTAAAAGCAGTAGTGCATGGCTCCCTTATAAAAATTGGATCGCATAAGAAGGAGAGAACAGCTTGATGCAAATTGCTGGAGAAAGAGCTGAAAGAAATCTCTCACATGTCTCACCCCTCTAAGGGAGCTACTACCCAGGAAGTGATGAAGCGAACAGAATTGAGAGCACTCATGGAGTGTGAGGTGGACATTATGTTGAAGAAAACAGCAAAGCAATATTACTGCCAGGAGGTGGGGGGCGGTAAGACAGATCGCTTTTTTGGCTTTGCAGTTAAAGAAGCACCAATCCCAGACTACCAAATTACAGATGAGAGATGAGGCAGGGCAGCTACAGCATGATAGGGAGGGAATAGAGCGGGTCTTCTTTCAATTTTACTCTCATCTGTACAGTTCAGAATGCATTCAAGACCCGGAGCAAATTAAAGGCTACTTGGCAGACAAGGCACTTAGGTATTTAACAAAAGAACAGGAGGAATGGTTGGATGGTCCAGTAAAGGAAATGGAATTATTGAAGGTGATTAGGGGGCTCTCACCGAGGAAGGCAGTGGGTCCGGATGGGTTTCTCTCTGAATTTTATAAAAGCTTTGCAGAAATATTGGCCCCTATGTGAGTGTTCAATTATGTTGGAGAGAAGGGAGAGGTGCTGATTCATTCCTGCAGGCACATATTATAGTTATTCAAAAAAAGGGCAAAGACCTAGTAGCAGCAGGATCTTATCACCCCATCTCTCTTCTTAACACAAATGCAAAGTTATTGGCACGAGTGTACTCAGAGAGATTGAACCAGATAGTCCCTGAAGTGATACATCAAGATTAAATGGAGTTCATCAGGGGGCACAATGCGGCAGATAATGTTCGGCGAGTGTTGGGCTTAATGAGTCACTGCGAAAAGGAACAGAAATCCCCGGTGGTTTTCTTCACCTTAGATGCGGAGAAGGCCTTTGACTGGGTAGAATGGTCATATCTTATACGAGTTCTGGAGGTTTTCAATTTTGGTCTGGTGGTTAGGCGGGCGGTGGGAGGATTATATAGTCACTCTACAGCTAGGCTGAGAATCAATGGAGTTTTGTCCGCAGCTTTGTTTTTGCAACGCAGCACTAGACAGGAATGCCCACTGTCTCCCCCCCCCCCCTCCTTCTTTTCGCTCTATCATTGGAACCCTTTGCACAGGCCCTGAGACAGAATGGGGACATCCAAGAGGTGAAGGTGGGGGACATAGAGCATAAACTCTCGTTATAAGCGGATACCTTACTTTTTCTTTCTAACCCACTAAACTCTTTAAGGGAATTCAATGCTGAATACTGGGTGTATGGCGAGATCTCAGGATATAAGCTCAACAATAATAAATAAATAAGTGATTCTACCCTTTAATGTCTTGGAGGTAATAGCAGGGGAAATACAACAGCGTTTTTCTTATCAGTGGGAATGGGACGTTCTAGGGTATCTGGGAGATTGTATCCCGAGGGTTAGCAATAAGCTGTATGGGTTGCACGTCCCCCCTACTAAAGAAAATAAAGGAGGATTTATGGGGATGGTCTTATGTTTCAAGGTCCCTACTGACCTGCATTAATGTTATAAAAGGAGAAATTTCACTTACCGTTCATTTCCTTTCCTGGAATACTGCTAGACCAGTCCAGACAAACGGGTTATGCACCCCTGCCAGCAGATCTTGGAGACAGAGAATTCTACCAGAGCTCTGATAGGCTGGAGCCTGGTGATATAATCCTACCCCTAGGGGTCTCCCTCAGTTACGTCCACAAGCTAATGCAACATGAACTGTAACATCACCCCAGAGGGTCTCAAGTGAACTATATACAAGGGAGCCGAAGAACTCCCTAGAGCTGAAAACAGTATCCACCTACGAACCCATGGACTGCCCATGGCGAGGCATACCGGCAAAGAGAAGAACCGCGGTCGGCGGCTGCACCGCACCAGCAGCACTCCAACCAACAGCAGGGCGGGTCCTGGACTGGTCTAGCAGTATTCCAGGAAAGGAAATTAACGGTAAGTAAAATTTCTCCTTCCAGTTCATACTGCTAGACCAGTCCAGACAAACGGGCAGTACCCAAGCTACCTGCTTTCAAGGGGGGGCAAGGCCGCCGACAGCTCAGCAATTCCAAAACGGACTTCCTGACGGGCATGAACGTCCAACCTATAATGACCGACAAAGGTGGACAGCGACGACCAAGTCGCCGCCCATCGAATATTGAGAGGAACTACATGAGACCTCCCGGCCTACAAAGTTGCTTGCGCCTGAGAGGAGTGAGCACGGAGTCCCGGTGGAGCTTGTTCTCCCTGAAGAAGGTACGCCGCCTCAATGGCCTCCGTAACCCATCTAGAAATGGTAGATTCGGAGGCTGCGGATCCCCGACGAGAACCCGCGAACAAGACAAAAGAGGAACAGTCATATGGAAGGGTCTGGCGACCCCCAGATACCGAAAAAGAACCTTCTTAAGGTCCACCGCCCGCAACGGAGACCGACCACTGTCACACTGCGTCTTTGGAAAAGACGGAAAGGAAAGAGGCTGGTCAACAGCAAATGGCGTCAGCATTTTGGGCAACAAAGGAAGGGACAGTTCTCAGAGAAACGCCTTCGGTGGAAAACGAGAGATAGTGATCTCGACACAGAGAGCCTGGAGCTCAGAAACACGGCGTGCCAAAGTTATGGCCACCAAGAAGACTGCCTTCAGAGTCCAATCTAGAAGAGAACAGGCCCTCAGAGGCTCAAAGGGAGGAGCAACGAGGGCACAGAGGACAAGCATGAGAGCCCACGCCGGCACAGGCGAACGCAGAGGAGGCCGGAAGGCCCTAACTCCGCGGAGGAACCGAGACACGTCCGAATACGAAGCTATCGATTGCCCCGGTATAGGACCCCGAAAACAAGTTAAAGCGACCATCTGTACTCGCAAGGAATTGAGCGCTAATCCCTTATCCACTCCGGCCTGTAAAAAGGACATGATGTCCGGAACACCGCAACGTCAGGGTGAGAGGTTATTTCACGAACACCAACCATCAAGAGACGCCAAACCCGAGCGTAAGTCAGCGTTGTGGAAGACCGCCATGCCGTGAGAAGCGCCACGACCACGCTAGGTGAAGAGCCGTAGCGAGCAAACCGGCGGCGTTTAACAGTCAGGCCGGAAGCGAGTAAGGAGCCGGGTCTTCCATCTCCACCGGTCCGTGAATCAGAAGGCCAAGAAACGCCTCGAGGCGGAGCAGCCATGCCCCAGACAGACGGAAGAGATCCGCATACCATGGTCCGCGAGCCCAATTCGGAGCCAGCAGGAGTACAGGGCCGCGACGGTCTCTGAGCCGCCGGAGAACTATGCATATCACGGATCAGGGAGGGAAAACACACAGGAGAAGATGAGTCAGCCACGGTTGAGAGAGAGCATCTATGCCGTGCGCTCCCTCGTTCCTCCAATGGCCGAAGTACAGCGAAGCCTTGGCAGTCTGCACCGTAGCCATTAGATCCATGGTCGGCAGTGCCCACAGGTGAACAATGGACCGGAACGCATCCGGCTGCAGAGCCCAGCCCCCGGGCTCCAGAGAGTGCCGGCTGAGAAAATTGGCTTACACATTGTTCACGCCTGCGACGTGCTGCGCCGATAGCCTGAAGATGTTCCTCCGCCCACGGGAGGAGCAAACGCCTCTCCTGTGAGACATCCGGACATTGCGTGCCGCCTAGGCGGCTTAGGTAAGCAACCGTCGTGGCGTCGGACAGGATCCGAACCGCACGCCGCCGCAGAAGAGGCTGAAACTGAAGAAGGGCGAAGTGCACTTTCCGCGTCTCGAGACGATTGATAGACCCTTGGGCTGCGCAAGGTGACCAACTCCCCTGCGCCGAGGCCAAGCCGCAAGGCGCTCCCCAACGGAGAGGTCGGCGACTGGCGTCACCAAGATCCAGCGCAGAGACTCCAGAGGGACCCCCCATAGAAGATTGTGTGCCTGAAGCCACCAGCGGAGGCTGCGGTGCACCGGCAAAAGCAAAGGTAACCGGATTAGATAACTGTCCGATATCGGCGACCAACGAGATAGAAGCGCCGTCGGCAAGCAGCGCATGTGCGCTCCTGCCCACGGAACGAGGGCTATCGTTGCTGCCAAGGACCCCAAGAGTTGAAGGTAGCCCCCAAGGCCGAGGTGCCGCTTGATCCAAGCAGCGGCGGAGCTGAAGAGAGATCTTCTGAAAACGTTCCTGAGGTAGAAACACCCGCCCCCGACGAGTGTCGCACCCAGCCCCTAGAAAATCCAGGACCTGAAGCATCCCAAAATAGACAGAGTAACGGCCCAGTCCTCCTTCCAACGGTGGACCGGGACGAATGGCATCTAAACGCTGGAGCCTGTAAATGAAGCAACATCCGCTGCCCATTGCCGCAGGCTGAGCCATCTCCGAGCTACCGACACCGGTGCTAGGAAGCGAGCTGAGCCGCAAGAGATCACAGAATGCCTCTGCCCGGAATGCAGTGATGGATTCGAAATGAACCAACTCGGGAACACCTGGAAGCTGCTGAATCCAGCGAAGGGAGGCCCGAGCTGCTAGACCTCTGCACACCCCTGCAAGAAGGAAATAGCGGGCGAAGGAAAACCCGTCTTCAGCAGCCTCCCAACTCTTTAGGTCTTGCTGGTCGCGGAGCGCCACTCCGCCCTCAACCGGAAGTGTGGTATGCCTGATGACCCTGGTCAGAATGCATCAACTGTCGGGTATGTCAGCCAACAGTCCAAGTGAAAGGGAGACCAAGGGTATAACTGACCAATACCGCGTGCCGTACGAATGCCCTGGAAAATGGGATCCGGCTGCAACCGGATTTGAGAATCCAGAGGATCAGGCGTGTCGGCTAGGGGGAGCGACTCCATCACCTGTGTGATTAGAGCCGGCAACTCCTCTTTCCGAAAAAGGCTGAGAACCATCAGCGAAGAAAACAGACGGAGAATATTCCCCATCTCCGTACTCCAACGAGTCAGGGCTGACCTCCGAAGATTTAAAGTCTTCTTGAATATCCATAGTACCCCGCAAGGCACATGCAACGCTCCAAGAAGCACGTACTGCTCTAAGGTCTGAGGACTTATGGGACCACTTGCGAGACCACGCCATATGCTTGCCTGCTACTGGGCAGGTGTAGGAGATATTCCAAAAGACTCCAAAAGTCACAGGCGTCATACCAGATGGAAGAGTGTGAGGAAGGCACTGTCAGTCAAGGCTGCTGTGGCCTCCAGCGGCTGTGGAAGCGACATGGGAGCTGACTGAATCGTTTCCTGCAGGAAGATCCTGCAGCAGGGGCTCTGAGGAGGGAGGAGATAAGGTGCTGATGAACCCATCTAGCAGCGCAGTGGGAATGGGGAAAGAGTCTCCGGGATGCAGCGTGCAGGTGGAACACAAGCAATCTATTAATTCCCCATTCGGCTGATTACTTATTTCATATAATACAGCCAGAGAAACAAGCATTGTAGAGACTTAAACCACCTTTCCTCTTTTTTTTTTTTTTTTTTTTTTTTTAGCATTTAAAACAAAAATCAAGGTAGGCTCAGGGAAACCGAAGACTCTTCAAAGAAAAGGATTTTGAAACTCTCCGTGCCTCCACAGCATGTTTAAATGTGTGGAAACTGCTATCTAGAGCTGTTCCCTCCAAAAAGAAACACTGAAGAGAAAAACAAAATGGCCGTTGGCACAGAAAAACTGTCAGGTATTCACTGAGCTGAGAAGGGAACTGTCAGTCATTCACTGTGCTGGTACAGAGAAACTTTCAAAGTCAGGGTAAGGCAATTACAGTGACTGAAAGTAGGGAAATTAGAGTTTGATTCCTTCGCAGCCACTCAGACCTCCATGGTAGGGGCTGAAAGGTGTTTCTGGGGAGGGATGTAGAAGCTCAAACCCAGCCGTACGGAAGATGACAGTGAGTATGTTTAATTAGGTAGAGCCCAAAACAGTCAGGATCCAAAACACTGACTTAAAATTCCAATCAAATGGTATATTGAAAAAGACAGGTACAATATTCCAGTAAGACGTACAAAGTAACCCGGCTGCAGTTTGTGGATTAAAAATTTTAAAGTAGGAACTTCAAAACTCAGAGGCAAGCCGGTCCAGGAGCAGTAGCTGAGGCAAGTAAGAAAAAAACAGGCTACTCACAGTTTCCTTTCAGGAATTGATACCTGAACTTCCTGGGGATGTCCGTGGCAAAGACTCAGCGCAGCATAAAGCCAATGGAGAGCTCCATTGAAGCCAGGCTCAGGAGTTCCCAAGTTTTTCTGGGGAATCAAGACGCTGGGGGAAGAGCACAGTTGATTTCTGAGGTCCCTGTGTGTCTTCTGACAGCCTATGCAGCGTAGACCTGAATAAGGCATAGGGAGAACTAAAAAAAATAAATAACTCTGCTCCGGAGGAACAGGCATTTGACAATATTCCCCATACTATGCAATGCCTCAGCCAGCCGTCTTTGTTGGGCACAGTGGGGGATGGAACCCATGAGCCCTGCACCAGTGGTCAGTGTCTTAGCATTGTACTGTGGCTCTGAATTGCATCCGGTTCTCTAATCATGCCTTCCGTACTTTTTATTCATTATGTTAATACATAGGCAGAGCAAAAAGGAACCCCCACACAACTCACAGCTAGCAATTGTTGTGGAAAAATTTAAACAGCAATTTTTTTGGTGCTAGAAGCCAGCAAAGAGAGAAGGAATCTGGCTTCCCGCCAAAAACCAGGGCTCATTAGCTATTCAAAATGGCCGCCGGCAAAAATAAACCTCAAAAAGAGTGAATTAAAACCCCCAAAAGCTAAGGAATTAACTTAAAAAGTCAAATGACAAGGTGGGGGGGGGGGGGGGGGGGGTTGCAGGCATGACAGAAAAGGGGGTTGCAGGCATGACAGAAATGCCTAAAATCACTGAAAAATCAAGAAAAATAAATCCAGTCACCACACAGTTGCAGACAGCAGTGGGAGAAAGACAGGTTTTGTACTCACAGTACCGAAAGTGCAGAGAAGCCACGGACCGCTGCTGAGAGCACTGCCAGCTGCCTCACCACTAAAATCAGCCCCAGGGACTGGATTTTAGGAGGCTTACCATCCAGCTAAATAGTCTTCTTGACTAGTGCTGGGAAGTCTGCACATCAGCGATCTCTACTGTGACCTGCAGGACACAGGAGCTCAGCTGGAATTCATCCTGGTGCCCAGATAAGTACACTGGCAACTACAGGGTATAATCTCTCCCAGAGAAATCACAAAGAAATAAAGCATCTTAAATTTTTTTGAAGGAGCAAAAAAAAAAAAAAAAGCATCCAGATCTGCTGGAGACAGAGAAAAACTGAGGGAGACCCCTAGGGGTAGGATTATATCACCAGGCTCCAGCCTATCAGAGCTCTGGTAGAATTCTCTGTCTCCAAGATCTGCTGGCAGGGGTGCATAACCCGTTTGTCTGGATTGGTCTAGCAGTATGAACTGGAAATGAATGTTTTTTGTATCTATTTATCATGCGCTTTCCTGTCTGATCCCAAACACTTTTTTTTTTGTGACGTGCAGGGGGCAATTGCACATTACATTTGGGCGGGAAGAAGAGCTAGAGTCTCAGTGTGTACCCTGATGTTGCCTAGAACACAAGGGGGGTTATCCCTGCTAAATTTTAAACTGTATTATTGGGGTGTAGTTTATTACTGGTGGGTGGAGTTGAAATCGAGCTAGATGGGAGTCCCAGCTATGAAACGCATTCCATTCAGGCCCATGTTAGCACGGCACTGGACTGCTGTTCAACAGCCTATGGTACATGCTACCTTGTCTGTATGGAGGTGCGCAATGAAATGACTGGGGTTTGAGCCCTCTGGGTCGAGGTTAGCGTTTCTTACAGATGGGTTTCTGTTCTCACCAGAGAGGGTGGACTTGATTTGCTTTAGGTGGCTCTGACTTAATAAGATGTAGCGCGTATTGGATTTTGTACAGAAATGTTCAGAGAACCCTCCCCCGCAGTGTTTGCGGTACTGCAATTAGAGCGCTTTTTGATGTCTAACAGGGGTAGATATCTAAAGACCGCTCAACCCCTGGAACCTCTCTTTCAGCGCCCAAAGAAAGGATTAGGGCTCTGGGCGCAGTTCCATAGATTGTTGCAGGGAAAGAAGAAGGAATGTCAGAGTTATCAGTTGGGATGGGAGAGAGAACTGGGACGGAAGTGGTTGGAAGAAATTTGGGACAGAATTTGGGGAAATACATTTAAGATATCTTTGAATCAAGCACATCTATACTCCCAATATAAGCTACTCTTCAGAATTTATATTACTCCCGTGTGATTGCATGAGATGAATCCGGGTTGCTCGGAATCCTGCTTAAGAGGATGTGGATTTAAAGCTACTCTGCTTCATGTGATGACTCTGATGGGCAGGGACTGTCTCTTGTATGTTGACTACCTCTTATAGGTCAGCTGTGCAGCGCTGCGTGTGTGGCGCTTTAGAAGTGCTAAATAGTAGTAGTAGTAGTAATGTGATGTGGGCGTGCCCCAGAATTAGATCGCTGTGGGAGGAAGTCATTCAGATTTGCAGACAGATTATGGGGTGGAACCGAGGGGGGGACCCAGGTTTGTTGCTACTGGGAATTTCAGAGGGCCCCCCAGTGTACTACCATGCTCACTTCATGTTTCTGGCGGTCCGATTAGTGATAGCAACAGAGTGGAAGAACCCAACCATCCAGGACTGGACTGAGAAATTAGTACAAATTATGGAATTGAAGTTAGGAGTTGCCCAGGTTTGTGGGAATGAAGAAGAGGTTTTGTAAAAGTGGGACTCAATGCTGCAATTTTTTAGGAGGGGATGGGATAGGGTGGGGTAAGGGCTCACAGGGTAGGGGACTGGTGTGTGTTTTTTCCTTTTCGTTCTTCTATCTTCTTCCTTCAGATAATTTATGTCCTGCTTTACCTTAACTTAGAAAAGGAGACCCGCAGTCTGGATAGTGTCATTATGAAGAGTAAAGGATGATAACTACTGAATAGTTCACCCATTCCTTTGACCTCCCCCCCAGATCCCCTCCAGGATACTCACTCCATTGGGGTCTCATGGGTACAGATCTACAGAGCATACATGCCTTATGACATTTGGTTGAAATGTTGAGTAGTTTACGGTTGAATTATATGACTATGTTTGGAGGGGTGGCAAGGCAGGATATGAATGTTTTGTATATAGGAACAGCACTTGTAAATTGGAGAGGACGAGGGACAGAGTAGCAATATTGAAGGGTCAAGTAGGAGCACTGATTGGGGATTTCTGTATAGAACTAATGGACCTGAATTAATGTTACCAGGTGGGAGCTGATATTCTGATAAGGCTGCCGCCATTCAAATATGTATGTATGTTGTAATTTTGGACCTATGATATTAAAAAAAAAGTACAACCCCCCCCCAAAAAAAAAACCTGGGGGCAGCCTTGGCGGCCAGTGCCAAGGTGGCTAAGGTTGGTTTCTCTCATTTTGCCTGGAACGCTGGACACAGGCAGGGCCGGCAGCCTGGCATACAGTTGGAAACGTCAACAAGGGTACAATTGCTGGAAGATTTGGTAGTGGTATGCTCTGCGTAAATGTGGAAACTGTGACCAGCAAGGCTGTTGAATGGGTTCCGCAGGATGAGCCGCTAGCTCGCTGACTGTAGAGGAATGGTCCTTTACCTCTGAAACTGCCTCCTGCACATTGGGTCCCAACAAGCTGTCTCCCTGACAAGATGTATCTGCAAGGCAATCGCATAAGTCTTCCTGAAGGCCTGATACATGTAACCATGGTGTGCATCTAGCGAAAATGGCTGTGGCTGTAGACTGTGACTGAGTCATGGGCATCATATGTTGCCTGGCTGATGTGGTACAGGGATTCCTGAAGATTATCCTGCAACAGGTGCCTATCATCTACTGCAAGGCTGCTTGGGTCCTCGAGTTGCAGGAGGAGGTCATGTGGTAGTAGAGAATCTGTAGTTGATGTGCTAGAATTCTCATGGCTAATAGCCCACTCGAGATCATTAGAGAAAGACATAATGCTTGGCAAGGTAGAAGATCAATGCAAAAGAGGAAGGCCAGAAATGAGACGGATCGATACAATAATAGCAGCCATGGGTGCCATTCTATCAACAATGAGCTGTCTGACTGAAGATTGAACACAGTTTAGGACAACTATCCAGAGGGTCACCATGAATCGACATCGACTTGACGATACTTAACAACAATAGTCCACTTTGGTATGATTTCCTGTTGATAAAGTCAAGGGTCCTTTGGTCTTTCCTGGGCAGTGTTTGGGCTACAGACTTGGTATTCTTATTTTTTGAGGATTGCCTCAGAGACCAATGACTGGTGCAGTAGCTGTTGATGTTGGAAACCTGGAGCTGGTAACACTTTGCACTTGAGATCCAGTCGGCAAGAAGTGGCATGAACCGAGGCAGATGTTTTCCAAACGTATGACTGATGGTCCTGGAGGATTTCTGGAACTGGCAAAACTATGATCTCCTTAGGTGTGCTACAGACTTGTAGGATGGACCGGAAGTCGTGATTGTTGGTCGAGGTCTGGGAATCACTGAGCGCAAGAGATCTTTTGTAGGAATTTAGGATATGAGAAATCTGCAGTAGATTCCTCCGGGGTCACCTGGTCAGGGGATGGAGGGACCTCCTCGTTCCCCATGAGGGTCCAGTCCTCAGTGGTGGGAAAAGGGAGCGATCAAAAGGGAACAACTATCATCCCGAAGGGATTGGGGAGCCCGCCAGTCAACCAGGGAGGGGGAAGGAACTTCAGATGAGCCCTCATCTATAGGTGCCTCCTGGTGAAGTGAGGTAGATGGCTGGCTTTCACCAGGTGGGGCACTGAAAAGGAGAGCTGCGCTGTCCTGCAAAATTCTACACAGCAGGAGCAGCAGGTGGTCATTAGAAGTTCCCATAGTTTGTGTTGGAGCAACTGGTGAGAGTACTGGCATGAACTGCTCATGAAGCCTGCCAGTCTAATTAGGAGTTCCCCTATTGTTTAGAGGCTTATCTACGGCTTTGTGTTTAAAAAGCTGTGATGACTGAGGGCTGGCTGACACCCCTCCCCCCCACCCAGAACTTCATGCCACTTGCTATGCTTTGATTTCATTTTGTGCTTGCCGCCACGGGAGCTGCATCGGCCCATGGAAGCAAGGAGACTCTGGATTCGGGGGGGGGGGGGGAGAAGGGGTACAGCCGCAGGCCTGAGTACGCAGACTCTGGGCTGCAGTTTGTTGTGCCGGCGTCGGGAGGGAGTCTGCTTCCGGCCATGCAGCTGCCCCTTCAGTTCCCAATTGTGCCTTGTCTGGGCCTGATGGAACTGGAGTGATGGAGGTGAAACTCATTGCCCCTTCAGTTCCCAATCGTGCCTTGTCTGGGCCTGATGGAACTGGAGTGATGGAGGAGAAACTCAGAGACACCATTGGGAGTGTGCATGTCGCAGGACCCAGCAGAGAGCTCTTGAGCGGCGGCTGAAGGATTGCGGTGTTTGTGGCTAACTTGAAACTTTTTCTTTTTTTTTTTTTAAACAGTCCCGAGAGTGGAAGCTGTACGTGCTGTGAAGGAAACAATGAGCAATAAGGAAAGTTAGCTGCTTCTTTTTTTTTTTTTTTTTTTTGCTGAGAAGTGTTGATCCTGACGGAGGAGGGGAGAGCCGCAGCTGACCCTAGCTGCAGTCAGAAGAAACTGACTGACACTGTGCAGGATCTGAGGGCGGGAAGAGGCATGCAAAAGACTTCTCTGAGCTACGGGAGAGCCCAACACTATGGTTCTGTCTTAGACATCACCAATGGAGTGTGCTTGCATCCCCCTGCTTGTCTCTAGAGAAATACTGCATTGTCCCATTCTCACAATCCAGCAAGATAATCCCTCAGTCGATAGCTCAATGCAAATCTCACGTTTTATTGGTGTCTATTGGTTGCATGCAGATGATAAGAGGCATCTTCTTATTTACCTACAAGCAACTATTAAAATTTAAAAATAAAGAAAAAAATTGATGTATTAATAGAAACATAGAAACATGATTACAGAAAAAGACCACAAGGCCCATCCAGTCTGTCCTTCCATAACAACAACTACAACAGTCCACTTTTTACCTTTAGAGATCCTCTGTGTTGGTCCCATGCTTTTTTGAATTCAGTTACTGTCCTCATCTCTACCACCTCCACTGGGAGACTATTCCACGGATCCACTACTCTTTCCGTAAAGAAATATTTCCGCATATCACTCCTGAATCTATCTCCCTTCACCCTCATCCCATGTCCCCTCGTCGCAGAACTTGCTTTCAATTGAAAGAGGCTCTCTCCCTGAACATTTATGCCACGGAGGTATTTAAACATCTCAATCATATCACCTCTATCCCGCCTTTCCTCTAAGGTGTACATATTAAGATCCTTAAGTCTGTCCTCATATGCTTTATAATGAAGACTACTAATCATCTTAGTAGCAACCCTCTGCACCGACTCCATCCTGTTCACATCCTTTTGAAGGTGCAGTCTCCAGAATTGCACACCATACTCCAAATGAGGTCGCACCAAAGACTTATACAGAGGCATTATCACCTCCTTTTTTCTGCTAGCCATTCCTCTCCGTATGCACCCAAGCATCCTTCTAGCTTTTGCAGTCACCTTTTCTACCTGTTTAGCTACTTTAAGATCATCGGACACAACTACGCCTAGGTCCCGCTCTTCTTTAGTGGACAAAAGTACTTCACCTCCTATGCTGTATTGCTCCCTTGGATTGCTGCAGCCCAAATGCATGACCTTACATTTTTTAACATTAAATCCCAGCTGCCAAATTCTAGACCATTCTTCAAGCTTAGCTAGATCCCTCCTCATGTTATCTACACCTTCCTGGGTGTCTACTTTATTGCAGATTTTGGTATCATCTGCAAAGAGGCAAACCTTACCCGACAGCCCTTCTGCTATATCACTAACAAAGATGTTAAAAAGAATCGGACCAAGGACAGATCCCTGGGGCACACCACTGGTAACATCCTTCTCCTCAGAGTGAGCTCCATTTACTTGTACTCTTTGTCGCCTCCCACCCAACCAATTTCTAACCCAAGCAGTAACTTTAGGGTCCATCCCTAGGGTGCTCAGTTTGTTTATAAGTCGCCTGTGAGGAACAGTGTCAAAGGCTTTACTGAAATCTAAATACACCACATCTAAATAATCACTGTTATAGTTTTATACCAGACTGACTAATACTAACTGATTCACTCATGAATATCCCAATCCTACACATTTAAGACGTTCATCTGTTTATTCTTTTTAATATATTTTATCCTTTTATAGTTAGATTATTTGGAATCGCTGCTTTAAACCACTCTGTCATGTGAAAGGTGGTCTAACAGCTACTTGTAAATTAATTAATTACTAACTGTCCTATGTTTGCTGCACAAATGGAATAAATGTACAGGGTGGCCCAAAAAAAGTGAGAACATCTCGTAGCATATAAGTTATTTAAAAATTAAAAAAGACAGATGTAAAGATTGACAAATTTTTAAAAAAAAGATGGCGACCGGAAATTGTCGAATTAAAGACGTTATATAGCTAAAGAAGGTAAATAAGTAAACTATTTAAGCTTTTAATTTACGAGATGTTCTCACTTTTTTTGGATCACCCTGTATATATCCCCAAGGCAGATAATGGAAGATTCTTACCAAAAGTGTTCACTTCTGTTGCTTCAGCATTGTTGGATGATTTTATAGGCAATGTGAAGATCTGTAAAAACAACAAAAAAATAGTTACACTGTAATTGTTAAAGTCTATCTATAAATATCTCAATCCTTTCTTAACTCACTTATCTTAAATCATTAAATGCAGGTAGGAAAACCAGTAATTCAAATGTTGTAGCATATAAATCCTGTCTATACAGACTTGAAACTGAAGTGGGCCAGCTGAGTGGTTCACGTTGTAGCAACTAAGGCAATAATTAAGCAATTTGGGATCCTACTGGAGTGGGTATATCACAGAGATGATATGTTTGCTCCCAGGGCAGTAAAACAGCTGTTTTCGTGCCTGCAAGAAACAGCAATACAGAGATCATCTTGGAGAGGTCCCACTAGTTCCTGGAGCTGGTGAGAGCTCCCAGTGCTGGATGGTATGCAGGAAGAACCAATATACTCTCCTATATACTGTGGTTATACAGAATCTGTATTTTGGACAGACTTTTTCCTAGTCTTCAAGCCAGTGAGGTGAAAAAAACAAGCTGGATTTCAGAAAAAGCAGAACCCATCCAGGCAAATGGCATGTCTCTCAATTATGGTTCTTCTTTTAACATCAAATGAGTGAACTGTAATGAATTACAATGCAATCAATGAACGCTTAATTTCTATATCTCCAGGAACAAGCAGGAATGAGTCTTCACATATGGGTACGTCGGTACCGACGGAGCCTGCGCGGGAACGCTCCCCAGCTTCCCAAAAAGGAAAGCTTTTGGGAGCATCCCACAGCGCCTGCGCGCTGCCTTCCCGCCTTTCCTAACCGCCTCTCCTCAGTTCTTCTTTGCCGTGGAGCCAGCAGGTCGAGTCCTGTCACCGCTGAAGAAGTTCTTTGTTTTATTTTATTTCTTCGGTCGCGTGTCTGTCTCCCCCGACTCCGGACTGGTACCACCGGTCTTTTCTTTCTTTTCTTAAAAAAAAAAAAAAACTATATATATTTTCCCTCACTTAGTGTATTTTTCTTCTTTGGGCCTTAGGCCTCACAAGAACTTTTTCCTCATGGAAAAACCAGCCTCCGGGTTCAAGAAATGCACTAAGTGCAGCAGTACTATTTCTGTTACTGACACCCATGAATGGTGTCTTAAATGTTTGGGTCCTGAACACTCTATTTCGGATTGTCCGTCCTGCTCTTTGATGTCTAAACGGGGTTTACAGAACCGAGCAGCCAAGCTCCATGTGCTGTTTCCCTCTGATGCAGCTTCAGTAGCATCGATGTCTTCCAGGGCTTCTTCTTCCTCCCATGGATCTCAGGTAACCAAACATAAATCCAGCCGGTCCTTGAAGGGTAGATCTCCCTCTAAGCATCGAGATGCCTCCGGGCTTGCCCTCGAGGATCCTGCACCGGCAAAACAACCCCGGCGGGAAGCTCCGGCTTCCAAAGCTCCACCTATGGGGTTACAGGTTGACATCGATGGCACGGCCTCGACCGATCACCTGTTAGAATGCTCTGGGGTACCGGCACAACCTTCCGGTACCGAATTCCAGGCATTCATGGCGTCGATGGATCAGAATTTTCTATCCATGCAGCAGGCTATCAATGCCTTTATTCAAGCTGCGACGCCGCTGATACCACAACAAACTCCGTTGTCGGTATCGGCTCCGGTACCGGCACCAGCGCCGGTACCGGTACCGACTGCACCGGTACCGATAACACCCGATGTCGATACCGCTCGATACGCGTACCGAGCTTTAGAAGAGCACCCTGACAGACGGTACTTTGATTCCTCTGATGATTCTGATACATCAGAGGAGTCTGCTGAAGTATCCATAGCCCTTCCTGAAGAGCCTTCTTCTCCAAAAAGAAGAATGTCTCCTCCAGAGGACTTGTCCTTTCAAGACTTCATAAGAGAAGTAGCTAAAGGACTTTCTATTTCAGTAACCTCTGAATCAGAGCCTAGAGCAAAAAAATTAGATATTTTGGGTTATTCTAAGGCTCCTAAAGAGGCAGTCACCTTACCAATTCATGAGATTCTTTATGAACATATGATTGACTTATGGGAGACTCCTCTCACTATCTCTCCTCATTCTCGCAGATTGGACACTATGTATTGTGTCCCTCCTTGTCCTGGTTTTCATAAAACACAGCTTCCTCACCATTCCATTGTGGTGCAGTCAGCTATGAAGAGGATAAAGAGTACAAAGAGACACTCTTCTGCTCCTCCAGGAAGAGAATGCAGGACCTTGGATGCTTTTGGTAGGAAAATCTTCCAAGCCAGTATGCTCATTGCCAGAATCAACTCCTATAGTCTTTACATGGGTATGTTTCTAAAAGAAGTTGCAGATAAGCTGCACGCTTTCCTCCCTTTTCTTCCAGAGGATAAAAGGGAAGAATTCCTCATTTGGCTTAAGCATACTCAAGACATTTCAAAGTTTTCCAACCGGGCAGCCTTTGACTCCTTTGAAGGTGCCAGCAAAGCTTCGGGCATTGCCATAGCTGCTCGCAGAATTGCTTGGCTCCAAGCTTCTGATTTAGAACCCTGGGTCCAAGATGGCTTACGAAATCTTCCCTGTACAGGTGAAAACCTGTTTGACAAAGAATGGCAAATAAAAGCCACTCAAATGGATGCAGAAAATTCTGCTCTGGATAGACTTTCAAAGTCAACCTCCATTCCTGCCAAGAAAAAACCCTTCAAGAAGTCTTTTTTCAAAAAGGGCAGATTCCCTTCTGCTTCTAGCCAACAATCATCTACAGGTCATTTTGCCACTAAGCGTCAGCAACCTAAACAGGCCAGGCCTAAGTCTACAGGGGCTGCTGCAACCCATGCTAGAGATGCTAGAGAACTTAGCCTTTCTGGCTTTAAAACAGCCAGAGCCTCTCACCATTCCAGGAAGGTTAGCTCATTTTGCTCCCAGCTGGGAGCAAATAACATCAGAGCAGTGGACCCTCTCCATCATAAGGGAGGGCTACAAACTTCATTTCTCAAACCTTCCTCCTCACACCATGGTGAGACCTTTCAATTCTCCAACACCTCTTCTCGACCTTCTAGGTCAAGAGGTGCTTACCCTTCTTGCCCAAGGGGCAATAGAAGACGTACCTCTTCTTCAACAAGGGTCAGGGTTTTACTCCCCCTATTTTCTAATTCCAAAGAAAACAGGGGGATACAGACCCATATTAGATCTCAGGGAATTGAACAAATTTCTATGCAAGGAGAAGTTCAAGATGCTTTCTCTGGGCACTCTCCTTCCATACCTTCAAAGTCAGGATAGGCTTAGTTCTCTAGATCTCAAGGATGCGTACTGTGACGGCGCAGGCCAGAAAGAGCATAAGAGAGAGGAGAGAAATCCAGGGATTTCCCCGTGAAAGACAGAGAAACCAGAAGTTCAGGGGTTAAAACTTCTGAATCTGAAAAAAACTCCACACAGAAAGCTGGTAGGTAAGGGACACGCCCTAGTTCCCTAGTAACCAAGCCCGTGCACGAGGGAGTGCAAGGGGTGGAGTCAGCAGGCAGTGAGAAAAACTGCAGGTATAAACACCGGAACTTTGAACAGAGAAAGGAGGAAGCCGGGGAGAAGTCAGGAAGTTCTGAAAGCTCAGGACGTGCAGGAGTTCAGAGAGGAATCCCAAGCAGAAGGGAAGGAGCTTGTGGAAATATCTGGAGAGCCCAGCAGAGAGGTCCTCAAACTGCCCAGCCTAGAAGTGCCCGAGAGGGAGGTGCTCAGAGAGCAGAACGGAGGTATACTGCAGGGAAAGGCAACCTTAAGGGAAGGTGCTTTAGGAGACCAGTTTCCACTGACACTGAATCCTCTACTGAAAGAGAAAGGAGGACAGAAGTTCCAGTCCTGAAACCAGCCCTAAGGTAATTGGGTCAGAGAATGCCAGGAAGGAAAGAAACTCTGAGAACCCAAGGATATTACCAAAGAGAAGCACTCCAAGGGTGAAAGAAACCTTACCTGAGTTTCCAAGCAGAAAGGCAAAACCAGCCAAGGGTTTTAAAGCTGGCCAGGGAGAGTTCACAGACCATGTGAGTAATCCACAACGTTTCCTAGAAGATATTACAGAGATTGAGCCAACAGCTGCAAGGACAGCCAGGTGCTTATCTCCACAAAATAAGGTGAGCGTGGCTAAGACATTTAACCATTCTAAGAGTAAAGAATTGTATGAGAGAAAAGGTATTACCCAGAGGAAGAGAGATACTGCCTTAAAGAAGGTTCTTAGATTGTTAGACCGTTTGCAGCCAGAGATAGCTGGTTTTAAACATGAGGCTGTTCTAACAGAGTCTGAACCTGAGAGCATGGATTTTGAAAGTGCTATAAACCAAGAGCTTAGTTCTGAGACAGAAATGGAATGTCTTCCTGTTTCATTATAGTAACTAAAGAGGGTTTTTGAAAGCATTAAACTAGCAGCCGTGTTCAAAGGCTGAGCCGAGGGGCCTATGCAAATTAGGTTGGCTAGAAAGCCTGAGAAGCTTAACCCTTAATGTGAAAGGCTGCACACAAAGTATATTGAGTCTGCTAGAAGGGCAGATAAAGAAACCTGGTTTGAGAAAGAAAAAGAAAACCTTGTGCAGAGAAAGTTTGGCACTGCTGTTTTGCTGAAGAGACTGCAAATGTTTTAAACCCATTTTTGAAAGGGAGGTTTTTATTTCCAACCTTGTTTCAATGGTATGAAGAAATACTTTGTTTGAGTTCAGTAACAAGCTGCATTTGGAAGCTGTTTATTTTGTTACCTGTTTTTCTGGAAATTACCCGCCTTTGTGTTGAATATTTGGGACTGTGTATAAAGGTTCCTTTTGGCCTTGTGGAGAATAAAATCCTGCGTGCCTATATTACTGCTCGGCTGAAGTTATTTTTGCCCATATCACAACTACACCCATAGGCACTCTTATAAATAAAAGACTCTCACCACTTCATATACCTAGGCAACCGCCTAGGGCCCACGAAGTCGTGACAGTACACACATGTCCTCATCCATCCATCTCACAGAAGGTTCCTCCGTTTTCTTTTCCAAGGAAAACATTACCAATTCAGGGTGCTTCCTTTTGGTCTGGCCTCTGCTCCAAGAGTGTTCACCAAATGCATGGCAACAGTAGCTGGGAATCTTTGTATTCCCATACATGGATGACTGGCTCATCCAAGCTCCATCTCAGTCAGAGGCCCAGATTTCCCTGGACCGCACAAGACGCATTCTGCAGTATCTGGGACTTGTGGTAAGCCTTCCAAAGTCTCAGCTCACCCCTACTCAGTCCCTAGAGTTCATAGGGGCCTGGTTGGATACTACCACTGCAAGGGCCTATCTTCCTCAGGCCCGTTGCCAACGTCTAGTGCAGTTAGCCTCCCAGATTCAGTCAAAGACCAACTTAACTGCCCGGGAGATGCTGCAACTGTTAGGCCACATGGCATCCACAGTGCATGTGGTACCCTATGCTCTCCTACACATGAGAGCAGCTCAATGGACCTTGTCCACCCAGTGGACTCAAGCATCAGACCAAATAGCAACCTCCAAACGTCTCTTTTGGTCTCTCCAATGGTGGATGTCCACCCAAAATCTGTTGCTGGGGTCCCCCTTCCTACAGTTGTTGCCCCAGGCAACCCTCACAACAGATGCCTCCCAGACAGGTTGGGGAGCTCATCTACAAGACCTCTCCACTCAGGGTACTTGGTCTCCACAGGAGACCTTTCTTCATATCAACCTCCTGGAGCTTCGAGCAGTTTTTCTAGCTCTCAAGGTCTTCCATACCCTGCTCAGCAACAAGACAGTCCTCATTCATACGGACAATCAAGTAGCCATGTTTTACATAAACAAGCAAGGAGGAACTGGCTCTCTGTCGCTTTGCAACGAAACTTTAAGATTGTGGGCCTTCGCCAGAGAGCATCAAATCCATCTCCTGGCCGTATACCTCCCAGGAATTCAAAACTCTTGGGCAGACAGACTCAATCGAGTTCTGCTTCCACACGAATGGTCCCTGCACATGGATCAGGTACTCAGAATCTTTTAAGAATGGGGAACCCCGGACATAGACCTCTTTGCAAGTCTGTGGAATGCCAAACTTCCCCGGTTCTGTTCCAGAATTCCGTGTCAGGGAGTTCAGGCCAAGGATGCCTTCCTCCTTCACTGGGGTCAAGGTTTCCTGTATGCCTTTCCACCCATTCCCTTGATTCCCAAGACTCTGTTCAAACTCCAGAGGGATCAAGGATCTATGATCCTCATAGCTCCACGCTGGCCACGCCAAGTGTGGTACCCTCTACTTCTGCATCTCTCCCAAGCCCCCTCCCTGGACTTGGGAGCTGCTCCAGACCTTCTGTCCCAGGAGGAGGGGACTTTGTGGCACCCAAACCCCAAGTCCCTTCACCTCAGAGCATGGTTACTGAAGGCCTAGACCTTCAAGGCTGGAATCTTTCTCAACAAGTGAAGGATATCCTCCATGCTTCCAGAAAACCTTCCACTAGGCGTTCCTATGCTTTTAAATGGAAAAGATTTTCCATTTGGTGTATTGAAAAGGGTCTTGACCCTCTAGCACTACCTTTGAATTCTCTGTTGGAATATCTCCTGCATCTTTCCAATGCAGGCCTTAAGACGAATTCAGTAAGGGTCCATTTGAGTGCTATTGCAACATCCCTTAAGCCTATCAATGGACAACCTATTTCCTCTCATCCTCTTATTGCAAGATTCATGAGAGGCCTAACTTTAACTAAACCTCCCATTAGGCCTCCTCCGGTGGCATGGGATTTAAATCTGGTTCTTGGTCAGCTTATGAAGCCTCCTTTTGAACCCTTAGCCACCACCTCCTTGAAATTCCTTTCCTGGAAGGTTATTTTTCTCATTGCAGTCACTTCAGCTCGCCGCATCAGTGAGCTGCAGGCCTTAGTGGCTAATCCACCTTATACAAGGTTCCATCATGATAAGGTAGTCCTTAGGACCAATCCACACTTTATGCCTAAAGTGGTCTCACCTTAATCAAGAGGTATATTTACCTGTCTTTTTTCCAGCTCCTCATGCATCACGTGCAGAGAGGAATCTTCATACTCTGGATTGTAAAAGAGCTCTTGCCTTTTACTTACAAAGGTCACAGCAACATAGAAAGTCTTCCCAGCTCTTTGTTGCTTTTGATCCCTCTCATTTGGGACTTCCAGTCTCTAAAAGGACACTGTCCAATTGGATTGCTCAGTGTATTTCTTTCGCCTACCAGAGTAAGAACCTTTCTCTGGAGAGCCATGTCACAGCTCATAATGTGAGGGCCATGGCTACCTCTATGGCTCATCTAAATTCTGTGTCCATCGACCAGATCTGTCGAGCGGCCACCTGGGCCTCGGTTCATACCTTCACAGCCCATTACTGCTTGGACAAGGACTCCCGCCGGGATGCCTTGTTTGGTCAGGCTGTTCTCAAACACCTGTTCCATTCTTAATCAACTCCTACCCTCCTTCCCTGGATGGATGCCTGAGATCCATAGGAGGAGGAAGAACCCTTCCCAGGGTCTCATATCCTTGGGGATCTCCCAGGCATCTTTAGCTAGGGAGTCCCCATATGTGAAGACTCATTCCTGCTTGTTCCTGGAGATAGCACAGTTACTTACCTGTAACAGGTGATCTCTGGGAACAGCAGGAATAAGTCTTCACAACCCACCCACCTCCCCTAGGAGTTGTATCTCTCTATCTGTCTTTCCTTTCCTCTCTCTCTCTTTTGTCTCAGCTTTAAAACCCGAACTGAGGAGAGGCGGTTAGGAAAGGCGGGAAGGCAGCGCGCAGGCGCTGTGGGATGCTCCCAAAAGCTTTCCTTTTTGGGACGCTGGGGAGCGTTCCCACGCAGGCTCCGTCGGTACCGACGTACCCATATGTGAAGACTTATTCCTGCTGTTCCCAGAGATCACCTGTTACAGGTAAGTAACTGTGCTTTGTCTACGAGGAATGCCCATCAACACAACTATAATTCAAATATATGCCCTCAACAACAGCTGCAGAAGAGGATGAAGGTGATGAGTTCTAAGAACAAGTACAAACTGAAATTGACAGAAAATGCAAGTCATGGGTGACTGGAACACAAAAGCTGGCAACAAAGAAGAAGGCAAAGTGGTTGGAAAATATGGACTTGGCAACAGAAATGAAGCTGGAGAAAGACTGATAGAATTCTGCAAGACTAACACTCTCAAATACCTTCTTCCAACAACACAAGCAGCAACTGTACACACGGACTTCACCCAATGAATTGTATAAAAATCAAATTGACTATATCTGTGGAAGTCAACAAAGACAAAACCTGGAGCTGACTGTGGTACAGATACCAACTACTAGTATGCAAACTCAAGCTAAAGTTGAAAAAAAGCAGGTCACTCATGAATGTAGCAAAATATGACCATGAGAATATATCACCAGAATTTAAAGATTACCTGGAAAATCAATTTGCTGCTTTAGATACAAATGACAGAGCTCCAGAAGAGTTATGGGATGACATCAAGAAGGTTGTGTTGGAAGAAAGTGAGAAATCTCTACAAAAGGTGAAAAAGCAAAAATGGCCAAAATGGATGACTGAAGAAACTCAGAAAATTGCCCAGAAACACAGAGAAGCTAAAGCCAGAGGAGAAAGAGAGGCAATCACAGAACTCAACAAAGATTTCCAATGTGCAGCAAGACAAGACAAAGAGAAGTACTACAATGACAAATGCAAGAAAATAGAATCAGAAACTATGAGAGGAAGAACAAGATTGGCTTTCCTAAAGCTATGAGAGTTAAAGAAAAATTCCAGCCTCGAATTAGAATGTTACAAGATGCTCAAGCATCATGCTGAATGATGCTGAGAAGATCAAGAAAAGGTGAAAAGAACATGCAGAGTTATTATATGATAAAGATCAAGTGGACCCACAACCAATTCAACCTGTACCTTATGATCCGGAACCATTGGTGATGAAAGAAGAAGTCAAAGCAGCATTGAAAGCCTTATCAAATAACAAAGCATTGATGGCATTTCCATTGAAGTATTACAGCAATCTGATGCAGCTGTTGCCATACTTGCAAGGCTCTGCCAGGAAATTTAGAAGACAACATCATGACCAACTGACAGGAAAAGATCTGTGTTTATACCAATACTAAAGAAAGATGATCCAACTGACTGTGGAAATTATCGCATGATTTCTCTGATCCCACATGCCAGCAAGATTCTATTCAAGATTATTCAGCAAAGACTACAACCATACCTGGAATGAGAATTGCCTGTAGTGCAAGTAGGGTTCAGAAAAGGGCGAGGAACAAGAAACATCATCGCAGATGTGAGATGTATTCTTGAAAAGACTACAGAATACCAAAAGGATATCTGTATGTGTTTTATTGCCTACAGCAAGGCTTTTGATTCTGTAAACTACAAGAAACTCTGGGCCACATTAAGAAGCATGGGTATACCAGAACACCTGATTGTTCTCTTGCACAACCTTTACACTGATCACGAAGCAACAGTTCAAACGGAACATGGAGAAACAGAATGGTTTAAAATCAACAAAGGTGTACGACAAGGCTGCAAACTTTCCCCCTACCTGTTTAATTTATATGCAGAACAAATCTTCAGAGAAGCAGAACTGTATGAAGAAAACAGAGGTATGAAGATTGGTGGGAGACCCAACAATAACTTTGCTATGCTGATGATACCGCATTACTGGCTGAAAGCGAAGACATCTGAAATATCTGCCTGCACCTTAATGTAAAGAAGACAAAGATCCTGACAACTGTCAAAATCAATAAGTTCATCGTTGATGGAGAAGAAATTGAAATAGTGGACAACTTTAACCTACTTAGATCAAGTATCAATAAAGAAATATCTATCCAATCTATTGGTTTTTCATACCCCCTCGCGCAGCCTCCGGTCCGTTCATATAAACCATCTGCATCTCCCAGCCCCCTCTCAAGCTCACTTGCAGTCCACTCGGAAATCCGCATTTTTCTACCTGGGCCCCTCCCTCTGGAATTCCCTCCCCACTGACCTTCGACTAGAAGAATCCTACCCTAAATTTCGCTCCCTCCTAAAGACCCATTTCTTTTCCTCTGCCTTTGACACCCCTCTGTGAACCTTCTTGACTTCTCTCATCTTCTTTCCTTCAGCTATTTCTACCTTTCACCTTCTTTCCTTTTATATTGTTGTAGTTCTTTTTCCTTTTCCAACTTTATTGTTTTTATATTGTAAACCGCCCCGATGTAACGGGGAGGGGGGGCAGTATATCAAGTTTGCTGTAAACAATAAACAAGCAGCATTCAAGAAATCAGATGACGCTTTGCTCTTTGCAGAATGGCTATGAAGGACCTAGACAAGATTCTCAAGAGCAGAGATGTCTCTCTCCATACAAAGATTCAACTCATTCAAGTCATATTCAAACTACACCTACATACCTCAGTTGTAAATAAGTTATGCTCCTGAGCATCATCTGCATGTTACCCCAACCTATGTTTGTTACAAGAGTTCTCTGTAATCGTTCTGTTCATCTGTTATACTGTAAACCGCTTTGATTCTAATGATAAAGTGGTATAGAAAACTTTTTAAATAAATAAATAAATAGTATTTTCAAAAATGTCATATGGGTGCAAATGTTGGACAATGTAAAAGATAGACAGGAAAAAAAATCAATGCCTTTGAATTACGGTGCTGGCAACGAGTATTTATTTATTTATTAGCTGTATTTATATACCGCCTTTCTCCGGGTCAAGGTGGTTATATCATGTACATGTATACCATGGACTGCCCAAAGAACAAACCAGTCAGTACTAGAGAAGATCAAACCAAAGCTTTCTTTAGAAGCTCATATGACAAGACTTCAACTTTCATACTTTAGACATGTCATGCAAAGAGAGATCACTAGAGAAAGACATGCTTGGCAAGGTAGATCAACTCAAAAGAGGAAGGCCAGCAATGAGATGGATCGGTACAACAACAGCAGCTATGGGTGCCACTCTGTCAACAATGAGCCGCCTGACTGAAGACTGAACACAGTTTAGGACAACTATCCAGAGGATCTCCGATAGTCGAAACCAACTCGATGGCACTTAACAGCAACAACATAAGTAAAACATCTTTTCAAAGTTTTGTGGCCACGTGATTATCTGCTAATCAACATGTGAAATTGTAGTTTATGATTTACAATGACCAATGAATGTTAACCACTTTGTGCAAGAAGTTCAGAAATCCAAATATTTTCAGAAGACCAACAAATTAACGCATAGTAACTTAGGTGTAGGTTCAGTAGTACAATCACATCACCAAAAATAAAGAAGCTAAAAGATAAAGGATAAGGATGAAGACAGGAGAGGATAGGTGGATAATTAAGAAGAACAGAGAGGAAATGGGGCAATGACAAATAGTGCACTTCACATCATTTATTTTTGACTGACCAACCACCACTGAAATTATCTAATGATTTTGTTGAATACAAGCTTTCAAAATCATATGATTCTTTATTTAGATGTGATCAACTGGATAACCTATGTTGTCCAATAAAAGAAAATCTCTAAAGAATCCATTATTCTCCAGGACAAATATGCTTATATGGAGTGGCGGAGTAGTCTAATGGTTAGAGCCCTGGCTTGGGAACCAAGAGGCTGGGGTTTGATTCCTACTAGCACTCATGGCCTTAGATAAGTCACTTAACTCTCCATTGCCTCAGAAAAATCCCAGTTATCAATGTCCTTGTTTAATGTACATTACCAAGTTTAAGTTATAATGTAAACCGCTTTGACTAAAATGATAAAGCAGTATAAAAAACCTGTTAAATAAATAAATGATTATTAGTATACTGGAAGAATGCACACATGCTCAGAGAGGCACAAGAAAGTTTCTCTGAGCTGAGAGAGATCCTGGCACACAAGGCTCAGTCAGGACTTCCTCTTGTCTCCAGAGAAACCCAAATGCAAACTTCTACCTGAAATCCACAAAAAACACCAATAAGGAAACCCAAATAGCAAATAAAACTGTATCTCAAAATGGGCCCTTAAAGTCAGCCTCGCAAAAAAAGGGGGAGGCTTAGGCAAAAGCAGGAGCTCAACGGATGGATGACACTGGTCTTGTATGTAAGCAACTCTGTTTTACTTATATCATCATCAATCCATGCAATAAGCCACCATATATTCAAATCTGTGAAAAATATCTCTTTGTCACAGCATTTGCTGCAATGAGAACAATCGCTGATTTTTTGCTGGAACACAGTCAGTCCCAGGGGTCCCAATGAAACAGTAGAATGGCAATGGTTGGAAACACGGTCAGTCCCAGGAATCCCAATGAAGCAGTAGAATGGCAATGGTTGGTCTAATTTTTGGATTTTAGAAGTATGGGATCTGGGCAATTCCATGAAATGTCACAATCATTCTAGGGGACTATATTGCTAGTCGCTAGCCATTTTTATATTGTTAATATATTGATACCTGTGGGTTGACAGGGATGGGGAGGGGTGTTCTCTCCATGACAGTGCTGCTTGGTTTTCAGTAGCGCTGGTAGAAAGGGTGAGTGTTCTGTTTATTAGTCACTCTGGGACAGCCCACAGAAGAATGTAGTAGTTTAATGATTGCGGGGATTTTAGTATGAATGTTTTTATATGTGATTGGTAAGTTGAAAGAAAGTGGTTTTGGGCTGATTGGTTGTCAGTATGGTGTGGATAAAAGATTGGTGGATTTAGTATGAATGGTTCTATTATGTGATTGGCTGATTGAGTTGAATGGGTCGTCTGTGATTGGTTTTAGGATGGAGTGTGTTTGGGTCAGCAGCGTCGGGTATGATGCAGTGTTAACTATGAATAAGACACTTCTAGGGTGAGTTTCATATTTTTGAGATACTATCTTTAGGAGGTGTTTTAACAATATGAAATAATTTTTACATGGTGATTTATTGTTCATTTTAATTTGCAGCTTCTACTTTGATAAAGCCAATTTGTGGGTAAAACTGGTCAAAAAAGCATGAAGCTTGTTTCAAATTGAATTATGTACATACCACAGTGTGTGGGAAATCTGCTGTTTTATAAAGCGTAGTTACTCACCTGTAACAGGTGTTCTCCAGGAGCAGCAGGAATCAGTCCTCACTTATGGGTGACGTCGGCGCCGACGGAGCCCTCGCGGAGCAATTTTCCCCAGCTTTCAAAGAAAGCCTTTGGGAATTGCAGCGCGCATGCGCGGTAGTCTTCCCGCCCGAAGGTGCCATCTTAGCCAGTCAGATGACATAGCTAAAAAGACAGCATAAAAATTTGCAAAAAGAACATAAGCAGACGATTGCAACTCCAAGGGGAGGAGGGAGGGTAGTGAGGACTGATTCCTGCTGCTCCTGGAGAACACCTGTTACAGGTGAGTAACTACGCTTTCTCCAGGACCAAGCAGGAAGTCAGTCCTCACTTATGGGACTCCCAAGCTCAAGGCTACCGGAGACCCTAAGCACAAAAATGAGCTCCCTCTAGCTCAGCAGCACAGAAGGATAGAATCTTCGCTGAATTATCACCCACCGGTAGCCCACATCCGGGATGGAGGGTAGGAGTTGCTCAGACCTCAAAGAGATTACGGAGGACTGCCTGTCCGAAAGCACTGTCCCTACGGGACTCCCTCTCGAGACAGTAATGGACCGCAAAAGTCTGGCTCGAAGACCAAGTAGCGGCCCGGCAGATGTCTGCCAGCGGAACAGAGCGGAGGTAAGCCACTGACGTGGCCTTTGCCCGAACGCAATGAGCCGTGACTCGACTTTCTAAGGCGAGTCCGGCTGCCCCATAAGCCCAAGAGATACAGTCCGCAACCCAGATGGACAGAGTACGCTTGGAGACCGGGAGCCCCAATTTATTGGGGTCAAAGGACACAAAAAGCTGCGCAGCTTTACGGTGCTCCCGCGTACGGTCAAGGTAGAAGTTCAACGCCCTTCTACAGTCCAGGGTATGGAGGACCGTCTCAGCTCGGCTGGAGTGTGGTCTGGGAAAGAAGGTTGGAAGTACCACCTCCTGATTCAAGTGAAAAGGGGAGACCACTTTAGGCAGAAACTTTGGGTGAGTCCGTAGGACTACCCTATTCTTGTAGAACCGAGTGTAGGGGGGATCAGACACGAGGGCCTGTAATTCACTTACGCGCCTAGCGGAAGTGAGGGCTATCAAGAACAGCGTTTTCCAAGACAGAAAACGGAGAGAGCAGGTAGCCATAGGTTCAAAAGGCGGACAGGTGATCCGCTGTAAAACCACATTCAGGTCCCAGTCAGGCGCTGGCGGGCGCAGAGGTGGTTTAAGTAGTAGGAGACCTCGGAGAAACCTCGCTACGAGAGGGTCGTTGGAGAGAGGTCTGCCGTCCACCGGCACATGATGTGCGGAAAGAGCACTGAGGTGAACTTTGACGGAGTTGGACTTAAGTCCCAGATTAGAGAGGTGTAGCAAGTACTGTAAGATCACCGACACCGGGCAGGAGAAGGGATCCTGAGACTGTTGGGTACACCAGACTGCAAAGCGACGCCATTTAAGGGCGTAGCATTTGCGGGTAGAAGGCCGTCGCGAAGCCAAGACGACCTCCTCCACCTCTGCCGGCAAGAGGAGAGGAGCAAGGACTACCCTCTCAGCAGCCAGGCCATGAGGTTGAGAGACCTGAGGTTGGGGTGCAGCAGGGACCCCTGATCCTGGGTGAGGAGATCCGGTTGCACCCCCAGAGGGATTGGATCCTCCACCGCCAGTTGCAGCAAGAGCGGAAACCACGGCTGCCTGGGCCAGCGAGGGGCCACCAGGATCATGAAAGCTTTGTCTCGGAGAACCTTGAAAAGGGTCCGAGAGACTAACGGGATGGGAGGGAAAGCGTACAGAAGGCTCCCCGACCATGAGATCAGAAAGGCGTCCGCCGCCACCCGAAGGGGGTGAGGCTGACGAGAGCAGAAGCGAGGAAGCTGCCGGTTGTGAGGACTGGCAAAGAGATCCACTGTGGGGAGGCCCCACCTGAGGAAGAGCTTCTGAACGATCAAGGGGTCCAGACGCCACTCGTGCGGCTGGAGGACCCTGCTGAGTTTGTCCGCCAGGCAATTTTCTTGGCCCGGGAGATAAACTGCCTTGAGGAGAATGCCGTGACTGACGGCCCAAGAGCAGAGCTTCTGTGCCTCCCGGCAGAGGAGGAAGGAGCCCGTGCCCCCCTGCTTGTTCACGTAGAACATGGCAACTTGATTGTCCGTCTGGACAAGGACGGACTGTTGGGAGGTCAGGTGGGAGAAGGCCCTGAGAGCTAGGCGGATCGCCCTGAGCTCCAGGAAGTTGATCTGCTGAGCAGACTCCCACTTGGTCCAGAGGCCCTGAGTACGTGCCTCTTGGCAATGGGCTCCCCAGCCCAGGAGGGATGCATCGGTGGTCAGCACCCGGGTCGGCTGAGGTGACTGGAAAGGCATTCCCAATACCAGGTTCGGCTGCCGGAGCCACCACCGGATAGACGAGACCAGCGGCTCGGAGACGCGCACCAGGTCTGCTAGGCCGCCCGTGGCCTGTCGCCACTGCTGGCGGAGACACCACTGAGCAGGCCGCATATTCAGGCGGGCATTGGGGGTCACATGGACGGTGGAAGCCATATGGCCGAGCAGTCTCAGGAAGCGCCTGGCGGAGACCAGGGGCTGGCTGCGAAAGCGGTCGGCTAGGTCCATGAGCCGCTGAGCCCTGTCGAGCGGTAGGTACGCTCGCGCCTGAGGGGTGTACAGCCTTGCGCCGATGAACTCGAGATCCTGTGAGGGGAGCAAAGTGGACTTTGCGAAGTTGATGACAAAGCCCAAGTGCTGCAGCAGAGTCACCGTGCGGCACGTGGCGGTGGTGACCTCCTGAGCGGATGCTGCTCTGATGAGCCAGTCGTCGAGGTACGGAAAAACATAGAGGCCGTGAAGCCGGAGATGGGCCGCCACGACCGCGAGACATTTTGTGAAGACTCGCGGTGCGGAGGACAGGCCGAAGGGCAGTACTCTGTACTGGTAATGATTTCCTGCCACCACAAACCTTAGGTATTGGCGGTGGCTTGGGTGGATGAGGATGTGCGTGTAAGCATCCTTTAGATCCAAGGAGCATAGCCAATCTCCCTGCTGGAGGTAGGGCAGAAGGATTCCAAGGGTAAGCATTTTGAACTTCTCCCGCACAAGGAACTTGTTGAGGTTGCGCAAGTCCAGGATGGGTCGGAGGCCTCCTGTTCTCTTTGGTATCAGAAAATACCTTGAATAGAAGCCCTGACCTCTCAGGTGGTGTGGCACCGGTTCCACCGCCTGATCCTGCAGAAGACCTGCTAACTCCTGAAGGAGCAACTCCCTGTGCAGAGGGGGGCGCGGAGGCTCTCCCGGAAAATAGGAGGGAGGGACCTGATGGAAGTGGAGAAGGTAGCCCTCTCGCACGACCTGAAGCACCCAGGCATCTGCGGTGATGCTGGACCACCTGTCGGCGAAGTGAACCAGCCGGCCTCCGGTGCTGGGGGGAACCAGCGGGGGGGGAGAGGCTATGCTGAGCGAGTCAAAAACCCCCACCCTGCTGAGCAGGGGCTGGTGGCGCAGGCTTGGGGGCTTGCTGCCTACGGGACCCGTTACCCCGTCCCTTGGCCTGCTGGCCCTGTTGGGGAGCTGCAGGGGCCTGATAATGGGGGTATTGTTTGTAGGCAGCCGCCTTCCTCGGGTAAAAGGTCTTTTTTCCCGAGCCCTTCTTTTTCTGGGAAGGGGCGGAGGTCTTCCTAGAAAGCCTGGTCCTGGTGAGAGTCTCAGTCTCAATTTGTGCAGCCTTTTCCGCCATGGGCTTGCCAAAGAGGTTTTCGCCTCGGCAGGGGACATCGACCAACTTGTCCTGTACCCAGGGCTCAAGGTCGGACGACTGAAGCCAAGCCTGTCGGCGGGCACCGATGCCGGCTGCGGCTACTCGAGCCGAGGCTTCAAAGCCATCATAGGCTGCTCGGGACATGAACTTTGAGCATTCCCGAATACCTGTGGACAAGGCTAGGAACCTCCGCAAGGGTTCCTCGGACAAACCAGCGGAGAAGCCGGCTAGCTCTTTAGCCAGATCCCTGAGATACATGCCCATGTAGAGCTGGTAAGTCTGGACACGACAGGCGAGCATAGAGCCCTGGAAGCACTTTTTGCCAAGGCCATCCAGGTTACGGGCCTCCCTTCCAGGAGGCACCGAGGAGTGCATCTTCTGGCTCTTAAGACGATGCATGGCCGATTCCACTACCATGGAATGGTGTGGCAACTGCGCCTTTTGAAAGCCAGGGCTCTTGCGGACTCGATAGATAGAATCGACCCGCTTGCTCAGGACCGGCGAGGAGGCCGGACTCTCCCACATGCGGAAGAGTAGTCGTTCCAGCATAGGAGGAACCGGCACAGTAAAGTGCTCCCTCGCGGGAGAGTCATACTGGAGGGCGTCGAGCTCTTCGGCTCGAGGCTCCTCCTCGGGGTCCGCAGGGAAGGCCAAAGCCTTGGCCATATCCCTAACGAAATCCGAGAACCGGGCATCCTCCGGGGGGGACTGCTTCCGAGGCTCGGACTCCGGAGAGTCCGATGGGACACACCGAGTCCGGAAAGAATCAGGTGACTCTTCCTCCTCAGACTCCCAGACCGACTCCGACGAGGACTCGGTGGGGTCGGCTCGGGCAGGGTGCGGCGCCAGCCGCCCCGACGCCGAGGGAGTCGGCGTCGGCGACCTCGGTCCCGAACGGGAGGCCGAGGGCGACCTCGACCGAGGATCGACTCGAGTTCTCATCGACTCGAGGATCGGCTCGGTCTCCGGGGTCGACTTGGACGTCGACGTCCCGGCGGTCGGGGCAGCGACGCCAGCGAAGCCAGCGAGCAGTGCCCGCTGCTGGTCCATGAAGGCAGACAATCTGCTCTCCAAGGCCGTCAACCTGAGTCCGAGCTCAGGCGACCCAGCAGCCCCCGACTCGGGCCCGACGTCGGCTGACGCGGAGGCGAGTCCAGAAGGACAACAGGACTTACCCGGGCAGGCATCTCCGACTCCAGGCGAGGTCGCTTCGGGAGGTGTTCCTTCTCCAAGGACCCGGGGCGGCTGTCGGGGCTATGCGACCTGGCCCTCGCGGAGCCAGGAGCGTCCACCGACGCCGCCCTCGCGGGTTTTTCCTTCCGTCGATGGTCCCCGGAGGGAGAACCCCGGTCGGAGGAGCTCCGTCGACGGTCCGAACTGGAGCCTTTCGACAGTGAGGCCTCCGACGAGGTCCGGGTACGGCTGGGGTCAGCGAAGATTCTTTCGCGCTGATGCCGCCGACTTCTCAACGCCTTCGAGGACAGTTTGCTGCAGGGCCCACAGATCAGTTCCTCGTGATCTGGGCCCAGGCAGCGGAGGCAAAGGTCGTGTGAGTCGGTGAGTGACATATTTCGGTCACACCGACCACACCGCTTAAAGCCACTGGCAGCCATCGGGGGAAAAAGGGGCCC
Organism: Ichthyophis bannanicus; assembly: GCA_033557465.1. Taxonomy (NCBI): domain Eukaryota; kingdom Metazoa; phylum Chordata; class Amphibia; order Gymnophiona; family Ichthyophiidae; genus Ichthyophis; species Ichthyophis bannanicus. The sequence continues at coordinate 271,940,607 of CM066043.1, read as the reverse complement.
CTGCGAGGTCAAAGGACCGGGCTGCCAGGGAAAAAACGAAAACGAAAGCTGACTAAGTCAGAAAAACCGAAAAACCGTTAGAGGACTCGAGACCGGCGTCGCGAGTCCGGGCGGGAAAACGACCGGCGTCGAACCGAAAGAAAAAAGGATAAATACAGAGGAAAATCAACTTTTTCGCGGGGACAAGACGGGGACGTCTGTAGGGCTCCGCGGAAAAAAGAAGACTGGCTAAGATGGCACCTTCGGGCGGGAAGACTACCGCGCATGCGCGCTGCAATTCCCAAAGGCTTTCTTTGAAAGCTGGGGAAAATTGCTCCGCGAGGGCTCCGTCGGCGCCGACGTCACCCATAAGTGAGGACTGACTTCCTGCTTGGTCCTGGAGAACAGCATATTTAACTGATTGATTGTAATAAGAAATATATTAAGAAGATATATTTTTCACAGGATTTGAACATATGGTGGCTTATTGCATGGAGCAATGATTATATAAATAAAACAGAGTGGCTTACTGTACATACAAGGCCAGTGTCATCTGTCCATTGAGCTCCTGCTTTTGCCTAAGCCTCCCCCTTTTTCTGTGAGGCTGACTTGAAAGGCCCATTTTGAGCTATTTTTATATTTGCTATTTGGGTTTTCTTATTGGTGTTTTTTGTGGATTTCATTGTTGCTTATCTACACCATGACAGAAGAACAAGCATCAGTAGTTGCTGATCTTATCACAATGTGTAGTTTTTCTTCACAGGAAGCAGAGAAATTATTACAAGGTATCTGCCATTTTGCAGGGGGGACTATCTGCTAATGCTATATTGGATTGGACTCAATTGTTGTGTCAACAGAAACGTCTAATTCGTGTGGAGCTGCACGCAGAAAAATTAAAGGAGTATTGCAGGGAGAACAAAATCCCTAGAGGACTGCGATTCAGCAAAGCACCACATGTTTACAGATAATATCTGGAATGGAATATTAAATAAATGTTCTCTGGACCTAATGTTATTGATAGAAACTACGGGTTCAGCAGCTAAGGATTTGAATAAAGAAGTTGACTCTAGTCTCTCCAGTTTGACATCTCAGGAGGAGCAAATTTCATCTCAACATCAAGATTTTTTGGACCAGTAAGCCAAGTATTGGGAGGAGCTATTTGCTAAAAAACTAAAGAAATTTCAGCGTGATCTGGATAATTATAAACATGGACAAATGTATTCCTGGACAGCTCCCCGAGACACTTCAAGAGGACAATGAGGAGTGGTATTTGGGAATTCCACAGCAGATTCTTCAATTATATCAGATTATGACTCCATATCTTCTTCTTTTTTGGGTTGAGGCCCCTGGCATCATCGAGGATGGGGTCGGGCCCCAAGCCGTCAGTGGGAACGGATGGGACAACATTCATAACAACCACCACAACAACAGAACAATCAGTGGTGATGCCCCATCCATCTCTGGTTTTCAATCTATCAGAGCAGGGGTTGTCGCCTCAAGAAATTTTATTATTAAATAAGGGGCTTTCTTTTGTTCCCTGTGATCCCTTTGATCAGTTTGATGTACAGGTCTACTTACAAAGATTTTTTTAGATAGCTCCGGTTGGCCTTCCACTTTCAGGATCAGGAGATAATAGATCAGGAGAGTACACAGTTTTCTCCTCACTCACACTGGGTCCCTCCGGGACCAGTGGATGCTAACATCCAGGTTTTTATTAAGATGGTATAGTAAGATGTTCAGGGATTATCACAAGGTCCTTTGTGCCACAACCTCTCATGGGAGGAGAGACAGGCTATACAGTCATTAATGTCAGACTCATCCATTGTTATTCACACAGTCCAGCAGAAGGAAGGCCTTTGCCTGAAGAGTGTCCAGCCTTGCCCCTATGAACTCCAGACATTGTGTTGGGAGGAAGTGAGATTTGGGGTAGTTTATCACGAACTCCAGATGTTGCAGGACCTGGATGGTGCATGCCATGGCCTGCTGCACCTCTGTGACCGTGCCTCTTTTTATCAGCCAGTTGTCCAGGTAGGGGAAGACAAATAACCCCTGAAGACAAAGGAAGGCGGCCACTACTGCCAGGCATTTGATGAAGACCCTGGAGATAGAGGCCAGGCTGAAGGGTAGTACCCTGTTCTGGAAGTGGCCGCCTCCCACCATGAAGCGAAGGTACTGCCGTGGCTGGGGTGAATGAAGATGTGGGTACTGGTTTTACTGCTTTGTCCCTGTGAAGGCCTGCGATTTCCTCCAATAGGAGGTTCTGGTGAAGGGGAGACCAGGGGGTTCTCCCAGGAAGAAAGGAGGAGGTGCCCGAGCCAGATGGAGGAGGTAGCCCTCCCTGACCACCTAGATTGCCCAGGAGTCAGTGGTGATGGTTGGCCACCTGTGGGCATACAGAATTAGATGTCCCCCCTGTGGGCTTCTGTCCTCCTTGGGATAGAGAGGCTATGTCCAAGGAGACAAAAGCTCCCCCCTGGCTGGCAGTTGCTGACGCCTGGAGCTTGGGAGTTTTCTGCTTACGAGGGCCTTGCCTATGTCCCTTGGCCTGCTGACCCTGCTGGAGAGACCTGGAAATGTGGGTAGTTTTTGTAAGCAGCCCCTTTTCTCGAGTAAAGCATAGTTACTCACCTGTAACAGGTGTTCTCCAGGGACAGCAGGAATCAGTCCTCACTTATGGGTGACGATGGCACCGACGGAGCCAGCGTGGAGCAATTCCCCAGCTTTCAAAGAAAGCCTTTGGGATTGCTACCACGCATGCGTGGTCCTCTTCACGCACAAGGGTGCCATCTTGCTCAGTCATGTCCCTTAGCTCGAGCCCTACGAAGCAGATGGCAAGGGAAGGACAAAAATACAGCAACTCAAAAGGGGAGGTGGGAGGGTAGTGAAGACTGATTCCTGCTGTCCCTGGAGAATACCTGTTATAGGTGAATAACTACGCTTTCTCCAGGAACAAGCAGGAAGTCAGTCCTCACTTATGGGACTCCCTAGCTACAGGCTACCGAACCTGTAACCAAAAATATGCCTCCGCGCGACCGTAAGCAGAAACCGAAGCCCGAAGGAGCCAGAGTCCTCGGGGCAAAGCCCTCGGTAGCCGTGAAGAGGGGTCTGAGGGCAGGAATTGCTTATACCCCGAACAGATTACTGAGTATAGCCTGGCCGAAGGCGCTGTCCCGGCGGGACTCCCTCTCCAGGCAGTAGTAGGTGGCGAAGGTATTCGTAGAAGACCAGGTTGCTGCCGGCAGATGTCCATCATGGACACGGAGCGCAGCGAGGCCACCGAGGCCGCTTTGGCACGGATCCCATGTGCAGTGACTCAATGATCCAGAGGGGTGCCCGCCTTCGCATGGGCGAAGGCGATGCAGTCCGCCACCCAAATTTAGAGGGTGCGCTTGGTGACTGCTTGCCCCTGCCTATTGGGATCATAGGTCACGAAATGTCTGTCATACTTCTGGTAAGTCTGGGTACACTGCAAGTAGAAGGTGAGGGGGCCTGCTTGCAGTCGAGGGTGTGGAGAGCCGCCGCCGGCTGATTGGCTGGGGCCTCGGGAAGAAGGTCGGGAACACTATCTTTTGGTTGAGATGAAAGGCCAACACAACCTTGAGTAAGAATTTAGGATGGGTCCGGAGGACCACCCTGTTCCGATAAAACCTGGTGTAAGGAGTGTTAGCCATGAGTGCCTGAAGTTCAATGACTCAGCGAGATGAGGTCAGCACCACCAGGAAAGCCACCTTTCAGGACAAGTGCCAAAGTGAACACATCGCCATCGGCTTGAAGTGTGGATGAGTGAGCTGTGTGAGCACCATATCCAAGTCCCATTCTGTCAGAGGGGGGCGGATGGGCGCTTTGGACAGCAGAAGGCCCCGCATGAAGAGGGAGACTAGTGGCTGCCCTGAGAGAGGCTTTCCCTTGATAGGGAGATGATAAGCCGATATGGTACTCAAATGAACTCTAACAGAGTTTGACTTCGCCCTACAGACCGGTGAGCCTGACGTCAGTACCGGGAAAAATAGTAGAAACCATCATAAAGAATAAAATTACTCAGCATGTAGATAGTCACAACCTAATGGGAGACAGCCAACATGGCTTTAGACAAGGAAGATCTTGTCTTACTAATCTGTTATGTTTTTTTGAAGGAGTGAATAAACAGGTGGACAAAGGTGAGTCGGTTGATATTGTGTATCTGGACTTTCAGAAAGCCTTTGACAAGGTCCCTCATGAGAGACTTTTGGCAAAACTAAAGAGTCATGGGCTAGGAGGCAGTGTACTATTGTGGATCAGGAACTGGTTAAAAGATAGAAAGCAGAGGGTAGGGCTAAATGGCCAATTTTCCCAATGGAGAAAGGTGAATAGTGGTGTACCCCAGGGATCTGTGCTGGGTCCGCTGCTTTTTGACATATTCATAAATGACCTGGAAAGTGGAATAACGAGTGAGGTTATCAAATTTGCAGATGACACAAAACTATTTAAAGTTGTTAAAACCCAAGAGGATTGTGAAAAATTGCAAGAGGATCTTGATAAATTGGAAGACTGGGCATCAAAATGGCAGATGAAATTTAATGTGGACAAGTGCAAGGTTATGCACCTAGGGAAGAACAACGCAAACTATGGTTACACGACGCAAGGTTCCACATTAGGAACCACCACCCAGGAAAAAGATTTAGGCGTCATTGTGGATAACATGTTAAAACCCTCCACCCTGTGTGCAGAGGCAGCCAAGAGAGCAAATAGAATGCTAGGTATGATAAGGAAAGGAATGGAAAATAAAACAAAAGATATTATAATGCCTCTATATCGTTCCATGGTGAGACCACACCTTGAATATTGTGTGCAATTCTGGTCGCCGTATCTTAAAAAGGATATAGCGATTTTAGAAAAGGTACAGAGAAGAGCCACCAAAATGGTAAAGGGGATGGAAGGATACTCCTATGAAGAAAGGCTAAAAAGGTTAGGGCTCTTTAACCTGGAAAAGAGACGGCTGAGGGGAGATATGATAGAAGTCTATAAATTAATGAATGGAGTAGAACGGGTAAACGTAGATCGATTGTTTACCTTATCAGAATATAGAAAGACTAGGGGACATGCAATGAAGCTACAGGGTAAACTATTTAAGACTAATAAAAGAAAATATTTTTTCACTCAACGTGTAATCAAACTCTGGAATTTGTTACCGGAGGATGTAGTAAAGGCTGTTAGTGTAGCTGGGTTTAAAAAAGGTTTGGACAAGTTCCTGGAGGAAAGGTCCATAAACCATGATTAAGAAGTGACCGAAGATATCAATGCTTGACCCAGTACAAGCATTGTGGAACTTGTGTCTCTTGGGGAAACTGCTAGGTAAATATGACCTAGATTGGCCACTGTTGGAAACAGAATACTGGGCTTGATGGACCTTGGTCTGACCCAGTATGGCATATCTTATGTTCTTATGTTCTTCCCTCGAGAGGTGGAGGAGGTACTGGAGAACCCACCGAACCGGGCAGGAGAAGGGGTCCATCTGATGTTCCGAGCACCAGATGGAGAAGCGTTTCCACTTAAAGGCATAAGCCCGCCTAGTGGAGTCCTTCCTCGAGGCAAGGAGGATTTCCTTGACCTCCCCCCGGAAGGGCTAGAGAGACCCGTTCAGCCACCAGGCCATGAGGAATAGGGAGGTTAGGTTCGGGTGCAGTACCTGACCCTCTTCCTGCGTTAGCAAGTCCCTGGCAGAGCCCAGGCGAACCAAAGGCTCTGATGACAGCCGGAGCAGGAGCGGGAACCAAGGCTGCCGAGGCCACAAGAATCAGCGACGCCCCCTCCCACTGAGCCTTGAACAGAGTCCTCGCAATGAGAGGGAATGGAGGGAATGCATACAAAAGACTGGAGGACCAGTCCAGAAGAAAAGCATTGGTGCCCTCCCTGCCTGGGTGCAGTACCGGGCCACAAAAGCGAGGGAGCTGTGTGTTCTGGGCGCTGGCAAAGAGGCTATCGCTGGAGTGCCCCAGAGTAGAAACAGACACACTGCCACACTGGGATCCAGTCACCACTCATGGGGGTGAAAGATTCTGCCGAGTCTGTCCGCCAGGCTATTCTCCTGACCCGGGAGGTACATCGACTTGAGGGACATCCTCTGTCGAGCGGCAAAAGAGCAGATGAGGACCACTATTATTAAACCTAGTCCTTAGTGGAACACCAGATCTAGTGCAAGAGATAAGGGTGTTGGGGCCACATGGCAATAGTGATCATAGCCTGATCGCCTTTAATTTAATTTAACAAACAGATTTTTTATATACCGCTCCTTCCATTGATCAGATGCGGTTTACATGGAACAACAGTAAACAGGGAGAGCTGTTTTTACAGATAACAAATTGGAACTTACATTTAACAATTAACAAATTGTGAACTATGTACAGAGGAACAGAATTAAACTATATACAGAGTTATTTGTTATTCATTTGTCATCAGTACATTGTTATAGGGCTTCAGTACTTCATTCCTTTTCTGGAAAGATTATATTAGCTGGAATAGGACTATCCTTTATCTAGCTGAGAGGTGAGAGGTGAATTCGTCAATGATCCATAGTGCATTGTGAATAAGTGTGTTTTAAGTTTTTTCCTAAACTCCATGATTTCGGGTGAGGATCTTAATTCTGATGGGATTGTGTTCCACAGTATGGGGGCTGCATGGGAGAAGCCTTTCTTATTTGTGGATTTTTTGGCCTTTATTAATTCTTTTGGTGTTAATTTGTTTAACTGGTCTCTCCTTTGAAGATTATGGGTGGGCTCTATTTTGATGAGTTTATTTATGGTCGGGGGTGCTGTTTTATTTAGGGCTTTGTAGGTAGTTAAAAGAGTTTTATAATCTATTCGACTTTGAATCGGGAGCCAGTGTAAATATTCTAAAATAGGGGTTATATGTTGGAAAGGTGGGGCATTCGTAATGGTCTTGGCTGCAGCGTTTTGTGCTAATTGAAGTTTTTTCAAGGTCTGTTTTGTTACACCTAGTAGGATTTGATTTGCAAAGTCGAAATGGGGGGTTATTATCGCTTGTATAACTCGTTGAAAATCTTGTAGGTGCATTAGGGGGCGGAGTTGCTTTAATATTTTAAGTTTAAAATAAACTTTTTTTGTTATGTTTCTTACGTGTGTCCATGCTGAGGTGTTTGTCTAGTATTACGCCTAAGTAACGTACTTCAGTTTTTAGTTTGATATCGTTATTCTGCAATGTAATATGTGAGGGGGGAATGAACGTTGTGTTTTTAGTTACTATTAGGGCTTCTGTTTTTGAGTGATTGATGTATAGGTTGTTTTCGTTTAGCCAGGTGTTTATTTCATTGAGGCATTCGTTAATGAGTTGTATAGGGATATTCGGTATTTTGAATGGGACATACATCATAATGTCGTCCGCATATAGGTGATAGTGGACATTAAATTTTTTAAAGATTTTACAGATGTGTTTTAAGTATATGTTAATTAGTGGAGGAGGGATAGTAAGGAAATCCACAGTACTACCTTCTAACTTTCGAAAGGGAGACTATGATAAAATGAGGAAAATAGTTAAGAAAAAACGAAAAGGAGCAGTTGCAAAGGTTAAAGCCTTACATCAAGCTTGGGTGTTGTTAAAAAATATTATCTTGGAAGCACAGACCAGCTGTATTCCACGCTTTAAGAAAAGTGGAAGGAAGTCCAAAAAACTGCCAGCATGGTTTAAAGGGGAGGTCAGAGAGGCTGTTGTTGCAAAAAAAGCATCTTTCAGGAAATGGAAAAAAGAACCAAACGACGAAACCTGGAAATAGCACAAGCACTGGCAGGTCAAATGCAAGGCATTGATAAAGCAGGCAAAGGGAGAATTTGAGAAGCAGCTTGCTGCAGAAGCAAAAACGCGAAGTAAAGACCTTTTCAAGTACATTCGTAGCAAAAAACCTGTGAGAGAGTCAGTTGGTCCATTAGATGATAAAGGGGTTAAAGGAGCACTAAGAGGCGACAAGGCAATAGCGGAGAGACTGAATGAATTCTTTGCTTCAGTCTTTACAGAGGAAGATGTAGGGATGTTACCCATGACTGAAGTGGTATTTAAAGGTGCGGAAGAATTGAAGGAAATATCGATACATCAGGAAGATGTATTACAACTATTACATAAACTGAAGAGTAGCAAATTACGTTGGCCAGATGGTATACATCCAAGGGTGTTGAAAGAACTGAAATATGAGATTGCAGACCTGCTATTACTAATCTGTGAACTATCATTAAAATCATCTCTAATACCTGAAGATTGGAGGATCGCCAATGTAACACCAATTTTTAAAAAGGGTTCCAGGGGTGATCCGGGAAACTACAGACCGGTGAGCCTGACGTCAGTACCGGGAAAAACGGTAGAAACCATCATAAAGAAAACACAGTTACTTACCTGTAACAGGTGATCTCTGGGAACAGCAGGAATAAGTCTTCATATATGGGTACGTCGGTACCGACGGAGCCTGCGCGGGAACGCTCCCCAGCTTCCCAGAAGGAAAGCTTTTGGGAGCATCCCACTGCGCCTGCGCGCTGCCTTCCCGCCTTTCCTGACCAGCTCTCCTCAGTTCGAGTTTAAAGCTGAGACAATAGAGAGAGAGAGGAAAGGAAAGACAGAAAAAAGAGGTACAACTCCTAGGGGAGGTGGGAGGGTTGTGAAGACTTATTCCTGCTGTTCCCAGAGATCACCTGTTACAGGTAAGTAACTGTGCTATCTCCAGGAACAAGCAGGAATGAGTCTTCACATATGGGGACTCCCTAGCTAAGATGCCTGGGAGATCCCCAAGGATATGAGATCCTGGGAAGGGGTCTACTTCCTCCTATGGATCTCAGGCATCCATCCAGGGAAGGAGGGTAGGAGTTGCTTAAGAGTGGAACAGGTGTTTGAGAACAGCCTGACCAAACAAGGCATCCCGGCGGGAGTCCTTGTCCAAGCAGTAATGGGCTGTGAAGGTATGAACCGAGGCCCAGGTGGCTGCTCGACAGATCTAGTCGATGGACACAGAATTTAGATGAGCCATAGAGGTGGCCATGGCCCTCACATTATGAGCTGTGACATGGCTCTCCAGAGAAAGGTTCTTACTCTGGTAGGCGAAAGAAATACACTGAGCAATCCAATTGGACAGTGTTCTCTTAGAGACTGGAAGTCCCAAATTAGAAGGATCAAAAGCAACAAAAAGCTGGGAAGACTTTCTATGTTGCTGTGTCCTTTGTAAGTAAAAAGCAAGAGCTCTTTTACAATCCAGAGTATGAAGACTCTTCTCTGCACTGGATGCATGAGGAGCTGGAAAAAAGACAGGTAAATATACCTCCTGATTAAGATGAAAAGGTGAGACCACTTTAGGCATAAAATGTGGATTTGTCCTAAGGACCACCTTGTCATGATGGAACCTTGTATAAGGTGGATTAGCCACTAAGGCCTGCAGTTCATTGATGCGGCGAGCTGAAGTGACTGCAATGAGGAAAATAACCTTCCAGGAAAGAAACTTCAGGGAGGTAGTGGCTAAGGGTTCAAAAGGTGGCTTCATAAGCTGACCAAGAACCAAATTTAAGTCCCATGCCACCGGAGGAGGCTTAATGGGAGGTTTAGTTAAAATTAGGCCTCTCATGAATCTTGCATTGAGAGGATGAGAGGAAATAGGTTGTCCATTGATGGGCTTAAGGGATGCTGCAATAGCACTCAAATGGACTCTTACTGAATTTGTCTTAAGTCCTGCATCAGAAAGATGCAGGAGATAGTCTAACAGAGAATTTAAAGGTAGTGCTAAAGGGTCAAGACCCTTTTCAGCACACCAAATGGAAAATCTTTTCCACTTAAAAGCATAGGAACGCCTGGTGGAAGGTTTTCTGGAAGCATGGAGGATATCCTTCACTTGCTGAGAAAGATTCAAGCCTTGAAGGTCTAGGCCTTCAGTAACCAAGCTCTGAGGTGAAGGGACTTGGGGTTTGGGTGCCACAAAGACACTTCCTCCTGAGACAGAAGGTCTGGAGCAGCTCCCAAGTCCAGGGAGGGGGCTTGGGAGAGATGCAGAAGTAGAGGGTATCACACTTGGCGTGGCCAGCGTGGAGCTATGAGGATCATAGATCCTTGATCCCTCTGGAGTTTGAACAGAGTCTTGGGAATCAAGGGAATGGGTGGAAAGGCATACAGGAAGCCCTGACCCCAATGAAGGAGGAAGGCATCCTTGGCCTAAACTCCCTGACACGGAATTCTGGAACAGAACCGGGGAAGTTTGGCATTCCACGGACTTGCAAAGAGGTCTATGTCCGGGGTTCCCCATTCTTGAAAGATTCTGAGTACCTGATCCATGTGCAGGGACCATTCGTGTGGAAGCAGAACTCGACTGAGTCTGTCCGCCCAAGAGTTTTGGATTCCTGGGAGATATACTGCCAGGAGATGGATTTGATGCTCTCTGGCGAAGGCCCACAATCTTAAAGCTTCGTTGCAAAGCGACAGAGAGCCAGTTCCTCCTTGCTTGTTTATATAAAACATAGCTACTTGATTGTCCGTATGGATGAGGACTGTCTTGTAGCTGAGGAGGGTATGGAAGACCTTGAGAGCTAGAAAAACTGCTTGAAGCTCCAAGTGGTTGATATGAAGAGAGGCCTCCTGAGGGGACCAAGTGTCTTGAGTGGAGAGGTCCTGTAGATGAGCTCCCCAACCTGTTTGGGAGGCATCTGTTGTGAGGGTTGCTTGGGGCAACAACTGTTGGAAGGGAGACTCCAGCAACAGATTTTGAGTGGACATCCACCATTGGAGAGACCAAAAGAGACGTTTGGAGGTTGCTATTTGGTCTGAGAGAGCTCCTGATGCTTGAGTCCACTGGGTGGACAAGGTCCACTGAGCTGCTCTCATGCGTAGGCGAGCATAGGGTACCACATGTACTGTGGAAGCCATGTGGCCTAGCAGTTGCAGCATCTCCCGGGCAGTTAAGTGGCTCTTTGACTGAATCTGGGAGGCTAACTGCACTAGACGCTGGCAGCGGGCCTGAGGAAGGTAGGCCCTTGCAGTGGTGGTATCCAACCAGGCCCCTATGAATTCTAGGGACTGAGTAGGGGTGAGCTGAGACTTTGGGAGGTTTACCACAAGTCCCAAATACAGCAGAATGCGCCTTGTGCGGTCTAAGGAAATCTGGGCCTCTGATTGAGATGGGGCTCGGATGAGCCAGTCGTCCAGGTATGGGAAGACAAATATTCCCAGAGTGCGTAGAAATGCAGCAACTACTGCCATGCATTTGGTGAACACTCTTGGGGCAGAGGCCAGACCGAAAGGAAGCACTCTGTATTGGTAATGTTTTCCTTGGAAAAGAAAACGCAGAAATCTTCTGTGAGATGGATGGATGAGAACATGTGTGTACGCATCCTTGAGATCTAGAGAACAAAGCCAATCCTGACTTTGAAGGTATGGAAGGAGAGTGCCCAGAGAAAGCATCTTGAACTTCTCCTTGCATAGAAATTTGTTCAATTCTCTGAGATCTAGAATGGGTCTGTATCCCCCTGTCTTCTTTGGAATGAGAAAATAGGGGGAGTAGAACCCTGACCCTTGTTGAAGAAGAGGAACTTCTTCTATTGCCCCTTGGGCAAGAAGGGTAGTTATCTCCTGACCTAGAAGGTCGAGAAGAGATGTGGGAGAATTGAAGTGTCTCACCATGGTGTGGGGAGGAAGGTCTGAGAAATGAAGTTTGTAGCCCTCTCTTATGATGGAGAGGGTCCACTGCTCTGATGTGATTTGCTCCCATCTGGGAGCAAAATGAGCTAACCTTCCTGGAATGGTGAGAGGTTCTGGCTGTGTTAAAGCCAGAAAGGCTAAGTTCCTAAGCATCAAGTCAAAAACCCTGAGGGGGTTGGGACTGCTGAGTTACAGCAGCCCATGTAGACTTAGGCCTGGCCTGCTTAGGTTGCTGACGCTTAGCGGTAAAGCGACCTGTAGAAGATTGTTGGCCAGAAGTGGAAGGAAACCTGCCCTTTTTGAAAAAAGACTTTTTAAAAGTCTTTTTCTTGGCAGGAATGGAGGTAGACTTTGAAAGTCTATCCAGAGCAGAATTCTCTGCATCCATTTGAGTGGCTTTAATTTGCCACTCCTTGCCAAATAGATTTTCACCTGTACAGGGCAGATTTCCTAAGCCATCTTGAACCCAGGGTTCTAAATCAGAAGCCTGGAGCCAAGCAATTCTGCGAGCAGCTATGGCAATGCCTGAGGCTCTACTGGCACCTTCAAAGGAGTCAAAGGCTGCCCTGTTTGAAAACTTGGAGATGTCTTGAGTATGCTTAAGCCACATGCGGAATTCTTCCCTTTTATCTTCTGGAATAAAAGGGAAGAAAGTGTGCAGCTTTTCTGCCACTTCTTTTAGAAACATACCCATGTAGAGGCTATATGAGTTGATTCTGGCAATAAGCATACTGGCCTGGAAGATTTTCCTACCAAAAGCATCCAAGGTTCTGCATTCTCTTCCTGTAGGAGCAGAAGAGTGTCTCTTTGTACTCTTTATCCTCTTCATAGCTGACTGCACCACAATGGAATGGTGAGGAAGCTGAGTTTTTTGAAATCCAGGACAGGGAGGGACACGGTACATAGTGTCCAACCTGCGAGAATGAGGAGAGAGAGTGAGAGGAGTCTCCCATAAATCAATCATGTGTTCATAAAGAATCTCATGAATTGGTAAGGTGACTGCCTCTCTAGGAGCCTTAGTGTATCCTAAAATATCCAAAATTTTTGCTCTAGGCTCTGATTCAGAGGCTACTGAGATACAGTCCTTTAGCTACTTCTCTTATGAAGTCTTAAAAGGACAAGTCCTCTGGAGGAGACATTCTTCTTTTTGGAGAAGAAGGCTCTTCAGGAAGGGCTATGGATACTTCAGGTGATTCATCTGATGTATCAGAATCATCAGAGGAATCAAAGAACCGTCTGTCAGGGTGCTCTTCTAAAGCTCGGTACGCGTATCGAGCGGTATCGACATCGGGCCTTTTCGGAACCGGATCGGTACTGAGAAACAGCCCTGGACAAAGAACCGCTGTCCTAGTTGATGTCGATGCAGTCGGTACCGGTATCGGTGCTGGTGCCGGTACTGGAGCCGATACAGACAACGGAACTCGTTGCGGTACCGTCGGCGTCGCAGCTTGAATGAAGGCTGAAATAGCCTGCTGCATGGACAGAACATTCTGATCCATCGACGCCATGAATGCCTGGAGATCGGTACCGGGAGATTGTGCCGGTACCCCAGAGCATTCTAACAGGTGATCGGTCGAGGCCGTGCCATCGATGTCAACCTGTAACCCCATAGGAGGAGCTTTGGAAGCCGGAGCTTCCCGCCGGGGTTGTTTGGCTGGTGCAGGGTCCTCGAGGGCAAGCCCGGAGGCATCTCGATGCTTAGAGGGAGATCTACCCTTCGAGGACCTGCTAGACTTATGTTTGGTTACCTGAGATCCATCAGGAGAAGAAGACCGGGAAGAGGTCGATGCTACCGACGCTGCATCAGCGGGAAACAGCACATGGAGCTTAGCTGCTCGGTTCTGTAAACCCCGTTTGGACATTAGACAGCAGGACAGACAATCCGGAATGGAGTGTTCAGGACCCAAACATTTAAGGCACCATTCATGGGTATCTGTAACAGAAATAGTACCGCTACACTTAGTGCATTTCTTGAACCCGGAGGCTGGTTTTTCCATGAGGGAAATTTTCTCTTGGGCACTGAGGCCTAGAAGAAAAATTACACTAAATGGGGAAAAGTATACATTTTTTTTTTTTTTTTTTAAAGAAGAAAGAAAAGACCGGCGGTACTGGTCCGGAGTCGGGGAAGGCAGACACGCGACCAAAGAAATAAAATAAAATAAAGAACTTCTTCAGCAGTGACAGGGCTCGACCTGCTGGCTCCGCGGCAAAGAAGAACTGAGGAGAGCTGGTCAGGAAAGGCGGGAAGGCAGCGCGCAGGCGCAGTGGGATGCTCCCAAAAGCTTTCCTTCTGGGAAGCTGGGGAGCGTTCCCGCGCAGGCTCCGTCGGTACCGACGTACCCATATGTGAAGACTCATTCCTGCTTGTTCCTGGAGATTAAAATTACTCAGCATGTAGACAGTCATGGCCTAATGGGAGACAGCCAACATGGCTTTAGACAAGGAAGAGCTTGTCTTACTAATCTGTTATGTTTTTCTGAAAGTGTGAATAAACAGGTGGACAAAGGTGAGTCGGTTGATATAGTGTATCTGGACTTTCAGAAAGCCTTTGACAAGGTCTCTCATCAGAGACTTTTGGCAACACTAAAGAGTCATGGGATAGGAGGCAGTGTACTACTGTGGATCAAGAACTGGTTAAAAGATAGAAAGCAGAGGGTTGGGCTAAATGGCCAATTTTCCCTATGGAGAAAGGTGAATATTGGTGTACCCCAGGGATCTGTGCTGGGTCTGCTGCTTTTAGACATATTCATAAATGACCTGGAAAATGGAATAACGAGTGAGGTTATCAAATTTGCAGATGACACAAAACTATTTAAAGTTGTTAAAACCCAAGAGGATTGTGGAAAATTGCAAGAGGATCTTGATAAATTGGAAGACTGGGCATCAAAATGGCAGATGAAATTTAATGTGGACAAGTGCAAAGTTATGCACCTAGGGAAGAACAGCCCAAACTATGGTTACACAACGCAAGGTTCCACATTAGGAACCACCACCCAGGAAAAAGATTTAGGTGTCATTGTGGATAACATGTTAAAACCCTCCACCCAGTGTGCAGAGGCAGCCAAGAGAGCAAATAGAATGCTAGGTATGATAAGGAAAGGAATGGAAAATAAAACAAAAGATATTATAATGCCTCTATATTGTTCCATGGTGAGACCGCTCCTTGAATATTGTGTGCAATTCTGGTCGTCGTATCTTAAAAAGGATATAGCGTTATTAGAAAAGGTTCAGAGAAGAGCCACCACAATGGTAAAGGGGATGGAAGGATACTCCTATGAAGAAAGGCTAAAAAGGTTAGGGCTCTTTAACCTGGAAAAGAGACGGCTGAGGGGAGATATGATAGAAGTCTAGAAATTAATGAACGGAGTGGAACAGGTAAATGTAAATCGATTGTTTACGATATCAGAATATAGAAAGACTAGGGGACATGCAATGAAGCTACAGGGTAAACTATTTAAGACTAATAAAATAAAATATTTTTTCACTCAACGTGTAATCAAACTCTGGAATTTGTTACTGGAGGATGTAGTAAAGGCTGTTAGTGTAGCTGGGTTTAAAAAAGGTTTGGACAAGTTCCTGGAGGAAAGGTCTATAAACCATTATTAAGAAGGGGCCCAGGATATCAATGCTTGACCCACTACAAGCATTGCGGAACCTGTGTCTTTTGGGGAAACTGCTAGGTACGTATGACATAGATTGGCCACTGTTGGAAACAGGATACTGGGCTTGATGGACCTTGGTCTGACCCAGTATGGCATATCTTATGTTCTTATGCTTCCCTGCAGAGGGAGCATGACCCCATGCCCCCCTCCTTGTTGATGTAGAACATTGCTACGCGGTTGTCTGTCTGTACCAGAATCGACTTCCCGCTGAGGAGATCCTTGAAGGCCCTCAGGGCCCATCGGATGGTCAGGAGCTCAAGCAGGTTTATGTGCTGCTGAGCTTCCGTGGGTGACCATTGCTCCTGCGTGCAGAGAGACCCGCAATGGGCTCCCCATCCTACAGGGATGCGTCTGTAGTCAGCACAACATCGTGCTGTGGGGCCTGAAAGGGCGATCTCCGCAGGAGGTTGCAGGGGTTTTGCCACCAGTTCAGGGACAAGCAGAGGTCGGGAAGAACCCTGACGGGGGTCCCTGAGGTGTCTGAGGGACTGGCTCCATTGGGTACTGAGACACCACTGAATCGCCTACATATGCAGGCGGGAGTGAGAAACCACATGCATGGTCGAGGCCATGTGGCCCAAGAGACATAGCATGGACCGAGCAGTGACCTGGTAGGCACTTTGGATGTGAGCCGCCAGAGCTTGGAGGCGGGTGGAACGATCCACCGGCAAGAAGGCAATTGCCTGCTGATATTGAGGTGCGCCCCAATGAACCCGAGAGCCTGCACTGGCTTGAAGTGAGACTTTGGGAAGTTGACCAAGAACCCCAAGCTCTCCAAGAGGAGGACAGTACGCAACATTGCTTGCCGGCCTCCTCGACGGAGGAGCCCGTAATGAGCCAGTCGAGGTAGGGAAAAAACGGCACGCCCCAGCGCCAAAGTGAGCAGCGGCCACGACAAGGCACTTCGTGAAGACCCGTGGGGCGGATGCAAGGCTGAAGGGGAGCACCCTGTACTGGAAGTGCTCTCCGTGCAACCTGAAACGCAGGTAATGCCTGTGTTGGGGGCTGATCAAGATATGGGCGTATACATCCTTTAGATCCAAGGAGCATAGCCAGTCGCCCTGCAGGAGGAAGGGCAGCAGCACGCCAAGAGATAACATCTTGAATTTCTCCCACACCAGGAACTTGATTAGCCTGCAGAGGTCAAGGACGGGCCGCAGACCCCCTGTCTTTTTCAGGATGAGGAAGTACCGGGAATAAAAGCCCCTATCTCGAAGGTGGGGAGGGACCTTCTTGACTGCCCGTTGGGCAAAGAGGGAGTGCAATTCCCGCTGCAGCAGAAGCTGGTGTGCAGGGGGTCGAGGAGGCTCCGCTGGGGAGAAAAGAGGTGGAAGCCTGTCGAAATGGAGGCGATAGCCTTCCCGGACGACCTGGAGAACCCAGGTGTCCGAGGTGATGAGCGCCAACGATGGGGCGAAGCGGGACAGGCATCCCCCCACTGGCTGCTGTATCACCGGAGGGTGAGGGGCCATACCGCTGATGACAAAACCCCTGAGTGGGCTGTGGGGGAGCCGGTGTTTGGGCCTTTGGGCCCTTTGGTTTATGGTGCTCCTGGCCAGGCTTTCCCTGTGCTGGAGCAGTCAGCGTGTTGGTAGCCGGGTACAGCGGGTAGCCGCGATACTGGAGGCCTTTCTGGGGTAGAAGGGCTTTTTGGTTGGCTGCTTTTTCTGAGGCAGCATAGAGGTCTTGCAGGAGAGACAGGTCCTCATGACAAACTCTGTCTCGATCTCCGCAGCCTTCACCTCCATCGGCTCGCCAAAGAGTTGTTCACCGAGGCAGGGCACATCCAGTAGCTTCTCCTGCACCCATTGTTCCAAATCCGAAGATTGGAGCCATGCCTGGAGGTGGGCTCCAATGCCCGCGGCTGCCACCTGAGCTAATGTCTCGAAGCCATCATAGGAGGCTCGAGAGATGTACTTGGAGCAGTTGGCCACTGATTTCAACAGGGTGCGGACTCTGTCAAGGGGCTCCCCCTCAAGGCCCGCGGAGAAACCTACAAGTTCCATTGCCAAGTCGCATAGGAACATGTTGTTGTTGTTAAGTGCCGTCGAGTCGGAGTCGACTCATGGCGACCCTCTGGATAGCGATCCTAAATTGTGTTTGATCTTCAGTCAGGCGGCTCATTGTTGACAGACTGGTACCCGTAGCTGCTGTTATTGTATTGATCCATCTCATTGCTGGCCTTCCTCTTTTGCGTTGACCTTCTATCTTGCCAAGCATGATGTCTTTCTCTAATGATCTCTCTCTCCGCATGATGTGTCCAAAGTATGAAAGTCGAAGTCTTGTCATCTGAGCTTCTAAAGAAAGCTTAGGTTTGATCTCCTCTAGTACAGACTGGTTTGTTCTTTGGGCAGTCCATGGTATACACAGTATTCGCCGCCAGCACCATAATTCAAAGGCATCAATTTTCTTCCTGTCTGTCTTTTTCACTGTCCAGCTTTCACATCCATATGATGTTATTGAAAATACCATGGCTTGAACAAGTCGAATCTTTGTATGGAGAGAGACATCTCTGCTCTTGAGAATCTTATCTAGGTCTTTCATAGCCATTCTGCCAAGAGCAATGCGTCGTCTGATTTCTTGACTGCTTGTTGCTTCTTTATTGATAGTTGATCCAAGTAGGTTAAAGTTATTCACAATTTCAATTTCTTCTCCTTCGACGATGAACCTGTTGATTATGCCAGTTGTCATGATCTTAGTCTTCTTTACATTAAGGTGCAGGCCCATTTTGAGACTATGTTCTTTGATTGTGAGAAGCAAATGTTTCAGATCATCTTCACTTTCCGCCAGTAATGTGGTATCATCAGCATAGCGAAGGTTGTTGATGAGTCTTCCACCAATCTTCACATCTCTGTTGTCTTCATACAATCCTGCTTCTCTGATGATTTGTTCTGCATATAAATTAAACAGGTAGGGGGAAAGTATGCAGCCTTGTCTTACACCTTTGCTTATTTTAAACCATTCTGTTTCTCCTTGTTCCGTTCGAACTGTTGCTTCTTGATCAATGTACAGATTGTGCAAGAGAACGATCAGGTGTTCTGGTATACCCATGCTTCTTAATGTGGCCCAGAGTTTCTCATGGTTTACACAGTCAAAAGCTTTGCTATAGTTGATAAAGCACAAATAGATATCCTTTTGGTATTCTTTAGTCTTTTCAAGGATCCATCTCACATCCGCAATGATGTCTCTCGTTCCTCGCCCTTTTCTGAACTCTGCTTGTACTTCAGGTAGTTCTTGTTCCAGGTATGATTGTAGTCTCTTTTGAATAATCTTCAGTAGAATTTTGCTGGCATGTGGGATCAGAGCGATTGTGCAATAATTTCCAAAGTCAGTTGGATCACCTTTCTTTAGTACTGGTATAAACACAGATCTTTTCCAGTCAGTTGGCCATGATGCTGTCTTCCATATTTCTTGGCAGAGCCTTGTAAGTACGGTAACAGCTTCATCAGATTGCTGTAATACGTCTATGGGAATGCAATCAATGCCTGGTGCTTTGTTCTTTGATAAGGCTTTCAATGCTGCTTCAACTTCTTCTTTCATCACCAATGGTTCTAGATCATAAGGTACAGGTTGAAACGGCTGTTGGTCCACTTGATCTTTATCATATAAAAACTCTGTATATTCCTTCCATCTTTTCTTGATCTTCTCAGCATCATTTAACATAGAACCTTGAGCATCTTGTAACATTCCAGTTCGAGGCTGGAACTTTTTCTTTAACTCTCGTAGCTTTAGGAAAGCTGATCTTGTTCTTCCTCTAATAGTTTCTGCTTCTATTTCCTTGCATGCGTCATTGTAGTACTTTTCCTTGTCCTGTCTTGCTGCACATTGGAAATCTCTGTTGAGTTCTGTGATTGTCTTTCTTTCTCCTCTGGCTTTAGCTTCTCTGCGTTTCTGGGCAATTTTCAGAGTTTCTTCCGTCATCCATTTTGGCCATTTTTTCTTTTTTACCTTTTGTAGAGACTTCTCGCTTTCTTCCAACACAACCTTCTTGATGTCATTCTATAACTCTTCTGGAACTCTATCATTTGTATCTAAAGCAGCAAATCGATTTTGCAGGCAGTCTTTAAATTCCAGTGGTATATTCTCAAGGTCATATTTTGCTGCATTCATGAGTGGTTTGCTCTTTTTCAGCTTTAGCTTGAGTTTGCATACTAGTAGTTGATGATCTGTACCACAGTCAGCTCCAGGTTTTGTCTTTGTTGATGTTATAGAGCTTTTCCATCATTGACTTCCACAGATGTAGTCAATTAGATTTGTATACAATCCATTGGGTGAAGTCCATGTGTACAGTCGCCGCTTGTGTTGCTGGAAGAAGGTGTTCGAGATGAATAGATCATTGGTCTTGCAGAATTCTATCAGTCTTTCTCCAGCTTCATTTCTGTTGCCAAGTCCATATTTTCCAACTACTTTGTCTTCTTCTTTGTTGCCAACCTTTGCGTTCCAATCACCCATGACTATCAGGATATCCTGTTTGCATGTTCTGTCAATTTCAGCTTGTACTTGTTCATAGAACTCTTCAATTTCATTCTCTTCTGCAGCTGTTGTTGGGGCATATACTTGTGTTGATAGGCATTCCTCGTAGACGAATAGAGATTAAGCGTTCGCTGACTGCATTGTATTTCATTACAGTTCTTGCAAGTTTCTTCTTTATTATAAATGCAACACCATTTATTCTTTGTCTTTCATTTCCAGCATAGTAGACCATGTGATCATCTGATGCAAAGTGCCCGATGCCAGTCCATTTCAGTTCGCTGACACCCAACAGATCAAGTTGTACACATTCCATTTCATTCTTGACCACCTCCAACTTCCCTTGGTTCATGCTTCATACGTTCCATGTTCCAATGTGTAAGACATCTTTACAGCTTCTGACTCTCATTTCATGCGCAGCTACATCAGCAGTCAGACGTCCCAAGGGCTTTGATCCAACCACATCATTAATGCTGGCTTTACTCTGAAAAGTCTTCAGCTCTTCCCCAGTAGCCAGTTGAGTGCCTTCCAACCTGGGGGTCTCATCTTCCAGCATTACAGCACATTTTTTGTGTTTTAACTATCCATTGGGTTTTCATGGCAAGATACAGAAGTAGTATCTTCCGCGCAGTTTAAGTTTGGTGTTGTTGCCGTTGTCACAGAAATGTGATCCTCCGCCGTCAACACTATCCCATTCTGCTGATGCCCAGATGGGTGGTTTGTCTTGGTCTGGCATCTCAGCTGAGACCTGTCCATCTTGGGAGACCCTGCCAGTAGTTAAACTACCGATAGTTTAGCTCTCAGCACCACTGATGCACACAAGCCCTCACAGCACAACAAGCTGCAAACCAAGTGAGGGCATAGGAACATACCAATGTACAATTGGTATGTACCAGGCATATAAATTGTACATTGGTATGTTCCTATCAATTGTCATAGGAACATACCAATGTACAATTGATATGCCTGGATGCGACAAGAGAGCATGGAATCTTGATAAGCCTTGCGACCCAAGGCATCGAGGGCTCTCGACTCTCGGCCCGGTGGTACCGATGAGTGTGACTTTGGGCTCTTCTGCTTCCATATGGCTGATTCCACCACCATCGAGGTGTGTGGGAGTTGGTCTTTCAAAAGCCGGGCCCACGCTGCACCTTGTACATTGTGTCAAGGTGCTTGCTCACAATGGTGATTGAGGCTGGGGCATCCCACATGCGGAGCAACAGCCAAGATAGAATTGGTGGTACAGGCACAGTGAGGGATTCCCTGGGCAGGGACTTGTACTGAAGAATATCGAGTTCCTTAGCACGAGGGTCCTCCTCAGCCTGGGTGACCAAGCTGAGGGTCCTCCTCGGCCTGGGTGACCAGGCTGAGGGCCCGAGCCATGTCCCGAATAAACACCAGGAAGGAGGTGTCTTCGGGTGGTGAGCACAGCTGGAATGCCGGCAGCGAGGGTTCTGACGGAAGATCCCGGTGGGTGCGGGTTTCAGGGGAGGTGTCCCCATTGGACTCCTAGTCCGAAAAATCAGTCGAGGGATCCGAGCCAGGTGGGTTGCCCAGTCCGAAGGCTGGCGGCCTGGAGCCCTGGGCGATCTCTCCTCCGAGGAACGGGAGAGCGAACAAGACCAATGTCGAGGACCCTCACGAGGCCCGTGGCTCTCGGGGGTTTCCTGGACAGATTTGGCTGTCCCACGCGAGGGACCCGCGGTGTCTGGGCACAAGTCAGCGAAGCTCGCAGTGAGCACCTGCTGGGAAGTAACGAATGCATAAACGCTGCGTTCGAGCGCCAGTATACAGGACCTCCCATGTGGGCGTGGGGCCCTGAGATGCCGATACTGGGGTCACCGGATCGGGCGTCGAGGAGGAGAGGGGGTCCTCACCGGGACAACCCTCAGGAGACTGGGCACCTTTGCTGGAGGCCTCCGTTTCCCTGCGAGGTACCTTGCGGGGCCGCTCCTTGTCCGACTCTCGGGAATGCTGAAGGGGACTAAGAGACCAGGCACGAGAGCGCTCACGCTTGTCATGAGAGGTCGCCTTCTTCATGCGTTGTTCCACCTCGGGGGACCCCTGGTCGGTGTGCCGCCAAAATGCGGGGCCACAAGGGGAGAACCCTCTGGAGGAGAGACGACCGAGGGCACCACCGGAGACTCCGAGGCGGCCTTCCGGAAAATGTCTTCGGACTTCTGCTTACAACTAAGCAGGGCCTTAAAGGACATTTTCTTAGAGCAAACAGAGCTCTGGGTCATGGTCAGCTCCCAGGCACCGAAGACAACAGTCATGAGTGTCCTTAAGCGACATGTTCCTAGAGCGTCTATCGCATTTTTTAAAATCCGGTGGCCATGGGGGAAAAAATGGCCCTGCGAGTTCGAAGACCCACGTGGCCAGCGGTTGGGAAGAAAAAGGATGCAAATCCCAAAACAAAAAAATTTAGGAAAAATACGTATACCCGAGAGCTCTGAATAGAGCAGGGGAAAGGATGGAAAGAGGATCGGTGCAACCGGAAAAGAGAGAGCCTGTTAAGGCAAGGAAAATGAAACTTTTTCCAAGGGACGAGGATGTGCGTCCTAAGGGCTCTGCGGAAAAATGGAAACTGAGCAAGATAGCACCCTTGGGCGGGAAGAGGACCACGCATGCATGGTAGCAATCCCAAAGGCTTTCTTTGAAAGCTGGGGAATTGCTCCATGCGGGCTCCGTCGGGGCTGATGTCACCCATAAGTGAGGACTGACTTCCTGCTTGTTCCTGGAGAAAAGGGCTTTTTACCCAGGCCCTTCCATTGGGGATGGGCAGCGGTCTTTTTGGAGAGCCTGGTCCTCGTTATGAAATCGGTCTCCAACTCAGCAGCCTTCTCCATCATGAGTTTGCCAAAGAGGTTCTCCCATTGGCATGGGACATTGACCAATTGGTCCTGAACCCATTGTTTGAGGTCAGAAGACTGTAGCCAAGCCTGGCATTGGGCCCTGATGCCAGACACCACTACTCGAGTCGCTGATTTAAAGCCATCATAGGCTGCCCGAGACATGAATTTGGAGCACTCATGGACAGCTTTGGTCAGGTTCTTGAACTGCTGCAGGGGTTCCTCGGAGAGACCAGCTGAGAACCCGACGAGTTCTTTCGCCAGGTCTCTCAGGTACATAGAAGCATGATGGCAGAAAAAGACCACATAGCCTATCTAGTCTGCCCTTCCATATCAACCACTACAACAGGCCCCTTTTTCCCTTTAGAGATCCTCTGTGTTCGTCCCATGCTTTTTTGAATTCAGATACTGTCTTCATCTCTACCACCTCCACTGGGAGACTATTCCAGGCATCTACCACTCTTTTCATAAAGAAATATTTCCGCATATTACTCCTGAGTCTATCCCCTTTCACCCTCATCCCATGGCCCCTCGCAGCAAAACTTGCTTTCAATCGAGAGAGGCTGTCCTACTGTGCATTTATGCCATGGACATATTTAAATGTCTCAATCATATCACCTCTATCCTGCCTTTCCTCTAAAGTATACATATTAAGCTCCTTAAGTCTGTCCTCATATGCCTTTGGTAGCAACCCTCTGCATGTACTCCAACCTGTTTATATCCTTTTGAAGGCGCAGTCTCCAAAATTGTACACAATACTCCAAATGAGGTTGCACCAAAGACTTATGCAGAGGCTCTATCATCTTCTTTCTTCTGCTAGCCATTCGTCTTCCTATGAACCCAAGCATCCTTCTAGCTTTCAACGTCGCCTTTTCTATCTGTTTAGCTACTTTAAGATCTTCAGACACAGTCACATCTAGGATCCACTTTTCTTTTGTGGACAGAAGTACTTCACCCACAATACCATATTGCTCCCTTGGATTGCTGCACCTTCCTATTGCAGATTTTGGTATCATCCTCAAAGAGGCAAACCTTACCTGACAGTCCTTCCACAATATCACTAACAAAGATGTTAAAAAGAATCGGACCAAGGTCAGATCGCTGGGGCACACCACTGGCAACTTCCTTCTCCTCAGAGTGAGCTCCATTTACCTGTACCCTTTTGTCTCCTCCCACTCAACCAATTTCTAACCCAAACAGTAACTTTAGGGTCCATCCCTAGGGTGCTCAGTTTGTTTATAAGTTGCCTGTGTCAAAGACTTTACTAAAATCTAAATAGACCACATCTAGGGCTCTCCCTTGGTCCAACTCCCTAGTCACCCAGTCAAAGAAATCAATTAGATTTGTCTGACAAATCCTGCCTCTGGTGAATCCATGCTGCCTCGGATCCGGTAATCCGTTGGACTCCAGAAACCTCACTATTTTCTCTTTCAGCAGCGTTTCCAATAATTTACTCACCACCAAAGTTAAACTAACCAGCCTGTAGTTTTCAACCACATCCTTACTTCCACTTTTGTGTAAGGGAACCACATGAGCCTCTCTCCAGTCCTTTGGCACCACTACCAACTCCAACGAGGCATTGAAAAGGTCAGTCAGTGTTGCTGCTAGAACGTCCCCAAGTTGCCTTGGTATTCTCGGGTGTATCCCATCTGGTCCCATTCACTTTGTCTACTTTAAGTTTAGCTAGTTCCTCACGAACAGTCTTCTGAAAATCGTTCAAAATGCTCCTCATTTCTGTTACTGTTTGTGGGTGTTTTCTGAGGTTCTGCTCCTGGTTCTTCATGTGTGAACACAGAACATAAATATTTGTTTCACTTTATCCTGATCAGCTTCTACATATTCCTTCCCTTCACCCTTGAGTCTGACAATACCACTTTTACCCTTCCTCTTCTCACTAACATATCTGAAAAATGTCTAACACCCCCCCCCCCCACACACACACACACATTTTATTGCATTGGCTATTTCCTCCTCTTTTTGAATCTTTGCTTTCTTGACTACATTGCTAGCTTCTCTAAGTCTTTCTGTGATCTGTTCTATTTCATGAAGGCCTCCCTCTTATTCTTCACCTTTTCAGCTACTTCTTTCAAAAACCATAGCGGTCTCCTTTTCCTTTTACCTTTGTTTACCATTTTAATAAAAATGTTGGTTGCCCTTAAAATATCCCCTTTCAGTTTTGCCCACTGTTTTTCTACATCCTCCAGCTGTTCCCATCCCGCTAATGACTCCCTCAGGTATTGGCCCATCTTGGCAAAATAAGTTTTCCTAAAGTCTAAGACCCTCACTTTTGAATGGATTTTATCAGACCTAGTCCTAATACTTAACGACTCCATGTGGCGATCACTGGATGCGAGATGATCTCCCACTATAACATGAGAAACACTTTCACCATTGGTAAGCACCAAGTCCAGTATGGCCCCTTCATATGTGGGTTCTGTTACCAGTTGCCTTAATAGTTCTTCCTGTAGAGAATCCAGGATCTCCTTACTTCAAGAAGATACTGCAGCAGAGATGTGCCAATCAACATCTGGCATATTGAAATCCCCTATCAGTAGCACTTCCCCTTTCCTGGCAATACTGAGTATATCTTCTATTAAATTTACATCCACCTCTTCTCCCTGTGAGGGAGGTCTGTATATCACGCCATTGCAAATAAATTTCTCTTTCTCTCTTCCTAATTTAACCCACAGTGCCTCCTCTCTCCCTTTTAAGCCCTGTATTGCCATAGCTTGTGATAAGGAAGCTTATCAAAGCTCAGGGAGTAAGGACAAAAGAGGGGAATTTACTCTGATCAAGGGACCTGTGCTGGCAGGTCAGAGAAATAAGACAGCTTGCTTCCCTAAAAGACAGAGTAGTTACTCACCTGTAACAGGTGTTCTCCAGGAGCAGCAGGAATCAGTCCTCACATATGGGTGTCATCGGCGCCGATGAAGCCCCAGCGGAGCATTTCCCCAGCTTTCTATGAAAGTCTTTGGGAATGCAGGCACGCATGCGCGGTTCTCTTCCCGCCTAAAGGTGCCATCTTACCTCAGTCAAATGACATAGCTAAGAACAGCACACAAAAATGAAAAATAAACTATGTACAACTGCAACTCCCAGGGGAGGAGGGAGGGTTGTGAGGACTGATTCCTGCTGCTCCTGCAGAACACCTGTTACAGGTGAGTAACTACTCTTTCTCCAGGACCAAGCAGGAAGTCAGTCCTCACATATGGGTGACTCCCAAGCTCTGGGCTACCGAGAAACCCAGGCTGAACAAGAGAACTCCCTCTAGTCTCAGCAGCAAAGAAAGGCTTTTCAAGGACACAACCTCCACCGGTAGCCCAACAGAGGGCAGGAGGGCAGGAGTTGCCTAAACCTCAAAGAGATTCCCGAGTACTGCTTGGCCAAAAGCACTGTCCCTATGGGACTCCCTCTCTAGGCAGTAATGGGCCGCAAATGTCTGGCTTGAAGACCAAGTTGCAGCACTGCAGATGTCTACCAAGGGCACAGAGCGGAAATGAGCCACTGAGGCAGCCATTGCCCTGACACGATGGGCCGTGACCCTACCCTGCAAAGGAAGGTCAGCCGCCTTGTAAGCCCAGGTGATACAGTCAGCTACCCAGATGGACAAGGTACGCTTGGGCACAGCCAGCCCCAACTTATTGGGGTCAAAGGATACGAAGAGCTGAGTAGCCCTTCTATGCCCCTGCGTACGGTCAAGGTAGAAGGATAAGGCCCTCCTACAGTCCAGGGTATGCAGGACTGCTTCAGCCTCGCTTGCATGAGGCCTAGGGAAGAATGTTGGAAGAACCACCTCCTGGCTGAGGTGGAAAGAGGAGACAACCTTAGGGAGGAACTTGGGATGAGTCCTAAGGACTACCCTGTTCCTATAAATCCTGGTGTAAGGCCTATCACAGACTAGGGCCTGAAGCTCACTCACTCGCCCAGCCGAGGTAAGGGCTATCAGGAAGAGTGTCTTCCAGGAGAGGAAGCGTAGTGGACAAGTAGCCATCGGCTCAAAAGGTGGGCGGGTCAGCTGCTGCAAGACCACATTCAGCTCCCACTCAGGGGCAGGAGGACATATGGGAGGCTTGAGCAAAAGCAAGCCCCTGAGAAAGCGGGACACCAAGGGGTGACCAGACAGAGAATGTCCCTCCACCAGAGAGTGGTGAGCTGCTAAAGCTGAGAGGTGGACCCGAACAGAATTGGACTTAAGTCCCTGATTGGATAAGTGCAGGAGGTACTGAAGCACAACTGGTACCGTACAAGAGAAAGGGTCCTCTGTACGTAGCTGACACCACACAGAAAACCTTTTCCATTTGAGAGCATAGGTTTTGCTAGTGGACTGTTTCCTAGAGGCTAGGACAACCTCCTCAACTTCCTGAGGTAGGCCCCAGGGAGCCAAAACTACCCTTGCAGCCTCCAGGCCATCAAATTGAGAGCTTTGAGATTGGGGTGCAGAAGGGAACCCTGCTCCTGTGAGAGAAGGTCGGGTTGCAACCCCAGAGGTAGTGGTGGATCCACCGCCAGTTGAAGCAGAAGAGGAAACCAAGGCTGTCTCAGCCACCTGGGAGCTACCAGCAGGACCGAGGCCTTGTCCTGAAGAACCTTGTTCGGGCCACCAAGGGCGTGGGAGGAAACGCATACAGGAGGCCCTGAGACCAGGATATCAGAAAAGCATCCGCTGCTATCCGTAGAGGATGCGGTTGTCTGGAGCAGAACTTTGGCAGTTGCTTGTTCATTGGGCTGGCAAAGAGATCTATCAAAGGGAGATCCCATTTGAGGAAGATCTTCTGAACCACTGAAGGATGCAGCTGCCACTCGTGGGGCTGCAGTATTCTGCTTAATCTGTCTGCCAGGTAGTTGTCCTGGCCTGGAAGGTACACAGCCTTGAGGAGCATGTTGTGCTGGAGGGCAAATGAACAAAGGTCCTGAGCCTCCCGACAAAGGATCCTGGACCCAGTCCCGCCCTGTTTGTTCACATAAAACATGGCAACCTGGTTGTCTGTCTGAATCAGGACAGACTGATGAGCCAGAGTAGGTGTGAAAGCTTTGAGTGCTAATCGAATAGCTCTGAGTTTGAGGAGATTGATCTGCTGTGCAGCTTCCCAGGGAGACCAGAGGCCCTGGGTGCACTTGCCCAGACAATGAGCTCCCCAGCCTTGCAGGGAGGCATCTGTTGTCAGCACTACTGTGTACCCTGGAATCTGAAAAGACACCCCTTTCAGTAGATTGGGTGGGTGCAGCCACCAGTTGAGGGAGTGCAGAAATGGTCTGGACACCTTTATCCTGTCTCTGAGGCTGCCTGTGGCCTGTGACCACTGAATCCAAAGGCACCACTGTGCAGGCCTCATATGGAGCCTGGCATTGGGGGTCACATGTACTGTCGAAGCCATGTGGCCAAGAAGTCGTAGGCAGAGCCTGGCGGAGACCAGTGACCTGCTGAGAAACTGATTTGCCAAGGCTATCAACCTTTGGGCCCTGTTTTCTGGCAAGAAAGCCTTTGCCAGCAGAGAGTCCAGCCTCGCTCCTATGAACTCAAAGGGGCTTTGCGAAGTTTATGACAAACCCCAGGCTTTGAAGAAGAGCAATAGTTCTGAGGGTGGCCTGTCTGGCCTCCTGGCACGTCTGACCCCTGATCAGCCAGTCGTCCAGATAGGGGAAGACAAAGATTCTCTGATTTTTCAGGTAGGCCGCCACCACTGCTAGGCACTTTGTGAAGACTCGGGGGCAGAGGTGAGGCCGAAAGGCAGCATTCTGTATTGATAATGGTTTCCTCCCACAATGAACCTGAGGTACTTTCGGTGGTCTGGATGAATGAGGATGTGAGTGTATGCATCCTTTAGATCTAAGGAGCATAGCCAATCTCCCTGCTGGAGGTAGGGCAGAAGTGTTCCAAGAGTAAGCATCTTGAACTTCTCCTTCACTAGGAACTTGTTGAGGTTCCTGAGGTCCAGAATGGGTCGAAGGCCACCGGTTCTTTTGGGCACCAGGAAATACCTGGAGTAGAAACCGTGACCTTGCAAGTGGGGAGGCACAGGCTCCACCGCCCTGTCCACCAACAGACCATGAAGCTCTTGTAGAAGAAGGTCTGTGTGCAGGGGAGGCCTTGGAAGCTCCCCTGGAAAATACGGTGGAGGCAGTTGGTGAAAATGGAGGGCATAGCCCTTGAGGACTATGTCCAGCACCCAACTGTCCCCGGTGATAAGGGGCCACTGGTGGGCAAAGAGGGCAAGGCAACCTCCTGTGCAGGGTTGGGAGAGCAGTGGAGGAGAGGCTACGCTCAAGGAGTCAAAAACCCCCACCCTGCTGAGTGGTAACAGGGGCCTGAGGCTTGGGGGTCCTCTGCCTATGGGGCCCATTACCCTGGCCCTTGGCTTGCTGACCCTGGGGGGCAGCTTGGGCAGCCTGATATTGCGGGTACTGTTTTTGTAGGCAGTGCCCTTCCTCGGGTAAAAGGGCTTTTTACCCGATCCCTTCTTTTTATGAGAAGGGGCAGAGGTCTTCCTCGACAGGCTTGTCCGTGTGAGGTGCTCAGTTTCTAGCTGAGCGGCCTTCTCGGTCATGGGCTTGTCAAAAAGGTTTTCACCTCGGCAAGGGACATTGACCAACTTGTCCTGAACCCATGGCTCGAGGTCCGATGACTGCAGCCACGCCTGGCGTCGAGCCGCGATGCCGGCTGCCGCAACTCGGGCCGAAGCCTCGAAGCCATCGTAGGCGGCGCGGGACATGAACTTCGAGCAGTCCCGAATCCCCGAGGACAAGGACTTAAATCTCTGCAAGGGTTCCCCGGAGAGACCAGCAGAGAACCCGGCCAACTCCTTGGCCAGATCCCGCAAGTACATGCCCATGTACAGCTGGTAAGACTGGACACGGCAAGCAAGCATCGAGCCCTGAAAATACTTTCTACCAACGCCATCGAGGTTTCGGGCCTCCCTGCCAGGAGGCACCGCGGAGTGCATCTTCCGATTCCACAACCATAGAATGGTGTGGTAGCTGTGCTTTCTGAAAACCAGGCCTCTTTCGGAGCCGATAGATGGAATCGACTCGCTTGCTAAGAACCGGCACCGAGGCCGGTGCCTTATACGGAAGAGGAGTCATTCCAGCATCGGAAGAACCGGGACAGTAAAGGCCTTCTTCGTAGGAGAGTCATACTGCAGCGCCTCGAGCTCTTCAGCTCGAGGCTCTTCCTCGGGATCCACCGGAATAGCCAAGGCAGTGGCCATATCCCGGACGAACTCCGAGAACCGGGTGTCCTCTGGGGGGGACCTACTCCGGGGCTCAGACTGCGGTGAGTCCGAAGGGACGCACCGAGTCTTAAAGGTATCAGGAGACTCCTCGTCCTCCGTCTCCCAAGCCGACTCGTCCGAGGAAGAGTCGGGGTCCGACCCTGCGGGGCCCTGGAGCACCCGCCCCGATGCCGGAAGCACCGGCGTCGACTCCCTCGGTCCCGAACGGGAGGTTGAGGGAGACCGCGACCGAGGTCGACTCCGAGCCACGATGGACTTGAGTATCGGCTCGGTCTCCGGGGTCGACTTCGACGTCGATGTCCCGGTGGTCGGGGCAGATGCGCCAGACAGGCTGGCCATCAGTGCCCGCTGCTGCTCCATGAAGGCAGATATTCTGCTCTCCAAGGCTGTCATCCTGAGACTCAGCTCGGGAGACGCAGCAGCCACCGACTCGGGCCCCGGCGGCGGCTCCCTGGGAGGAGAGTCCACGAGGACTACGGGGCTTACGTGTCCAGCAGACTCCAACTCCACACGAGGAACTTTGGCAGGCTTCTCCGGTTCCACAGGCCCGGGGTGACGGTCGGGGGTCTTAGACCTGGCCTTCGAGGAGCCAGGGACCTCTTCCGACGACGCCCTCGCGAGCCGTTTCTTCCTCTTGTGTTCCCGGTCAGGGGACCCCCTGTCTGAGGAGCTTCGACGGCGCTCGGGATCGGAATCCCAAGATGTCGAGGTCTCAGACGAGATCCGGGCCCGGCCGGAGGCTGAGTCCGAGAAAAGCCTTTCCTTTTGCTGCTGGCGACTTCGAAGTGCCTTGGAAGACATTTTTCCACAGGCCCCGCACGACTTAGGATCGTGGTCGGGGCCGAGGCACCGAAGGCAGCAGTCGTGTGTGTCGGTGAGAGACATTAGTTACACCGATCACACTTCTTAAAACCACTGGAAGCCATCGGGGAAAAAAGAGTCCCCACGAGGTCA
This sequence comes from Ichthyophis bannanicus, assembly GCA_033557465.1. Classification (NCBI taxonomy): domain Eukaryota; kingdom Metazoa; phylum Chordata; class Amphibia; order Gymnophiona; family Ichthyophiidae; genus Ichthyophis; species Ichthyophis bannanicus. The sequence continues at coordinate 271,909,812 of CM066043.1, read as the reverse complement.
AAAGACCGGCCTTCCAGGGAAAAAGAGAAAAAAGGGCGCGAACGCCAGCCACGAAGGGCAAAAACCGAAAAAGAAGAATCGGGCTTGATACCGGTGTACCGAACCCGGCGGGAGGGGAACCGGCATCGAACCGGTAGAAAAAGAGCAAAAAATTGCTGAAAAATCTACTTTTAACCGGGAAAACTAAACACACGTCCGATGGGCTTCACGGAAAAAAAGAGACTGAGGTAAGATGGCACCTTTAGGCAGGAAGGGAACCGCGCATGCGTGCCTGCATTCCCAAAGGCTTTCATAGAAAGCTGGGGAAATGCTCCGCTGGGGCTTCATCAACGCCGATGACACCCATATGTGAGGAATGACTTCCTGCTTGGTCCTGGAGAATACATGTTCCAGGGTGCACCAGTTTGCAGAAAGCCCCTAGAGGAGCTAAAGTGGAGAAGCATGAGTCTAATCAGAGCAACCATTATGTCATCCCTAATCAATCACCTTCTAGGAGAGAGCTTAATCCACAACACCTGAAGAATGCAAGGGAGGAGTTGCAATCCAAGCCCTTTAAAACTAGAAGGGAATCTTCAGGAGGAAAAAAGGAAAGAGAAGAGCAGGAGGAACAGAAGCAAGGAGAGCGAGGAGAACAGGAACAGAAGGAGCAACCGGAACCTGAAGGAACAAGGACAAGGAAGCAGATGGTCCAAGAGAGGAGTTCAGAGAAGTACGTATACCTGGAGAGATTCCTGGGGGAAACAACCTTTAGAGGACTGGAGAAAGCCAGAGGTCTGGAGATCCACAGCCAGGGACCCTCAAACAGCACTAGAAAGAGGACTGCTGCAGCTAAGGAGAAAAGGAGCCCAAATACCTCTTGGAGGATGTATGAAGAAAAGGCCCTGAGGTCCAGAGATATCAACTGAAGGACAGGACACCGAAGCTCTATTGCATACTGGCCAGAATACCAAAAGAATCAGCCTGATGCCAGCCTGGATTCAGGTATAACTGTGAACGTTTCTCTAGCTTTGAGCAATGCAAACAGCAGGGAAACAGTTTTTCTCCGTATAGAGGTCAATTAATAAAGCCCTCTGAGCCAGACAGTGAAAGTGAACCCATGTAATTCCAGGAGCAAGGTTTAATGTCTGATGAAGAGAATGTTTGTATGGACTGTTCCCTGTGTAGGTTGTTAGTTTAGAAAAATCCTCCAAATAAGAGCAAACATCAAAAGGAAACATTCTAATTATTGGCTCCCCAGAAAGTTTTGTTAGAGAGAGAAAGCTTTTGGGGAAGTTTGCCATGTGCTGAGAACAAGCTGTTGATTGCATCAGGATTGTCACCTGTTGGTAGAGCAGAGCACAGTGCAAGCCAAGCACACGTGGAATGTAAAAGTTATTTTCTGTGTGGATAAAGAGAGCTGTTTTTTTTGTATAAAGAAGTTTTTCCTTTTTGGTTTTGTTTCCACCTCAGCACTGCTACGAAGTTTGATAGCAGTAGCTGTAAGAAAGCCTTTCTGTTCCATAAAGGACTTTGATACTTATTTACATAAGCTTTTCAGTTGCCTTGTTTATGTTGAATAAACCCTGGAGAAGTTATCCGGATGGTGTTACCAAGTATATCTGTGTGTGGAATATTCACCCCATAAATAAACTCTAATTTTGCCTTACACTCGACCAACTACAAGTTTCTTCATTTATTTAAAAGGCAAGCTTTTTATGAATGGACTTCAATAACCACAATCCTTTGCAAGACAGTTAATTTACATACTTGCCAAGGAGATGGTACCTTCATAACAAGCAACACCCTTTTATTATTTATTATTATTTATTACAATCTCTTATATACCGCACTATTTAGCATCAGCGCGGTTTACATAAAACAAAGGACCATAACAACAAGCTGCATGGTTTTACAGAGAACAGGAAAAACAACTTGGATAACATAGGGAAAATATGCACTGAACTATTCACATATGTACATTAAGCTTTGTGGTACAGTTTAGGATGATATCTTAAAATGGTATGCTAGTATGGAGGAAATGCAGTTAAGATGAAGGTTGGCTGTCCTGGTAGTAATGGAGGAATAAGTGGAATTTGAGTGCCTTCCTGAATTGTGCCAGATCAGTGATGCCGCGAATACCAGGTGGTAATGTGTTCCAGCATTTTGGGGCATAGAGGTTGAAGGCCCTGTTTGACGTTGTTAGTGAGCATTTAGTTGATGCCCTTGGGATTACTAGAGTGTTTGTGGATGTGGATCTTCTAGTCCTGTTAGGCGGGGTGGGTTGAATGAGGTCAATTAGTGAAGAGGCAGTGATGCCATTGATGGCTTTAAAAGTGATTAGCAAAGTTTTGAACAAGAGTCTTCCATGAATGGGGAGCCAGTGGAGCTGCATTAGGATAGGCGTTACGTGATCACATCTCGATGCTCCAAACAGGACTCTGGCGGCGGCATTCATGGCGAGTTGTAGAGGAATCAACGTAGATTGTGGGAGGCCTTGAAGAATAGCATTGGCAAAGTCGAAATGAGGTAAGATTAGGGCTTGGTATACTGTCCGAAAGTTGTATGAGTCTAATAGGGAGCGAAGGTGTCTGAGTGTCCGGATTTTGAAGTATATGGCTCTGATTGTGTTGGGATATATGAAGCTTCATGTCCAGACGTTGATCCAAGGTTACCCCTAAATAACGAATTGTGGATTTAGTTTGGAGCTCGGCTTCTTTTACTTTTACGTGAGGTGGTGGGGTGAAATTCTGGTCTCTCGTGATAAAGAGCACCTCCGTTTTCTTGTGTAGAATACGGAGGTTTTGAGACAGAAATCATTCGGAGAAAGCATCAAAACATTCAATAAGAGGGGAGAGGTCCATATGAACCATGGAGAATGGCATGAAGAGAAGAATGTCATCAGCGTATATTAGACATTGAACCTTGAAAGACCTGATGATATTGCAGATAGGCTGTATGTAAATGTTAAACAAGAGTGGTGATAAGGACGACCCTTGAGGAACACCCTGTTTTTGGTGGAAAGGCTTAGATGTTGCTGCTCCGGATTTTACATGCTGCCATCGTCCATCAAGGTATGACCTGCACCATTCTAGAGCGATGCCGTTAATGTCCTTTTCTTTTAGTCGCTCCAAGAGTAGACCGTGGTGTACAGAATCGAAAGCTGCAGCGATGTCTATGAAGACAAGTACGAAACCTTGGCGGATGTTATCGATACCTGTTATGATATTGTTGAAAAGGGTGATAAGGAGGGTTTCAACGCCATGTTACTCCCTGAAGCCATGTTGACACTGGTCTAGAGGGGAGGCGGTATCAATATCGTCTTGTATTTGTCCTTGTGCTTCTTTCTCTAATATCTTAGCTAGGAGGGGTATACTAGCTATGGATCTGTAAGATTCCACTTTACGAGGGTCGAGCTTGGGGTTTTTCAGAAGAGGTCTAATGGATGTTTGCTTGAGCACTGAGGGGAGAAATCCAGTTGTGAAAGATAGATTCATCATTCTTGTGATTAATGGACTGAGTTCGCTACGCAAATCCTTTATCCAAAAGGCGGGGCAGGGGTCAGTTTGTGCAG